>SWDC01000145.1:7613512-8339478 GCA_004919715.1 Linderniella brevidens
TCAAAATTTGTTGACTTGGTGTCAACACGCCTATAAGTCCGGGTTACGAATTGACGTGTTCAAAAACAAAGTCTGTTCTTTCATGAAAATTGACGCTGTAACTTTCCGTTATTATGTGGGAAGACTTGATATAAACGCAATACGGTTTAGAAGTTGAAGAATATCCAATAAAGACGGCTTCAAATGCTTTAGGATCGAACTTGCTTCGATGCTCTCGATCGTTCGCCACAAAGCACTTGCACCCGGAGACTTTGAAGAATGAGATATTCAGAATTATTGGATTTAGTATCTCGTACGACGTCTTTTCAAAGCGTTTGTGATTAATCTTCCGATTTGCGTAAAGCATGTTGTACTCACTGCTTCAGCCCATAGAAAGTGAGCGGACCGGAATGTATAAGCATAGTCCGTGTAGCTTCAACCAATGTCCGGTTTTTTCGTTATACGACGCCATTTTGTTGAGGCATCTTAGCGGCTGGACTGATATAAAGTACTGAGGCGCTGATTCTTGAACTCAGTCCCGTTGTCAGTCATGATTACTTGGATTGTTTGTTGCATGAGATTTTGAGTTGTATTCAAAAAATTTATTATCAAGTCTCCAATCTCATCTTTAGTTCGTAGAAACCTTGTCCAAGTCTATCAAGAATAATCATCGATAATAATTAGCACATACTTGCGACCGCTGATACTATGTGTTCGCATCGGTCCACAAAGGTCGAGATGTGGAAGCTGCTTGCTTGGGTGTGTGCTACGCTCGCTTCAATTTTCCCATTTGACAAGTCGAACAATGATGCTCTTGTTGAAGTGAGATGGTTGGCAGACCATTGACCAACTTTTTAGCAAGAAGCTTGGAAGAGCTTTGAGATTAAGATGAGACATATGTTGATGCCATAAGTTGTTCCTCTTAATTGTTTTAGGAGATATGAGGCAAACATTAGTCGAAGCTCGTATTGTTGTCAGATTTATTGTCTTTGTTCTGATTTGCGGGTGAGGTGTATCTCTTTCTCTTTGCTTTGTGAGATTGCATGTATTGCATCGGAGATACACCATCAGGAAGAGGGAAGAGAAATTTTTTCTTCTTTGCAAATTGGAAGCATTTTTCTGGAAATTATTGTTATGAGAACGTGAATGTACATCATAGTTGTAAAACAGGACTTAGACACCTTAGTAGAAAATAAAGAAACATGGTCTGTGACATTAGAAGACAAAGAGGTTTTCTTATCTGTTTTCTTGCATTTACACGTAGGTGTTTCGGAAACAGAATAAGAGGTGGAAGGTTTGTATACATCAGGAAAGTTTTGAAGAGTATAAATTTTTCTTAAAAGAGTAGTTCTTTCTTCCAAATAGGCTTTCCTTTCATTCGAGAGACGCAATTAGTCTATTTTCCGAATTATGTGTGGAATATAAATGGTATGGGTTTGGCCTGGTTAGAAGTACTTTCCTGATTTTTGGGTCCAAAGGGGAAAATGAAGTTCATAATTAGCGGAGTGTTTCTAGTTTTATAACTATCGTTCAGTTCCGCATAACTAAATGCAGTTTGGGCCCAATTTTTGCTTCTCCTTTTCTATTCTTCCGATTCGATCACCTCTGTCGATTCAACAAAATGCATAAGCTTTTCCAGGCTTAAGCTAAAGTGTTTCATGTCGTATAGAGAAAATACTTCATCTATCTGTGGGTTCGTTTTACTTTGGAACCACAAACCTTCGCAAGAATTGTAGAATTCTACATCTTTCGGTTGGTTGAGAAAGTGGGTTTGATCGGTCTGACCTCTTTCTGTAAGAAGGTCCTCCAATCGTTTGACCTTCTTATAGAGTCTAACACGTTATTGAGTGATCGAGTCGTATTGAGACGATACGTTTACACGTTCTTCTTTGCTTTTCTTCAATTTTTTTAACATCGCTAACCTGTCTTTCGCTATTCTCTACCATTTCTGCTAAGTTTTTTGCTTTAGATTCTGAAAACGCTAATGATTCCTTAAGAGTATCTTCATGTTGTTTGTTTAGTAAGGCGTAATTATTGTCTATTTTTCTTTTTAGCTCGTCCATGTTGTTTGGTAATGATCGTAACGTGAAAATGATCTGTGAAATGAAAGGTCAGTTTCTAACAATTATATTCTAAGTATCGAAAAGTTTGAGTAAGATATTTTGGCCAAGATAGATAAGAGTTTTCAAAGTCTTTAAAGTGAAAAATTGTTGTATTTTGGACTTCGAAAATTTCTTGAAAGATAGTTACATAATTCTCGGGCAACAGGTAATTTAAATTGGTTAATCGGCGAGAATTGTAAATTTTGTGTATTGACTTTCAGTCAACACTTGAGTCGAGATTCGTTTAACACCTATTGAAAATCGGATGAGTATGAAATTCGAGTAATATGTGCACTGTCGTGTAAATCTGTCCGAGAATGGATAATTTTTCGAAGCTTTTCGGGTAAGAGACAAAAATTCAAATAAATTAGGAGAATTTTAAATATCGGGCAAGGCTAGCCGATTTTCGAAAATCGGGTTTCCTGGCCGAAATTTTAAAATCAGTATTCTGGTCGAAAGTTAAATATCGGTTGATCATGACCGAATTTTTGAAAATCGGGTAATCTTAGCCGAATTTTGAAAAATCGGGTAATCCTAGTCGAATTTTGAAATTCGAGTAATCCTAGCCGAATTCAAAATTTCGTCGTGAATTTTGAAAATAATGCGAACTTCAAGTCTTAGTTGCCCGAAAAGTAACTAAATTATACTGATTTTCAACATGTTGAATAATTTTTGGGGAGATGAGCCGAATTTGTGGGCACTGCTACATCCATCTACCCGAAAATTAAAACAGTGGCAGAAAAGACGAGTTTCATACTCGATTTCAGCTCTAATCTTACTCAGACTTGACTGAAATCAATGCAAAAGAGTAGAAAATCACTCATAAACGGTTTATCAAGCTCTTGAGGGGATAAAACAATAAAACAGCTCAAAAACACCCAAATGAACAAGAAAAAAATCGAAAATTAAGTTTATCCAAAAACTCTTTTAAATCATATTGAAATCGAACAAAACTAGATTCAAATTGTTGGATCGATCTACGCTAGGCTCTGATACCACTTGTTGGTCCGTTTTCTACCAAACAAGGATCAAAAGATAGTTTTTATGCTTATAGATCGAAGAACACCTTGCAATATGTGTTTGTGCATGTTTTCTATTTTGAAAGGTACAAGGTGGCTTGCTTTTGATTTCTTTTGATAAAAACACTAAAATTGTGAAGGGGGCCTTATATACCACATGTGTTGGTATATTACGGCCTTAGACCTAAACTACCTTATATTTACGTAGCGGCCCAAAACCTACTACAGTCTATTTAAAGACAAAATAGACCCAATACTTGTAAGAATTAAATAACACTATAAAATATTCATAACAAAGAGTCTTCCGAAATCTTAACACTTAACGATATTTTTCCGCGACAAAATCAATGACGGAATTTCGCAATATTTTTCCAAAACTCCGTAAGCGAACACAACATAAATGCGGGACTTAGTATAAATTTTCTATCAAACAAATAGAACACAAATTACTAAGTCTCACTCAAATACATAGAACACATATGAATTTGAACAATTGAATTTTTTTTATTACTAATTCTATCATGTACAATTTTTCAAAACTACAATGGCATCTTCAAGCAGCTACTCGAAAGAGAAGTGGATGTTTGTCAAAGAAAATAACTACGGTGTGGATCTCAATGCCTAGACGAGGTGATAATCTCAATCCTATGGCGACGCCCCTTGTGGCTCGTGTTCACATTATCTACTCAAGTGCCCGTAGAGTACCTTCAATAGTTCTGGAGCACGTTGATGAAGCCAAATCCAACCATCATGAAGCCACGCTTCACACCACAACGGAGAAACTAACAAAGACAATTTTGAAGGGTGTTGCAGCTATCAATGCACAGACTTACGCACTCCCACCCACCGACGCCGAATTATTAGAAGACCTCCGACGAGTGGGCTACGGAGGCGAGCTGACCCAACTATCTAATTCTCAACTGGGAGGGATTCCACATCTCTGGAAGACCCTCTTTAGTTTGTCAACAAGTGTTTGTCGCCCATGCATACCGGCTTTGACAGATGCAATGTCACAACGTCCTTAGACTCTACCACATCATCATATTCAACAAGCACATTAACGTGGCACTATTGATTTGACACGGTCTTGTCGATACGCTCAACACATGAGACAACCCGAAGAAGGCAAGAGTCATCCCATATCTTCAGTGGTTCCCGTTGCTAATTCAATACTTCATGGCGGACAATCCCGAGATACCGCAATGCCCCAATGCTCCAAGCTACTTGGCACAGATTCTCATATTCTTCCACAAGGCCAAAGACAATTCAAGAGGGCCACAACCTACAACCATGGTGATTACAGAGGCAATGCTAAGCTACGCCAACTAGACGGAATCTGCAATAGTTGTCTACCGTCTCGCCCATAATATCACCACTCCCACGGCTCAAGCAGAGCCCAACCCCGGAGCACCTCCGAGTTAACGTGATGGTCCTGAGCGTTACCGAAACCATTGAATTGGAGGATGAAGATCGTCTCATCTATTGCATCGGTCACCCGCCGTTGGTGTCCTACAAGGTTGCCACGAAACCACTACAATTCGGACTAACCCCTTAGGTTTAGGAGTCGATTTTTTCGAGTCCCGTGTAGAAGCCCCCACAGCGAGTCAAATAGCGCATACATAACCTCTCCCCGACCACTCCTCTATCTCCCAAAAGATAGAGGTTTCAATAACTCTACAAGGGGACCCGCATGTACTACCACCGCCTCGCTCGGAGGCTGGAGATATTGAAAAAGGTCATGTGCCCACTTTGCATATATTCTTCTCACCTTTAAGGACACATACACCTTACCTTAGGTCTGAGTGACTTAGCCAGAATTTCCATAGATGCACTTATTATAAATGTCGTTCGAGGATTGGAAGAAAGTCCCACCGGTGCAACGTCAACTACAACAGTGGTAACGGGCCATCCACACACCCCTCCATCGAGCGTGATGTCAACGGGAGGTTAGTGGCTCCGGTAGGTTATCGCCCCTTCCTCACTAAGGAGGCTTTTTCCCAGTCTATCAAAGAGGTCGTTGACGCACTTGTTCCGTCCCTCGAAGAAAATATCTTGGGACAAGTGCGTATCGTGATTGAAAATGCCTTACAAGACAAAGGCAAAACTCATGTGATGGACGTCATCACTCCACCTACACCACCACCACCACCTTCCCCACCACAACCCACACATCCGCTCGACCCATACACAATGCCTATTCACCAACTCCATGTTATCCTTATCTCCTGACTCCTCGCCATCGACAATCGTACCTAACCGAGCAGAAATTATACGAGAGATTGGTAGATGGTCCCGACTCGGCAACACCTACAACATACCGCGAATAAAGCTCTCGCCCCAAATGACGCCACAAAGATCCTGACGATCAGGATCATCCTGAGGTGGAAAAGAGGCAGAAGACACATAAGAATGGCGATCGCGAACGAGGAAAAGGGAAGACGTCAAGCCGTGGAGCGGGCACCTCGTCTTCAAACCCACCACCTTTGTAATACCCGTAAAATTAATACGGGAATAATGCGCAATTAGCGTGAAAATTATTCTGTAATTTTCGGAAAATTATGAAGTTAATTTTCGGACAAAGCGAATTTTCGGGAAATTGAACCGAAAATAAGAAAAATACTCTTTGAGTAAAATAAATAGATATGGGCCCAAATTAATTTAAAGTAGGCCCAATAAGAGATTTCCTTAAGAAAAGGAAACGTAACTTTCCTTTTAAAGGTTTATCTCAAAAGGTGATAAGGACAAACGAAAATATCAAACGAAAGAAAACAAACGAAGAAAAGCAGAGAAGAACTAAGCAATTTCGGCTAACTTGGAAGTGAGGTAGGTGGTTTTTAACCCCTACAAACTGTTTTTAAGTTTGATTTATTTAGTTTAACGAATTTGGATGAAAGGTCATCCGAATTCATGAATTTCGGGAGCTTTGAATGATTATGTGTTGTATTTGCTGTGTTGAGATGTTAAGTTTGAGCTCAATATATGAGTTCTGTGAATTCTTACATGTTTCTGTGAAATCTGGAACGGATTCATGTGATGAAGTTCTGGAAAATATGAATTTCAATGAGATGAAGAAAGTTTCAGCTCATGAGAAATTCGCGGGTTGAAAAGAATTCGCGGGCCAAAAAGGTTCGTGAAGTGTGAGAGAGGAAAGAAAATCGCGGGCTGCGATAAAATTCGCGGGCCGAAAGATTTGTAAAGATGTGAGTGAGAAAAGAAGGTCGCGGGCCAAATTTTAAATTTCGCCAAATTTGAAAGGTTGAAATTCGGGCAGATTTTCGATAGTTCGCCGAAGCTTAGTTCGCGAATTATATTCGGGTCGCGAAAAGTTCTTCGCGGACTCAAATGGATTTTATTGTGTGAGTAAATGGGTTTTTCGCGGGTCAGAATTAATTTCGCGGGTCGACCACAGGGTGGTTCCTGTGAGAGAAGTAGCGGGTCGGACTAAAGTTTCGCGGGTCAACTTGAATTTCGCGGGGTGATTCCTGTGAGTGAATTTCGGGTGACACGCGAACTAAATCAGACTTCGCAAATTCGATCAAATGACGCGCGAAATCAAATTCGGGCAATACCGCTAACACTGTGAAGAGTCCCGAATTTTGACTCCAAATGTCGGGTTGACCATATGCTTTTAAAAAAAAAAAAAAAAAAAAAAAGTCTGAAGTTGACCGAACTTCACGATTCGACCAGTCTAATTATTTTTGGACTTTTGTCTTAAATTAGGCCCAAATATTCAAATAAAATTATTTTAAGTTCATTTTATCTTTAAATCAAAGTATATTCATACTTTTACTAGAATTTTCGGGTCAACCCTTATTTTAAGATACGAGAGTATTTTGGGGTATTATTTGTAAGAAATAATACGTGATATATGTGACGAATGTGATATGCATTTCACGACATGCATAAGAGAGGTGAAGGTACCGTAATGATACGGTGACACGATATTGTGTCGAATGTGAGAAGGGTAGAGTTGCCGATTTTGGCAGTCAGGTTCAGACTCGATTATGCACTTGGTGGGAGAGGGGGTTTGCGACACCCATCTACTCGGGATTGAGCCACCCGAGGTGTAAACCACCGGATATTATTTGGCTCAGGGACGGCAGACAGATGTGAGATTCCTGTCTACCCGAACTTGTGGTATAACATTCGGGGAAAAAGCCGTCGGGTTGAGATTGTGTGCGGAAGGAGCGACCCGGCGCGGCCGGTGTGGGCTACCGCATGGTTGATGGTGTACTTTGCCATTGCGCGCATGGGTGCCGAATCTGACCTAGGGCCCTGTTGAGAATTGAGAATTGATAGATGAGATTTGTCGAGTGTGCATTATATTATATTGTGAGGAACCGGGATTGGGTGGAGTGCACGCACGTATTGCATGTTATGTAATCACCTACTGGGCAATAGCTCAGGGTTCTATTCTATTTTTGTTTGTAGGTAAGAATGAACCCGACACCGACTAGTGTCAGGGTTGAGATTCATGGCGAGCTGGCGGCGGTGACTCCACGGACTTTTGAGGGTGGCGCAGTACATGGGACGCGACCTGTGGAGTGGCATAGTGTTTGATATTGGGTTTGAAATTTTGGGGCTTCGGCCCAAAGTATTAATAGTAGATATTTTTGTAAACCCGATATAATACTATGTAGGTTGTTTAAATAAAAAAGAAAATTTTATCGGGTCTTCCGCGTGTTCTGTTG
Organism: Linderniella brevidens; assembly: GCA_004919715.1. Lineage (NCBI taxonomy): Eukaryota > Viridiplantae > Streptophyta > Magnoliopsida > Lamiales > Linderniaceae > Linderniella > Linderniella brevidens. The sequence continues at coordinate 7,621,304 of SWDC01000145.1, forward strand.
CGGAGAAATCCGCCAATTAACTTAATTAGGAAGTAGGGTCGCCACAGGTGGTATCAGAGCTTAGGCTTTAGATTCTGAAGACTGTCCATGTACTGCCACTCAAAAGCCGGGAGAACCAGCCTCGCCTGTAAGTTAAGTGTAATACTTTGATATGATTATGTGATTTCGTGGTATCTTTACCACATGGGGATCCAACTCGATCAAATTTGGTGGTTGAGAAATGTCCCGTAAGAATTGAGGGTAGAGAGTTAGATGTGAACCTAATAATAATCCCGATGAATGATTACGATATTATATTCGGGATGGATTGGCTTTCGAAATACGGAGCCATTATTGATTGTTCAAAAAGGGTAGTTAGGTTTCGATCGCCAGAGGGAGAGGAGTTTGAATTTTCGGGAAGAAAGAATAGAAACTCAATCCCTCGGATTTCTGCTTTAAAAGCTCAGCGACTCGTAAATACGGGTTGCGAATCGTTCCTAGTTTTTGCGGTGAATGCTGAGGAATCTTCCCAGCTTAAACTTGAGGAGGTTCCGATAGTGAACGAATATTCCGATGTATTTCCCGAGGATCTTCCGGGATTACCCCCAGATCGGGAGATTAAATTTGCAATCGATCTTGTACCTGGAGCTGCCCCGATCTCTAAATCCCCGTATCGGTTAGCACCGAACGAATTACGAGAATTGAAGGAGCAATTGGAAGATTTGTTGCAGAAGGGTTTTATTCAACCCAGTTTCTCACCATGGGGAGCCCCGGTTTTATTTGTGGAGAAAAAGGACGGGTGGATGAGAATGTGTATCGATTATCGTGAACTCAACAAGATCACGATTAAGAATAAATACCCATTGCCAAGGATTGACGATTTATTCGATCAACTCCAAGGAGCAACAGTATTTTCTAAGATCGACCTGCGCTCCGGTTATCATCAGCTGAAGATCCGGGAAGCGGACATTCCAAAAACCGCATTCAGTACGAGGTACGACCACTATGAATTTTTGGTCATGCCTTTCGGATTGACGAATGCTCCGGCAGCCTTCATGGATTTGATGAACCGAGTATTCAAAAAATTGCTGGACCGATGTGTTATCGTCTTTATCGACGATATTCTCATTTATTCCAAGACAAAAGAAGAACATGAGGAACATTTGAGAGCGGTCCTAGGAATTCTTCGGGAGAAACAATTATTCGCCAAATTTAAAAAGTGCGAATTTTGGTTGGATCGAGTAATCTTTCTGGGGCATGTTATTTCGGGAAACGGAATTTCAGTAGATCCCAGCAAGATAGAAGCTATAGAAAATTGGCCAAGACCAACCACTCCCACGGAGATAAGAAGTTTTCTCGGGCTAGCTGGGTATTATCAAAAGTTCATTAAGGACTTTTCCAGCATCGCCTCGACGCTCACCAATTTGACAAAGAAAAATGTTCCGTTCAAATGGACGGATGAATGTGAGCAAAGTTTCCAGGAATTAAAGAAAAGGCTAACAACTGCTCCAGTGTTAGCAATACCTTCGGGTACTGGAAATTTTTCTGTTTATAGTGATGCCTCTAAATATGGGTTGGGGTGTGTTTTAATGCAAAACGGGAAGGTGATCGCTTATGCCTCCCGACAATTAAAGCCATATGAGAAAAATTACCCCACTCATGATCTCGAACTCGCAGCCGTAGTGTTTGCTCTTAAAACATGGCGACACTATCTTTACGGAGAAAGATGCGAGATCTTCACGGATCACAAGAGTTTGAAGTACTTCTTCACCCAGAAGGAGTTAAATATGAGGCAAAGAAGATGGCTCGAGTTAGTCAAAGACTACGACTGTGTGATAAATTATCATCCAGGAAAAGCGAACGTAGTCGCAGATGCATTGAGCCGCAAAACTGTAAACACTGAATTACGCCAATTCGAAGTTGAAGTAATCAATTTCGGAGAGATTGAAGAAAAGTTGGCAGTGTTGACACTTAAGCCAACACTATTAGACCGAATCATTGAAGTACAAAAGAAAGATGAGTTGTACTTGAAGAAACAAAGAGAACAAGATAAAGAAGTCTCATCGGAATTTGAATTCCGAGAAGACGGGAGTTTACGATTTAAAAGTCGCTTATATGTGCCGGAAGATGAAGAGATTCGTCGAACTTTAATGACGGAGGCACATACGACAATATATTCGGTGCATCCCGGTGCAACGAAAATGTATCGTGATTTGCGACTAAATTATTGGTGGCCGGGAATGAAAAAGGATGTTGCTGCATTTGTACATAGATGCCTGACTTGTCAGCAGATCAAAGCAGAACATCAAAGACCGGCAGGAATGTTACAACCTTTGACGATTCCCGAGTGGAAGTGGGACCATATAACAATGGATTTTGTCGTCGGGTTGCCAAGAACGGTGAAAGGTTATGATGCAATTTGGGTGATTGTTGACAGACTGACTAAGTCCGCCCATTTCTTGCCTATTCACCAGACCTATCCCATGGAGAAGTTCGCTGAACTCTACATTGAAGAGATAGTGAGACTCCATGGAATTCCAATTTCGATCATATCAGATCGAGATTCAAGATTTCTGTCCCAGTTCTGGAAAAGCTTACAGAAAGCTCTGGGAACTAAATTATCATTTAGTTCAGCTTATCATCCCCAGACTGACGGACAATCGGAAAGGACGATCCAGACACTCGAAGACATGTTGAGAGCATGTGTCTTGGATTTTCAAGGGAGTTGGAGTAAATATCTCCCGTTAATAGAATTTTCATATAACAACAGCTATCAAGCAACGATCGGAATGGCGCCTTACGAAGCCTTATACGGACGTAAATGTCGATCCGCAGTTCATTGGGATGAAATCGGCGAGAAGGCGCTATTAGGTCCCGAGATGGTACGCGAAATGACTGAAGTTGTTAAGAAAATTCGGGAGAAAATGCAAACGGCCCAAAGTCGCCAGAAGAGTTATGCAGACAAGAGGCGAAGGTCGTTAGAATTTGAAGAAGGTGATAAAGTATTTTTGAAAGTATCACCTATGAAGGGTGTCAAACGGTTCGGACAAAAAGGAAAGTTGAGTCCGAGATATATAGGACCTTTCAAAATTTTGAAAAGAGTCGGTGAAGTAGCATATCAGCTAGAATTACCGACGTCGTTAGCACAAGTCCATGACGTATTCCACGTGTCTACACTGCGAAAGTATGTGTTGGACCCGTATCATGTGCTAAGAGACAAAAGACTTCACCAACAATTGAAGCCGGACTTGAGTTACGAAGAAAAGCCGGTAGAGATTCTAATGTATGAGGTGAAGCAATTACGAAATAAGAATATTCCCCTCGTGAAGGTCAACCAGATATTGGAAGAAGCCACTTGGGAGCGAGAAGACGAAATGAGAGAGAAATACCCTGAGTTGTTTCAGACAACTTAAATTTCGGGGACGAAATTTCTTTTAGGGGGGGAGGATGTAATACCCGTAAAATTAATACGGGAATAATGCGCAATTAGCGTGAAAATTATTCTGTAATTTTCGGAAAATTATGAAGTTAATTTTCGGACAAAGCGAATTTTCGGGAAATTGAACCGAAAATAAGAAAAATACTCTTTGAGTAAAATAAATAGATATGGGCCCAAATTAATTTAAAGTAGGCCCAATAAGAGATTTCCTTAAGAAAAGGAAACGTAACTTTCCTTTTAAAGGTTTATCTCAAAAGGTGATAAGGACAAACGAAAATATCAAACGAAAGAAAACAAACGAAGAAAAGCAGAGAAGAACTAAGCAATTTCGGCTAACTTGGAAGTGAGGTAGGTGGTTTTTAACCCCTACAAACTGTTTTTAAGTTTGATTTATTTAGTTTAACGAATTTGGATGAAAGGTCATCCGAATTCATGAATTTCGGGAGCTTTGAATGATTATGTGTTGTATTTGCTGTGTTGAGATGTTAAGTTTGAGCTCAATATATGAGTTCTGTGAATTCTTACATGTTTCTGTGAAATCTGGAACGGATTCATGTGATGAAGTTCTGGAAAATATGAATTTCAATGAGATGAAGAAAGTTTCAGCTCATGAGAAATTCGCGGGTTGAAAAGAATTCGCGGGCCAAAAAGGTTCGTGAAGTGTGAGAGAGGAAAGAAAATCGCGGGCTGCGATAAAATTCGCGGGCCGAAAGATTTGTAAAGATGTGAGTGAGAAAAGAAGGTCGCGGGCCAAATTTTAAATTTCGCCAAATTTGAAAGGTTGAAATTCGGGCAGATTTTCGATAGTTCGCCGAAGCTTAGTTCGCGAATTATATTCGGGTCGCGAAAAGTTCTTCGCGGACTCAAATGGATTTTATTGTGTGAGTAAATGGGTTTTTCGCGGGTCAGAATTAATTTCGCGGGTCGACCACAGGGTGGTTCCTGTGAGAGAAGTAGCGGGTCGGACTAAAGTTTCGCGGGTCAACTTGAATTTCGCGGGGTGATTCCTGTGAGTGAATTTCGGGTGACACGCGAACTAAATCAGACTTCGCAAATTCGATCAAATGACGCGCGAAATCCAAATTCGGGCAATACCGCTAACACTGTGAAGAGTCCCGAATTTTGACTCCAAATGTCGGGTTGACCATATGCTTTTAAAAAAAAAAAAAAAAAAGTCTGAAGTTGACCGAACTTCACGATTCGACCAGTCTAATTATTTTTGGACTTTTGTCTTAAATTAGGCCCAAATATTCAAATAAAATTATTTTAAGTTCATTTTATCTTTAAATCAAAGTATATTCATACTTTACTAGAATTTTCGGGTCAACCCTTATTTTAAGATACGAGAGTATTTTGGGGTATTATTTGTAAGAAATAATACGTGATATATGTGACGAATGTGATATGCATTTCACGACATGCATAAGAGAGGTGAAGGTACCGTAATGATACGGTGACACGATATTGTGTCGAATGTGAGAAGGGTAGAGTTGCCGATTTTGGCAGTCAGGTTCAGACTCGATTATGCACTTGGTGGGAGAGGGGGTTTGCGACACCCATCTACTCGGGATTGAGCCACCCGAGGTGTAAACCACCGGATATTATTTGGCTCAGGGACGGCAGACAGATGTGAGATTCCTGTCTACCCGAACTTGTGGTATAACATTCGGGGAAAAAGCCGTCGGGTTGAGATTGTGTGCGGAAGGAGCGACCCGGCGCGGCCGGTGTGGGCTACCGCATCGTTGATGGTGTACTTTGCCATTGCGCGCATGGGTGCCGAATCTGACCTAGGGCCCTGTTGAGAATTGAGAATTGATAGATGAGATTTGTCGAGTGTGCATTATATTATATTGTGAGGAACCGGGATTGGGTGGAGTGCACGCACGTATTGCATGTTATGTAATCACCTACTGGGCAATAGCTCAGGGTTCTATTCTATTTTTGTTTGTAGGTAAGAATGAACCCGACACCGACTAGTGTCAGGGTTGAGATTCATGGCGAGCTGGCGGCGGTGACTCCACGGACTTTTGAGGGTGGCGCAGTACATGGGACGCGACCTGTGGAGTGGCATAGTGTTTGATATTGGGTTTGAAATTTTGGGGCTTCGGCCCAAAGTATTAATAGTAGATATTTTTGTAAACCCGATATAATACTATGTAGGTTGTTTAAATAAAAAAGAAAATTTTATCGGGTCTTCCGCGTGTTCTGTTGCGGAGAAATCCGCCAATTAACTTAATTAGGAAGTAGGGTCGCCACAACCTTCCTCATCCACCCAACAACAACAACCTTACCAAAAAACCACCCAAATACCCAAAACACCACCACAAACTACTACCCAATCAGTCTAAACTACCACAACCTCCCAACGGCCCTCCTCCGAGGATTTTAACCCTCACTCTTTCATGGACAACTACATTTTGGAGGAGGAGTGGTTGCACATAACGGAGAAAGAAGAAGAAGCCCCCCTCTGCCTAGAGCATGTCCTTCACTTTCTATCCAAAGCGGCGGCGGACATTTGTTTCCTAGAACCAGAAGAGAATTTCCAAGGTGTAAACCACACCAAGGAAATCCCGGAGCTCCCAAATTTGCTCTCTCATCAACTGCCCGAGAAAGAGGCAATCAATATGAAGAAAAAAGAGATGCCTTGTGATAATAAGAAGATCAAGAATTCATTCCTTGAAGACTATAACCCAAGGATCTTGCGAGACAAGAAGAAAATACAGATGGTCGACGAGAAGAAAATACGGATGGTCAACGAGCTAAACCTTTGAGGCTTGTCACACCTCCAGGGAACAGATGAAGAGCACGTGTATATCCTCACAGAAATGCCAAAGAACGGTCATATAACCAAGGAGCAATATCATATGCAACGGAGGAACAAAGACCCCATCTTTGGTATCGTAGAAGTACACCATACCATCGGACGCTTCCCCACCGCTATCTACATCATCGAGATGATAGACAAGGCTTGTGAAGAGATCACGGAGGCCTACCTTCGTTTGGACAAAGTGTACCAAATGTACAAAATGCATCGAAAGTTCACCCTCAACAGGTTCAAACACAAGGCAAAGTTCGACGGACTCAAACGCTACATGCTGAGGCAAGTCAAGTACTTCTTCGCCGTAGATTTTCAACTGGCTTTAGAGAGTAACATGAAGAAAGTCAACCTACCAGAGCCAATCAACAGTAGCGAACCTTTGGCTAATCTCGGGGAAAACTACGTCTTCCTGGATCCAGAGCTCACGGCGGACGCAAGCTCTCTTGGTCTCAGAAGTTGCAAAGTTCTGTGATGGGATATTGAAGATCATCCGAGAAAAGCTGAGGTAATGACGTGAGACACTTCCTCCTAAAGCAATGCTCGAAGATCAAAGGGTCAAAGAAATACCTATGCTCGAGAAGATCATCGACGCAATGCAAGAGAGATTGGATCTCCAAAATAGCATCAGACACTACGAGGTCGCTCTTGGATTGAGGCAGTCCTTCTTTGCCCATCGGGAACCTCCACCTTCTCCTCGCCCAAGGAAAAAGAAGAAAAAGACAAGTCAAAGACAACCAAGCATGAATTAAAGATTGGACACTAAGGGGGATATTTTTAAATCTTAAAAGTGTCCAATGTATAATTAAGTCGTTGTCTTGTAATTTTATATTAAGTAAACTAACTTCTATTTCGTAGAGTTTAGTGTTATATTTGTTGTAATGGGCTTTTAGGGGCCAAAATATTTTATACATAATTAGGGCTATAAATACGAAAACCCAACACTTTTATCAATGAGAATCATTATAGAAAATTGAGACGCTGCAATAAAACCCTGGAGAGTCAAACACGCACAAACACATACTCTCAAGATTTTAGCAAAGAACTCACGTGATTTCTACCATTAATCGTTGCTTGTTTGGTTGAATCTGGTCCTTCATATGGCTTCTGGATTAATCAACTGACTTTCGGTTCAATGACCAATTATCCTAAAACCAACGATCCCCCACATTAATGAAAATTAATTCAAATGCATGCTGACTCTAGCAAGAAAGTTTCGACGACCCATCATTGCATCGCGATAGGTAGCTTGTAGGTTTGAACCTTACCTAGTGAAATGTTATCAGATTTACTCGCTATTCAGTGAACATGTTGTCTTGAAACGACTGTTTTTTGTGTAAACCAATATAACAACATATACAAAATGATGAATCTGATCTCTTTCAATGCTATTATTTTTTCTGGTTCAACCGCGAACCATATCTTGGATTCATAAATGATATAGTTGAAGCGGCCATACTTCTCAGTTATATATGTGATCGACTATTATGACTTAACCCTTGAGTAGCCAAAATACTCCACCAAGTTCGGTATAGCCATCGCTGAAAACATAAATACGTACCTTAACCACACATCATTAGGAATTTACTTGGGCAGCTCTCGAGAATGAGCTTTAGAAGTTTCCAAGTATCTAACTAAATTGATCACATCTTAGCTATGTAAATCCTAGGATATCCAACTATGTAAGATTTAAAGAGTTTTACCACGATTTGATCGAAAGAATTCAAGCTTGGCGTGAGTTGCGTGTGGGAGAACTGAGAGCGTTGGATTTTTCTCTAAAGTGGATAACTTTCACACACAAGACACACTAAAGTGTGTGTTAGGGTTTTTGCATTTATACCACATTTTGGAATATAATATGTGGGCCATAACTAGCCCAATTACATTAACAATATCACTAGACTCTACAAAATAAAACCTAGTTCACTTAATTAAACTAGAAGGCTAAGATAACATAATTAATTGAACACAATAAAATAATCCTAACAATCTCCCCCTTTGTGTTCAATTTGCAATTCAGCTTTGGTTATATTGGTTTGTAAAAATGTTGTCCTGAGTCCTCAAAGAACATGTATCAGCGTATGCATCGGCGGAAGCGTGCATGTGCGTGTTCTTCTTTAATTTTCTCCTCTTTTGTCTTGTCATGTGATCTCTTCTCAAGCTCACCATTTATTGACCTTCTCTTCATCCATGTTTTCTCTTGAATCTTGTCTCGAAAAGGCCGGAAGGAATTTTAAGTTGCTTGCATGATTTCTTCTTTTTGTGTTCGATCTCTCCCTTCGATAGTGACACATCTCCCCCTACGTTTGTTCAACCTTGTGTTGGGATTGGGGAGTTCTCTTTAAATTTGGAGAGGCGTACATGTGTGGGAAACTTCGGTTTTTTAAGTAGGTGGTGTTCGCTTTATTTTACGATGCTTGAGAATTTAGCGTTTACGATCAATCTTGCACTTTTCGTTGTGGTAAGGATCTAGTACTACTGCCCCTCATGAAAATCGAGATGAGGAATTCGTCATATCGATAGGTGAAAATGGGGCGTTGTTTTGACAAGATGTTCGCATCATCGAGACAAGGAGATAGCGTTGGTTGGCATTGCATGGACTCGGGTTGGAAAATAACCAGACGGAGCCTATAAGGTGATCCGTCGTGTACAAAAAATAGAGTTCACAAAGACTTCCCGCTTGCATCGACCAAGGAGCAATGCTCGTAGACGATTGCCTGAAATTATTGTTGTTTTAGACGTCGCAACGACATGACTTTCTTCCGACCATCGAAACATGCATAAAAGTGACATTACTACGGAAGTTCTAATGTGATCACAAATATCAAGTGTTATAAAAGTGTATGTGTCCTAGAAAAATATTAAAATTTGGGAAGTGAGGACACACTAGACTCTATCGTGCTCAAGAAAGTGTAATTGTGGTGCTAAGTACCACTTAATTCAATATCCACAGCTTCCGAGTGGAGCGGTGATAGTAGATGTGGGTCCCCATGCTTTCTTGAAACACCTGTCTTTTGTGAGACAGATGAGTGGGTAAGGCTCAGATGTGCATGCGCCATTGGACCTGATCCAACGTCTTCTACCCGGGAGCTAATAAAATTAGCACATGTACCTATGGGGGTTGGTTCAAATGATTTGTGATACAAGAGAATTTATATATTCGCAAAAATTTCATGTTATCATCAAAATCATTCAACACCGTGTGTTCAAATGATGTATGATATGTGGTTATTTTCGTAAAATTTGGGACCAACGCTTGGTTTTGTCCCTAGGTTAGATTCAGTTGGGTCGACTGAATCATTAGAAAAAAGTATCCGTGCATCGGGTAGGAAGTAGTGAACGTTGCTTTGTTTATATCAGCAAGCCAGAGGAGGTCCGTTAGAGTGAACACCGAGGTAGTGTAAGGAGTTAGATATTTAATAAGCTATCTCATTGATCTAAATTTGCGGGATCTCCGCTCATCATGGTTGAGTTACCAATGCCCCTCTTTGATAGATAGATTTTTAGTCTCATTCCCCTTAGAGCATTTGGTAACCAATCTATATCAATACTTTTTGTCCACGACTCCGCGATATTCTCATGTGACTTTCCATAGCTAACGGATATTATTCCGCTAGAGATTAGTTGTCGGTATTATGTCCCCATGGAATATGTCAAGACTTAGCGTTATACATACAACTATGTATCATGCTGATAGTTGCCATGCTATAACAATGTATCATTATTCGTGACACAACTTTATTCCACTAGGAATTTCCTCCAGAAAATTTAAAAGTCAGTCAACTTCTTTGTCTGCTTTATACAGTCAATAAGATCTAGTTCGATGTGGATCGAGCGATGCACGTCATCTTAGATGATTTCCAAGAAACTGCTCCTCTGTAGATGGTAAATACATAACCACTCAAGGATTTGGAGTCTTTGCTATTAGATATGCAATTTGTGTCGCAATAGCGTTCTGTACTGATGGATATCTCGAGTATAGTATGATGTGATTAATAATGTATTTCAGATATCTCAACAACCCTTTTTAGTGCGATTCAGTGGTTACTACCCGAGTTACTTGTAAACCAGCTTAGTTTACTAACCAAGTATGCTATGTCGGATGGAGAGCAGCCAGATAGCTACATCAAGCTCCCAATCACCCGAGGGTATTGGGGTTGCGATATGTGTTTTTCTCTATTCTTGGCTAAACATAGATCGGCACTCACAGGTGTCTTTAGCATGTTCTTCACATACTAAGATTGTGTTAACACAACGCCTTTGGGTTTCCTAGTGACGTTTATCTCTAGTATGACATTGTCTAAACCCATGTCATTCACGTTGAAATAATTTTCAACCTATTCTTAGTGCTCATCATTATTTATGATTGTTTTCCATGGTTGACCTGTCGTCTACGTAAACATGATCACAAATTCATTGGGTGTGCTCTTAATGTATACACATTTATCACACTCACTAATCTTGAAATGTTAGAACCAGACAACGATATCCAACCAATATATAAATGATTTACCACGAAAGATCCGAAGAATTCAACTACGTGGGGTGTGTGTTCTTGAGGAGGACGTTGGGGTCGGCTCCTTCCAAATAATATTTCCTATTATACTTCACACACTTACACACACAACATTAGGGCTTTGTATTTATACCACATATTTTGGTATATAATACTTGGGCCCTAAAAACACTAATTACAAATAACAAAGATAATTATGATTGTTGAAAGCATTAAAATATATCTAACAATCTCCCCTTTGTCTTCAATCTTCAGTTGAACATGTATTATATTTGTGGGGCATATGTTTTTTCCTGAGTCTTAATAATCTCCTCCTCTTTCTTCTCTTATGATCTCTTCTTTTGGAGATCTTCACGGTCACCGTGTTTTCATCTTCTCTCTAGGCACCGATTCTTCTTAATCATCTCTTGAAGCTCGAATCTCAAATGCCGGATGGTGTTCGATGTTGCTTGCCGGATATTGGAGAATTTTCCTTTTGTTGGAGAATCTCCTCTTTCTGTGTGTTACATCTCTCCCTTTGATAGCGGTGCGGAATAAAATTTTTTCCGGGTTCCTTCGAGGCTCGGATCGAAAACTCTAATCACGTTGACACGTAATAGGGCGGGTCATACCCGTGAGAGATTAGCTTTGAAGCGAGTGGCAGCTCCTCGTCGATTGCGTCGTCGGTCGCGGTCGTGTTGGGTGTCGTCTAGATCGTCACGCCGACCTCGCAGTGTACCACGGTTTCGATTCTCCGAAGATGGCTAGAGAGAATTGATCCGTCGCTCGGGAGAGTGGTTTGCGTTTGTGTGTTCGTGTTTCGATTCTCGGATCGAGAAATTTCGCGTCGATTCTCTTCCCGTGTCCTTTTCTTTGACGAGGGTCTCACCCTTATTTATAGTAGGGGAGGACGAAATTTTCAACCCTAAACAAGGCTAAATTCTATTAAAGGAACATACTATAAATAGAAAACTAACTAAGATATTAAAATATCTTCAAATATGGTAAATAAATTTCGAAATTTATATAAAATATAAATTCGAATTTTAGTTTTAATAAATAATATTCCAAATATTTTTATTACCATATTTGTAAATTACGAAAATACCCTTTAAGGCATTTTAGTTTTAATAAATAATATTTGAAATCAGTACATAAATCATTCCTAACATATAATCATCACTTTTCAGCAAGATCATCTACAAAATTCGCAAACATTAAGCGCATTGATCAAAATATATCTCACCTGAGTTTTTCGATCGAAAAATTTGGAAAATTATTTTGATCTTAGATTCGCGAATTCAATACAAAAACGATCACGATATGCTCTGATACTAATTGTTAGGTCCTCATATATCAACTATCGATCGATCTAAGCACGAATGAATTCTAGATATTCGAATTATAAATTTTACAAAATACCTTCGGTCGAATATCTTCTTTGAAGATCTTCAGAGATAGTGGTTCTCGACTGCTATTCTCTCTCTTCGAATGTGAATTCAATGCTTGTATTTTTCTTAAAATGAGGTTGTGTCTTGATTTTGATAGTGTATATTGTATTTATACCTGTTTACATTGTATATTTACTATTTAGTCCTACACTATCAAAACTACTAATTATGCCCCTAATTACAAGGATAACAAAATAACAAAGCACAATTCCAATGTCTCTTCAACACGCATGCTTCTACCGATGCATACGCGGATACGTGTTCTTGGAGGACTCAAGAATGACATTTTTACAAGACAATGATAACAAGCGCTTAGTTAAAAATTTAACACAAAGGGGTGGATTGTTAGGATTATTTTATTTTTTGTTCAATTAATTAATGTTATCTTAGTCTTATAGTTTATTTAATAAGTTTATGGCTTATTTAGAATAGGCATTTACCGTAATTGGGCTATAGGTCCGTTTTCTAGCAAACAAGGATCAAAAGATAGCTTTTAAGCTTAGAGAATGAAGAACATATTTTAGTGTGTGTGTGTGTTTCGTTTAGAGGAAGTACAAGGTGGCTTCCTTAGGATTTTTTTGATAAAAACCCTAAAAGGATAAAGAGGGTCTTATAAACCACATGTGTTTGTATATTAATGCCTATGACCTATACAATCTTATATTTACGTAGAGGCCCAAGACCTACTACAATCTACTTAATTACAAAATTGACCAAAGACTTATAAGAATTAAAGGACACTATAAAATATTCCTAACAATCTCCCCCTTAGTGTCCTTTCCGCTTTGGCGTCTTCTTTGTCTTCGTTTTCTTGGTTCTAGCCAGCTCGTAGATGGATCTTCTGAGTCTAATTTTATACTGATAAGATCGCATCCATCTAAGGTACGAAGGCCGATCAAAGATGATGTTGATCATCTTCTGATACGTGGCTTGGACTTCATTCTCCTCGAACTCAGTTCCTCCATAATTTTTCTGAGCTTGTCTCGTATGATTAGGAGGGTTCCATCGCAGAAATTGGAGATCTCAGATGTCTTCATAAGCCTTTTCTCGCCCATGTAGTTGATGTAGACCATGGAGGGATCTTCTCCATCAAAGATGTGGCCTTCACGGTAGCTTTCAGCTTCGGGGCGATCAAAAGAAGGCATTGTGAGGTTCAACTTTTTCAAGTTGCTCTCCAACGCCATCTGAAGGTCGTGAGATATAGTGTACTGGATCTGGCAGAACATGAATCCTTAAGGTGTTGTAGCCCAGCTTGACTTCAGGGTATTGGAGAGTGCAAAACATTTTGTAGCTTCCGACCATCTGATAGACGTCTTCCCCTCTGATGTAGGAGAGGTCCGCTTTACTCAGTTCTTCGATGGTCTCGTCCTCCCGCTGAACTCGATAGATTGGGAGGAAGATTGAGCAGAAGTGAGATGCATGTACTCCCGTGACCGCAGAGATCCTCGACCTTTTCTCCTCATCCATTCGGAGAGCCTCCACGTGGCCTCCTTTTACGTCGAACATAAGCTTTCGACAGAGGCTGCGCAGGTAGAGATTGGCTCTATGCTCCAAGAGATGAGTCATGTCTCGCAGCTCCAACTCGTTGAGCTTCTTGAGGCGGTCCTCTTTCCTACAGATCCTCGTTCGAATCTCTACTTGGTATGGCGCCACAATCTTGGTGAAGGTAAATTCAGTTCCTCTTCTATGTTTGACTTCAACGGAGGGTCGTCCTCGTCCATGAATCTGTATTAGAGGAGCTCTAGAAGTTTTGGGATCTTGGCTTCGTAATCTTCGACTTCCTCGAGTTCCTCATCTTCGATCCGACTCAGGCTGATGAATGTCTTTTTTAAGAAGAATGGCATTTTTCATCAACCCTATGGCTAGTTCGGGAGTCACCGATTGAGTCATCCATTCTTCGTTAAGTATATAGCTCTCCACCTTGTCATGTGGGTTGTAGAGCTCTTCGACGGTCACGATCGGCTCGTCGGTAGCTGGAGAAGAAATTGATGAGGTAGAGGTTCGAGGGAGCATCTGAGGGCCTTTTTGGATTGTGGGTTGAGGTGAGGGGAGGCTTATATTGGCTGGTGAGGGAGTACTAGTATGGACTACGGATGCAGTTTTTTTTAGATGAAGAAGCCTCCAGTTGAGTGTTTTGGGTGGTGGTGGTTTGGGTAGTTTGAGTGGTGGTGGAGGGAGTGGTAGTATGGGCTACGGAGGCAGCTTGTTTTTGAGATGAAGAAGCCTCCAGTTAAGTGGTTTGGGTAGTTTGACAGGTGGTGGATGGAGTGATTTGCTGCGTCTGAGGTTTCGAGGTTGTTCCCTGTCTCTTTTTCCCCTCAGGACGGCCTTCATCATATGGGTCGTCACGTGGTTTCTTGGACTGCTCCGCCTCTCCGTGGAAAGACATCGGACTCATTAGTCGTAGCTTGAGGTCTTGCTCCCTCTCATTCAGTGAAAGGGCGGATTGTACGCGGGCTATGAGGATGTCGTAAAGTTCTTCAATTGGTACGTCCCACGGTCCCGGTTCTGTGGTGTGAGTTGGCAGAGCGGATGGAGGAGACGCAGCAGGTGCAGTTTCAATGGCGGGGGTCTTGCCTTTGTCTCGGGTTGAGGTTTCGAGCGCCGTGTAGACCTCGAGTTTTTGGACGAAGTCCGCTAGTCTGGCCTCGAGCAAAGGGGGAGAATAATGGGATGGAGCCACTAGGGCGTTTCGTCGTCATGATGTCAGAAGAGGGAACTGACACGCCGCTTGTTTGTGTAGAACTTGAGAAACCAGGGCACTTAGGCTCACCATTGGCATCCAAACTGAGATGGACCCAGTGCACCAGTTGCAGAAATGTTGGCTGTTGTGGGACTTCTGCTCAGTCCCTGGTTGGTTTCCAGCCAAGAAACCCTAAAGAGCGTTATTTCCAGATCACTAAAATCTGGAGGTGCACTTAAACCTGTATGTGTCCTAGGAAATGTGAAAATGTTGGATGGTGCGCACACTACATGCGATGTGGTCAAGGAACGTGCAGTCTGAGGTGATGCTAATTTTACATCTACTGCCTCCGAGCGAGGCATGGATGGCATATGTGGCTCCTCGTGAGGAAATAAAACAACCATCTGTTAAGAGATGGTTAAGTAACTAGGTTCAGGTATTTGCGCGGTTGGACCAGATGCCGCGTCTTCTACTCGAGAGACGACAATGTCGTCTCCTGTACAGAGGGGCTCGGTCCAGGTTATTTGTGGACTTAGGGGCGGAGGATTTCCATCGCTTCGTTGTTTTGTGCGTTGTTCCTGTTGGCGGCTTACGACATCCCCTTTCGATTTCTTCTTTTGTTTGCGAGGAGGGATGATGCGCGTCCTATACCTATACTGGGTTCGTGGGTAGGCTTGTTCCCAGGGTAGGTCCAACTGGGATATATTGGATCATATGAACCTCCTCAAGCTCATTTTCCCGGAGATAAGCGAGGACGACTGGGTTGGTTGGGTCGGAAAGCCTTAGTAGTTCTTCCGGAATTGACATCACCTCCCGATCGAATTTGGTCTTTGAGGAATGGAGAGAGCCGAGTTTCAGTGGGTGGTATCCTTTAGATGGATCTCGGCTCTCGCTCTCTGGGATGGTGTCCATAAAGTGCTTGACGAAGACTGGTAGCCACCTCAAGTACGGTAGAACTTTCTTTATAGTTGAGGGGAGGTTGAGTCTTCGTAATTGATCGAGCAGGTCCGACTAGATGCGTTAAACGACATAGTACTTTTCGTTAAAGATGATGCTGTGGAAGATGAGCATTATGTTACGGTTGCATTTGTCGGGCCCGCAGTGTTTTGGGGATATGCACTTATTGACTAAGAGTGTTCGCCAAGGTTGAGGAATGTCCTTGGCGGTGAAGTTGGGAAAGTGTATCGTGTTGTGGGCGTCGGGTTTGTATCCCTTGAAGATGAAGTCATGTTGAAGTCCTCTTAAGTGGGGTGTGGGTCGAAGTTTAGGGATGATGGTAGGTTGAAGAGAGAACGGAGTATGGAATGGTTTAGGACGACGAGGGTTTGGTCAATTTGTGCGGTTAGGATGTTTGGGTTTTGTCGTGTGGTTGGATTTGTAAGAGTGGCCCAGAATTGTTGAACATATACTTCGGGGACGCACTCGGAGATGGTAAGGGCGATATGTAGTAGGTGGTTGCGTAGGATATGGAGAATTATGGGCTCCGAGCATATGCCTTTCTAGAAGTCTAGTTTGAGGTTATTTGGGGTCCGTTGTGCCCAGTTGGTTCCAGACATATTTCTTTAATGGTACACACCATCTTTTTTTTCTGTAAATAGATAAATAGAGAGTTAGTGCATATAACGTATAGTTGTCTAAAGTCGACTCAATGTAATTTCTTAATCAAAGGTGTTCGGATTGAAAAAGGATATTGGGCCTTAAAAATTTTCTGACCCTTTTTAAAATTATATACTTAAGAAAATTTCGGACTTAGAAAATTTTTAAGTTTAATATGAGTCCAAATTTCCGGGTAAGGTCATCAGTCGGCGATTATAGAAATTTTGGATAATGCGATTCGAACTTCGAGTGCTGTTTTTCGGGTAACATGGCCGAATTTCGGTCAGTCATGAAGTGAAAATCGGGGAAATTATAATTATCGGTCAACACTTCAACATGTATTAAAAGTCCTCGCCGATTTTAAGTAATATTCGGGTGAAGTTTAATTTTTCGGTCAACAAGACAAAATGTTCTAAAAGTCGTCGCCGATTTTAAGTAAAATTCGGATGATGCAAGTCGGGTGGATTTTTTGGATAAAACTCCAACATTTGCTACAGTCAAAATTCACCGATTGGAAGTATTCGGGTAGACTAAATTCGAGTGGACACAAAGTGTGTCAACAATGGATTTTTTATTTAAATGCTGTTTTCTTTGATACACAAGGTTGGTAAAATTCAAATTTCATCCGAAAATAATTTGAATTACTAAACCCTAATTTGCAAATGGAAAAAACAGTTAAAGCGGGTTAAAACTTGCAAATTTGAAGCCGTTCTTACCGATTACGGGTGGATAATTGTAGAAAGTGAAGAATGTTTTGCTGTTGGAACAGAAATAGAGAAATTTTCGTGTAAAGTCTAGTGGTTTTAAACTTTTGAGTGAGCTTGAATAGTAAAATGTGAATTGAAAAATTCTGGTAAGTCTGTAAATATAAGAGATTACTGTGGATTTTCGGGTGATTTGGATTTCGATTATTCTCGCCTAGATTTTGATTTTTAGTACAGAATAATGATGAAATCAAGCCGAAAATTGAGATATAACCGAATTTTTTTTTGGAATTCAAAGATTTTTTAACCGAAAATCATAATTTCAAAAAATTCAAAGGCTTATAATATTGATAACAATTTTTTTTGCTAGGAAAATTGAAGTATTTCAAACTCTCGCTCAATTTATGCATGTTTTTCAAAACTCCCCCTAGATAGAGTGCTAAAAACTCCCCCTCGATTTGTGCACACAAAATAACATAGGAATAAAGAAAAAATATGTAAGACATACACAATCTAAGGTTCATGGAGGCACCATTGATCATGTGTTGAGGTTCAACATGGCTAACTTAGACACGAGGAATTGGAATCGTTTTTCATCCAATGCCAGTGAAGAGGTGAACAAGTTGAAGCTCGGCATGAATGAAATGCATTTCGATGGTACCTTGTTACACATGTTCCCTAATAAACTGATACCTAATGTCTATGTGTTTTATGCGTGAATGATGTACGGGATTACAAGTTATCGCTATTGCACTCTTAGAGTCTCTAAATATGGGAATATTATTGAGTAAAAGATCATAATCCCGTAGTTGGGTTCTCTTCCACAAAATCTGCGAACAACATCTCGTAGCAGCGACATATCTGCCTCCGCTGTGGAGGTTGAGACACAGTTTTGTTTCCGAGAAGACCAGCTCACGAGTTTACCCCCTAGAAATTCAGCGGTCCCGAATGTGCTTTTTCTGTCCAGCTTGCATCCCGCTAGTCTGCATCCATGTATCCAACGAGTCTGAAGTCGGAATCCATAGGGTACCGCAAACCGAGGTTTGGGGTTCCCTTAAGATACTTGAAGATCCTCTTTACAACCAACATATGGGATTCATTCCAATCGGCTTGGAAGTGAGCACAAAGACATTTCGCGAACATGATGCCTGGTCGACTGGACGTGAGATTCCTATCATGTCTCGCTAAGTGGTTTGGTTGACGGATTTTCCTAAGGTATCCGCATCTAGCTTGCATGAAGGTAATATCGGCGTCTTGGCAGGAGTGGAGTTGTCCAACTTGTACTTTTTGAGGATGTCGTGAATCTATTTGGACTGAGTGATGAAGATTGCTTCGTGAAGCTGCTTGATGTGAAGACCTAAGAAGAAACTTAGCTCTCCCATCATACTCATTACTCAAAAATTCTTGCAGAGTCTTGCGTCCGTCGAGCCAAAGATGATGTCATCGATATATATTTGTACGAGCATTACATCGGATCCTCTTCTTTTGGTGAAGAGCGTTGTGTCTGAAGAAGACTTAGAAATTGTGCTTCGTTTATTAGTTATCCTTGTTATTAGAGGAGTAGCTTATATTTTTATAGTGTAGGACTAACTAGTAAATATACCATATATATATGTATTAATACAATGTACACTATTGAAATCAATACACGAGAATTAAGAAATTCACAAGGCTAAGAATTCACATTCTAGATAGAGAAACACAAATGAAAACTTTCTCACTCTAAGCTTTTCTCTTTCGTAATCTTCAACCGAGATATTCGACCGAAGGTAACAAATCGATACTCTATCTTCGAATATCTAGAATTCATGCCTAGATCTCCCGTTAGTTGATGAATTAAGACGTAACAATTGGTATAAGAGCAGACCGTGATTGTTTTCGATTAATTTCGCTATTTTTAGATCAAATTTATTTTCTAGATTTTTCGATCGAAAACGCGCGCGGAATTTAAATGTGCTGAATTTTGCGAATTTTGTTGATGATTCTGATGAAAAACTGATAGATATATTAGGAATGAATTGCATACTGATTTCAATTGCTTAGAACATCAGATTATTTCTGATTTTCGATTTCGATCGATTTTACTGTTTGCGATTGAGTTTTGAATACAATTTGAATTTCGTCACAATTGATATATTTTGCTGTCAAACATGGTAAATCTTGTGTTTGTTCATGTTCAGTACTCATCTTCAAGTGATTAACCAGAATCTCAGCGTCTAATTTGAGTTTTTCAGTTGAATATAAGTTTTATTGTTCCATTGAATCGTGTTGTGTTCTTCAATCATTTTTCGATCGAAAAACTTGGCTCGAAAATCTTTTTCGATTAGTTCACTGGCGCAAAATTTTTTCGATTTTTTTTACTGTTTTCGCGAGTTTAACTCATATATAGACTCGAAAAAATTTATTTTCGATAAATGGTTTTTCGATTCTCACATAAAAATCTTTTCCGAGCGCAACTAAGCGCAAAATTTTTTTGACGAATATTGTTTTCGTTATATACATATTTACTCTTAGGTCCTATTTCATCAACTAGCAATCAATCTACGCATGAATTCTAGATTTCGAATGAGAAATCTCGAGAATTACTTTCGGTCGATTATCGATTTGAAGATCGGGAGAGAGAAACGTCAAGAGAGTGGAAGTTTTCGATTGCCTTTCTCTCTCTAGAATGTGAATTCAATACTTGTGAATTTTCGGAAATTAACTTCTGTGTTGATTTCGATAGTGTACATTGTATTTATACCTGTTTACACGGTATATTTACTATTAAGTCCTACACTATCAAAACTACGAGTTACGCTTCTAATTACAAGGATAACTAATTAATAAAGCACAATTCTACGTTTCTTCAATCTCTCCCTTTGTGCTTGTTTCTTTTCAGCTCTGTTGAGCCTTGTCGAGCGTAGAATGATCTCTTCAATCCCAATGTTGTCTCGTAGTGTCGGACAGTATTCCTTAGCTCCAATCTTTCATTTATTGCATCCAGAAGCTCATTTAGGAGAGGGGCCTCTTCTTCACCAAGATCCTCGAAGATCATTTATTCAGTGATCTCCGCCAACCTCTTCTCGATGTTCTTCGGCACGAGCTTCAACGTCCCGTCACAAAATTTGTGATCTTCAGACTTCATCATAGCTCTCGTCTTACCAATAATTGGATTTCGATAAGTGATGGCAAGACCTGGTTTCTTGAAGATGTAATTTTCTGGGAAGTTGTTGAGCGGGAAGCCTTTCATTAGCGGAGACTCCATGTTGACCTTCTTCATATTGTTCTCTACGAGAATTTGAAGGTCGTGTGTGGTGTGAAACTTAATCTGCCGCACCTGAATCTCTTTAACCCTTTGAGTCCTTCCTTCTTGATGTAACCAGATGGCGTCTGGTATTTTCTCTTGTACATCTGGTGAAAGCAACGGCATATAGCTTTCATCTATCTCCTCTCAAGTATGGTTGTTTTCCGCTTGCTTGATGTGATAGATCGGGGTTGGATAACGTCCAATCGTGTGCGATACACCCACGAGTTGGAGGATCGGTGGCTTGTCCCTGAAATTTTTTATGAGTTGATTCGTCGAGATGCCACTTCGATCCGGACAAAGGTAGTTGAGCCTGAAGATGCGCTCCATCTTCTTCTTTCTTCCCAGTGGGAGATGCCCCGTAGATTCGGCTCATTACGCTTTTTGATGCGATTTGGAGCCCTCCAAATCTTCTTCCTTATGTCTTCAATAAACGGAACTTTAATCCGTATATTCTCCCAAGGCGTCTCGACTCTGACGGTCCCCTTTGATAAACGGGGTGGGGAGTCGACTCGATGCCTGATCATCTCTGGTAGTTTGGGGAGAGCGGAGTTGTAGTTCTCGCCTTCTTGAAGTTCTTCATCTTCAAACAGCACTAAATCTACCGAAGATTGTTGTAAGAAACATCTGACGTTGGAGAGTCAGGCTTGAACAGCTTCCTGGTTCCCATTGCATCAGCCACTTCTCGTTTAAGATGTAATAATCCATGAACGTGGATCATAGACGACTGCTTCTGGTTGATTTTG
This sequence comes from Linderniella brevidens, assembly GCA_004919715.1. Lineage (NCBI taxonomy): Eukaryota > Viridiplantae > Streptophyta > Magnoliopsida > Lamiales > Linderniaceae > Linderniella > Linderniella brevidens. The sequence continues at coordinate 7,642,498 of SWDC01000145.1, forward strand.
GAGGAGGTTAGAGATTGGGATTGGATTTGGATTTTTGGGAGGGGAGGTAGTGTTTGTGTGTGGGATGTGGTGTGAGTTGTGGATGTTTGGCGGGTAGTGGGTTGTGTGGTTGGTGGGTTGGTGGATGATCCTCCAGCTTCTCGAGTCGTTGTTTGTTTTTCTCGACTCTGACCACGGCCGTTTCGTATGGTCTCTTGCCGTTTCTCCCCCTTATGACGATTCGGATCATCTGGATCGTCATGTCTTCGCTTCGTGCGGGAGCTTTCTTCACGGCACCGTGTTTGGGCGGGTGACTCAGGTTCATCTATTAGACGTTTGTAAAGACTCTCCTCAGCTGGGGTCCTGGTCTCTAGGGCTAGTAGTCGAGATATGAGGATGTCATGAAGCTGGGTGATAGAAATGGTGTATGGGTTGATGAGGGAAGGGGATTGAGTTTGAGTGGTGAGGGTGGGTTGTATGGGAGTGTGGATGGTGGTGGCTACCGGTCGTGAGGATACGGGTGTGGTGTGGACTTCGGACAGAACTGCCTCTGAGACTGGTGTTTTCCCCGTATCCCGTCGGGAAGTCTCAATAGCTTGGAGCATCATGTCCATCAGTCAGTCTTCAAGAGAAGAGATGGTTGTGGAGAGGGGCTCTTGCAGTCTTTGCTCCGTCACGATAATGGGTGGAGTGGGGCCATGGAGGCGCTCCACTTTCACAACATCGGAGAAGATTTCCGATGTGCCGCCTGGGAGAGGACTTGAAATACCAGAACGTCCAAGGACATCCGTTAACAACCCAGAAGTCAGCACTTCAGTGGGTTGGCCCATTGTTTGATCCGCAGATGTCGGGGGTCCAACGATGCTGTTACCCAATCCTTGAGATGATACGGTATGTACCATCTCTACGGGTATTAAAACAGATTCAATGTGAATCTGTGTGATTGTCTGATCCGAAAGTGGTGGCGGAGTTGGCACTGAAGCTATTTGAGTTGAAGGAGATGCAGAAGGGGCATAAATTTGTTGTTGTCGTTATCCCCGTCGTTGTAGGCTGCATTTCTCATCAGACTCGGTGGCCCCAGGAGATTCGACTTGTTGCGGGACACCTTCAGGCTCAACAGCCGGTGTTTCTGTCTCCTGAGCCTCAGCTTCTGGCTCATGTGGTACCACAAAAGTTTCTTGTTGGGAAGGCACCGGAGCTTGATCCACTGACCGTACCATTTCCTCTGTGATGGAATTATTTTGGCAATAATCGTGGTAGGCCTCGTCTGTGGGATCAGCTAGGCTGAGCAACTCCAGTGGGATCAGCATCGGTTGGAGTGCTAAATCGACTGCCTTCGGGTTATGAAAGAAATGTAGTCGTGGCGGGATATAGCCCCCAACTGGTGGTAGGCGCGGGATCTCCGGATGTACGTCCATGAAATGAGAGATCAGCACCGGGAACCACCAGACATATGGAAGGAACTTCACCTTCAATTTTGTCTCCCTCTGATGAATTTGGTCCGGTACGTCATTCCATATTAGCTGGGCCACGTCATATTTCTTCGAAAAAATGACTCCATGGAAGATGCGAAGGATGTTTCCGTTCGCCGTGTCAAAACCGGAGTGCTTTGGGGAGAGGCATTTGTTGATGATGCCGAATATTGTCCTCCACGGGTGTGGGATCTCGCTGTTTTTGAAATTAGCCAATTTGGTCGGCGGTGGCTTATATCCCATCCGGAGCATATCTTCGACGATCACTACATATGTTGGTAGTTGGTCGTATTCTTCGTGATGCGGTAGATCGAGCACCATGGCCAGTCAATTCTTGTCCAGGATGACGTGTTTTTGATTGATCTTCGTTGTGTAACGCACGTCATCCCCAATGATGTGGCTCGTCATACATCCCCTGAATTGCTGGAGGTAGACCATTTGTACAAAAGCCGTCATCGTTAAAGCTGGCCATAAAGGGTGTCCTTTAAGGATGGATATTATCACTTCATCCGGACACCGAAAGGTGGCAAGGTCCAATTGATAGTTGTTGTCGTGGACCGTCATCAAACTGTCAGAGGAGTATATGTGATAGTACTCTTGATTATCTGCAAAGAAGAACTGAAATTCATTAGATGGAAATTTTGATATGCGAATTGTTCGAAGTAAATGTGGATGGTGAAAATGACTAAGAAAAATTTCAGAATTTTCTAAGTGTCAGAGTTTATTATCCAAAGACTTAGAGAAAAATTTAAAAAATTTGCTAAGTCTTTTCAGCATGTTTTTATTCGAGCGTGAATTTATTCGATCGTTAAGTTTTGCGATCGAATAAAAAATTATCGAATAATTCATGATTTTCGCCTCTGACTTTTACAATCGAATAAAAATTTGTCGAAAACAAAAGTTTTTAGCTGAGTAATTTTGCGATTGAATAACATGTTGTCGAAAAACTTAAGTTTTTCGCTGCGTAGTTTCGCTATTGAATAAAAATATAACAAAAAACTTATGGTTTTCGCCGCGAATTTTTTCGATCGAATAAAAAAACATATAAAAAACATAAGGTTTTCGCCGCTGAGTTTTGCGATCGAATAAAACTTAAAGTTCTTCGATGACACTGTTTGCGATACGAACATTTTCGATCGAAAACTTTGAAATCAAAAGTAAACGCTTAAAAACGTAAATGACGATTTCTGGGTAAAACATGAGTTAATCTGGACTCAGAACGATCACAAATGAGTTGCGAATCCAAATATCATGATTTTAATCCAATGGTTGAGTTTAAACACATTAATTTTGAGAGTTTAAGAAGTTTCAGTCGAAAAAATTTCGAAGTAAACTTTTCGTCAAATGATTTTGAGAAACTGTCGCAAATCGTGCGTTTTTTAACGGAAAGATGATCCGAAACGGGTTTCTACCTTCGAATTCGACGAGTTTTGACAGAAAATCAATGAAGATTGAACAGTGTTGAAGAAATCGCCGAAGAGATTTTGGAATTTGAAATTTTTTTCGACTGTGAGATGTTGCGTGAGAGTGAGTTTTTCGATCGAAAAAGTAATATTAATACTTTTCGATCAGGTAAAGTTTCAAGGGCTTTGGACCGAGATAAATTTTTTTTTGGGCATTCGTTAAAAATCAGTTCCGATTTAACGAAAGAAAAAAATTTAATCTGTTACTTGTGAACCCAAAAAGAAATTGCAAAAGGCTTCCTGTATTTCTGAAATAAATGCAATTATCTCCCAATTGTGATGCAATTAAATACTTGCTCCTCGGATGAGCTCGAAATATTCTGTGATACTTTAAAAGAATATTAGAAGTCGTGTTTGCAAGTAATTCATTTAGGAGATAAGAGCATATTTTCATGTAAACTCCCCCTCAACAAATGCACACTTAACTTTTAGGCATTTCAGCACACAGTTAATACAATTTTGCATATGAAAATTTCCTATGTATGCACAATTATTGCATTTAATCATTTCAGCATAGATTTATGAAAATTTTGCGTTTTTCAAGAAAATTTCGCATTATATCAACTCTGAACCAATGCATGTATTCAATGCATTTAAAATGTGCGAAAATATTCTCAAACAAAATTTTAAAAATATTGTTTTTTGTTATGTGGTCAGATTTTCTATTTTGAACACTATCACGCAAAAATTTCTCATGACATATAGAATAGTAATTTGCCGTCAAATCATGTAACTAAACTGATATGCGAAGATCATAGTATGAATCATTTTGACAACTCTCACTAGTTTCGTTCATAGCACTCAATTTATTTTTATCATGGACATATTTAGTAGATATATCACTCATATCATCACTACAAAATTATATCACTTAATTTGTTATCGTAGCATATTTAATCAATTTACCAAGTGAAAGTTCATCAGTTTGAATCAAAGGGTCTTTAAAGAGGTTATTTTTAGGCTCTGACTAAAAGGGTAGGATGATTTGAGGATTAGTGAGCTTAGAAATTCGCTTGACTGCGTGCATGTGGGACTCCTTCGGGTCAGCTTGAAAACGAGCACACAGGTAAGTGGCGAACACGATGTCAGGTCGGCTTGACGTCAAGTAGAGAAGAGATCCGATAATACTCCGATAGGTTGTGATGTTGACTGCCTTTCCACACGGGTCGGCATCCAATTTGCTTGTTTTAGTCTGTAGAGAGCTTTATCCAATCGATAGACATAATCAAGATGATTTTCGTGCACGAACCCTTCGGGTTGAGCAACATAGACTCCTTACTTTAACACACCGTTGGGAAAGACGGTTTTGACGTCCATTTGATGGACTTTGAAGGCGTTATGAGCCGCGTACGCTATAAATAACCAAATAGCTTCGATACGAGCAACCGGAGCATACGTCTCGTCATAGTCAATGCCTTCTTGTTGATTGTTCCGTTTGGCTACGAGTCGTGCTTTATTCCTGATAATTTCACTGTTCTCGTTCTTCTTATTTATGAAAACCCATTTAGTTCCTATAATTGTTTTGCCACGCGGTCGTGGAACTAGTGTCCAAACTCGTAGACGGTCGAATCGGTGAGTTCTCTTGCATTGCAATCACCCAATCGGTGTCTTTAAAGGCTTCGACTACCTTAATTGGTTCGTTTTGGCTTAAGAAGCACGTGAATAATCCGCTTTGTGTAGACGTCCTAGTGTGTACTCCACTTGAAGGATCGATTATTTGGTCGATAGGATGAGCTCGAGTCTACTTATGTTCATGAGGAAGAACCGAAGTAGATCCATCGTTGATTTGTAGGTCGAGACCTCTTGAATTGTTACGCTAATCATTCGTAGTTGGGAAATTCAATTCTGAAGTTGAATTGGAAGGAATTTCCACATCGGCATTGGTAGGAGTTGCACCACTATAGTTGAAGATTCAGAATTTGGAGAATGTGGAACATTTGTTGTAGTTTGAGGATAGGGAGTCTCAATTGTAATTTCTACTGTAATGGGACAAGGAGCGCTGCTCGGTATAGAATGAGACGAAACAGGCATTTGAGCTCGTTCCGATAAAAATGTTCAAATAGAAGATCCAAATCTTTGTCGGAAGTAGAAGTTGTCGGAAGTTGTTGACTTTGTGGCAACACGCCTATAAGCCCGGGTTCTGAACTGTTTTGTTCAGAAGCAAAATCGGTCACTTCTTGAAAAGTGGTGTTGTAGCTTTCGAGAATGGTACGAGAAGTCTTGAGATAGACGCGATATGATTTAGGTGTCGATGAATATCCAACATAAGCGGCTTCAAATGCTTTACGATCAAACTTGCTTCGATGCTCCCGATCTTTGGCCACAAAGCATTTGCACCCGAAGACTTTGAAGAAAGAGATATTCGGAATCCTTTGTTTTTATCTTATACAGCGTCTTTTCAAAACGTTTGTGAATAATCATCCGATTTTGCGTAAAGCACGTTGTACTCACTGCTTCAGCCCATAGAAAATGAGGGAGACCGAAATGTATTAGCATTGTTCTTGCAGCTTCAACTAAAGTCCGGTTCTTCCGCTCTACGACGCCATTTTGTTGAGGCATGTTAGTGGCTGAAAATTGTTGACTAATTCCAAGTGACTGATAGTAATTGCTGAGAGGCTGATTCTTGAATTCAGTCCCGTTGTCAGTCCGGATTACTTGGATTTTCTTTTGTAGGAGATAATGAGTTGTATTCACAAAGCATATTATCAAGTCTCCAGTCTCATCTTTAGTTCGAAGATATCTTGTCCAAGTGTAGCGAGAATAATCGTCGACAATTACTAACACATATCTACCACCGTTGATACTTTATGCACGCATTGGTCTACGAAGGTCGATGTGAAGTAATTCCAATGGTCGAGATGTGGAAGCAACTTGCTTGATTTTGTGTGATGCTCGCTTCGTTTTTCCCATTTGACAAGCCGAACAATGATGCTCTTGGTGAAGGGAAATAGTTGGTAGACCGTTGACCAACTTTTTGATAAAGAGTTTGTGAAGAGCTTTGAGATTTAGATGAGACAGACGTTGATGCCATAAGCTATTCCTCTTGATTGTAGTATGTGAGATGAGGCAACAACTGTTAAAGGTCGTACTGTTGTCAGATTGATGGTGTATAGATTAGATCTTTGAGATCCTGTAAGAAGTTCTTGATTCTGACTATTTAAGAGTCTGCACTGATCAGCTAGAAACACCACTTGAAATCCTTTATTTGATTGTCAGATTCTGCAGTAGAATATCTCCAAAGCCTAGTATTGTAGCTGAATCATTGTTGTCAACTTTTCCGTTGTAACGGTCTTGGTAATTGTTCAACAGTTCTTGATTTCCCGTCATGTGTGTAGAGCAACCGGAATCTAAATACCACACATGATGGATCTGCATAGAAAGATTTTAGAGAGACTTAGGTACCCACATAGTAACGGGTCCTCTCGGATTAGCAGATTTGGTGGGTAACGTTTGTTCATTTTTGGTTCATAAACCATTGGTGCTGTTAGGTACCCTAACCAACTTAGAAGTGGTTTGTTTAAGTTGTACCTCTTTAGGCAACTTGGCCTTGTTGTCTTGCGTTGGCCTAGATGGTGTCTTGGGAACCCATTGAGGGTGAATCTTACATGAGAGATTAATTTCAGCGCGGACAAATGTAAGAGATTTAACCGAGAGTAAAGCTGCTTACGTTCGTAAGAGATTTCCTTAAAATTATTTTTAGAAATTTCTAAATCTCTCTGACAACTGCTATTGTTGATTCAAGACTATATATTGTTTCCTTAGCATTAGATAAGAGAATTTCTTGGTGAATTGTCTTATCTAGTTGCTTTTGGAAATTATTTTGACTAAGGGCTCGTATCTCCTCTAACTCTTTTGTACTTTTCCGCTCATTTTTCATGTTAGAATACTTAATTTGTAAAGATTCTAACATGTTTAATAATGTAGAATTAGGCATATTTACCTCTTGTGATGAGGTTGATGCTTTGTCTTCGTTGTCGGACCTCCTTGTTGAGTTTTCGTTTGAGGCGTAGTCTAGATATGCCATGAGAGCTAGATTTTCGTTGTCAGAATCCGTTGTGTCTTCTAGCCAATGCTCTTGTTCGGTCATCAGAACTACTCCAGCCTCCTTCTGTTTGGTTAGTTGAAATTTCTTGGAGTAGTAATTGGCGTATTTCTTCTTAGGAAGATTGCATTCTCTGGCGAAGTGCCTTATCTTTCCACAATTGTAGCATTTTTGTTCGGTCTTTCCTTGTGCTTAGAACTTGATGTCCGAAGTCTATTAGCCGAAGAGGAGGATTTCTTTTTAGAGAACTTTTTTCTCATCATTTTAGAAATGAGAGCCAATTGTTTCTTGAACTCTTTCATATCTGGCTCGGAGTCCGATTCTGATTCGTCTTCATCTTCTGAAGAAGTTGGTTACTTGATGCTTTTATCTTTGCGAGATCTACTAGTTTTTATTTCATAAACTAGAGCTATAGAGTCTTCGATCTGTTGTCCCTTAAGTTCTTTTTGTATTTCGCTTATGTATTCCTCGTGTTGGGCGAGATTATCAAATATGGCGTGGATATCCATCTCGTCCAAATCCTTGTTTTGACGGATTTGCATGGATATTTTCTTCCAGTCCGATTGAAGAGAAGAGAAAAATCGAATGTTGACCTCCATGTTGGTTTTGAGAATTTCAATTTTTCTCATCTCGTTAAGAAGAGTTAAATAACGTTGATAGAGTTCATAGACGTTTTCCTCCATCTTTGCTTTGAATAAGTCGTAAGCGGTGAAAATGTTTGCTTTCTTGGTTTTGACACCGACTTCGGTCCATTGCATCATTTTGTGGAGCTCATCTCACATAGCTTTTGTACTAGACAGACTATCTATTTGCATATAGATGTCATTCGGAATTCCTTGCAATAGGAAAGTTTTAGCTCCTAAATCTGCTTTGGCTCTTAATCGCTCCCCCCAGTGTATTCACTAGGAATTTTGACTCTTCTAGTGGCGGGAATGGGAGGATTATTAGTGGTATCGCCTTCTTGGATAAGCCAAAATTGAGCGGGACCTTCTTGAAGAGAAGCTATCAAATTTGTAGCTTGATCTTTTGTTCCAAGAAATTCATGAATCGGCTTCTCCATACGGTGTATTCGCCTCTTCGTAGAATTGGAGGGAAGACGTCATTTCCAAGTTAGTAAGCATCCATTTGTAGTTGATTGGAAGGATCTCGTGAAAGTTTGGAATTGAATTGATAAAGTGCTTCATAAAATTCGTTAGTTATGTTTTGTTCGTACTTGAAGCAATTTCCTTTTCAAACCTATTTTTCGGTTTTAAAGAGGAATTGTTTTGATTTCGAAAAATATTTGATATAAGAATTGATACTTCAAAATTTTGCTAAAGAATTTTTAATTTATGATCGAAACTTTTGAGTATCAAAGAAGATAATTCGGAGACAAATATTTTTGGTATGTTTTGAAAATTACGATTTTGATTTCTTTCAAATCAGTGTAAAATATGTGTGTCTTTGAAATTTCAGTGGTCGAAAAACTTTTCGAGCAGTAAAGTTTTCGATTTGAAAATTTTTGAACTTTTAATCGAAAAAGATTTTCGATTGTATAAGTTTTTTGTGGTATATTTATCAAAAATTATTTTTCGAACGTAAGAGTTTTGCAAAGAAAATATCCTATCGAAAAATAGTTTGTCGAATAATTTTGTTAATCGCAAAAACTTCTATCGGAAAATTTGTAATCGAAAAATTAAGAGTGATTGAAAAATTTCGTTAAGTTTGACTCAAATTGTTGACTAAAAGTTTTTCGAGTGGGAATTATTCGATCGAAATATGTTTTCGCTAAATTTTGACTCGAAAATTTAGATGATCGAAATCTTGAGATCGAAAAACTTGTAATAGTAAAAAAAAAATTTCGATTTAAAATTAGATATTTATTTAGCGAAAACAGTATCCGTCGAAAAAGATTTATGAATCGCAAAACTAATTATCGAAAATAATGTTTTTCGAGACTTATATTTGAATAAAACACACGAAAACAGTGCGAGTTTATCGAGAAACTTTTCCGCTGTAAACTTATTCGAAAAATATTTTTCGAGCCAAGTTTTTCGATCGAAAAACGATCGAAGAACAACCTTCAAGTTCAAGTTAGGTGCTGAGATTCTGGATAATCACTTGAATCTAAGTTCTGAATATGAACAAACACAACATTAACCACGTTTTACAGCAAAATATATCGATTATGAACAAAATCAAATTATATTCAAAACTCAATCGCAAACACAAATATCGATCGAGATCGAAAATCTGAAATAATCTGATGTTCTACGCGATTGAAATCAGTACGTAATTCACTCCAAACATATAATCTATCACTTTAACAGCAAGATCATCAACCAAATTCGCAAAATTAAGCACATTTATCTAAATATAGTTCATGTAAGTTTTACGATCGAAATTTCTTGAAAATTGTTTTGATCTTAGAATAGAGATTTCAACCCAAAAGCGATCACAAGCTGCTCTGATACTAATTGAGAGGTCATATTTCATCAACTACCAATCAATCTCAGCATGACTTCTAGATATGCGAATGAGAAATTTCGAGAATTACTTTCGGTCGAATATCGAGTTTTAAGATCGGGAGAGAGAAACGTCTAGAGAGTGGAAGTTTTCGATTGCCTTTCTCTCTCTAGAACGTGAATTCAATACTTGTGAATTTTCTGAAATTAACTTCTGTGTTGATTTCGATAGTGTACATTTTATTTGCACCTTTTTACACTGTATGTTTACTATTAAGTCCTACACTATCGAAACTACGAGTTACGCCCCTAATTACAAGGATAACTATTAATAAAGCATAATTCTACGTTTCTTCGTTTACTTTTGACACGAAAAACTTGTTTTACGATTACATGTTCTTGGATCTCAGCTTTTTCGATCATCTAAATTTCTGAGTCAAAACTTAGCAAAAACATATTTCGATCAAATATTTCACACTTGAATAAGTTAAGTCAACAAATTGAGTCAAACTCATCGAAATTTTTTAAAGACACATATTTTCGATCATTTTCATTTTTTGATAAAAAAATATTTCGATAAAAGTGCGATTGACAAATTTTTTTGATAAACTATTTTTCGATAGGATACTTTTGCAAAACTTTTATCACTGGAAAATAGTTTTCGACAAACATACTTCGAAAAACATATACTTTCGAAAATCATTTTCGCTTAAGAGGATCGCAATTTTTCAAATCGAAAATCTTACTGCTCCAAAAACTTTTACAGAAACTGAACTTTCAAACGCACACACATTTTACACTGATCTGAATTTTTCTTTAAAGAAACAAAAACGAAATTTTCAAAACTTACGAAAAATATTTCACATTGCATAAACATTCACAATATTCAATTTTTGTGCTAAATATTTTTCTTACTCAAAAACAATTTTTTGAACCTAAAATTACGTCCGAAAAGGAAATTACTTAAAGTAAGAACCAAACATTACTAACAAGTTTGTCACTTTTGAAGCACTATTACCATCGCAACTCCAAACTTTCACGAGATCCTACCAATCAACTACAATAATGGATGCTTACTCACTTGGAAACGATGTACGTCCTCCAGTTCTAAGAAGATGCGAATATACTATCTGCAGAAGCTTATTTATGAATTTCATGGAGACAAAAGATCAAGCTGCAAATTTGATAGCTTCTCTCTAAGAAGGTCCCGCTCAATTCTGGCTTATCCAAGAAGGCGATGCCACAAATAACCCTCTCATTCCTGCCACTAGAAGACTCCAAATTCCTAGTGAATACTCTGACGGGGAGAGATTAAGAGCTAAAGTTGATCTCGGAGCTAAAACTTTCACGATGCAAGGCATCCCAAATGACATCTATATGCAAATAGATAGTCTATCAAGTGCTAAGGCTATGTGGGACGAGCTCCACAAAATGATGCAAAGGACCGAAGTCGGAGTCAAGGCTAAGAAAGTGAACATACTCACAGCTTAGACTCCTTCAAAGCTAAGACGGAGGAAAATCTCTCTCTATCAACGCTATTCGACTATTCTGAACGAGATGAGGAAAATAGAAATATTCAAGACAAATATGGAGGTAAATATCCAGTTTCTTTCATCTCTTCATCCGAAGTGGAAGAAAATATCCATGGAAACCCGTCAAAACTAGGATTTGGACGAAATGGATATCCATGCCGTTTTGGACAATCTCGCTCAACACGAAGAAGATATCATCGAGATACAAAAAGAACAAAAGGGCAAACAGATCGAAGACTTTAATAGCTCTAGTTTCGGAAAGAAAAACTAGTCGATCTCGTAAAGATAAAAGTATCAAATTGTCGAGTTCTTCCGAAGAAGAGCACGAGTCAGAATCGGATTCCGAACCCGACATGAAAGAGTTCAAGAAACAATTGGCTTTCAGTACTAAAATGATGGGCAAAAAGTTCTACAAAAAGAAATGCTCCTCCTCAGCTAATCGACTTCGGACCTCAACCTCTAAACACAAGGAAAGATCAGTCGAGTCGTCAGAATCCAAAAATGCCAAAGAGCCACAAAAATGCTACAATTGTGGTAAAACAGGGCACTTCGCCAGAGAATGCAATCTTCCAAAGAAGAAAGACACCAACTACTACTCCAAGAATTTTTAATTAACTAAACAAAAAGAAGATGGAGTAGCTCCAATGGCTGAACAAGAGCACTGGCTAGAAGACATAATTGATTCTGAAAAAGACAATTTAGCTCTCATGGAATTTCTTGACGATGCCTCAGACGCAAGCTCAACAAGGAGGTCCGACGACGACAAAGCATCAACCTCGTCTCAAGAGGTAGCTACACCTGATTCTATATTATTAATCATGTTAGAATCTTTACAAATTAAATATGCTAACATGAAAAATGAGCAGAAAAGTACAAAAGAGTTAGAGGAGAGACTAGCACTTAGCGAAAATAATTTCCAAAAGCAATTGGATAAGAAAGTTCACTTAGAAATTTTCTTATCTATTGATAAGGAAAACAATAACTAGTCTTGAATCTAGGATAGCTACTTCTGAGACTAAGATTAACGACCTTAGTAAAATCCTTAGCGATAGTCAGAGAGAGCTAGAAATTTCTAAAAATAATTATAAGGAAATCTGTGATAAACGTAAGAAACTATACTCAAGGATTAAGACTTTAGACGATCTTCTAACAATAAAGGGACAAACTGATCAGACTATTTTTCTAAATCAACCTCATGATATAGAATTTTATAATCTTGTTGAAGACTTAGGTTTTAACAATCCTTGTAACTTGAAAAAGGTAAATGCAAAACAATTATATGATATCAAGTACATGAGTCTAGGATTAACTTCTTTAATGGCTTTTGCTAACGTTTTAGAAATAAATGACATAGAAGAATCCAAAAGAAAAGCCAAAACTAGGTCTGACATCCCCTTTGATTACATTGATTTGAATAATAGTTACAAGACACGGGAAATAAACTTGTCCAGTGACTATATTTCATTATATCCTATAGAAAATATTCCTAAAGTCGATGAGAAAATTTTGATCATTCTAAAATTCCACTTTCTGTTGAATTCCTGCTATTATCAAGAAAATAGCAGACTTAAACTCATCATTAGAAACATAAAGAAAGAATTTTGAAGCAGAAAAAAATGCGCTTTTATTGGAGATTTCAAATCTAAAAAATTCCTCAATTTTGACTAATGTTTTAAAATCTTGTCCTGATTTCATTTTGAAAGAAAAAAATCATTAATCGAGGATAAGACCAAACTTAAGAAAACTTCTCCCGTTATTTTACAAAATATTTCAAACAAAGAAAAGCTCTCTTTGAAAAGCATCAAAAGAGAAAAATAGTCTTTAAATGCTTCAAAAGCAAAATAGTCTTTTACTAATTCTTTTTCTACTCCATCCACAGATAGAATAGTTAAATAAACGAAGCATGTTAAGGAGATAGTGTCTATTATAAAAATTAAGAAGAAAATTGATAGAAATGAATCATTTTCTGTATTTTCTTATGTATAAAAAACGAAGGACACTCGTAAAAAGAGAGTCATTTCTAATTTCACGTTGTTGCTTCAACTTATGCTTTAAAATCTATTAACTTTGAAAGCACAAATTTTGAAATTGACTCCACTTCCAAAAACAAACTATCATTCTATGACAAATGAGAGTCTCTAGTCTCATAGGATATAAGATCCAGCTATTAAGAAAGCTTATAGCTCGATTCACTCCTGCTCTCACCTAAGTTACCCAGTGCATGTACACTCGGCTAAACACCTTAGGAGACTAGCTAAGTAAAAGATTTTTCTCATCAACTAAGCCTGATAAGACATTTGTCCGAGCTGAAATTAATCGACCATGTAAGGTTCACCCTCAATGGGTTCCTAAAACACCATCTAGGTCAACGCAAGCCAGAAAGGCTCAGTTGCCTAACGAGGCACCACCTAAACCAACTACTTCTAAGTTGGTTTGGATACCTAAGAATAACATTGGTTTAGTAACAAAAACTGAACAAACTTTAACTACTAAATCTGCTAACCCGAGAGGACCCATTTATAAGTGGGTACATAAGTCTCTTTAAACTTTTTTATGCAGATCCATCAGGTGTGCTATCTAGATTCGGGTGTACATAAGTCTCTTTAAACTATCATGACTGATACAACGGCACAGCCAGCTTCGGCAACAACGATTCAGCTCCAATTCTAGGCTTTGGAGATATCATTCTGAAGAATCTGACAATAAAAGATGTCTCTTACGTCCAAGGTCTCAAACACAAACTGTTCAGCATAGGACAATTATGCGATAAAAGCTTTCAAGTGGTATTTCTAGTTGATCAGTGCAGAATAGTCAGAATCAATTCTTACAAGAACTCAAAGATCTAATCTCTACACCATAAATCTGATAACAATGCGACCTTCGGCGGCTGTTTACCTCATCTCACAGACAACAATTAAGAGGAGCAACTTATGGCATCAACGAATGTCTCATCTAAATCTGAAAGCTTTTCACAAGCTTTCTACTAAAAATTTGGTCAATGGTCTGCCAACTATTTCAATTCACCAAGAGCATCAATGTTCGTCTTGTCAAATGGGAAAAATGAAGCGAGCGTCACACAAACTCATGCAAGTAGCTTCCACGTCTCGACCTCTGGAATTACTCCACATGGATCTTTGTGGACCAATGCGGACACAAAGTATCAACGGTCGTAAGTATGTGCTAGTAATTGTCGACGACTATTCTCGTTACACTTGGAAAAGATTTATACGAACTAAAGATGAGACTGGAGACTTGATAATAAATTTTGTGAAATACAACTCAGAATCTCCTGCAACAGAAGATCCAAGTAATCAGGACGTACAATGGAACTGAATTCAAGAATCAATGTCTTCGCACTTACTATCAGTCACTTGGAATCATTTAACAATTTTCAACCGCTAAAATGCCACAACAAAATGTCGTCGTCGAACGAAAGAACCGTACTTTGGTTGAAGCTGCTCGAACAATGCTTATACATTTCGGTCTCCGTCACTTTCTATGGGCTGAAGCAGTGTGTACATCTTGCTTTCCGCAAAATTGGACGATTATTCACAAACGCTTTGAAAAGACGTTGTGTACAAGATAATAAATCAAAGGATTTCAAATATCTATTTCTTCAAACTCTTCGGGTGCAAATGCGTTGTGGCGAATGATCGAGGGCATCGAAGCAAGTTCGACCCTAAAGCATTTGAAGCCATCTTTGTTGGATATTCATCAACTTCAAAAGCATACCGCGTCTATATCAAGTCTTCGCGTAGAATATTGGAAAGTTACGCCACTTTTCATGAAGTGATCGAATTGGCTTCTGAACAAAACATCTCAGAACCAGGGCTTATTGGCATGTTGGCACAAAGTCAACAAATTCCGACAACATCTGCCTCATCGTCAGTATAAGGACTTCCTGCTGATTTGGAAGACTTGGACTTTCTTTTTGAACATTTTTATCGGAATGAGTCTCAAATGTCTGCTTCTTTACATTCTATACCAAGCAGCGCACCTTCCCCTTCTACGGTGGAAATTACAAATGAGATTCCCGATCATCAAAGTCCAACTAATGTTCTAGATTCTCAAGATTCTGAATCACCAACTAGTGTTGCAGCTCCTACTAATGCCGATAAGGAAATTCCAACAAATTCAACTTCACAAATGAATTTCCCTCCAACGGAGAATCAACCTATCAATACAGGATGTCTCGAACTACTCATCAACGATGGCTCTACTTTGGTTCTTCTTCATGAACGCAAGTGGACACGAGCTCATCCTGTCGATCAAATAATTGGTGATCCTTCAAGTGAAGTACGCACTAGGACATCTACACATAACGGATTTTTCACATGCTTTCTAAGCCAAAACGAACCTATCAAGGTAGCCGAAGCTCTTAAAGACAAGGATTGGGTGATCGCTATGCAAAACGAACTTAACCAACTCGAGCGTCACTTTTGACACTAGTTCCTCGACCGCATGACAAGACAATTATAGGAACACAATGGGTCTTCAAAAATAAGAAGAACGAGAACGGTGAAATTATCAGGAACAAAGCACGACTCGTAGCCAAGGGGTACAATCAACAGGAAG
Organism: Linderniella brevidens; assembly: GCA_004919715.1. Taxonomy (NCBI): domain Eukaryota; kingdom Viridiplantae; phylum Streptophyta; class Magnoliopsida; order Lamiales; family Linderniaceae; genus Linderniella; species Linderniella brevidens. The sequence continues at coordinate 7,658,005 of SWDC01000145.1, forward strand.
GCATTGACTATGATGAGACGTATGCCCATGTTGCTCGAATCGAAGCTATTCGACTCTTTTTGGCGTACATGGCTCATAAAGTTCAAGGTCTATCAAATGGACATAAAAATTGCCTTTCTCAACAGAGTGTTAAAAGAAGAAGTCTACGTCGCTCAACTCGAAGGATTCGTGCAGAAAAATCATCCTGATTAGCTCTATCGATTGGATAAAGCACTCTACGGACTAAAACAAGCCCCTCGAGCTTGGTATGATATTCTGAGCAAATTTTTAGTAAAGTCCAACTTTATAAGAGGAACAATCGATACGACACTATTCATCAAAAAGCAAGGCAAGGACTTGATGATCGTCCAAGTTTACGTCGAAGACATCATTTTTGGCTCGACAAATGAACGACTCTGTCAGAAATTTGGTTATCTGATGAAGACAAAATTTGGGATGAGTTTAATGAGTGAACTTCAATTCTTTCTTAGACTACAAGTCAAGAAACTTGACGATGGAATCTGCATCAGTCAAACGAAGTATATAAGAGATATTCTGAGGAGATTTAATCTAGATAAAAGCACACCTATGAGTACTCCCATGTCAACAAGCTGAAATTGGATGCTGATCCTCTGGAAATGCAGTCAACATCACAACTTATCGGAGTATCTTTGGCTCTCTTCTCTACTTAACGTCAAGCCGACCTGACATCATGTTCGCCACTTGCCTCTGCGCTCGTTTTCAAGCTGACCCAAAAGAGTCCCACATGCACGCGGTCAAGCGAATTCTACGATATCTCAAAGGAACTCCCAATATAGGGTTATGGTATCCAAAAGGCACTGATTTTAGATTAATTGGCTACACTGGCGCTAATTATGCAGGTTGTCGAATGGAAAGCACGTCTGGCGGAGCACAATTTTTGGGCGATAGTTGGTTTGCTGGTCCTCAAAGAAGCAAAATTGCGTATCAACTTCGACGGCCGAGGCAGAGTACGGCGCGACTGCCAGTTGTTGCTCACAAGTTCTGTGGATGCGGAAACAACTACGCGACTATGGGTTTGAATTTAATAACATTCACATATATAGTGATTCTCAAAGTGTTATTGCCATTACTTGCAATCATGGTCATCACTCACGCATGAAACACATAGACATTCGCTATCATTTTACAAAAGATCATGTAGAAAAAGGCACTATAGATATGTATTTTATTAAAACGGAGCTTCAACTTGCCGACTTACTCATTAAGGCATTGGATGAAAAACGATTCCAATTTCTTATCACTAAGTTATGCATGTTGAATCTCAATCTTGCTCTAAATATGCTTCAAATGCTCTATTATGTTTACGTATGCTAGTTCATATATTTTATAAACGTTAGGAGTGATTTTATTTCTCAAATATTTTTTTATATATATAAAAAAATAATATAGTATAATAAAAAATATAATAATAATAGTAACATAAAATAAATTAAAATTAATGGGGAATGACGATAATTTTGTCTATTTTGATTCACTTACAAAAATATTTCTATGATACATGCTTAATTCTTTGCCTAAAAATTCATGTGACATTCTTTTATCCAAAGAGATTAATTTGTTTCACCAGACACAAAGCCACATCATATAGGTGAGTATTTGAGCCTCAATATTTTTTTAGCAATTATTCTTGAGTGTGTCACACTTCAAATGCTTGTCTCTTGATTTGTACTTCGTGGCCTCATTCTTGCATTGTGTTAAGTTCGTCACGAAAATGATACGGGCAATTAGGAAATTCCTCACTTGGCCCAAATTATAAATCATTTACTCTTTCCTCTAGTAATCCCCTTTGAGCCTTCTCCAATATTCTTTTTCTTTTTGAGACCCGGTCAAGCCTTCAACCGTATTCATAAGTTTCGAGGGTTGCTCAAACAAGAAAAAGAGGGGGATAAAAGGAGACGCACATGATGAATGCTAAAATAATCTCTCGATCATTATAAAGGAGAAACATGGATCTTGCTGTAAACTTCTCCTAGATAATCTCGTATACTCGTCAAAAATACTAGAAGAGAAGCACCTCGAAGTTGATACGCAATTTTGCTTCTTTGAGGACCAGCAAACCAACTATAATCTAGACCTTATATCGAGAAAACGAGAAGAGGAGCACGACCTTGGGTTCAAAATCCATAACTGTGAACTTTCAAAAGGAATACAGTCTCGGCCCGAGAACAAAGCTCTCAAGCCTCGTAAAGAAGAAGAGACTCAGCATGAGCAAGTGCAAATCAAAAAGGAGCAGAAATGAATTTCAAAAGCGCCCTACAATTGAAGAATTTTAAGCTCACTAATTCAAAAATTATCCTACCCTTTTAAGTCAAAGCCTAAAATAATAATCCCTTCAAAGCCCATTTGATTAAAATTGATGGACTTTCACTTGGTAAGTTGATTAAATGCGCTGCGATAATTGATTAACTGATAAAATCCATCATGTTGATATGAGTGATATATCTACTAAATATTCCCATGATAAAATAAAATTGAGTGCTATGAGTGAACCACGCGAGAGTTGTCGAAATAATTCTTACTATGATATTAGAATATTAGTTTAGTTACATGATTTGAAGGCAAATTATTATTCTATGTGTAATGTGAATTTTTTTGCGTGATAATATTCAAAATGGAAAATCAGACCCCAAAACAAAAATATTTTCGCACATTTTAAATGCATTAGCATATGCATTGGTCCGGAATTGACAAAAAGTGAAATTTTATGAAAATGCAAAATTTTCATATACATAATTAGGGGATCATAAATCTACGTTGAATTGATTAAATGCGTTATTTGTGCTTATATCATATATTTTCATATGCATAATCGTGTTGAATATGTGCTAAATTGCCAAAACATTATATGTGCATTTGTTGAGAGGGAGCTTACATGAATATTTGCTATTATCTCCTAATGATTTACTTGCAATCACGACTTCCCATGTTTTCATTCTAAGTTTTACAGAGAATTTTGAGCTCATCCGAGGAGTCCAGTGATGAATTTCATTGCACATTGGGAGTTAATTTCATTTATTTCAGAACTTCGGGGAGCTCTATTAAATTTCTTTTTGGGTGCAAAAGTAAAAAGAATATAATTTTCGTTATAAAACTATACAGACTTGATTTTAACGAAAGCCCAAAATGATTTTTCACGACCCAATACCCTTTAACATTTCCTGATCGAAAAGTAATTATATACCTTTTCGATCAAACCTTTTTATCATGCAAACAAAACGATCGAAAAACTCTTCGCATTCTCAAAAGCTTCGAACGGCGATTTCAAAAAAATCTCAAACTTCTTCACCTTTTCTGCTAAAATTTCACCTAATTTGAAGGTAGAATCCAGATTTGGTTCATCTTTTTGTTCCAAAAATCACGAATCGCAACTGTTTTTCAAAATCATTCGCAGTTATTTCTCGACTTCGCGATTTTTCTACTGATAATACTTAAGAAATCAAATTTTCTGTGGTTTAGATTAAACCATTTTGACTACATGCATGATATTTGGATTCGCAACTGATTTCTAATCATTTCGAGTCCAGATTAACTCATATTTTACGCAGAATCGTCATTCGCAGTTTAAGACTTTACTGTTTGATTTAAAAAAAATTTAGGTCTAAAATCGTTTTATGGCAAACAGTACCGTCGGAAAACTTTAGTTTTTGTTAAATTTTATTCGATCGCAAAACTCAACGGCAAAAACCGTAAAACTTAGCAGCGAAAGCTTAAGTTTGTCAATAAAATTTTATTCGATCACAAAATACTCGGCGAGTTTTTCTATAGACTTTTATTCGATCGCAAAACTACGCGGAGAAAAACTTAAGTTTTTTGCCAAATTTTATTCGATCGCAAAACTACGCGGCAAAAAACTTTAGTTTTCGATATGTTTTTATTCGATCGCAAAACTCAGAAGCGAAAACCTTTAGATTTTCGTTATGTTTTTATTGGATCGCAAAACTCAGCGGCGAAAACCTTGAGTTTTCGATAAGATTTTATTCGATCGTAAAACTTAGCGTTCGAATAAAATTTTCATTCGAATAAAAACACGCCACAAACATTATACACTTTAAACACTTAGCAAATTTTTCTAAGTCATACATTATACAAATAAAAATTGTTTGCCCCTCAACGAAAATTTTAATTACTCAACACTACAATTGCTTACTACAAATTACACTTGAATCTTACAATCTAATGATTCTTATTCATTTTTTTCAGAGATGGCTCATCAAGAATACTCACACATCTATCCTTCCGAAGGTTGGCTAACCGTCCACGACAGCAACTATCAGCTGGACTTAGCCACCTTTCGATGCCCTGATGAAGTCCCCATTTTCATATTAAAAGGACATCCCTTATGGCCAGCACTCACCATGACTGCATCAGTCCAGATGGTGTATCTCCAGCAATTCTGGGGATGCATGAAAAGCAACGTTGTAGGTGAAGATATGACCTACACAACAAAAATAAACCAGAAGCACGTCATCATCGACAAAAATCTCCTGGCCTTAGTCCTCGATCTACCACATCATTAAGTCTACGACCCCCTACCTACAGATGCGGAGATAGTTGAAGATATGATTCGGATAGGATACAAGCCACCGCTGACTAAACTAGCCAATTTTCAGAACAACGGGATCTCTCACCCATGGAGCCTTATTTGGACTTACCACTTATGATTTGATAAGGCGAACGAGAATATTCTACGGATCTTCCATGGAGTCATCTTCTCCAAGAAATATGACGTGGCGCAGCTCATCTGGAACGATTTGGCTGACAAATGCGTCAACGGGAAACCAAATCGAAGGCAAAGTTCATGCCTTACTTCCGCTGGTTCTCGATGTTGATCTCCCATTTGATGGAAGTACATCCAGAGATTCCTCGCCTACTACCTGTCCGAAGGCTGCGGTTTTTGCACAATCCGAAGGCATCAGATCTGCACTCCAACCATTGTTGATCCCGTTGGAGCTTCTACGTCTAGCATACCCTACCGATGAGGCTTACCAAGATTATTGCCAAAATAATTCTATCACGGAGACCATGTAAAGTCCGTCGATCTCTCTCCGATGCCTATCCGACAAGAATCACCGGTGGAGGTACAAGAGTCGGAAGCTGTAGCTCAGGAGCATGAAGCAGCGGCCATTGAGCCCGAAGGTGCAGCCGTCTGCCCACACCTCCAACAGCTGAATCTCCTGAAGCCACCGACTCAGATGATGAGTGCAGATTACTACGAAGGGGTTCCCTCCGACAACAAATTTCTGACCCTTCTGCATCTCGCTCCACTATAACGGCTTCGATTTTAGCTCCTCCACCACCACCGATCCTGACGACCACACATGTTCCCATTGAACCTGTCTCAACATCCATAGAGATGATTACTCCGGTTTCATCTCAAGGATTGGATGGAAGTCCAGTTGATCCCCCGACATCTTCGGAGACAACAACGGGCCAACCTATCGAAGTGGTGACTTTTGGGTTGTCAACGGGTGTCTTTGGACGTCCTGGAATCACAAGCCTTTTCATAGGCCTTCAGTTATATTTTCTGACATTGTGACAGTAGAGCGCCTCTCTGGCCCCACTACGGAGGTACCACAGTTCGTGACGGAGCTGAGATTATAAGATCCTCTTTCCACAACCCTCAACTCTCTCGAAGACCGGCTGATGGAAACAATCCTTCATGCCATAGAGACTTCCCGACGGGATACCGAGAAAGCACAGTCTCTGAGGCCGCTCCATCCGAACCCCATTCCCAACCCATTTCCTCACCGCCACTAACCACCACCATACACACTCCCATCCAACCCATATTAACCACCCAATCTAATCTCCATCCCTTATAAACCCATACACCATACCCATCACCCAACTTCATGATATTCATATATCTCGCCTTCTAGCCCTCGAGACAAGGACCCCTGCCTAGGAGAGTCTCTACCGCCGGCTAGTAGATGACCCCGAGTCGCCCGCTCAAACACGCTGCCGAGAAGAAAGCTCCCGAACATAGCAAAGACATGACGATCCTAACGATCCGAATCGCGATGAGGGAGAGAAAAGGCAGAACACCACCCGAAGCGGCCATGGTTATAGTCGAGAAACAACATCCTCAACACGTGAAGCTCGAGGATTGTCAACTAACCCACCAACCACACAACCCACCAATACCCGTCAACAAACAACAACCACATCTCACACATATACAAAACCTCCGTTTCCCAAAAGTCCAAATCCAATCCCAACCTCTGTGCTCCAAGATCAACCTGAAGCAGTCAACTACGATCCCCACGCAATCGTAAACGACTACATACTGAGCGAGACGTGGCTGACGTACTAGGAACCAGAGGAAGTAGCTGAAGCTCGCCTCTCCAACGTCAGATACTTCCTAGAACAAACTTCCGTCGATTTAGTTCTGAGTGAAGATGAAGAACTTCAAGAAGGCGAATACTATAATACCAAACTCCCGGAGCTGCAAGAGATGATCAGGCATTGAGCGGACACTCCTCCTCATCTTTCAAAGGGGACTGTCCGAGTCGAGACGCCATGGGAGAACGTTCAGATAGAAGTGTCTTTCCTTGAAGATATAAGGAAGCACATCTGGAGAGCACCAAACCGTATCAAGAAGCTGAACGAGCTTAATCTACGAGGGATCTCTCATTGGGAAGAACGAAAGAAGATGGAACACATCTTCATGCTGACTTACCTTGGTTCGGATCGAAGTGGCATCCCAACAGATCAACTCAGAAGAAACTTCAGGGACAAGCCACCGATCCACCAACTCGTGGCTGTATCACACATGATTGGACAATATCCAACCCCGATCTATATCATAGAGCGAGCAGATACCAATCACACTCGAGAAGAGACAGATGAAAGCCTACCTTTCCATCCACCAGACGAGGCTAGTGTCTGTTCCAGATGTATAAAAAGAAATACCAGACACCTGTTGGGTACATCAATAAGGAAGGGCTAAAGGGGTTGAAAAGATTCATGGTGCGGCAGATTAAATTTCACACCGCACACGTTCTTCAAATAGTTGTGGAAAACAACATGAAGAAGGTCAATATGGAATTGTCGCTCATGAAAGGCTTCTCGCTCAATGACTTCCTGGAGAATTACATCATCAAGAAGCAAGGACTCACCATCACTTATCCTGAATCCAGTCATTGGAAAGACGAGAGCGATGATGAAGTCTGAGGTACAATGTTCTGCGACGGGACGTTGAGCTCATAAGGAAGAACATTGAAAGGAGGTTGGCGGACATCGATGAAGAAACGATCTTCAAGGACCTTGTAGAAGAAGATGTCCCACTCAATGCGATTAATGAACGGTTGGAGTTGAGGAATGCTGTCCGATACTACGAGAAAACATTGGGATTGAGGAAGTCCTTCTACGCCCGCAAGGATAAACGGAGCTGAAGAGCAAACGAGCACAAAGGGGAAGATTGAAAAAGTCATAGAAATTGTGCTTCGTTTATTAGTTATCCTTGTAATTAGGTGCGTAGCTTATATTTTTGATAGTGTAGGACTAACTGGTAAATATACCATGTATATATGTATAAATAAATTATACACTATCAATATACGAGAATTCAGATATTCACAAGGCTAAGAATTCACATTCAAGAGAGAAACACAAACGAAAACTTTCTCATCTAGGCTTTTCTCTCTCGTGATCTTCAACCAAGATATTCGACCGAAGGTAACAAACCGATAATCTTTATTCGAATATCTAGAATTCATACCTAGATCTCTCATGACTTAATGATGAATTAGATCCTAACAGTGTTGATTTTACCTTTCATGAAGCCCGAGGAGACTGAAAATCCGACAGAACTTCATACCAGGCTCGGGAAGCTTGTTTGAGTCCATAAAGGGCTTTGGCCAGCTGGTACACGTAGTCGGGGTTCTCTTCGCTCACAAAACCTTCAGGCCGAGAGACGAAGACTTCTTCCTTTAACTCCGTTGAGGAAGGCCGTCTTGACATCCATCTGGTACACCGTGAAGTTTCTGTATGCAGAAAAAGCTAGAAAGATCCTGATGGCTTCAATTCTGGCAACATGTGCATATGTATCGTCGTAATCGATTCCTTCCTAGTGATTGTATTCTTTTGCCACTAGCCTAGCTTTATTCCTGATCACGACCCCTTGTTTGTGCTTCTTGTTTTTGAAGATCCACTTAGTGCCAATTATGGTTTTCCCTTTCGGTCTAGGTACAAGTTTCCAGACGTTCTGTCTCTCAAATTGGCTAGTTTCTTCCCGCACGGCAATGATTCAGTCTGGATCAGTAAGAACGTTGGCTACTTTGGTCGGCTCCTTTTGACTTAGGAAAAAGCATGAGTATTGACTTTCATTGATCGTTGAAGCGCAAGTTGTAACACCACTAGAGGGATCCCAAATTATTTGTGAGTTCGGATGAGCGCGGGTCGACTTTCTTCGTGTGTTTGGGACGGTTCATTAGTATCGTTATCCACGTGAATTCCCTGATTTGGGATGATTTGTTGTTCCGAAGGCACAATCGGTTGGGGATCTGACTCTGCTGAAGATACTTCTGTTGTGGAGTCAGTGGTTTGAACAGTATCGTCTTCTGAGCTTGCAATGACATCTGAGTCAGTTGGAGGTACGTTATCTTTGCCGATATGGAGATTTTCCATCGTAGGGGGCGAAATGTCATTCCTTGGGGTTGCAGAAGAGGTGGAAATGGTGGGTGGAGGTGGCCTTAGATAGACATGCTCGAATAGCAGATAAAGATCTACATCGCTTGAAGTAGAAGTATTTGAAGGCGTGCCCACCGTGGAGGTACTTGGTTGGTCTTTCGTCAACTCTCGTAAAAGTCCGGGTTCTTGACGAATTTGTGTAAAAGCCACTTGATCTACTTTGCCGAATGTAACGTTGATGCTTTCCATGACATACCACTATTTTAGGTATACTCGATAAGCTTTGGAGTTTGTCGAGTATCCTACAAGTACGCCTTCGAAAGCCATTGGATCAAGTTTGCCCCGATCTTCGCGGTTGTTGGCAATATAGTAGTTGCATCCGAAGACCCTGAGAAAGGAGGCGTCTGGCACTCTTCAGTTGACCATCCCGTACGGAGTTCTCCTAAATCTTCTGTGAAGCAAAACACGATTCTGAGTGAAGCACAATGTATTTAGTGCTTCATCCCACAAGAATGAATCAAGAGAGTCCTGGTTGCTTCAACTAGGTCATGTTCTTGCGTTCGATAAGTCCATTCTGCTGGGGTGTCTTTTCAGCTGAGAACTGTTGGGCTATTTCAAGCGATGCATATAAGTTGTTGAGCTTTCTATTCTTGAATTCTGTCCCATTGTCAATTCTGATTATTTGGATGCTCAGCTGGTAAAGATTTTGTGATGTCTTTACAAACTCGATGATGAGATTCGGTGTTTCTTCTTTGGTTCGGAGAAACTTGGTCCATGTGAAGCGCGAGAAATCGTCCACGATTAGTAACACGTATCTTCGCCCATTGATGGTCTGAGTGCGCATAGGTCCACACAGGTCCATGTGAATGAGCTCAAGAGGTTTGGAGGTTGATGCTGTGTGTTTGGTGTTGTGGGACACTTTCCTCATCCTTCACATTTCGCACGCCGCGAAGATGCTATTGGTGGTACCTAAACGAGGGAAGCCCTTTGCCAAGTTATCCGTGCGGAGCTTGTTTAGATCATTGAAGTTGAGATGTGAGAGGTGCTGGTGCCAAAGGTCGTTCTGATGTAGAGAGGCTCAAGATATGAGGCACATTGGTCGAGTAGTCTTTAGATCAATGGAGTTGAGGTTCGTCTTTCTGTGGCATGTGAGCATCTTCGAACCTTTTCATTGATCACGCTACATTTGTTAAATTCGAAGATAACCTTGAAGCCTTTTACACAGAAGCGTCTGATGCTGAATAGGTTGTAGCTTAGGCCTTCGTAAGAAACTCCTTTGATGGTAAGTCTTTTCATGAATAAGGCCGTCTGTTCCTAGCATTGGACCAGATTCATCGTTCACGAAGTAGACCTTCCCGAGATAGCCTTCGGAAAAATTGTTCAACACCTCTTTATTTCCCATCATTTGGGAGGAGCAACCTGAGTCTAAGTATAACACATAACGGACCTGCAAAACAAATTAAGCAAGCTTAGGTGCCCGTATGAGGACGGGTCCTTCTTTAACTGCATGTGAGGGGTTCAGTCTTTTTTTATTTGTGTTGAGTTCTACGTCAGCTTGTTGAATGTCTGACTTATGAACCTAGACTCGATTGTAGCCTATTGGGTGCAGTAGTGACTTTAGAATCCACATTTGTCTATGTTTTAAAAATGTATTGCACTTGTCTTTGTCAAGATTTTCGGGCGAGGTGTATTTCTTTTTCTTTGCTTAGTGAGACTGCCTGTATTTTTGCATCGGAGATACGCCATCAGGAAGAGGGGAAGAGAAATGTTTTCTTCTTTGTAAAGTGGAAGCATTTTTCCGGAAATGATTGTTATGAAAACATGGAAGTAAATCATAGTTGCCATAACAAGACATAGACCTTGAGAACAAGGAAACACGGTCTGCGATATAACAAGACGAATTTTTTTAAAAGGTAAAGCGGTCGAAAATAGGAGTAACAAGAGTTGAAGGTAGCTTCTTCTTTTTATTAAAGAGAGTCGCCTCCTTCAATCGACCCGGCCTATGCAATGATCCTCTTTGTCTCTTTGTCTCTTTAAAACTCAGTCTTTCATTTGTAGGCACATGCAATGCAGAGTTAGTACCAGACAAAGAGGAGTTAGCTTCTTCTTATCTGTTTTCTTGCATTTACACGTAGGTGTTTCGGAAACAGAATAAGAGGAGGAAGGTCTATATGCATCAGGAAAATTTTGAAGAGTATAAATTTTACATAAAAGAACAGTTCATTCTTCCGAATAAGCTTTCCTTTCAGATTTCAGAGACGCAATTAGATCGCCTATTTTGCGAATTATCTCTGGAATATAAATGGAGGAATAAATGGGTTTGGCCTGTTCGGAACTACTTTCCTGATTTTTGAGTCCAAAATGCGAAATGAAATCGGTAGTTAGTGAAGTGTTTCTAGTTTTATAACTATTGTTCAACTCCGCATAGATAAACGCAATTTGGGCCCAATTGTTTCTCCGTTTTTGTTCTTCTGATTTGATCACCTCTGTCGATTCAAAGTGTTTAATGTCGGACATAGAAAATACTTCCTCTCTCTGAGGGTTTTTTCTACTATGGAACCCCAAACCTTCACGAGGATTGTACAATTCTACATCTTTTGGTTGGTTGAGAAAGATGGTTTGATCGGTTTGACCTCTTATTGTAAGAAGGTCCTCCAATTGTTTGACCTTCTTATAGATTTTCACGCGTTCTTTAGTGATTAATTCGTATTGAGAAGATACGTTTACACGTTCTTCTTTGCTTTCATTCAAATTTTTATTAACAGTGGTAACCTGTCTTTCGCTATTCTCTACCTTTTCCGCTAAGTTTTTCGTTTTGGATTCTGAAAAGGCTAATGATTCCTTAAGAAAAGATGTCTCTTGCGGTTGTTTGTTTAGTAAGGCATAATTATTGTCAAATTTTCTTTTTAGTTCTGAGTAATCCCTATGTTGCAAGGACAACTTTTGTATTTTTTGTTTTAGCTCAACGAAGTCCTTAGGGGATGGAGTGTATACCTCAATGTCTGATGTGGAACGATCAGTTCTGTAGGAGCCGGAGCCTAACAACTCTTCTTCGTCCGAGTCATAGCCCTTGCTCTTGACATGAAATATTTTTCCTGCCTCTCCTCGTCCGACATGTCCTCAAGTCACTCCTCTTATTCAGCAACCAGAAAAATTCCTGCATCTTTGCGATGGAAAAACGAAAGCTTCCACTTGTAGTACTCGGTGTCCTTTGTCTTAGGTTTGTAGCAGTCCTTGGCAAAGTGACCTAGTTTCCCACAGTTAAAGCATTTATTTGGTCAGTTTCCTTATTCTCAGTTTCCTCGGGAACATTGGCTTTTTGTTTACCGCTTTAGGTATGCTGCCTGTTGCCGGAAGATGATGATTTCTTAGAGAATTTCTTATTCATCATCTTTGAGAGCATGGCCACTTCCTTCTTGAGGTCGTTGAGCTCTCCGTCTGATTCAGAGTCCGAGTCAGCATTGTTCGAAGAGTCGGATAAGATGACCTGCTTCCCTTTAGAAGCCTTTTAGCTTTTGTTGGTAGGCCTATTGGTCACGAGAGCAACTGGTTCAACATAAGCATTTGTCTTTCCTTCGTTCCTGATTTCTTTTGCGTAACCGATATATTGAGAAAGGTTATCGTGCATGACATGAATATCCATAGCATCGAGGTCTTTATTTAACTGCCTGATAAGAACAGCAATCCTGCCCCACTCGGGTTAGAGTGTGGAGAGAAATTTGATGTTGTGCTTGAAGTTTGATCGTTGGATGTTGATATTTCTCATTTCATTGATGATAGTCAGGCATCGAAGGTATGTGTCTCGAAGATCTTCTCCTTCCTTATCTCTGAAGGAATCATAGACAGTCAGGGTGCTCGATTTCTTGGACAAGGTGCTTACGTCTGTCCCAACCATCATCTTCAAGACTTCGTCCCAATTTTCTTTGGCAGTGGACATGTTGTCCACCTGAATGAATACGTCGTTGGGAAGGGACTGGAGGACGTAACTTCTGGCAATCTTGTTCGCTCTAGCCCGTGCCTTCTCTGTATCTGAGTAACAACCTGGATGCTTGTGCGTTCTTCTCTCCAAGAGAGGAGGGACTGCGTTAGGCTGAGCTTCAACGACAATCCAAAATTCAGCTGCCCTTCGAAGATAGACGAGAGCATGTCATCGGCAAGGTCACCATCCTTGATTTCTAAGAAGTTGATGAAGCGATTCTTTCAAATGTCATACTCGCCCCATCTTAGCATTGGAGGAGGAGTGTCAGATCCAATTGCAAAGGCGTTCATGTTGTTTGGTAATGATCGTAACGTGAAAGAGATCTGTAAAATGAAAGGTTAGTTTCAAACAATTATATTCTAAGTATCGAAAAGTTTGAGTATGAGATTTTGACCAAAATAGATAAGAATTTTCAAAGTCTTTAAAGTGAAAAATTATTGTAGTTTTGACTCAGAAGTTTCTTGAAAACTTGTTAAGTAATTCTCAGGCAACGAGTAATTTTAATTAGTTAATCAGCGAGAATTGTGAATTTTTGTGTGTTGACTTTTAGTCAACAATTAGTCGAAATTCGTTTAACACATGTTGAAAATCGGGTAAGTATGAAATTCGATTAATACGTTCACTGTCGAGTGAATCTGTCCGAAAATTGATAATTTTCCGATGATTTTCGGGCAAGAAACAAAAATTCGAGTAAATTAAACGAGTTTTAAATATCGGGTAAGGCATGCCGATTTTAGAAAATCAAGTTTTCCTGCCCGAAATTTGAAAATCGTGTATTTCTGGCCGAAAGTTAAAAATCTGGTAATCCTAGTGGAATTTTGAAATTCGGGTATTCTTAGCCGAATTTTAGAAATCGGGTAATCCTAGTGGAATTTTGAAATTCGGGTAATCCTAGACGAATTCTGAATTTCCCCGATAGTTTTTGAAAATTAAGCGAATATCAGATCATAGTTGCCCGAAAATTAACTAAGTTAGACTGATGATCGATGTGTTGAAGAATTATCGGGGACATAAGCCGAATCTGGGTACTATTACATTCATATATCCGAAGATCAAAACTGTGGCAGAAAAGACGAGTTTCATACTAAATTTTGGTTCAAATCTTACTCAAACATGACTGAAACTGATGCAAAAGAGTAGAAAATCACTCATGAACGGTTTATCAACCTCTCAAAGGGATAAAAATAGTTAAAACGGTTTAAAAACAACCAAATGAACAAGAAAAGATTTAAAATGAAGTTTATCCTAAAACTCTTTTAAATCATATTGAAATCGAACGAAACTGGATTCAAATTATATTTAAAAACCTGTTTTGGAAAGATGTTCGCGTCTTCCAAACAAGAGGATGGTGATGCTAGGCATCGTAGGGACTCAATTTGGGTAATAACCTGACGGAGCCACTAAAGCGACCCGTCGTGTACGAAAAACCGGGGTCACAGAGACTTCCCGTTTGCATCGATACAGGAGCTATGCTCGTGGACGATGGCCTGAACGTTTTGTTGATTTGATCTTGCAACGGTAGGACTTCATTCCGATCATCGAAGCATGTATAAAAGTTACATGTCTACGGAAGTTTTAACGTGACACAAAGATCAGGTGTTATAAAAGTGTATGTGTCCTAGAAAATATTAAAAATATGAGAAGTGAGGACACACTAGACTCTATTGTGCTTAAGAAAGTGTGGCAGTAGGGCTGAGTACCACTTTATTCAATATCGCTCGCTTCCGATTGAAGTGGTGATAATAGACATGGCTCCCCGTGATTTCTCGAAACAGTGTCTTTTGTGAGACAGACGAGTGGTAAGGCTCGGGTGTGCATGCGTCGTTGGACCTTATGCGGCAATTTCAACCCGTGAGCTAATAAAATTAGCACATGTACTTTAAAAAGGGATTAAATGTATTTTAAAAAATTTCATGTCATATCATCTAACGTGGTGTGCTCGAATGTTGTAGGATATGTGGTTATTTTCCTCAAATTTAGGATTGACGATCGGTTTGGTTCCGCGGTTAGATTTAGTTGGGACGCTGAATCATGGGAACGAAGTATGTGTGCATCCGGTAGGAAGTAGTAAGTGCTTCTTTAATTGTATCAGCAAGTCGGAGCATGTCAGTTAAAGTGAGCACCGAGGTTGTGTAAGCAGCCACATTTGCGTATGGAAATTTTTGAACTTGTGAGCTCGAGATTCTTCATTGATGTCAGCCAACCTTTTATTGTGTTCTACTTTTAGTTGTCTTTGTAGTGTACTTAATTGTAAATTTCATAAGTCTAGTGGCTAAATTGTAAATATACCAAGGATTGTTTCCTATATAGTGGTGTAAGTGGGCTGCATTTTGTATGCTTTTTACGAAGTTTAACCAAGTTTATCAAAGTTATCAAAATCCATTGTGCCAATCCCGAAAGTGTTATTAGCGAAGAAAATTGCAAATATCGATACAAACATATTTCTCCCCCAAATCATATCATTTTGGTAATCTCTTTAGATTCTTCAATTAATCTCGTATATGTTGGTAAACCGACCCTAACAATTGGTATCAGAGTAAAATCATTGCTTGATTAAGGTAGAATTCGATTAAAATCGAAATTCAATGTTCGATTGTTTTTGAAAATATCGAATGAAATTTTTCAAAAATCGATACAGAATTGTGTATTAGGAACTTGATTTCTATAGAATTCGGTTCTTAATCCTGAAAATTAGCAATTTTTTTCCATCAATCGATCTATTTCTAAGAAAATTCCGTAATATCGATATTTTTCACTGAAAAATGTCGACAGGTTTTACTTGAAAGTCGATATTTTTTCTGTTAATTTCAATATTGTCATTTAAGATCTCGATACTTTTTCATTGATTTCGGCAAAGATGAAAGAAAATTTAGATATATTTGAGATAAATTTTCGAGAATTTCACAAATTTCCAAATTTCACAGATTTGGGGTAGGGGCGCTTGCAATCGAATGTGATACCCCCACGAGTGGAGGATCGGTGGCTTGTCCCTGAAGTTTTTCTTCAGCTGATCCGTTGGGATGCCACTTCGATCTGGACCAAGATAGTTGAGCATGAAGATGTTCTCTATTTTCTTCCTATCTTCCCAATGTGACATACCCCATAGGTTTAGTTCGTTGAGCTTCTTTATCCGGTTAGGAGCCCTCCATATCTGCTTTCTAACATCTTCAATGAATGGGACATCAATTCTGATATTCTCCCATGGTGTCTCGACTCGACTGTCCCTTTTGATAAGCGGGGAGGAGAGTCGACTCCGTGCCTGAACATTTCTGGTAGTTCTAGGAGAGCAGAATTGTAGTTCTCGCCTTGTTGAAGTTCTTCATCTTCAAGCAGCATCAAGTCCACCGAATCTTGTTGTATGAAGTATCTGACATTGGAGAGTCGAGCTTGAGCAGCTTCCTCTGGTTCCCATTGCATCATCCACTTTTTCGTTTAAGATATAATCGTCTACGATCAGATGTGGATCGTAGACGACTGCTTTTGGTTGGCCTTGGAGGAGGTTAGAGGTCGGGATTGGATTTGGATATGTAGGAGAGGGAGGTAGTGTGTGGGATGTGGTGGGAGATGTAATTTGTTGGCGGGTTGTGTTGTGTGGTTTGTGGGTTTGAGGATGATCCTCCAGCTTATTGAGTCTTTGTTGTTTGCTCTCGACTCACACCACGGCCGCTTCGTGTGGTTCGTTGCCTTTTCTCCCCCTCATGACGATCCGGATCATCGGGATCGTCATGTCTTCTTTTGGTGCGGGAGCTTTCTTCTCGGCACCTTGTTTGAGCGGACAGCTCGGGTTTATCTATCAGCCTTTTGTAGAGACCCTCCTCAGCGGTGGTCCTGGTCTCTAAGGCGAGGAGTCGGGAGATGAGAATGTAATGAAGCTGGGTGATCGGGATGGTATAGGGTTTGATGAGTGAAGGTGATGGAGTTGGAGTGGTGAGGGTGGGTTGGATAGGGTGTATATGGTGGTGGTAAGAGGTGGTGAGGAGACATGAGTGGTTTGAGCTTCTGACGGAGCGGCCGCGAAGACCGGTGCTTTCCCGGTATCCCTTTCGGGAGGTCTCAATGGCCTGGAGCATTTTGTCCATCAGGCAATCTTCGAGAGAAGAAATGGCTGTGGATAGTGCTTCTTGTAAGCGTTGCTCCGTCACGATCATCGATGGAGTGGGGCAACGTAGGCGCTCCACTGTCACAACATCGGAAAAGGTTTCCGATGTGCCGCCATGAATAGGTTTTGAGATTCCGAAACGTGCAGGGATATCCGTTATCAACCCTGAAGTCACCACTTCAATGGGCTGGCCTATTGTTTGCTCCGAAGATATCGGGGGTCCAATAGGGCTTCCATACAATCCTTGAGATGATACGGTAGGTATCACCTCTATGGGTGTTGAGACAGATTCAGGTTGAATCTGTACAGTTGGGTGATCCGTTGTTGGTGGAGGAGTCGTCACCGAAGCCGGTAGTACTAAAGGGGACACAGACGGGGTCGATATTTGCTGTAGACGAGAGCCCCTTCTTTGGAGTCTGTAACTTCATCCGATTAAGTGGTCTTAGGAGATACTTATTGAGGGACACCTTCGGGCTCGATGGCCGGTGTCTCTGTCTCCTGAGCCGCAACTTCAGGCTCGGTTATTCACACGAGATATTCCCTTTGAGAAGGTGTCGGAGCTTGATCCACGGCCCGTACCATCTCCTCCGTGATGGAGTTATTTTGACAATAGTCTTGATAGGCCTCGTCCATTGGATCAGCTAGTCTGAGCAGCTCCAATGGGATCAACATCGGTTGGAGCGCTAGGTCGGCTGCCTTCGGATTGTGAAAGAAGCGAATGCGAGGTGGAATGTATCGTCCAACTGGTGGTAGTCTCGGGATCTCTGGATGAACATCCATAAAGTGTGAGATCAGCATCGGGAACCACCGTATGGGAGGTACTTGGCCTTCGACTTGGTCTCCCTTTGACGTATCTGGTCCGCTAGATCATTCCATATCAGCTGGGCCACGTCGTATTTCTTTGAGAAAACCACTCCATGGAAGATGCGAAGGATATTCCCGTTCGCCTTATCGAAGCCGGAGTGTTTTGGGGAGAGACATTTGTTTATTATGCCGAACAAGGTTCTCCACGGATGCGACATCCCGTTGTTTTGAAAATTCGCCAGTTTGGTCAGCCGGGAGCATATCTTCCACGATCTCCGCGTCCGTTGGAAGTTGTCAGAGCTGGCCATAGTGGGTGTCCTTTGACGATGGAGATGATGACTTCATCCGGACACCGGAATGTGGCAAGGTCTAGCTGGTAGTTGTTATGAAGGATTGTTATGTAACTTCCAGAAGGATAGATGTTTGGGTAGTTTGCAGTTGCCATTTCTGTAACGAATGAAATAAAATTCATTAGATGGAAAATTACATATGGAATTAATAATGTAACTAGAGAAATTAAAAAAAAATTAAGTGTTAAGGTTTATTTGCGAAAAACTTGGTAAAAAAAAATGAAAAAGTTTACTAAGTCTCGTAAGCGTATTTTTATTCGATCGGGAATATATTCGAACGTTAATTTTTGCGATCGAAAATTTTCTAAGTCTTGCAGAAAAACTTGAAAATTTTTCAAAGTCTTTTTCAGCGTGTTTTTATTCGAGTGACAATTTATTCGATCGTTAAATTTGCGATCGAATAAAAATGTGTCGAATAACTCAAGTTTTTCGCCGATGACTTTTACAATCGAATAAAATGTTATCGAAAACAATAGTTGTTCGTCGCGTAGTTTTGCGATCGAATAAAAGAATATCGAAAAACTTAAAGTTTTCGCCGCTTATTTTTGCGATCGAATAAAATATAATCGAAAAATTAAGTTTTTGCCGCGAAGTTTTACAATCGAATTAAAATATATCGAAAAAAATGGTTTTCAACGTTGAGTTTTGCGATCGTATAAAACTTAACGAAAAGAAAAAGTTTTTCGACGACACTGTTTGCGATAAAAACTTTTTCAATCGAAAATTTTTCAAATCAAACAGTAAACGCATAACACGTAAATTTTGATTTCTGGGTAAATCATGAGTTAATATGGGTTCGAAATGTTCAGAAAACAGCTGCAAATCCAAATATCATGATTTTAACCCAAACAGTCGAGTTTAAACACGTTGATTTGAGAGTTTAAAAACGTTTTTCGTCGAAAAAATATCAAAATGACATTTCTGCAAATAATTTTGAGAAACTGTTTGCGAATCGTTTGTTTTTTATCGGAAAGTGATTCGAAACGTGTTTCTACCTTCAAAATCAGTGAGTTTAGGAAGAAAATCACTGAGATAAGTGAAGTTTTGGTGAAATTGCCGAAGAGAGTTCGAAGAGTGTTTGGAAGTCGAAAAGTGTTTCGATGGAGAGAAGTTGCATGTGAGGGAGGTTTTTCGATCGATAAAGTGGTATTAATACTTTACGATCGGGTAAGATAAAAAAAAATTTTGGGCCGTAAAAAAAAATTTTGGGCTTTCGTTAAAATTCAGGTCTGATTAAACTAAAATTTAATCTTTTATGGATTAACCCAAAAATAAATTGCATAATACTCCCTGTATTTCTGAGAGAAATTAAATTGTCTCCTAATGTTGATGAAATTCAATATTTGACTCCTCGGATGAGCTCGAAATTTTCTTTGATGCTTAGAAAAAATATTAGAAGTCATGATTAGAAGTCATGTTTTACAAGTAAATCATATATGAGATAAGAACAAATTCTCATGTAATAAAACTCCCCCTCAACAATTGCATGTTTGAACTTTTCGTCATCTAAGCACATATTTAGTACAATTTGCATATGTAAATTTACTATTTAAGTACAAGTAACACATTTTAAGCAATTCAGCATAGATTCATTAAAATTTTGCGTTTTTCAAAAACATTTCGCATTTTATCAATTCTGAACCAATGCATGTATTAATGCAGTTAAAATGTGCGAACAATATTTCCAAAAAGAAATTTAAAAAAATATTTTTGTTTTGGGGTCAGATTGAACATTTTGAACATTATCACGCAAAAATTTCTCATGACATATAAAATAGTAATTTGCCGTCAAATCATGTAACTAAACTAATATTCTAAGATCTTAGCATGAATCATTTTGACAACTCTCGCAAGTTTCACTCATAGCACTCAATTTATTTTTTTCATGGAATATTTAGTAGATATATCACTCATATCATCACGACAAAATTATAACAATTAATTTGTTATCGTAGCATATTTAATCAACTTACCAAGTGAAAGTTCATCATTTTGAATCAAAGGGACTTTCAAGGGATTATTTTTAGGCTTTGACTAAAAGGGTAGGATAATTTTGAGGATTAGTGAGCTTAAAAATTCTTCAATTCCAGGGGCCCTTTTTGAAATTCATTTTTGATCCTTTAGCTTTTCTTGCTCATGATGAGTCTCGTCTTCTTTACAAAACTTTGAGAGATTAGATTTTCTTTTTGGTTCGAGACCGTGTTCCTTTCGAAGGTTCCACATTTATGGAATTCGAACCCAAGAACGTGCTTCTGTTCTCGTTTTCTCTATTTATAAGATCTAGATTATCGTTGGAGAAGTTCACTTCGAGGTGCTTCTCTTCTAGGAGTATACGAGATTATCTAGGAGAAGTTCACAACGAGATCCGTGTTTCTCTTCTATAATGATTGAGACTTGTATCTCATTTTCTCCCCCTCTTTTTCTTGATTGAGCAACCCCAAAACTTAAGAAATAATCTTGAAGGCTTGATCGAGTTTCATAAGAAAAAGAATGTCGGAGAAGGCTCAAAGTGGATATCTAGAGGTAAAATTAAAGGATTTGTAATTTGGACCTAGTGAGGAATGTCCTAATTTGCCCTTATTATTTTCATGACAAACTAACGCAAAAGCAAGAATGAAGCTATGAAGTACAAAGCAAAAGATAGTCATTTGAAGTGTGACACACTCAAGAATAAAAATATTGAGGCTCAAATTCTCACATATATGATGTGGCTTTTTGTCAAGTGAAACAAACAAGGCTCTTTGAATAAGAGAAAGTCACATGAATTTTTAGACAAAGAAATATGTTGTGAGTCTTTATAGCAAAATTATCGTCATCCTCCATATATTTTATTTTTATTTTTATTTTTCTTTGTAAAAAAATTTGAAGGATAAAGTCACGCAAGATAATCAAAGAATATCAATAAATACATAGAATATCACATAGAAGCATAAAAGAGCATGTAAAACACTTTTCAAGTAAGATTGAGCTTCAACATGCCTAACTGAGCAATAAGGAATTGGAATCGTTTTTCATCCAATGCCTTAGTGAATAAGTCAGCAAGTTGAAGCTCTTTTTTTACAAATACATATCTATAGTGCCTTTTTCTACATGATTTTTTATAAAATGATAGAGAATATCTATGTGTTTCGTGCGTGAATGGTGAACAGGATTGCAAGTTATGGCAATAACACTTTGAGAATCACTGTAAATGGGAATGTTATTAAATTCAAACCCGTAATCGCGTAGTTGTGTCCACATCCATAGAACTAGTGAGCAACAATTGGCAGCCGCGACGTACTCCTCCTCGGCCGTCGAGGTTGACATGCAATTTTGCTTCTTTGAGGACCAGCAAACTAACTTTTCGCCTAAAAATTGTGCTCCGCCAGACATGTTTTTTCTGTCCATTCGACAACCTGCATAATCAGCGTCAGTATAGCCAATTAATCTAAAATCAGTATCTTTAGGATACCATAGCCCTAAGTTGGGAGTTCCTTTGAGATAGCGTAGAATTTGCTTGACTGCATGCATGTGGGACTCCTTTGGGTCAGCTTGATAACGAGCACAGAGACAAGTGGCGAACATGATGTCGGGTCTGCTGGACGTCAAGTAAAGAAGAGATCCGATAATGCTCCGATAGGTTGTGATGTTGACTGTCTTGTCGGACGGATCAACATCCAATTTGCAGTTTGTTTATATGGGAGTATTCATCGGTGTGCTCTTGTCTTGATTAAATCTCTTAAGAATATCTCGGATATTTGGTTTGACTGATGAAAATTCCATCTTCGAGTTGCTTTACATTTAGTCCAAGAAAGAATTGGAGTTCTCCCATTAAGCTCATCTCAAATTTGGTCTTCATGAGTTCACTAAATTTCTGACAGAGACGTTCATTCGTCGAGCCGAAGATGGTGTCATCAACGTAAACTTGAACAATCATCAGGTCTTTGCCTTGTCTTTTGATGAAGAGTGTCGTAGATGGTGCCTCGTATGAAGTTGGACTTGACTAAAAATTCGCTTAGGACATCATACCAAGCACGAGGTGCTTGTTTTAGTCCATAGAGAGCTTTGTCCAATTGATAGACATGATCGGGATGATTCTCATGCATGAACCCTTCGGGTTGAGCGACGTAGACTTCTTCTTTTAACACACCATTGAGAAAGGCAGTTTTAACGTCCATTTGATAGACTTTGAAGTCTTTATGAGCCGCCTATGCTAGAAATAGTCGAATTGCTTCGATACGTGCAACCGGAGCATACGTCTCATCGTAGTCAATTTCTTCTTGTTGATTATACCCCTTGGCTACGAGTCGTGCTTTATTCTTGATTACTTCACCATTCTCGTTCTTCTTATTCTTGAAACCCATTTAGTTACAATTATTGTTTTGTCTTGCGGTCTAAGAACTAATGTCCAAACTTGTAGATGCTCGAATTGGTTGAGTTCATCTTGCATTGCGATTACCCAATCTGGGTCTTTGAGGGCTTCGACTACCTTAATTACCCAATCCATGTGAATAAGCCGCTTTGTGTAGACGTCCTAGTGCGTACTCTACTTGAAGGATCGCCGATTATTTGGTTAATAGGATGAGCTCGAGTCCATTTGCATTCATGAGGAAAAACCGAAGTAGATCCTTTGTTGGTTTGTAGATCGAGACATCCTGAGTTGATGGGCTGATCATTCGTAGTTGGGAAATCAATTCTAAGGTTGAATTGGAAGGAATTTCCTCATCTGCATTTATAGGAGCTGCAACACTAGTTGAAGATTCAGAATTAGGAGAATCCGTAACATTTGTCGGAGTTTGAGGATTAGAAGTCTCAATTTGAATTTCTTCCATTGAGGGAGAAGAAACACTGCTTGGTATAGAATGAGACGAAGCAGGCAATTGAGACTTGTTCCGATAAAAATGTTCAAATAGAAAGTCCAAGTCTTCTAGGTCAGCGGGAATTACTTCTTCTGACGGTTAGGTAGATGTTGTCGGAATTTGTTGACTTTGTGCCAACACGCCTATAAGCTCGGGTTCTGAACTGTTTTGTTCAGAAACCAAGTCGGTCACTTCTTGAAATGTGACGTAGTAGCTTTCCAAGATAGTACGCGAAGACTTGATATAAACTCGATATGCTTTAGAAGTGGATGAATATCCAACGAAGACGGCTTCAAATGCTTTAGGGTCGAATTTGCTTCGATGCTCCCTATCGTTGGCCACAAAGCATTCGCACCCGAATACTTTGAAGAACGAGATATTCGGAATCCTCTAATTAATTATCTCATACGGCGTTTTTTCAAAGCGTTTGTGAATAATCGTCCAATTTTGCGTAAAGCATGCGGTACTCACTGCTTCAGCCCATAGAAAGTGAGGGAGACATGAATGAATCAACATTGTTCTTGCAGCTTCAACTAGAGTCCAGTTCTTCTGTTCTATGACGCCATTTTGTGGGCGTTTTAGCGGCTGAGAATTGTTGAATAATTCTGAGTGACTGATAGTAATTGCTAAGGCGTTGATTCTTGAATTCAGTTCCGTTATCAGTCCGGATTACTTGGATTTTCTTTTGCAGGAGATTCTGAGTCGTATTCACAAAGCTGATTATCATGTCTCCAATCTCATATTTTGATAGGAGATATCTTGTCCATGTGTAGCGAGAATAATCATCGACAATTACTAACACGTATTTACGACCGTTGATACTTTGTGTACGCATTGGTCCACAGAGGTCCATGTGAATTAATTCTAAGGGTCGAGATGTAGAAGCATATTCTTGAGTTTGTGCTTCATTTTACCCATTTGACAAGCCGAACAATTATGCTCTTGATGTATGGAAATCGTTGGTAGACCGTGTACCAACTTGTTGATAGAGAGTTTGTGAAGAGCTTTGAGGTTTAGATGAGACAAACGGTGATGCCATAAGCTGTTCCTCTGGATTGTTGTCTGTGAGATGAGGCAAACAATAGTCGAAGGTCGAACTGTTGTCAGATTGATGGTGTAAAGATTAGATCTTTGAGATCCTGTTAGAAGTTCTTGATCCTGCACTGATCAGCTAGAAACACCACTTGAAATCCTTTGTCACAAAATTGTCCTATGCAGAACAAATTGTGTTTAAGACCGACCTTGGACGTAAGAAACATCTTTAATCGTCAGATTTTGCAGTAGAATATCTCCAAAGCCAAGTATTGGAGGTGAGTCGTTGTTGTCAAATCTAACTTTTCCGTTGTAACGGTCATGGTAGTTGCTCAACAGTTCTTGATTTCCCGTCATGTGTATGGAGCAACCAGAATCTTAATACCACACATGATGGATCTGCATAAAAAATTTTAAAGAGACTTAGGTACCCACTTAGTAATGGGTCCTATCAGATTAGCAGATTTGTTAGGTAAGATTTGTTCATTTTTGGTTCCTTAAGGTGTTTGGCTGAGTGTACTTTGTCATATTAGTCTTAGTGCATGAGAAAATCTTTTCTCTAGCTAGTGTCTTAAGGTGTTTGGCTGAGGGTACTTTGACCGGATACCTAAAATGAGGACAAGAATGTGTCGAGTTATATGCTTTTTTTAAATAGCCGGATCTTGTTTCCTTCGAGACTTACGATTTGCATTTGTCTTAGAATGATGGATTACGTTTTTAGAAGTAGAGCCGATTTCAAAATTTGTGCTTTCAAAATTAATAGGCTTTAACTTATACGTGGAAGTAACAATATTAAAATTAGAAACGACTGTCTTCTTTCGAGTTTCCATAGTTTTCGATACGGAAGAAAATTTTGAAAAGAAATCTTTTCTATCACTTTTCTTTTTAAATTCTATCCTATGCACTCTTTCCTTTGCATGTTTCACCTCTTTTTCTACTCTACCTGTGGATGGAGTAGAAAAAGAGTTAGAAAAAATCTTTTTCCTTTTTGAAGCATTTAAGGACTCTTTTCCTCCCTTTACGCTTTTTAAAGAAGATTTATCTGCTTTTAAAATATTTAGTAAAATAATGGGAGGTGTTTTTTTTTTTATTTTATCATGTCCTTATTTAATGATTTTTCTTTCAAAGTAAAATCAGGACAAGATTTTTTAAGATTGAGGAATTTTTGAGATTAGAAATCACCAATAAAAGCTCATTCTTTTCAGCTTTGAAATCAATTCTTTCTATTTCTAAGGAAGCGTTTAAATCAGCTATTTTCTTAATAATAGCAGGTATATAACAGAAGGTAGAATTTTGAAAATGATCATTATTTTCTTCATGAACTTTAGGAAAATCTTCTAAATGATATATTGAACTATAGTCACTAGACAGGTTAATTTCCCGTGTCTTGTAACTATTATTCAATTCGGTGTAGTCAAAGGGGATATTAGTCATATTAGTGACTTTTCATTTAGATTCTTCTACGGCATTTTTTTCAAAAGAGTTAGTAAAGGCCATTAGAGAAGTTAATCCTAATCCCATATACTTGATATCATATAATTGTTTGACATTGACCTTTTTCAAGTTACATGGATTGTTAAAACCGAAGCCTTCTTTAGGATTATAAAATTCTATATCAAGAGGTTGATTTAAAAATATGGTCTGATCCGTTTGCCCCCTTTCTGTTAGAAGAGCGTCCAAAGTTTTAATCCTAGTGTAAAGCTTCTTTACGTTCATAAGAGATTTCCTTAAAATTATTTCTAGAAATTTCTAAATCTCTCTGACAATCGCTAAGAGTCTTACGAAGGTCATTTATTTTTATTTCAGAGGTAGCTATCCTAGATTCAAGACTAGTTATGGTTTTTTAGCATAGAGAATATCTAAGTGAATAGTTCTATCTAATTGCTTTTGAAAATTATTTTCACTACGGGCTAGTTTTTCTTCTAATTCCTTTTTGCTTTTCCGCTCATTCTTCATGTTAGAATACTTAATTTGTAAAGATTCTAACATGTTTAATAATCTTTAATTAGGCATCGTTACCTCTTGTGATGATGTGGATGCTTTTTCTTCATCATCTGACCTCCTTGATGAATTATCGTTTGAGGCGTCGTCAAGGTACACCATTAGAGCATAATTTTCATCTTCAGAATCTGTGGTATCTTCGAGCCAATGCTCTTGTTCATCTTCTGAAGACATTGGAAACTTGATGCTTTTATTCTTGCGAGATCGACTTGTTTTTCTTTCAGAGACTAGAGCTATAGAGTCTTCGATCTGCTTGCCCTTAAGTTCTTTTTGTATCTCACTTATATCTTCTTTGTGTTGAGCGATATTATCAAAGACGGCGTGGATATCCATTTCGTCCAAATCATTGTTTTGACGGATTTGCATGGATATTTTCTTCCTCTCCGGTTGAAGAGAAGAGAGAAATTGAATGTTGACCTCCATGTTGGTCTTGAAAATTTCTATCTTCCTCATCTCGTTGAGAAGAGTTAGATAACGTCGATAGAGTTCATAAACGTTTTCCACTGACTTTGCTTTGAATGAGTCATAGGCCGTGAGAATATTGGCTTTCTTGGCTTTGACTCCGACTTCGGTTCTTTGCATCATTTTGTGGAGTTCATCCCACATAGCTTTTGCACTTGATAGACTATCTATTTGCATATAGATGTCGTTAGGAATTCCTTGCATTAGAAAAGTTTTGGCTCATAAATCCGCTTTTGCTCTTAATCTCTCCCCCTCGGTGTATTCACTAGGAATTTTGAGTCTTCTAGAGGCAGGAATGGGAGGATTAATTGTAGCATCACCTTCTTGGATGAGCCAAAATTGAACGGGACCTTGTTGAAGAGAAGCTATCAAATTTGTAGCTTGCTCTTTTGTTTCCAAGAAGTTTATGAATTGGCTTCTCCATACGGTGTATTTGCCTCTTCGTACAATTGGAGGGCGAACGTCGCTTTCGAGTGAGTAAGCATCCATTTGTAGTTGATTGGTAGGATCTTCGTGAAACTTTGGAATCGAAATGGTAAAAGTGCTTCGCAAGTGACAAACTTCGTTAGTAATGTTTGTTACGTATTTTAAGCAATTTCCCTTTCGTACCTATTTTTGGTTGTTAAAGATAAATTGTTTTGATTTCGAAAAATATTTGATATTATAATTGATACTTCAAAATTTTGCCAAAAATTTTTGAATTTAAGATCGAAAATTTTGAGTTCCGTAGAAGATAATTCGGAGACAAATATTTTTCGTAAGTTTTGAAAATTTTGAATTTTGATTTCTTTCAAAATAGTGTTAAGTATGTATGTGTTTGAACAGTAATCGAAACAAATTTTGAGCAATATAGTTTTCAATTATCGATTGTATAAGTTTTTCGATTGTATAAGTTTTTCGTTGTATATATCGAAAATTATTTTTCGAACATAAGAGTTTTGCAAAGTAAATATCCTGTCAAAAAATAGTTTGTGGAATAATTGTTTATCGCAAAAACCTTTATCGAAAAATTTGTAATCGAAAATTAAAAGTGATCGAAAAAATTTTCGTGAAGTTTGACTCAAATTTTTGACTAAAAGTTTTTCGAGTGTGAATTATTCGATCAAAATATGTTTTCGCTAAATTTTGACTTTAAATGGTCGAAAATCTTGTGATTGAAAAACATGTTTTACTATTACAAGTTTTTCGTATCAAAATTAGATATTTTTTTAGCGAAAACAGTAACCGTCGAAAAAAAAATACGTTTTATTACGCTCGAAAAAGATATTTATATATGAATCGAAAAACTATTTATCGAAAATAATATTTTTTTCAAGTCTTATATTTGAGTAAAACACACGAAAACAGTGTTTCTCATCGAAAAATTTCTCGGCTGCAAATTTATTCGAGAAATATTTTTCGAGCCAAGTTTTTCGATTGAAAAACCGATCGAAGAACAACCAAGTACAATGTAACAGTGAAAATTCCAGATTCAACAGAGATGTTCAAGTTAGGTGCTGAAATTCTGGATAATCAATCGTTTCTTAGTTCTGAATTTGAACAAACGCAAGATCAACCACGTTTTACAGCAAAATATATTGATCATGAAGAAAATCAATTCAGAATCAAAACTTACTCGCAAACTCAAATATCGATCTAAATCGAAAATCTGAATTAATATGACGTTCTAAACGATTGAAATCAGTACATAAATCATTCCTAACATTAAATTTATCAATTAATCAGCAAGATCATCAACAAAATTCGCAAACATTAAGCGCACTGATCAAAATATATCTCACGTGAGTTTTTCGATCGGAAAATCTGGAAAAATTATTTTGATCTTAGATTCGCGAATTTAATCCAAAAACGATCACGATTTGCTCTGATACCAATTATTAGGTCCTCATCTATCAACTAATGATCAATTTAATCATGAATTCTAGATATTCGAATTATAAATCTTGCAAATTACCTTCGGTCGAATATCTTATTTGAAGATCTTGAGAGAGAGTGTTTTTCGATTGTTTGTTTCTCTCTTAGAATGTG
Organism: Linderniella brevidens; assembly: GCA_004919715.1. Lineage (NCBI taxonomy): Eukaryota > Viridiplantae > Streptophyta > Magnoliopsida > Lamiales > Linderniaceae > Linderniella > Linderniella brevidens. The sequence goes on from SWDC01000145.1 coordinate 7,686,250, forward strand.
AATTCAATGATCGTAATTTTTCCGAAAAATGAACTTCATCTCTTTATTTTGATAGTGTACATTGTATTTATACCTATTTACATGGTATATTTACTATTTAATCATACACTATCAAAACTACTAATTACGCCCCTAATTACAAGGATAAAAAATAACAAAGCACAATTCTAATGTCTTTTCACTGTCTCCTTAGCCGCAGCTTCGGTCTCAGTTATTGCCACGAGATATTCCCTTTGAGAAGGCATCGGAGCTTGATCCATGGCCCGTACCATCTCTTCCGTGATGGAGTTATTCTGACAGTAGTCCTGGTAGGCCTCGTCTGTTGGATCAGCTAGGCTGAGCAGCTTCAATGGGATCAGCATCGGTTGGAGCGCTAGGTCGGCTGCCTTCGGGTTGTGAAAGAAGCAAAGGCGAGGTGGGATGCATCCTCCGGCCGGTGGTAGTCACGGGATCTGTGGATGAACGTCCATACTGTTAGGGATATGCCCTCAAATGCTATACGAGGATTGGATATGTATAGGGCATTAGCTTATTTATCATTCGATTGTCAATGTAATCAAACATTGTTTTGCGTATTAATAAAGGCATTATTCGTTTATTGGTTATATGAGTTCTTTACTTAGCATCGGGTAAAGCAATAAATGAATAAATCCAAATGTGTCGAGTTGAGTCACTGTTCTCGATGGGTACGAGAGAGGAAGGCACCAGTGGACTCTTAACCTCGAACATAAAATGTCCATAAGCCTTAGGTTTCAGTTGGGTGCTGGAAAACCAATCATGGCTTATTTGTAGATGACTTACCGTGTGCCGATATACCGCTTGGAAGCGGAAGTCATGACTTGTGATACGAGTCGAATCAATGGATTGAATCGTTTCATGGACACTGACTCGCAGGTCGTACGATCAAAGATGGCTTATTACTCAAGGAGTGTCAATGATCGATGACAAAACTATAGTAGTCTCCTTGAACCTTAGACCGAAAGGGGCTTTGACGGAGTTGACTTTGAAGTCTTGACTATCACTGGTTTCGCTAGATCCGATTTGCTATTGCATGGGTCAGCGGGACAGATGCGGTCTTGATGGATATTTGTAATTGCCGGGCTTAGACGGCCGAGTACGGATTCACAGTCTCGCAAGTAATCGAGCCAAGTGTCCTATGAGAATGACGACGGGAAATTACAAAATCCTTGGCCATGGTATTAAACTAACTCGTGTTAGACATGGAGGGTAGTTTGTTAATTTGCCTCGTGTCATTTTATCATAGTATCGAGTTTAGTGAGTTTGACAAATACCATGGCTCTCACTCGATCGGGACACAGCTGCAGGGTTTGTACGTAGTACTATAATCTATAGTTAGGTTCTGGAATGAGACTAGTTCGAAATTCGTGCTCAAGTCGGGATCTGTCCGGTACTGCGGGATTGGCTAGGCACCTACCGGACTCTTGGATTCCTCCCTTGCCGATTGAGTCGAACCTAGAGAGTCGGGCTTAAAAAGGATCATCAATGTGTACCGAGAAGGAGAGATTGTGTTTTGGGCCTTGACGGGCCTTGGGTCGTTATGCCACGCCTTATTGGGCCTCGGGGTCATTAAGTGGACCGAAGTCGGACTTCATATGAAACTAACTTTAAGACTTAGGCTTGGCTAAGTGCTTAGAAAGACTTGAGGGAAGAATTGGAATTCAACCCTAAGCCGAGAAATTCGAAAAATGCCTTAAAGGGTATTTTCGTAATTTACAAATATGTTAATAAAAATATTTGGAATATTATTTATTAAAACTAAAATTCGAATTTATATTTTATATAAATTTCGAAATTTATTTACCATATTTGAAGATATTTTAATATCTTAGTTAGTTTTCTATTTATAGTATGTTCCTTTAATAGAATTTTGAATTCAATTAGGAGAGATATTTTGGCAAGAATATCTATCATATTTAGGAACAAATATTTCGAGATTTTAGCCTTATTTAGGGCTGAAAATTTCGTCCTCCCCTACTATAAATAAGGGTGAGACCCTCGTAAAAAAAAAAAGACACGGGAAGAGAATCGACGCGAAATTTCTCGACCCGAGAATCGAAACACGAACACACAAACGCAAACCACTCTCCCGAGCGACGGATCAATTCTCTCTTGCCATCTTCGAAGAATCGAAATCGTGGTACACTGCGAGGTCGGCGTGATGATCTAGACGATACCCAACACGACCGCGGCCGATGACGCAATCGACGAGGAGCTGCCACTCGCTTCAAAGGTAATCTCTCACGGGTATGACCCGCCCTATTACGTGTCAACGTGATTAGAGTTTTCGATCCGAGCTGCGAAGGAACCCGGAAAAAATTTTATTCCGCACCGTATCCCGGGGCGTTGCGTCTCGGGTACAAACCGGGTACCTTTCCCAACACATACAATGTGGGATCAGCACCGGGAACCACCGTATGTATGGGAGGTACTTCGCCTTCGACTTGGTCTCCCTTTGACTTATCTCGTCCGCTATTATTCCATATCAGCTGGGCCATGTCGTATTTCTTTGAGAAACCACTCCATGGAAGATGAAAAGGATATTCTCGTTCGCCTTGTCGAAGCCGGAGTGTTTTGGGGAGAGGCATTTATTGACTATGCCGAACAAGGTCCTCCACGGATGTGGGATCCCGCTGTTTTGAAAATTTGCCAGTTTGGTCGGTGGGGGCTTGTATCCCATCCGGAGCATATCTTCCACGATCTTCGCGTCCGTTGGAAGTTGATCGTAGTTGTCGTAGTTCGGGAGATCGAGCACCATGGCCATTAGATTTTTGTTCAGCACGAAGTGTCTTGTAATGATCTGTGTCGTGTATTCCACGTCATTGCTGACGGCATGGCTCTCCATACGTCCCCAAAATTGTTGGAGGTAGACCATCTGTACGGAGGCGATCATTGTCAGAGCTGACCATAGTGGGTGCCCTTTGAGGATGAAGATGATAACTTCATCCGGACACCGAAATGTGGCAAGGTCCAACTAATAGTTGTTGTCGTGAAGCAGTCAGGAGGGTAGATGTTAGCATATGCTGGTTGTGCCATTTCTGTAAAGAATGAAATAAACTTCATTAGATAAAATTTTCATATACGAATTGATCGAATTAAGTGTGCACTTAGAGAAATTTAAAAAATTTCTAAGTGTTAAGGTTTATTTGCGAAAGACTTGGTGAAAAAGTTGTAAAGTTTACCAAGTCTTGTAAGCGTATTTTTATTCGATCATGAATTTGTTAGAACGTTAAGTTTTGCGATCGAAAATTTTCTAAGTCTTGGAGAAAAACTTGAAAAATTTTCTAAGTCTTTTTCAGCGTGTTTTTATCAAGTGACAATTTATTTGCGTTTTTCAAAAAAATATTTCGCATTTTATCAAGTCTGAACCAATGCATATATTAATGCATTTAAAATGTGCGAATATATTTTCAAAAAGGAAAAAAAGAGAAAAAATATTTTTATCATAATATTTTCAAAAATATTTTGTTTTGGGGTCAAATTGTACATTTTGAATATTTCTCATGATATATAAAATAATAATTTGACGTCAAATCATGTAACTAAAATAATATTCTAAGATCATAGTATGAATCATTTCGACAACTCTCGCAAGATTCGCTCATACCACTCAATTTATTTTTATCATGGAGATATTTAGAAGATATATCACTCATATCAACACGACAAAATTATATCAATTAATTTGTTATCGTAGCATATTTAATCAACGTAGCAAGTTAAAGTCCATCAATTTGAATCAAAGGGACTTTGAAGGGATTTTTTTTAGGCTCTAACTAAAAGGGTGGGATATTTTTGAGGATTAGTGAGATTAAAAATTCTTCAATTCCAGGGGCTCTTTTTGAAATTCAGTTCTGATCCTTTTGCTTTTCTTTTCTTTTGTACTTGTTCAAGGTGAGTATCTTCTGTTGTACTATGCTTTGAGAGATGAGATCTTCTTTTTGGGCCGAGACCGTGTTCCTTTCGAAGGTTCAACAGTTATGGAATTCGAACCCAAGGCCGTGCTCTTTTTCTCGTTTTCTCTATATATAAGATCTAGATTATCGTTGGCGAAGTTCACTTCGAGGTGCTCTCTTCTAGGAGTATACGAGATTATCTAGGAGAAGTTCACAGCGCGATCCGTGTTTCTCTTCTATAATAATTGAGACTCTCATCATATGCATTGCCTTTTCTCCCCCGCTTCTTCTTGATTGAGTAACCCCGAGACTTAGTAATAATGTTGAAGGCTTGATCGGGTTTCAAAAGAAAAAAGAATGTTGGAGAAGGCTCAAAGGGAATTTCTAGAGAAAAAAGTAAAAGATTTTTAATTTGGGCTAAGTGAGGAATATCCTAATTTGCCCTTATCATTTTCATGACAAACTAGCACAAAAGCAAGAATGAAGCTTACGAAGTACAAACGAAAGGATAGTCATTTGAAGTGTGACTCACTCAGGAATAAAAATATTGATGTTCAAATTCACACATATATGATGTGGTTTGTATCTAATGAAACAAACGAAGCTCTTTGAATAAAAGAATGTCACATGAATATTTAAGCAAAGAACTAATCATATATCACAGAAATATTTTTGTGAGTAGTTCAAAATAGATAAGATTATCGTCATCCCCCATTTTTTATTATTATATATATATATATATACTATTTCATTTTTTTTCTTTTTGTATATATATATATATATATATTTATATTTAAAGATAGAGTCACGCAAGATAATCAAGGAATATCAAGAAGCACATAGAATATCACACATAAGCATAATAGAACATGTAAAGCACATTTTAACGAGATTGGGATTCAACATGCATAACTTAGCAATAAGGAATTGAAATCGTTTTTCATCTAATGTCTTAGTGAATAAGTTGTGATGTTGACTGCCTTTCCAGACGGATCAACATCCAATTTGCAGTTTGTGACATGGGAGTATTCATTGGTGTGCTCTTATCTTGATTAAATCTCTTCAGAATATCTCGGATATACTTGGTTTGACAGATGAATATTCCATCTCCGAGTTGCTTGACTTGTAATCCAAGAAAGAATTGGAGTTCTCCCATTAAGCTCATCATGAATTTAGTCTTCATTAGATCACCAAATTTCTGACAGAGGCATTCATTCGTCGGCTGAATATGATGTCATGAACGTAAACTTTCAAGTCTTTCCCTTGCTTTTTTATGAAGAGTGTCGTAGATTGTTCCTCTTATGAAGTTGGACTTGACTAAAAATTAACTCAGAACATCATACCCAGCACGAGGCGCTTGTTTTAGTCCATAGAGAGCTTTTTCCAATCGATAGACATAATCAAGATGATTCTCGTGCACAAACTCGTCGGGTTGGGCGACGTAGACTTTTTCTTTTAACACGCCGTTGAGAAAGACGGTTTTGACATCTATTTGATATACTTTGAAGTCTTTATGAGCTGTGTAAGCCAGAAATAGTCAAATTGCTTCGATACGAGCAACTGGAGCATACGTCTCATCGTAGTCAATACATTCTTGTTGATTGTACCCCTTGGCTACGAGTCGTGCTTTATTCCTGATAATTTCACCGTTCTCGTTCTTCTTATTTTTGAAAACTCATTTAGTTCCCATAATTGTTTTTCCATGCGGTCGAGGAAATAGTGGCCAAACTCGTAGACGCTCGAATTGGTTGAGTTCATCTTGCATTGCGATCACCCAATCCGTGTCTTTGAGTGCTTCGGCTACCTTAGTCGGTTCGTTTTGGCTTAAGAAGCACGTGAATAATCCTCTTTGTTTAGACGTCCTAGTGCATACTCCACTTGAAGGATCACCGATTATTTGGTCGATAGGATGAGCTCGAGTCCACTTACGTTCATGAGGAAGGAACGTAGTGGATTCATCGTTGATTTGTAGGTGAAGACCTCCTGAATTGTTAGGCTCATCATTCGTGAATCGTTAGACCTCCTGAATTAGTAGGAGCTACACCACTAGTGGAAGATTCAGAAGTTGGAGAATGAAACATTTGTTGGAGATTGAGGGTTGTGAGTCTCTTGGAATTTCTACCGTAGAGGGAGAAGGAGCGCTGTTTGGTATTGAATGAGACGAAGCAGGCATTTGAGACTCATTCCGGTACAAATGTTCAAATAGAAAATCCAAATCATCCAAATTGGCAGGAATTGCTTCTTCTGACTTTGAGGTAGAAGTTGTCGGAAGTTGTTGACTTTGTGCCAAAACGCCTATAAGCCCACGTTCTGAACTGTTTTGTTCAGAAGCCAATTCGGTCCCTTCTTGAAAAGTGACATTGTAGCCAAAAATAATACGAGAAGACTTGATATAGACGCGGTATGATTTAGAAGTGGATGAATATCAAACAAAGACGGCTTCGAATGCTTTAGGATCGAACTTGCTTCGATGCTCCCGATTGTTGGCTACAAAGCATTTGCACCCGAAGACTTTGAAGAATGAGATATTCGGAATCCTTTGAAATATTATCTCATACGACGTCTTTTCAAAGTGTTTGTGAATAATCGTCAGATTTTGCGTAAAGCGCGATGTACTCACTGCTTCAGCCCATAGAAAATGAGAGAGACAGGAATGTATTAGCATTGTTCTTGCAGCTTCATTTAGAGTCCGGTTCTTCCGTTCTACGCGTCATTTTATTGAGGCGTTTTAGCGGCTGAACATTGTTAGGAGATTCTGATTGATAGTAATTGCTGAGACCCTGATTCTTAAGGTATCACTTAGTGCATGAGAAAATCTTTTCTCTAACTAGTTTCCTAAGGTGTTTAGTCGAGTGTACTTGGACTGGGTACCTTAGATGAGGACAAGAATGTAATAAGCTATAAGCTTTCTTAATAACGAATCTTGTTTCCTCCGAGACTTAAGATTTGCATTTTTCTTAGAATGATGGTTTATGTTTTTAGAAGTAGAGCCGATTTCAAAAGTTGTGCTTTCAAAATTAATAGGCTTTAACGCATAAGTTGAAGCAACAACATTAAAATTAGAAACGGTTGTTTTCTCCTTGATTTGGAGCCACTGCTCGTGAGGATATATGGTGTTGGAAGAAGAAGCCATAAATTTGAAAGGTGGACAAAAGCAGAGATGGTTAGTCAAAGATCAAGAATAAATGTCTAGTTTATTATTTTATAGTGATTCGGGACATAGATATTTGAGATTTGTTCGGAGGAAAAGTTTACTAATTCTCGGGATTTTATGTGTTGCATTTGATTTTTTGTATGTAATTTGCGCGAGATATAATGATTTTCTTCGAAGTTGTCGAAGTGATATTTTATGCTGAGGATCGATTTTCGAAAGAAGATATGGTTTTTTGTTTTTAAAATTTCTAAGTGTTGTTTTCGCAAAACGGTTTTGAAAGTTTTCGCATTCAAAAAGTTCTCTAAGTGTTTAGTGCAAAAATCGTGTTTCCGGAATTGATGAAGTTAGAAACTTTTCTAAGTGTTAGTGCGAAAGAATGAGTGTTCGCATTGGCTTGCAGAAAACATGCAGTTTTCGGAAGTGATGAAGATAGAAATTTTTTCAAGTGTTTGTGCGAAAATAATGAGTTTTCGCAAAGGCTTGCGAAATGATGAAAATTTACTAAGTATTAGTTGCGAAACGTCCATGTTGCGAAAAGTGATAGTCGCAGTCTCATGCGAAAATCGTGGATTTTCGAAGTGCCTGACGAAAATCGGATTTGGTTTGACTTAAAGAATTTTAACTTGCGAAAAGGCTATGTTACGAAAACTAGAATTTATGCACTGATGTGCGAAAATCGTAGTTTTCGTAGTAACATGCGGAAACCCAAGTTTTCTGCAGGGACATGCAAAAATCGATGTTTTAGCAGTCACGTGTGAAAAGTGAAGTTTGGTAGTAACATGCAAAAAGTGAAGTTTTCGCAGTGTCGTGCAAAAACGTGGGATTATCATAGTGGTGTGCGAAAATAGCATTTTCGCAATATCTTGGGAAACGTTTGGTTTTCGCAGTGACTTGCGAAAACAGGGTTTTTGCAGCGGGTTTTCCCAACTGCGGTTTTAAAAAAATGCACAAACCTAACTTAACGAAAAAAAAATCAGTCTTAGTCATACATAACTTAGAAACAATGAAATGGAAGTGTTTTTCATCCAAAGCCTTGGTAAATAAGTCGCCTACTTGAAGCTCGGTACAAATGAAGTACATATCTATTGTGCCTTTTTCCATGTGATATTTTATAAAGTGATACCTGAGGCCTATATGCTTGGTGCGTGAGTGCTGTACAGAATCGAATGAGATGGCTATTGCACTCTTAGAGTCATTATAAATAGGAACGTTATTTAGATCAAACCCATAATCTCGTAGTTGCATACGCATCCACAGGATTTGAGAGCAGCAGGTAGCGGCGGCAACGTACTTCGCCTCAGCAGTGGAAGTTGATACGCAGTTTTGCTTCTTCGATGACCAACTTACTAGTTTGTCACCAAAAACTTGCGCTCCACCAAAGGTGTTTTTCCTGTCCATCATGCACCCTACATTGTCGGCGTCAGTATAACCAATTAAATTGAAACCAGTTTTTAGGGTACCATAATGCAAGATGGGTGCTCCTTTGAGATATATCATGATCCTCTTCGCGACAATCATGAGTGTCCCCTTAGGATTAGCTGAAAGCGGCCACACAGGCACGTGAGAACATGATGTCGGGCATACTAGCTGTAAGGTATAGAAGTGAGCTGATAATTCCCAGATATGTGGTTGGGTTGACTGGTTTCCCCGAGGGGTTTGAGTCAAGATGACACGTAGTGGACATCGGCATGGTCTTCGTCGTGCATATCTCAATTTCATACTTTTTCAAGATGTCATTGATGTATTTGGGTTGTTTTATGATGATTCCATCTGAGAGTTGCTTGACTTGAAATCCTAGACAAAAGTTAACCTCTCCCATCATGCTCATCTCGAACATAGTCTTCATAAGGTCTCTAAATTGTTTGCACAGCCTTCGAACCCGAAGATAGTATCATCGATGTAAACTTGAACGAGGAGAATGTCCGATCCATTTCATTTGATGAAGAGGGTGGTGTCTATCTTCCTTTTCGCGATGTCTGATATTACCAAAAAGTCAGATAGGACGTCGTACCAAACTCGTGGAGCTTATTTTAATCCGTAGAGAGCCTTCTATAGGTAGTAGACATAGTCAGGGTGAGATTCACTCACGAACCATTCGGGCTGAGCCACGTAGACTTCTTTTTTCAATACGCTGTTGAGGAAAGCCGTCTTGACGTCCATTTGATACACAGTGAAGTTGCGGGCAGCGTAGGCAAGGAAGAGTTGTATGGCTTCGATTCGGGCAACAAGAGCAAAGGTCTCGCCGTGGTCGATGACTTTGGTTGTAACCCTTAACCACTAATCGAGCTTATTTCTGATGATGACACCCTCTTCGTCCTTCTTGTTTTTGAAGACCAATTTGGTAACGATGATGGTCTTTCCTTTGGGTCTTGGGACTAATCTCCAAACTTTCAGTCGTTCGAACAGATGAATCTCTTCTTGCATTGCCGTCATCCAATTAGGATCGGCTACTGAAACTTTCTTTGGTTCGTTCTGACTCAGAAAACATGTAAATAGACCTTCATGGGTCATTGAGGAAGGGATGCTCACGCATTTGTTCAGATCTCCGATGATCTGAGTTGTAGGATGAGCACAAGTCCACGTTCTATCAAAGGAGAGGTTGTTTGACATTGTCTTCATTTTGTGGATCTTCGATCTCCATCTCATTCGGGAGATCATAATGAGGGGGTTTCATCTTATTCCTCATTATCTTCGTTTACTTCATTCCCAATGTGAATGTTATTTTCTGTATTTGCAGTTATTTTAGGTTCTTGAGTTGGAGGAGCTTCATCGGCCACGGTTGTTTGTACTACTTGTGGTACTGATGCATCACTACATGGAATGGTTTGTGTATGGACTATATGTTGGCAAGGATTGATATAGAAGTTCGCGAATAAGATATCCAGATCCTCGCCTTTTTCTGTCTCTGATGTGAATGTCCCAACCATAGGTGTAGAATTGTGTTGATCTTCTGTCAACACTCAAATAAGTCCGAGTTTTGGACTAATTCATACAAAAACTCGTAGACGAATCTTTTGAGTCTTCTTTGTCTTCGTTTTCTTGGGTCTCACCAGCTCGTAAACGGATCTTCTGAGTCCAAGTTTGTGCTCATAAGATCGTATCCATCTACGGTATGAAAGCCGATTAGAGATGATGTTGATCATCTTTTGAAAGTTGTCTTGAACTTGTGCTCCTCAAAGCTTAGTTCTTCCATAATTTTTCTGAGCTTCTCTCGTATGATCTGGAGGGTTCCATCGCATAAGTTGGAGATCTCTGATGTCTTTATAAGCCCATTCTCGCCCTTGTAGTTGATGTAGACCATGAAGTGATCTTCTCCATCAAAGATGTGGCCTTCACTGTAGCTTTCAGCTTCGGGGCGATCGAAAGAAGGCTTTGTGAGGTTCACCCTTTTCAAGTTAGTCTCCAGAGCCATCTGAAGGTCGTGAGATATAGTGTATTTGATCTGGCGCAGCATGAACCTCTTTAAGGTGTTGTAGCCCAACTTGTTATCAGGGCTCTGGAGAGCCAGGCATTTTGTAGCTTCCGACCATCCTTCCGCTCTGATGTATGAGAGGTCCGCTTCACTCAGTTCTTCGAAAGTCTCGTCCTCCCGCTAAACTCTGTATATTGGGAAAAAGATTGAGCAAAAGTGAGACGTCCGCACTACCGTGACCGCAGAGATCAACGAATTCTTCTTCTCATCCCTTCGGAGAGCCTCCCCGTCGCTTTCCTTTTCCGTCGAACATTAGTTTTCGATGGAGGCTAAGGAGGTACAGATTAGCTCTATGCTCCGAGAGATGAGTCATGCCTCGCACCTCCAACTCGTTGAGCTTGTTGAGGCGGTACTCTTTCTTCAGATTGTCTTTGTAATCTCTTCTTATGGCACCATAATCATGGCGTTTTTCCAAGGTAAATTTAGTTCCTCTCGTATGTTTGACTTCAACGGAGGGTCATCCTCGTCCATGACTCTGTGTTAGAGGAGCTCGGGAAGTTCCGGGATCTTGGCTTTGTAATATTCGTATTCCTCGAGTTTCTTCTCTTCCATCCGAATCAGGTCGATGGTTGTCTTCTTTAGGAAGAATCTGGCAATTTCCATCAACCCTTTGGCTAGTTCGGGAGTCACTGATTGAGTCATCCATTCTTTATTGAGTATATAGCTCTCCACCTTGTCATGTGGATTGTAGAGCTCTTCGACGGCCATGAGCAGCTTCTCGATAGATAGAGAGGGAACTGATGAGGTAGAGGTTTGAGGAGGCATCAGAGGGTCTTTTTGGATGGTGGGTTGAGGTGGGGGGAGGCTTATAGTGCATAGTGAGGGAATGGTAGTATGGGCTACGGAGGCAGCTTCTTTTTTAAATGAAGAAGCCTCCGGTTGAGTTGTTTCGAAGGTGGTGGTTTGTGTAGTTTGAATGGTGGTGGATGGAGAGATCTGCAGCGTCTGGTGTTCCAAGGTTATTTTTTGTCACTTCTCCCCCTCGGGATGACCCTCATCATCGGGTCATTATATGGTCTCCTGGACTGCTCCACCTCTCCGCGTAGACATCATAGTCATTAGCCGCAGCTTGATGTCTTGCTCCCTCTCATTCAGAGAAAGGGCGGACTGTATGCGGGCCATGAGGATGTCGTGGAGTTCTTAATCTGGTACGTCCCATGGTCCCGGTTCAGAGGTGTGAGTTGGCGGAGCGGATGGAGGAGACACAGCATGTGCGGTTTCATTGGCAGGGACCTTGCCTTTGTCTCGGGTTGAGGTTTCGAGGGCCGTGTAGACCTTCGTCATGATAGAGTCATCGAGTTTGTTGGCAAAGTCTGCGAGTTTGGCCTCTGTCACGAATGGGGAAAATAATGGGATGGAGCCACTAAGGCGTTCCATCGTCACGATGTCAGAAGAGGGAACTGACACGCCGCCTGTTTGCACATGACTTGAGAAATCGGGGCAGCTTAGGCACACCGTTGTCATGGAAACTGAGACAGACTCAGTTCGATGGCCCAATCAGCAACTGCAGGAATGTTGGCTGTTGTAGGACATTCGCTCAGTCCCTGGCTGGTTTCCAGCCAGGAGACACCGAAGAGTGTTCTGTCCAGATCACTAAGATTTGGAGGTGCAGAAAAACATGTATGTGTCCTAGAAAATGTGAAAATATTTGATGGTGAGGAAACTAGACGCGTTGTGGTCAAAGAAGGTGCAGTATGAGGCGAATGACTGCTTATTTCAACATCTATTGCCTCCGAGAGAGACAGTGATGGCATACATGACTCCTCGTGAGTAAATGAAACAACCATTTATTGAGAGATGGTTAAGTGGCTAGGTTTGGGTATTTGCGCGGTTGGACCAGATGTTGCGTCTTCTACTCGGGAGACAATAATGTCTCTCGTGCATCTATGGGCTCGGTCCGGGTTATTTGTGGAGTTAGAGGTGGAGGATTCCGATCGTTTCTTTGTTTTGTGCGTCGTTTCTGTTGGGCTTACGGCATCCCCTTTCGATTACTTCTTTTGTTTGCGAGCAGGGGATGATGCGCGTCCTAGACCTATACTTAGGGTGGTGGGTAGGCTGTTCCTAGGTTAGGTCCAACTGGAATATGTTGGACCATAGGAACATTCTCAAGCTTGTTTTCCCAGATATAAGCACAGACGACCGAGTTGGTTAGGTCGGCGTTCCTTAATAGTTCTTCAGGAATGGACATTGCCTCCCGGTCGAATTTGGCCTTCGAATAATGAAGAGAGCCGAGTTTCGGGGGTTGGTATCCTTTAGATGGGTCTCGGCTCTCGATCTATGGGATGGTGTTCATGAAGTACATGACGAAGACTGGTAGCCACCTCAGGTACGACATAACTTTCTTCGTAGTTGAGGGGAGGTCGAGTCTTCGTAATTGATGAGCAGGTCTGACAAAATGAGTTGAACGACATTGTACTTTTTGTTAAAGACGATGTCGTGGAAGATGAACATTATGTTCTTGTTGCATCTATCGGCCCACTGTGGTTTGGGGATAGACACTTATTGACAATGAAGAAGAGGGTCCGCCAAGGTTTAGGAATGTCCTTGGCGGTAAAGTTGGGAGGTGTATGAGTTGTGGGCGTCGGGTTTGTATCCCATGAAGAGGAAGTCATGTTGAAGTTCCTCTTCAATGGGGTGTTGGTCAAAGTTTAGGAATGATGGTAGGTTGAAGAGAGAACGAAGGATGGAATGTTTTAGGACGATGGGGTTTGGTCAATTTGTGCGGTTAGGATGTTTGGGTTTTGTCGAGTGGTTGGATTTGTGAGAGTGACCCAGAATTGTTCAATGTATACTTCGGGGATGCACTCGAAGATGGTAAGGGCTGTGTGTAATGGGTTTGGAGAAATATGTGGTACGGGCATATGGCTTTATCGAAGTCTAGTTCGAGGTTATTTGGGGTCCGTTGTGCCCAATTGGTTCGGGGAAAGATTTCTTCAATTGTACACACCATTTTTGTTCTAGAAATAGATAAATAGAGAGTTAGTGCATAGAACGTACAGTTGTAAAAAGTCAACCCGGTATAATTTCTAAGTCTAAGGTAATCTGAGTGAAAAAGTATATTGGGACTTGGAAATTTTTTACGATGTCAGTAATGTATTTGGACTGACAGATGAAGATTCCGCCGTGACTCTGCTTGACTTGAAGACCTAAGAAGAAACTTAGCTCTCCATCATACTCATTTCAAATTTATGATTCATCATGTCTCCCAAATTCATGCAGAGTCTTGCGGCCATCGAGCCAAATATGATGTCATCGACATATATTTGTACGAGCATTATATCTGATCCGCTTCTTTTGGTGAAGAGAGTCGTGTCGATCTTCCCTTTCGTGTAATCGGACGACATGAGAAAATCCGAGAGGACTTCATATCAGGCTCAGCAAGCTAGTTTGAGTCCATAGAGGGCTTTGTCCAGCCGATACACGTAGTTGAGGTTTTCTTCGCTCACAAACCCTTCAGGCTGAGAGACGAAGAATTCTTCCTTTAATACTCAGTTGAGGAAGGTCGTCTTTACATCCATCTGGTACACCATGAAGTTTTGGTGGACAGCAAAAGCTAGGAAGATCCTGATGGCTTTAATTCTGGCAACAGGTACAGAGGTCTCATCGTAATCGATTTATTCCTATTGATTGTATCCTTTTGGCACTAGCCTAGCTTTATTCCTGATCACGACCCCTTGTTCGTCCTTCTTGTTTTTTCAGATCCACTTAGTGCCATTGTTTTCCCTTTCCGTCTAGGTACAAGTTTCCAGACGTTCAGTCTCTCAGATTGGTTAATTTCTTCATGAATATGAATGATCCAGTTTGGATCGATAAGAGCGTCAGCTACTTTAATCGGCTCATTTTTACTTAGGAAACATGTGGAGAGACTCTCATTTATCGTTGAAGAACGAGTGGTAACACCAGTGGAGGGATCTCCAATTACTTGTGAGTTCCGAGTCCATTTTCTTTCATGTGTTTGGGACGGTTCAGTGGCATCGTTATCCACATGAATTCCCTAATTTGGGATGCTCTGTGGTTCCGTAGGCTCATCCGATTGAGGTTCTGACTCTTATAAAGATACTTCTATCGTGCAGTCAATTGTTTGAGTGGTGTCATCTTATGGGCTTGCAATGACATCTGAATCAGTTGGAGGTATGTTATCTTCGCTGATGTAGAGGTTTTCCATCGTAAGAGGCGAAAGATCATTGCTTGGGGCTGTAGAAGAAGTGGAAACGGTTGGCAGCGGTCTTGGATAGACATGCTCGAATAGAATCAAAGGATCCACATCGCTTGAAGTGGACGTATTTGAAGGCGTGCCAACGGTAAAGGTATTGTTGATCTTTTGTCAACTCTCGTAAATGTCCGTGTCGTACACTGATTTGCGCAAAAGCCACTTGGTCTACTTCGTCGAACGTAACGTTGATGCTTTCCATGATAGACCTTTCTCTCTTTTACATATACTCGATAGGCTTTTGAGTTTGCGAGTATCCTACAAGTACGCCTTCCAAAGCCTTTGGATCACGTTTGCCCCTATCTTCGCTGTCGTTGGCAATATACCACTTGCATCCGAAAACCCTGAAAAACGAGACGTCTTGCACTCTTCAATTGATCATCTCGTACGGACTTCTCATAAATCTTCTGTGAAGAGAAGCACGATTCTGAGTAAAACACGCCGTATTAGTGCTTCAGCCCCTAAGAAGTGTGGCAGTCCAGAATGAATCAGGAGAGTCCTCGTTGCTTCAACTAGGGTCATGTTCTAGCGTTCGACAACTCCATTCTGCTAGGGTGTCGTTGTAGATGAGAACTATTGGGTAATGCTAAGCGATCCATAGAAGTAACTTAGCTTTTTGTTCTTGAATTTCATCTTATTGTCAGTTCTTATTATTTGGACGCTCAGCTGGTAAAGATTATGTGTTGTCTTCACAAATTCGATGTTGAGATCAGGTGTTTCGTCTTTGGTTCGAAGAAATCTTCCACGATTACTAAAACATGCCTTCGCCCATTGATGGTATGAGTGCGCATAGGTCCACACATATCCATGTGAATGAGCTCAAGAGGTTTGGAGGTAGATGCCGTGTGGTGTTGTAGGACGCTTTTCTCATATTCCACATTTCGCAAGCCGAGCAAAGATGCTCTTTGTGGTACCTAAACGAGGGAAGCCATTTGACCAAGTTGTCCGTTTGGAGCTTGTTTATATCCTTGAAGTTACGATGTGAGAGGCGCTGGTGCCAAAGATCGTTCTGATGTAGAGATGCACGAGAGATGAGGCACATTGGTCGAGTAGTCTTCAGATCAATGGAGTAGAGGTTCGTCTTTCTGTGGCCAGTGAGTAGCTCCGTTTTTTTAGCATTGATGACGCTACACTTGTTGGATTCGAAGAGAACCTTCTTCTCACATAAGCGTCTGATGCTGAATAAGTTGTAGCTTAAGCCTTAGACGTACGAAACTCCTTTGATGGTGAGTCTATCAGGAATGAGGTCACATGTTCCTAGCATAGGAGCAGAGTCACCATTCCCGAAGTTGACCTTTCCGAGATAACCTTCGGAAAAGTTGCTCAACAACTCTTTATTTCCAGTCATGTGTGAGGAGCAACGTGAGTCTAAGTACCACACATGACGAACCTGCAAAATAAGTTAAGTAAGCTTAGGTACCCGTATGACGACGGATCCTTCTTTATTGCAGGTGTGGGGTTCAATCTTTTTGTTGTTATATTGAGTTCTAAGTCAGCTTGTTGAATGACTGACTTAGGAACTCATCCTCGATTATAGCCTATTGGGTGCATTAGGGATTTTGGAATCCACATTTGTCTATGTTTTAACAATTTCTTACACTTGTCGTTGTACTGATTTTCGGGTGAGGTGTATCTCTTTCTCTTTGTTTTTTCATCAGAGATGCACCATCAAGAAGAATGGAAGAGAAATATTTTCTTCTTTGTAAAGTGGAAGCATTTTTTCGCAAACATTGTATGAGAACGTGGAAGTAAACCATAGTTGTCTTAACAAGACTTAGATACTTTAGTGGAACATAACGAAACACGGTCTGCGATATTATAAGACGAAGGTTTTGAAAAGGTAAAGCGGTCGAAAACAAGAGAAACAAGAGTTGAAGGTAGCTTCTTCTTTTTATCAAAGAGAGTTGCATATTTTACTCGACCCGACCTAACTCTCTTTGTCTCTTTAGAATTTAGTCTTCGATTTGTAGGCATATGCAATACGAAGTTAGTACAAGACAAAGAGGATTTCTTATCTGTTTTCTTGCATGTAATTGTTTTGAAAACAGAATAAGAGGAGGAATGTTTGTATAAGTCAGAAAAGTTTTGAAGAGTATAAATGATTCTTAAAAGAACAGTTCGTTCTTCCGAAAAGGCTTTCCTTTCAGATTCCAGGGACGCAATTAGATCGCCTATTTCGTGAATTATCTCTGGAATATAAATTGAGGAAAAAATGGGTTTGGCCTGTTCGGAAGTACTTTCATGATTTTCGGGTTCAAAACGCAAAATAAAGTGCGTAGTTAACGGATTGTTCTAATTTTATAACTATTCGTTCAGCTCTGCATAACTAAATGCAATTTGGGCCCAAATTTTGTTTCTTCTTTTTTGTTCTTCTGATTCGATCACCTCTGTCGATTCAACAAAAGGCATATACTTTTTCGGGCTTAAGCCAAGGTGTTTAATGTCGTACAGAGAAAGTGTTTCATCTTTCTGAGGGTTCATTTTACTTTGGAACCCCAAACCTGCACGAGGATTGTAGAATTCTACATCGTTTGGTTGGTTGAGAAAGATGGTTTAATCGGTTTGACCTCTTTTTGTAAGAAGGTCCTCTAATTGTTTGACATTCGTATAGAGTCTAACGCGTTCTTGAGTGATCAATTCGTATTGAGAAGTACGTTTGCACGTTCTTCTTTGCTTTCTTTCAAATTTTTATTAACATCGCTAACACGTCTTTCGCTACTCTATACCTTTTCTGCTAAGTTTTCGTTTTAGATTCTGAAAAGGCTAATGATTCCTTAACAATAGCTATCACTTCTTGTTGTTTGTTTAGTAATGTGTAATTATTGTCAAATTTTCTTTTTAGTTCTCTGTAATCCCTACGTTGCATGGACAACTTTTGTATTTTTTGTTTAAGCTCAACGAAATCCTTAGGGGATGGAGTGTATACCTCAAGGTCGGATGTGGAACGATCAGTTCTGTCGGAGCCGGAGTCCAACTCTTCTTTATCCTAATCATAGCCCTTGCTCTTGACCATGAAAACTTTTTCTCGCCTCTCCTCGTCCGACGTGTCCTCAAGCCACTCCTCCTCGTCAGCCACCAGAACAATTCCTGCATCTTTGCGCTGGGAAAGCTGAAGCTTCCTTTTGTAGTACGCGGTGTCCTTTGTCTTAGGGCTGTAGCAGTCCTTGGCAAAGTGACCTGGTTTTTCACAATTGAAGCATTTCCTTGGAGCTTCGGTTTCCTTGTTCTCGGTTTCTTCAGGAGCGTTGGCTTTTTGTTTACCGCTTAAGGTTCGTTGCCTGTTTTAAGAAGATGATGATTTCTTAGAGAACTTCTTATTCATCTTCTTTGAGAGCATGGACACTTGCTTCTTGAGGTCGTTGAGTTCTTCGTCTTATTCAGAATCCGAGTCAGCATTATCTGAAGAGTCGGATACGATGACTTGCTTTTCTTCAGAAGCCTTCGAGCTTTTATTGATAGACTTGTTGGTCACGAGAGCATCGGGTTTCACATACGCATTAATCTTTCCTTCGTTTATGATTTTTTTGGCGTAATCGATGTATTGAGAAAGGTTATCGTGCAGGGCATGAATATCCATGGCATACAGGTCTTTCTTTTGCTGCTTGATCATAACAACAATCCTGCCCCACTCGAGTCGGACTCTGGAGAGAAATTTGATGTTGTGCTCGGAGTTTGACCGTTGGATGTCAATCTTACTCATCTCATTTATGATAGTCAGGAATTAAAGGTATGTGTCTCGAAGATCTTCTCCTTCCTTAGCTCTAAAGGAATCGTAGGCAATCAGGGTGCTCGATTTCTTAGACAAGGTGCTTTCGTCTGTCCCAACCATCATCTTTTCTCTCAAATTTATTTGAAAGTGGACATGATGTCCACTTGAATGTATATGTCATTTGAAAGGGACTGGAGGACGTAATTTCTGGAAAGCTTGTCCGCTCTGGCTCGTGCCTTCTCTGTATCAGAGTAACGACTTGGATGCTTGAGCGTTTCTTTCCAAGAGAGAAATGACTGCATTAGGCTGAGCTTCAACGACAGTCCAAAATCGAGCGGGCCCTTCGAAGATAGACGAGAGGATGTCATCGGCAAGGTTACATGCTTTATTTCTATGAAGTTGACGAAGCGATTCTTCCAAATGTCATACTCGCCCCATCTTAGCATTGAGGGACGAGTGTCAGATCCAATTGCAAAGGCGTCCATGTTGTTTGGTAATGATCGTAACGTGATAGTGATATGTGAAATGAAAGGATAGTTTCGAACAATTATATTGTAAGTATCAAAAAGTTTGAGTATGAAATTTTAGCCAGAATAGATAAGAGTTTTTCAAAGTCTTTAAAGTGAAAAATTGTTGTATTTTGGACTTAGAAATTTCTTGAAAGATTGTTAAATAATTCTCGAACAACGAGTAATTTAAAATGGTTAATCAGCGAGAATTGTGAATTTTGTGTGTTGACTTTCGGTCAACACTTGAGTCGAAATTCGTTTATCAAACATTGAAAGTCGGTAAGTATGAAATTCGGGTAATACGTCCACTGTCGAGTAAATCCGTCCGAGAATTGATAGTTTTCGGATTTTCGGACCAGGAACTAATATTCGAGTAAATTAGACAAATTTTAAATATGGGGTAAGGCTGGCCGATTTTTTAAAATCGGGTTTTTCAGGCCAAAATTTGAAAACTCGAGTATTTCTGACCGAAAGTTAAAAATCGTGCAATCCTGATCGATTTTTAAAAATCGGGTAATCTTAGCCGAATATGGAAAAATCGGGTAATCCTAGTCGAATTTTGAAATTCGGGTAATCCTAGCCGAATTCTGAATTTCGCCGAGAATTTTGAAAATCAGGCGAATTTCATGTCTTAGTTGCCCGAAAATTAACAAACTAGACTGATTTTCGACGTCTTGAATAATTTTTGGGGAGATGAGCCGAATTTCGTTGCTCTGTTACATTCATCTACCCAAAAATCAAAATTGTGGCAGAAAGACAAGTTTAATACTTGATTTTGGCTCAAATCTTACTCAAACTTTACTGAAATCGATGCAAAATAGTAGAGAATCACTCATAAATAATTTATCAAGCTCTTAAGGGGATAAAAACAGTAAAAACAGTTCAAAAACACCCAAATGAACAAGAAAAATCGAAAATGATGTTTATCCAAAAAATCTTTTAAATCATATTCAAATCGAACGAAACCGAATTCAAATCATTTTGATCGATCTATGCTAGGCTCTGATACCACTTGTTAGTCCTTTTTCTACCAAACAAGGATTAAAAGATAGCTTTTAAGCTTAGAGATCGAATAACACCTTTTAGTATGTGTTTGTGCATGTTTCCTATTAAGGAAGGTATAAGGTGGCTTGGTTTTGATTTCTTTTGATCAAAAACCCTGAAAGGATAAAGGGAGCCTTATATACCACATGTGTTGGTATATTAAGGCCTATGACCTAAAGTACCTTATATTTACGTAGCGTCCCAAAACCTACTACAATCTATTTAAATACAGAATTGACCCAAGACTTATAAGAATTAAAGGACACTACAAAATATTTTGAACATCTTCTGTTGTGTATTCATGAGATTTCTTTGAAGTTCATCTTGCTTCAAGGGTTTCAATGGACCGGTTGGGATTATCTCCCAAAGATCATAGTCAACAGCCAAGAGGAATTTCTTCATACGTTTCTTCCATATAACGTAGTTAGTTACATCAAAGAGTGGTGGCCCAAAATGATATTGTTCCTCTGCAAATACATCAAAACATGAAGATGCCATTAGATTTTTTACAGAGGCTTGTTAGGCTTGTTTTGTGAGGAACGTGACTCTGATACCAATTGCAGTATAAATATCCCTAAGAGGAGGGTGAATTAGGTTTAAATATTTGCTTCTTCTCGAAAAAGCTTTCCTTGAGAAGAAAAAAATGTAAGTATATGTCATATCTAATGAATGAAGATGTATTTAGGTTATCACCTTTAAACCATCCAAACGTTTTTGGAGTTATCTGTTTTGAAAATCGTTTGGGTTTGAATATAAACAACTAAAAAGTAAGGTGAGACCATGACTTTAATAGAGATTTTATCCTCATTCAGGGTTTACTCCTCTCCTTGCGGTTTGTTCCTCAAGAGTTAAATTAATCACTATTGCGTTACGGTAGTTGGTTACTATAGTTGATTATAGTGATGATTGACAATCCTTACACAACCAAAACAAGTTTAATAGTAGACAACAGCTAGGTTGTCTCACTCCGAGTTTCGTTACACGTCGTTCTCAGGGAATCTCCACTTTCCATACTAGACACAACTCGCTAGTGAAGGGCCTTTGCGATAATCAAACCTTCCATTCACATGCAGCAAAATTTCAACCTCGCGTTCTTGTGCAATTAACACGTCCGAGGACAGAATTTGTAGAAGATTATGATGGATAACACTCAAGGATACGCTAGAATCGCAAATGTAAGCTCCATAGCAGAAGAATATGATTGATTCGCAAGTGAATGCTCTTAATGGAACGATTCTCTACTTTTTTTTCTGTCTAGTACACATGTCTTTGAACTGTTGCTTTATATATAAGCCAATGGTCCTCAACACTTCACATGCAATGTAAATCATACAAGATATTCAAAATTCTGTACATATTCCATACATTTAGTTTATGTAAATCATGACAAATTAAACATACACTGTTCTTCGAGACTCGGAGAAGTCATACCTTTTTGAAGAATCTATTGAATGTTCCGTTCAAATTCCGTTGTGAATTTCCTTTCATTCGAATTCCTTTAGTATTCACAATAGACATAGAAGTCGATTATATCTCTTATAAAATTCGATCATAACACCTTATTGAATTTCATATAGAATTCCTTATAAAATTCGATGGAATTTCTTTTAGAACATCTATTAAAATTCCTATTAAAATCTATTATAACTATGGAAGAGCAAAGTGATGGATTGATCAGGTCCACTGGTCTTCGATCCAAGCGCAAGTCGCACACTATACTAGTCAACTTAATTTGCAGCCCCTATAGTACACGCGAGCAACACACATTCTGTATATTACTGTCCAATAATTTTAAACTAATAAAAACCACATTCATATGCAAGGATGTTCAAACCAATTTACCTTTTCAATGTGAGATTCCCCTTCATTTTTCCATTCATTAGGTACTCATTAACAAAGCCCATATTTAAAAACACATATATATCTCACACATGAATCAGAGTCATTTCTTGTTTAGAGTTCATGTTCATCATTCCATTTCTGCATACAAGACAATATGTGTTACCGTATGAACTTCCTCCTTATAGAGGATGTTTAATTTAGAAGCGTACAGTAGACGCGATGTCCTTGAATTGTCCTTTTTTCTTATGCAAATGACCCCACATTCAATACACATATCTTTTGCTTGTTTATCTCTCATTTTGCCCTGAACACGACATGATTCTACGAGTGTTTTTTATTTCCAATTCTATGAGGTGTCTTAAGAACTAAGTCTTTCAATCTCCTTCGAAGCTTTCGCACTTCACCTTTACATAGGTGACTTCTCACGTCGCAAATAGAATGTCATTACTCTATGATAGTGATTAAAGCATTTATATTATGAAATCAACTTAATTAGAACATAAGATGATATGGCCTGGTCTAACTCATTAGATACATCAAGCTTTTGATAATCAGTGAGTATTCCACTTGTGAAAAAATTGTCACTGCAATTGTTCGATAACTGAATGCATATCAGATGAAATTCTAGCAACACCAGAATCACTCGTACTAAACATACAAAGAATTTCTTCTTCGTTGTGAGCTTTACTCAAAATAATGCATTCATTTGTTTTTATGCTTTTGTTTCCGAAAATCACATTCTCATATTTTTCATGGAAAATGTTGAATTCAACATATTATTGGTAGATTTTACTATTTTTTCATTAATACCAACAATGAGTATGACGTCTATGCGTAGACATAAAATGACATAATCATCATATACTTTTTTAGAGTAGTCATTTGTCGTACTCATTGATTTTGATAACACTGGTAACACATTGTATGGTTAAACTTGCCGTGCCAGATTTTGGAGCATGTTGCAAATTATAAAATGATTTAACTAGTTTATACACTTTCTTTCTATTACCTAGAGCACGAAATCCTCGAGTTGTTGTAGATTTCTTCATCTAAATCACCATTTAAGAAAAATATTTCACATTCATTGATGTACTTTCAAATTTCTTAATAATGTGATATATAAAATTATCATCCTTAGAATTTATTCTCGTCACGGAAGAATAAGTATTAAAATAATCTAAGCTTCTTGTTGCTTTTGATAACAAGTCTGAATTTATAGTCATCAATTGAACCATTCGGTTTAATTTTCCTTCTAAAGATCAATTTAGATCATAAAAGTTTACATCCCTATAGCAGATTAACTATTTTCCAACTATGATTCTGCAAAACAGAATCAAATTTGCTCTGTATGGCTTCATTTATAAACATCCCTAGGTAGAGATCATTGCTTCCTCGTAAGTAGTGGTTCCTTTTTGAGCAAAAAAAGTAACCAAATCATCACCAAATGTTTTCAATTTGAATTGGTATTAGAATTCCTTATAGAATTCAAATAATTCCTATTATAAACAAAATTATAATTCAAATAGAATTACTTTTAGAATTTTAAATTCGAATAGAATTCCTTATAGAATTGGATTGGAATTCGGATAGAGTTTTTAGAATTCGATTAGAATTATATTAGAATTATGGAAAATTCAGTACGGAAAAATTAGAACCTACCACAAAACGGGGGGCTGATCAGGCCCAATGGTTGTTTGGCCGGCATATGTGTGCAGATTACGGCCACAAACAAATCAACTAAATTTGCACTCTCCTTACGCGAGCGACACATGGGTTGTATATATTGTATATACTAATTTAAAACTAATAAATACATCCACGTATAAGGAGGCTCAAACCCTTGACTTCTCCAATAAATACGAAGTCCCACTATTTTTTTCATTCATTAATTCCGCGTTCACAAAGCCCAAATCATAGCCCATTCCAACAATATATTGTTTTAAATTTTTTTAACTCTTGTATGCGACATAAACATGTATTTAGATTCTATTATCTTCTCATCCCATTTCTAATCATACGTGAAACTCTATAATCTCCATAAATATTATCTCTAGTTTACTATTTACAGAAAAAGGAAATAAAGAAAATTCATGGCCGGCCTTTATTAACGAGTTTTTTTCTTGAGATTTCATGCAATTCTGGGAAGAAATCAATTTCTTCCAATGCATCATTGAGTCGCATGATGTCTTCGGACGCATCAAATTTTATGTAGTTTTGAAAAAAAAATTATAAATAATGAGTCAAAGCCAATATGGTCAATATGAGTGGCAACTCAACTTACTTACCGTGTTGTCAAATTTAAAATGAATTTTTTTTACATTCAAAATTTCTAGATAGTATGGTTACTTCTCATTTCACGATAGCAGCCAACAGGCAAGGCGTGATCACGGAAATATGCACACAGTGACACAGGTGTTTGATTTCATTTAACATTTAAATTTCCATATTTATTAGAGATATGTATATATATATGTATACATGCATTCTTGTCGTACTGTAAAAATTTTGAATTTTACTACTACTGTCCGATCCAGATAATTATTACACCTCAGTAGACAAGACCTGACGCGCATTGTAATGCTATGTACAATTGGCGGCAGAACATTAACTGCTCAATCTACTTATTACGTCCGGAAGTTTTATTTATTTATCGGGAGTACTCTGTCCGGACGTTTTAACACCATAGCGAATTTCATTTTTGTTGTGCTTTCCTTCCCTCTCTAGCGCCATCATCACCTCCACCATTGCTCTCCACTACTTCGTCACCACCGCCACTGCTTTCCGTTGCGTTGATTTCTAAAAAATTCATCAATATTTTTTATTTTCTCATGGAGAGTCGAAATGATCAGTTTTTTGAGAAATCAACGCGTCGTAATTGTGACGAACGAGTGGAGAGGGACGACAGAGGTGATGGTGGCGCTGGAGAGGAAGATAAAACACAACAAAGACGAAATTCGATAAGGGGCTCACCGTGGGTGATAGTAGTTGCGCACCATATCAAATATATATAGGTGTTTCTTCGGTCCATTTGAAGTCCACTTTGTGAAACCTCCCCTTTCAGAACCTAAACTACACTATTTACTCGGTAGATCCTAACACTGTGTTAATATCAACTTTTGACCAATGTTGCCAGTGATGTTGTCTCAACATCACAGCCAACATCTGGGCGTTGATTTGGTCTTCCTAATTTTCTCTTTCCTTCCCAAACTAACTAACCTTCCTATATTCTCTCCTAGTCTTTTGGTAATGCAGGGCAACGTGGCTGAGCCTGGACGAAGTCATATTTGACCGAGCCGAACTTACTAATTATAGGATGACTAAAGATAGGATTTCAAGGGAAGATAAAGTCTCTCCA
Source organism: Linderniella brevidens (assembly GCA_004919715.1). Taxonomy (NCBI): domain Eukaryota; kingdom Viridiplantae; phylum Streptophyta; class Magnoliopsida; order Lamiales; family Linderniaceae; genus Linderniella; species Linderniella brevidens. Next base: position 7,711,459 of record SWDC01000145.1, read on the forward strand.
CTACTCGACTTTCCAGAGCACGTTCAGAGCAAATAAAGGAAGAAGTGGAGGAGTCACGCTGCAGATCATGGAGATCATGGGTTGATCTTGGTCAAACATTCAAGACCTATTTAAAGAGATCGAAGATCCCATTGACGGATAACGATTTACCCAGAGCTTCAAAGTCACGACATATTCAGTAGATCCTCTTTATTCTTTAAGTCTAGTGTTTTACTCTTCATAGGAATAGGAATTCCTGTGTTGATGATCGTAGAATCGTTTAGGTTCTTTTCTAGACTTCTTTTATTCACGTTTTTGTAATCCAAGTAATATTGGAATTTTGCCCTGAAGGCACGCAGCAAGTATTCTTACTTGCTGCGAATTTTGAAATCTTTCATCTTAGTTTACTTTTACAAGTTATTTAATTCCGCTGTGCAAAACTATTTTTAACTGATGATACCTCAACATTGAAGGCAACATCCAGTTTACATTTGTGTTTTTCTCATATCTTTTACGGGACACCCCTTCAAAGTGGTATCAGAGCCACCGCTTGACCGTACTAAGCGTTTTCAATCCTCTTTAAAGATATGGATACCATGAATTCGATTACAAGATTACCCATTTTGGATGGCTCAAACTATGCTTATTGGAAAATTCGTGTGCGTCAATTTATCAAATCTATAGACACTAGAGCATGGGATGCCGTTATCAATGGCTACACCCCTCCTCGGACTGCGCCTGATGCAGATGGAGAGGTGTTTGATAAGCCAGTTCATGAATGGACCCAAATAGAGAGGGCCGCGGCTGATGCTAATGAAAAAGCCCTCAATGCAATATTTTCCAGCGTAGATATATTCATGTTTAAGATAATTCAGAATTGCGTCAATGCCCAACTCGCTTGGGATATGCTTCAACGATATTGCGAAGGCGATGCGAGCGTGAGAGATACCAAACTACGCCTACTTCATAGCCAATTGGAGAACCTTCGCATGCGTGAGACGAGGACATCACGACGTATTTCGGGAAGCTGATCAACATCTCAAGCGAATGTCATAGCCTTGGCGAACCTATTGCGAATAAGGTACTCAATTCAAAAGCAATTCGTTCTTTAACTGAAAAATTCAATATGAAGGTTGCAGCTGTCGAAGAAGCCCACAATTTGGCCACAATGGACTTTAACAGCTTGATGAACATAATGAAGAACTACGAGACTAATCTCGAAGTTCAAAAAGGTTCATCAAGAGGTAAAAGTCTGGCTCTGGTCACTCAACCTTCGGTGCAACTGACTGAGGATGACTTGGAGATGGATGAGGATACGTCTTTGTTGGCTCGCAACATTGCAAAACTACTGAGGAACAAGAAGCAAGTCAATGTTGGCCCAACATTTCAGACAACATACAAACCCCGTGAGACAACCATCAATCCAAGTCGTCCTATCCCTCGGAGGCATTCTGCTGAGAAAACTAAGGCGGAGAAGGTTGATCTGGACTCGATCCAATGCCATGCATGCAAAGGATGGGGTCACTTTGCCAATGAATGTGCCAACACACTTCGTAAGCGTGGAAAAGGTTACTGGGTTAGCCTCTCTGATGATGAAGGCGAATCTTCCAAGGAAAAGACCCAGTGGACTCATGCCAAGACTCAATCCTTCTCAGATGCCGATGAAGAAGAGGAACATCATATCGGGTTAAATGTTGTGTCTGATGTTGCACCAACATCAGATCCAACATCTGAACAAGTTGTATATTTTGATTATGATGATTCCAATTGTTTTGACGTCACTGGTGTTATTGATGATGCAGAGTCTGAAATTGAGCAACCAATAGTCACTTCTGATGACTTTGCAGAATCTTATAGATCTCTTGCACTTGCGTACTCCAAGGAGAAGAAACAAAATGATGAACTAAAGAGAACTGTCCAGGAGCTATCCGAACAGAATGTTCAGAATGAGAAGGTGATCAACAATCTTATTGAAGGAATTGGCAAGATGGAAGCCTTGTTGACCAAGAAGGACATGATGCTTGTGAAGCTAGAAACTCAAGTCAACAAAGCCGATGATACTTTCACTAGACTGAACAAAGGTAAGGCTACTCTCGACGAGGCCTTGGCCATATGTACGTCTTCTAAACACGGGTTAGGTTTTAAGCCTAATCCGGTTTATGAAAATTTTGTTCCCGAAGGTTTTTCAAAATCAGTGGATAAGCCCAGAAAGAGAAGTTTTAGATGTCACTACTGTTTTAAAACTGGGCATATCAAACCATTTTGTTGGAAATTTAGAGATGATTTTCACAGAAAGAAGATGTTGGCTGAGATGTTGCCCAACATTCAATCCAACATTGGGAAATCAGTGTTGGAAAGAAGGTCTGGTGACATTTCTTCCAACAAATTTCACTCTTTTTCTAAGTTTATATGGGTTCCAAAAGGCCAGAAGGAATTTTTGGTTGAAAAGCCGCCGGTCACTTTATGCAATGTCATTTTTACCGCACTTAAAGCTAACATTTCAGGCACGTGGTACTTTGATAGTGGGTGCTCTCGTCACATGACGGGCACCAAAGATTTTCTGACAGAATACGTGCCTATGAATAGCGGATCGGTGACTTTTGGTGGTGGAGCCAAAGGTAAGATAAGTGGTCGTGGAGTGCTTGCCGTGCCCGGTTTTCCAGCGCTGAAAAATGTGCTCCATGTGGAAGGACTTGTGGCGAACTTGATAAGCATTAGTCAGCTGTGTGATGACAATTTACAGGTTCGATTTAACAAAGATAATTGTGAAGTTTTTGACGAGCAAAATCTTTGTGTAATGACAGGAGTTAGATCGGCCGACAATTGCTATCAAGCAGGCCTTAAGTCCGAAAACAACGACGTGTGCCAACTTTCAAAGACGGATGATGAAGTTGTGGTTTGGCATCACAAACTCGGCCATGTGAACTACCGCACCTTGGAGCAATTGATCAGACATGAGGCCATTCGTGGGATCCCAAAACTCAAAAATTTCAGCAAGGTGGTGTGTGAACAGTGCTTAAAAGGTAAGCAAACTCATACTGTACACAATGTTGGACATAATGTTGGCCAACATCCGGGCCAACATCACGGCACTGCTCATAGCTTTCAACTTATACACATGGATCTGATGGGTCCAATGGAGGTAGATAGCCTAGGTGGTAAGAAATATGCCTATGTCCTTGTTGATGATTATTCCAGATTCTCTTGGATTTATTTTTTGAAAGAAAAATCGGAAACTTTTGAATTTTTCAAAATTTTTTGTGCAATGGTTAAGAACAATTTTTGTGCACCTATTTTCCGTATTAGATCTGACCATGGCAGGGAATTTGAGAATCAATCATTCAAGGAGTTCTGTGATAGAAAAGGCATCATCCATGAGTTTTCGTCGCCTTATACACCACAACAAAATGGAGTCGCCGAAAGGAAGAACCGAACTCTCCAGGAGATGGCACGCGTGTTTCTACAGTCCAAAGGCCTTTCAAAGAGGTTTTGGGCTGAGGCGTTGAACACGGCTTGCCACATAACGAATAGAGTGTTCTTCCGGCCCGGGACTAAGAAGACTTCCTATGAAGTCTTGAAGGATAAGAAGCCTACGGTGAAATACTTTCACGTCTTTGGTCGTTCATGTTATATGCTTAATGATCGTGAGTACTTAACAAAGTTCGATTCTAAAAGTGATAAGTGCATATTCTTAGGATATTCGACCAATAGCCGTGCTTATAGAATCTATAATCTAAGGACAAAATCCATTCAAGAGTCCGTAAATGTGGTATTTGATGATCCTTCTAATCTTAGCAGTCAAGACAGGGATCAGCAAGTAGAAGTTTCGGTTGCTAACCCTCCTCTGGAACAGGCAGAAGGAGATGTTGTGTCCGATGTTACCCCAACATCAGTCCCTGAACAGAATATTGATGACAACACCATGGAAGTTCGAAGGGATCCTCCTGCCAGAATACAAAGAACTCATCCTACTGATCAAATCATAGGGAGACTTGATGAAGGACGAAAGACAAGGGATAAACCGCGCAAAGATTACAAATCTATGGTAAAGGGTGTGTGTATGACTTCCGTCTACAATGAGGTACGCTTCTTGTGCTATATTTCTGACATTGAGCCAAAAAATGTTCTTGAAGCTCTCAAGGACAGTTTTTGGATCAATGCAATGCAAGAAGAGCTTATGCAATTCGAGCGAAATAGTGTTTGGACCTTAGTTCCACGACCCTCGGACATTAATGTCATTGGGACAAAGTGGATTTTTAAGAATAAATCTGATGAGTTAGGTCGTGTGATTAGGAATAAAGCGAGACTTGTTGCCCAAGGATACTCACAAGTTGAGGGTATTGATTTCGATGAAACTTTTGCACCCGTGGCAAGGTTGGAATCAATTCGTTTATTACTCGCTATAGCATGTTGGCTCAACATTACCTTGTTTCAAATGGATGTGAAGGGTGCGTTTCTTAATGGCTATATTGATAAAGATGTATATGTTGAGCAACCTAAGGGTTTTGAAGATCCTATCCACACTAACCATGTCTATAAGCTACAGAAAGCTCTTTACGGCTTGAAGCAGGCCCCTCGCGCGTGGTACGGAAGATTGACCACATTCTTGATCGAGTTTGGATTCATAAGAGGCGAGGCCGACCGAACGTTGTTCATAAAACGGCTCGGGACGGATGTTTTGATCGCCCAAATCTACGTAGATGACATAGTGTTTGGTTCTTCTTCCAATTCTATGTCTGATCAGTTCGTACATGCTATGAATTCTACGTTTGAAATGAGTATGATAGGCGAACTAACATTCTTTTTAGGCCTACAGATAAAGCAAAGTGAGGACGGGATTTTCATGTCCCAAGAGAAGTATGCGAGGAACACAGTGAAGAAGTTCGGATTAAACACTGCAAAGGCAATGAAAACCCCGATGGGATCGACGCAGAAGGTAAGTAAAGACAATGTTGGGGACGATGTTGACCCAACATTGTATCGATCCATAATAGGCAGTTTACTATATCTTGCTGCTAGTCGTCCCGATATCATGTATAGTGTTTGTGTGTGTGCTAGATATCAATCCCAGCCTAAGAATTCCCATTTAAATTCTGTAAAAAGAATTTTGAAATATGTGAGTGGTACGGTTAGTTTAGGTCTTTGGTTTTCAAAAGATACTAATACTAACTTGGTTGGATATAGTGATGCTGATTGGGCAGGTGATGAAGATGATCGAAAAAGCACAAGTGGGGGCTGTTTCTTCTTAGGTAATAACCTTGTCTCTTGGTATAGTAAGAAACAGAACTGTGTGTCTTTGTCTACGGCTGAGTCCGAGTATGTGGCAGCGGGAAACTGTTGTACGCAACTCATTTGGTTGAAAAGCATGCTAGGTGATTATGGCATTAGATGTGACTCTGTTCTTATGTACTGTGACAATTTGAGTGCCATTAATATTTCTAAAAATCCCATACAACATTCTAGGACTAAGCATATCGACATTAGGCATCATTTTTTAAGAGACATGGTCGAAAAAGAAATTGTTAGGATTGAGCATATAGATACTAAGAATCAGTTGGCTGACATATTTACGAAAGCATTAGACTTCGAAAGGTTCTCTAACCTCAAGAAGTCTATAGGTTTGTTCATGTTGGCATAAATGTTGGCCCAACATCAGGGTCAACATTAGCATCTGTCAAATTCTTTGGTTTTTTCAGCTTTGATATTTTGAACTAACTGCTTTTCACTTGGTTTCTGAAATGATGTTTTCTTACAAAAGACGTTTTCTGAAATGATTTGATTCACCATGACCGTGTTCTGAAATGACCTACTCACTAGCGCATTTTTCAATTTCTCATTCAAGATATAGGTTCATTCAATAAGATTCCTTAGATACACGGCATTCGCGGTGACGATGTATTCTTTGCGTACATAAATTCTGATCCTTGATGTTTGAGAAAGCGCAATGTGCATTATAGTTTTATCAATATTTGAGGTGAGAAAAGGCAGAAAATGAAAGAAGATCGAGTCAAAGGGTTTCAAACAGAAAATGAAAGAAAATTGAGCTTTTGAAGGTTGAACAGATTCTGAGGGAACTTTTTGGGAAAATGTTGGATCAAATGTTGAGGCAACATTGGACTGACCATTTTTGACAGTGCTAATATTTTCTATTTTTCTGATTCTTTGTCCGATTTTTATGTATATCCTAGCATATTTTTTTAGTTTTCATTCATTATCCATGCATCTAGAAGCAGTTTCCCCATGAAAGCTCGATCGATCATCAAGTCACAAGCTCAATGGTTTCGGTTTATCAACTAAGGTATGTGAAAGTTACTTTTGCAAAGCATGATCTTTTACTACACTAGTACTCACAAGTTTCAGTTCTGAAAATTCCTCCAAAAATTTAGGCGAAATTTTCAAAATATTTTCAAAATGTTTTGGCGCTCATATCATATCATTTAATATCTTCTTGAGAAATTTTCAAAACATCACATCATATCTTCTTCTCTCTTTCTCTCGGTTTCTCGCATTCTTCACCAAAAATTCTTGCTTCACGATTTTCTTCAAGAATTGTTTCAGCAATGGTGTCGACAAGGTCCCACCGTACTCCCAATGTTGTCGCAACAATGAACCCAACCTTGACAATGGTACCATTCGGGTTCGATTTTTCCACGGCGGAAGGGGCAACCAGAGAAACCCCGATCGAGGTCACTCCCGCATCTCCTGACGCGTCCCCCTCCTCGTCTTCGTCCACGGAATCGGAGAACTCCCAAGACGAAGATTTCGACGCCTCCAAGGAAAAATCGGCGAGCTCATCATCCGACTCCTCTGTCGAATTGGTCCCGGAAACCACTCCCGACCATTCCGCCGCCGATTCGCCAAACCCGAGCCCTAATCAAGAAGATGAATTTCCTGAAGATTTGCCGTTGCAGCGAATGCTCGAAAGGATGCAGAAGAAGGCGGGCAAACGCCCGATGTCGGAGCCGGCGCCTCCCCCCAAGAAACGCCGGACGACAAGATCCTCTGCGACTCGCCCCACAGCCCCTGTTTCTTCGCCAAAATCTCCGGCCGAGACTCCAATAGACGAAGAAATTGGGTGGGTTTTGCCGGGCTACTCCCTCGCGTTTTACACCGCTCGGAACAGCGCTATTTGGGACTCGTTTTTGCTCCGGAATTTCCGCACTGAGAAGACTATCAACAAGAATAGCTTCCGTGAGCAAGGAATGCTTCAATTTTTGGAGTCCCGACATCTTCTCAAAGCTGTCACAAGTCTTGGACGAGCGTCACTCCGGGTCACCAAAGAATTATACGCCAATCTTTCTCCATCTCTCAATGAGCCTACCTCACCGAAGTACGGTAAGGTTTATTTCCGCGGGAAAATTTATGAGTTTTCATGTTCGATGGTGAATCAGTTGCTTGGCACGCCGGAGGTTCCGTCGTTTGAGGATGCGGACTTGGATGAAGTCGTGACCTTTATCACTGGCGGGCGTGTCACGAAATGGGACAACAATCTCGCCGGAGCACAGCTTACCTCCCTCTACTCGGTACTGTTTAAGCTCGGCGTATACAACTTCATCCCAACGACGAATGACACTCGCGTCACAACTCAAATGGCGCAGCTTCTTTATGCACTAGGCAAGAATCTCCCTATCAACTGGGGAGAATTGATTGTAAATCAACTGGCCGGGCAAGCAACGAAAGAAGGGCGAGGTATGCTTATGTTCCCTTCGATCATTTTACTGATGTTGGAACGAGGAGGATTCAAACCCTCTCGTCAAGATGCTGTGGCACTTGGGAATATCCCTTATGCTATTTCTGCCCTACACTTGTCACCGATAAATCGAGTGGTAGATCTTCCGTGGGTCGCTGACCCTGATGTTGGACGCAATGTTGCCCCAACATCGGCTCCAACATCAACTCTTGCTCGTCTCCAGGCTGAACTGAAATGGCTCGAGGATTCTATCGCCCACCTGACGGCCCAGTGTGTTGTGGTCCGAGGCCTGATTTCTTCCCAAATAGGGGGAGTAAGTGCTACAGATACAGATGCCGAGGTAGGAGGCCAAGCTTCAGGGGGAGTTGGTTCAGGGGGAGTTGGTGCAGGGGGAGTAGAAGAAGCTGGAGGTGCTGATGAAGCTGGAGGTGCTGATGAAGCTGGAGATTGGTGCAGGGGGAGTAGAAGTAGCTGGAGGTGCTGATGAAGCTGGAGGTGCTGATGAAGCTGGAGGTGCTGATAAAGGAATCTGAGGATTCTTGTGTGCTTGATTTTGATGTGTTTGTTTCTGCATGCCTAACTGTTTTTGTGTGCTTAACCGTAGGTTGTTTTTGCAGAACCGTTTCCTATTCAGCGTATGTTATGTTAAGGAAACTCTCAGTGATCTGTACACGATTTTGGGAAGAAAGATAAAAAGGGGGAGATTGTTAATATCAACTTTTGACCAATGTTGCCAGTGATGTTGTCTCAACATCACAGCCAACATCTGGGCGTTGATTTGGTCTTCCTAATTTTCTCTTTCCTTCCCAAACTAACTAACCTTCCTATATTCTCTCCTAGTCTTTTGGTAATGCAGGGCAACGTGGCTGAGCCTGGACGAAGTCATATTTGACCGAGCCGAACTTACTAATTATAGGATGACTAAAGATAGGATTTCAAGGGAAGGTAAAGTCTCTCCACTACTCGACTTTCCAGAGCACGTTCAGAGCAAATAAAGGAAGAAGTGGAGGAGCCACGCTGCAGATCATGGAGATCATGGGTTGATCTTGGTCAAACATTCAAGACCTATTTAAAGAGATCGAAGATCCCATTGACGGATAACGATTTACCCAGAGCTTCAAAGTCACGACATATTCAGTAGATCGTCTTTATTCTTTAAGTCTAGTGTTTTACTCTTCATAGGAATAGGAATTCCTGTGTTGATGATCGTAGAATCGTTTAGGTTCTTTTCTAGACTTCTTTTATTCACGTTTTTGTAATCCAAGTAATATTGGAATTTTGCCCTGAAGGCACGCAGCAAGTATTCTTACTTGCTGCGAATTTTGAAATCTTTCATCTTAGTTTACTTTTACAAGTTATTTAATTCCGCTGTGCAAAACTGTTTTTAACTGATGATACCTCAACATTGAAGGCAACATCCAGTTTACATTTGTGTTTTTCTCATATCTTTTACGGAACACCCCTTCACACTGCCCACACCGAGGAGTTTTCTCTTCAGCGAGTCTTGAAAGAAAATGACGGATAGAGTCCACCCGTCCGCCGCCAAAACCAGCCAACCTCCACCGTCGAAACCCCACCCCATCCCTTACAACCCTCCAGTTCGGCACCAAAATCCCTACCGGCCAACCTCCACCAAACCACCTCTCCGCCGCCGTAGCAGAGTCAGCGTCCGCCGTTGTCTGTGCCTGACCTGCGTCTGGTCCATTATCCTCATCCTCGGAGTCCTCCTCCTCGCCACCATCGCGGGCTGCGTATTCTACGTCCTCTACCACCCCCACCGCCCGCAGTTTTCGCCTACCTCGCTCAAGATTTCATCTTTCAACCTCACGACGACACCCTCCGACGGCACCACGCGCCTCACCACCAGTGTGAACCTCACGCTCTCCTCGAAGAACTCCAACTCCAAGATCTTATTTTTCTACGACCCCTTAACGGTTACCCTTCTCTCCTCGTCCGATGTGGCGCTTTCCAACGGATCCATTCCAGCTTTCAACAGTACGCCCAACGGTATCAACGTGCTGCATACGACGATAGGCTTTTCTTCCCAGCTACTCGACGCCGACTCGGTCAATTCTTTGAAGGCTGATCTGAAGAAGAAAAAGGGGCTGCCTTTAAAGATTGTGATGGACACTATGGTTCGCGTGAAGATGGGGAAGCGCAACGCGAGGAAAATTGGGATTAGGGTCAATTGTGAGGGGATTCGTGGGGTAATGCCCAAGGGCAAAAGCGTCATTTCCTCGAACACATTGAGCTCAAGATGCAAGGTTGATCTCAGGGTCAGGATCTTGAAAAGGACTTTCTAGTCGTTTGTAGATTTTTGAATTAATTTATACAATGCATAATGTTCTTGAACATGATTACAGAGATGTTATGGTCATCGGCTTACTGCTTTGCTTATTTATTTGGAAAAGTTTCGATGTTGTTGGTTTATGACATGGAATTGAGTTTCGATCTTATTCGTTTTATTGATTCTTCTTCGCATGTTTATGCATAATGGAGGTAATTTATCTTACATTTCATTTCATTTAATTAATATTTATTTGTTCGTCATACTACCGTTAGGCTTTGTCTCGTCCATCTCTATCTTCCGCTGCTGTTTGTTTTCGTAGGCATTGACATTTGACCCTTTGGATTTGCAACGCTCGCTTTTTCAATGATGTCGGCGATTTTGGTCATTGCCCGTTAGAAGATCAGTGATTCGCCTTTACATCTGAAGTGGTTGAATGAAAGCCTTTAAATGCCGCAACGTAATCGGAAATTGAAAAAATTAAAACAAAATAAAAGAGCAAGCCATATAAAAGTTTGGTGGTGATTATTATGGTAGTCGTGTAATGAAAAAAAAAAAAAAAACTAAAGTTGCACTGTGGCCGCCTTAAATTCCTAGATCCAAGTTAGTAGAACAACAGGCAGGTGGAATATGTCGGCTTGTTTTCTGCGCCGATTCCACATTTAGTTATTGAATTCAAATTTAAACAAAAATAAAATTTTGTTATAAAATATTTAATTTTACGATTATATCACATAACCCCCTCAGATTTTTTATCATTTAAGGACAAAATTAGAAACATAACTTTAACTTAAAGGCCAGTATGTCTCAAAGACAATTTTACCCTTAGTTTTTTAATTTGTTTTTCACTAATTAATAAAACTAAACATTAAAAATAAAAATAAAAACAAAAATAGAAAGAGAAAAAAAAAACAAAACAGAGAAAACAAAGAGAGAATAAAAGAAGAACCAGAAGAAGAGGATGATAGAAAGTGTCCGACGCATTTTTTCGATCTTAGTCCATGTGGATTTCTCAATGAGCAAGAAGAAAGAAAAACATAAATAAGGAAGAAGGAAAACAAAGAGTGATAAAGAACAGTTGGGGTCTTACTGTTCAATCTTACTCAAATTTGTTCGATCCAAGTAAATTCATCGTGTGTCGCCAGAAATAAATCGAAATTTTCTCAATTTTTCATGGATTTGCTTGAGATAGATTAGTGCTTAGTGGGTTTGGTGAAAGTCGCGTGTTTGCACTGTCCACCGTGGTCATAGAACTTTCGGCGATAAGAAACAATAATGCACGTTTAGGAATTCTGGTAGTAACTAACGTTAATGTGTTGTAAACCCGAATGTTTTACATATTTGTTATGTTGTACTAATTTAATGTATATTTTTACCAACTTACATGTTGCTATGGTACCAATTCCCTTGTTTTGACGCGCATTTATATAGTCTGTAGCAGTTTATGGATTTTGAGCGAAAAAATACTCGTCGGTTAGCTGTTGAAAAAGACTCTTTCTTTTTTTTTTCATTCAAGTTAGTTCTGCTAAAATATTTTGTTGGACTTATAATAAGATAAATATAATTGGAACGCCTGTGAGAGATTTGGAGATTCTAATTTTTAATGTTTGTTATGTGGTACTAATTTTATGTATATTGAATACCCATTTACGTGTGTTAATGATACTCATTTACTTTCTATGACGTACCTTTACATGATCAGTAGTAGGTTTTCGTATTGGGGCTGAAGAGCATAAGTCAGTTAGTTGTTCAAGAACAAATATCGTTTTTGTTCAGATAATCGATATTTTGATTATGATGTGTTGTTGGTGGATGTATTTTTATTACAATATTAATTTGTGGAATGTTTGTTGCAGGTCTCAAATCACATAACTAGCAACACGATTGATGAAGAATGGATGAAGAATATGCTAAAACCTTAATTGTGTGAGAGCGTGTGTTTCGATATCTTTTAGGTATTGTAGCTACGCTTGTTTTGATAAAAATGATTCATAATGATAAAAGTGTATGGTTTTTATATTTATACCCTAAAACCCATTACATCAAGTAAATCACTAATCTCTATAACATAGAGATTAGTTCACGTAAATCAAAGTACAAGACTAAGACACAAAATAAAATACTTGAACACTATAAAATATCTAATAATCTCCCCCTTAATGTCCAACTTTCAAGTCGTGCTTTGAGGTATTTGTCTTGACTTTCTTCTCTTTCTCTTTTCTTTCGGGGCGAAGCACTTTCGAAATCCTAGAGCGAGCTCGTATTTTCAGATGCTATTTCTCAACACCAGTCTATCATTGATCTTATCTAGAACCACTTCGATTATAAGTCCTTCTTCGAGTCCAATTGGAGTATTTCTCAGGTCCCAACTTTGCACGCCTCTTTTGTAGCTTTTCTCTAATGATCTTCAGCGCCCCGTCAGAGAACTTAGAGACTTGGGAGATCACCATCACGTGAGTCATCTTCTCCTTCAGTTGGTTGTAGGTGACTCCCAGCTTTGGGTGTGTAAATAGGTGGTTCTTTGGATAATGTTGCATCTCTTCTTTCACTTTCTTCATATTGCTTTCCAACCAATCTGAAAAACTCTTCGGCGGTGTGGTAGTTGATTTGCCTCAGCATGTAGCGCTTCAAAGCGTTGTATCCCTCCCGATATTTGTGGTTCCTCGGGACGAATTTCTATACATCCCAAATAGGTTGGTTACTTCGTCCGGAGGAAGGTCGGGGTGTTCGGTCTCCAAGATCTGATCCTTCGAGCCATCCACTATGACCACAAAGAAGACGAGAGTATGAAACTTGTCGTAGGTATACTCTACTACTACGAGTTCAGCGATGTGAGCCTTCTCTTTTTCTCTTGCTTTCAGTTGTGCCAACGAGAGTCCCCTTCTTGTTGTCAGCTGTGAGAGCATGAAAAGATGGTTGAACCCTCGCATCGTGTTTTTTAGGTGCGCGAGGCCTCGAAGTGTCAGTTCGTCGGTAGGCTTTATCTATTCGGGGCGCCTCCAGATGTTGGGACAATAATCTTCGAGAAAGGGGGCTATTATCCTCTTATCCTCCCAGGGAGTCTCGACTAACACCGTGCATTTGGATAGGTTTGGTGTTTCCTTGACTTCATTGTTGAGTAGTTCTGGGAGCTTAGACATCTCTCTTTGGTGGTCTTCGCCCGTCTCTTCCTCTTCTGGTTCGAACGAGAAGGAATCCGCCGTCAGCCTTTGTAGGAAATATCTGATATGGTCGAGGCATAGGTGAGTTTCTTCTTATGTCTCCGTTCGGTGCATCCACTCCTGCTCCAGGATGTATTTCAATATACACTTGAAGGTTGGAAGAATGTTCGTAGGTAGTGGTCATTTGGACTGTTTGGGAGGCTTGGTGGGTGGTGGTTTGAGGTGGTGTTTGTGGTTGGGTGGTTGCATTTTTTGTTGGTGGTGGGATTTTGGATGAGGTGTTGGGTGGTAGTTGTGTGGAGGAAGATCACACTCCTCGTGATGGTGTCTTTCCCTTTCCTCGCCCTCGGCCCCTTGTTGTCTTCTACCGTTTCTCCCCCTCAGGACGATCCTGATCGTCAGGTCGTCATTTATACCTTTAGCGTGAGTACTCTTCGCGGCAGGTCAGGGTAGTAGATCTTCTGGGTGGTCGATGAGTTGCTCGAACAGACGCTGCTCGACGAGGGTGCGTGTAGGTAGTTCGAGGAGTTGGGAGAGGAGGACATTGTGGAGATAGTCTACGGGCACGATGAAAGATTTTATTACGGCGGTGTCAGGTTGAGGGGTGGGACAGAGGATGATGGTGGTGCAGAAGCTGATGGTAGTGGTTGTTGGCATGGCGGAGGTGGTGGTGGGGTTGCGTCAATCATATGAGCTTCGATAGCATTTGTCCCAAGAGGCTCTCTTCGAGAGAAGGGACAATTGCGTCGCTGGCCTTCTTAACCATCCGTTGGATGGTTTAGGACAAGGTGTCCTTCGTGACGTACGGTGGAGATAACCGTCCAAAGCCACTAAGGCATTCCGTTGTCACGACATCGGAATAAGTTACCGATGCGTGGCTTGCACTTGCTCTGGAAGGACTTCCAACCGATCATAGTGACACGATTGGGGGGAGTGTCACTACGGATGTTGTAGCAGGTTCACTTAGACATGCGGGGGCAATTACTATACTGGGGACACTTAGGCTTCCCATTGACATATCGCTCATAAGAGGGTCGAGCCGATGGCCCATTACCGCTATTGGAGTTGATGTTGCAGCGGGGGGACTTCCCTCCAATCCTCGAACGACATCCATAATGGATGCGTCTATGAAGGTTCCAGTTAGGTCACGAAGACCTAAGGTGATAGGTGTATGTGTCTTAAGGGGTGGGAAAATAGAGGTAAGCTGGGCACATGACCTATCGTGAACAATGAAAGGGCGGTGGTCAGGGGTTGTGAACCACCTGTTTCAATATCTCCCACCTCCGAGTGAGGTGATGATACCAGATGTGGGTCTCCCTTGTTTATGTAGTGTGAAATCCGTCTGTTGGGAGACAGATGAATGGTCGGGTAAAGGCGATGAGTGTGCAAGTGGACTCGATGTGGCGACTGCTACTCAGGAGTCGAACACATCGACTTCTGATCCTACGAGGCTAGTCCGTCTAATAGTAGATTATGGGTCAGTTATGGAAGGCATTGGCGAAGAAGCTGGTGAATCATGGGCTGCCTCTTTCTTTTCTCTCGCCGAACGCCCGATGTGATTGGGCATTAGTCATCCTCCGATTCGGTGGCTTCGGAGGATTTCACGGCTGATGAGCGCTCAGTACCATCACTTTTACTCGGGGGTACTTTGGGGTTGGGCTCGATTGGGTCTGCCAGAGCCGTAGGAGCAACTAGCTTGTGGGCCTGCCGGTATGCAATAATGGCGGATTTCGTCGGGTTTGCATGACGCAGAAGAGCCTCCGGTAGCAGCATCAATAGGTAGAACGGCTCATGAGAGTTCTCCTTGGCCTTTTGGAAGTACTTGAGTATGGGCGATGGATAACCCTGTGCGTCGTGTAGTGGTGGAATCTCTGGATTGACCGTTATGAAATAACTGATTAGAAGTGGGAGGCACCAGAGATACAGAACGACTTGGACCTTCATTAGGTTGTCCCACATTTGGATCTGGTCCATGAGATCGTTTCAAATTAATTGTGCGTAGTCAACGTTACGGCTAAGGATTAGTCCGTGGTAGATGCGCGCAACGTTGGCGTTCCCTCTCTCGAAACCGGTATGCTTGGGTGACATGCATTTGTTGACGAGCCCGAAAAACGTTTTGAGTTCGGTGGCGTATCCGACGCGTTTGAGGTCTTGTAAGAGTTCGGCCGTGGGCGAGGGCTCGTAGTCTTTGCTCATGGGCAGCCCCAAAACTCGTCGACGTATTGTCTTTGTTTGAACCACAGTTGTTGTGTTGATGGTGACCTTTAGTTTAAGCGAGTTCCTTTCTTGGCCTGCTTGAGTGTCCCCCAAAATTGTTGAAGATAGACTTCGGGGACTTGTATTGTGAGGAAAAAAGGCCGTCCAGAGCAGGTGCCCTTTGAGAATGGCCACTACGACCTCGTCCTTGCATTAGAATGTTGCAAGCTCGAGGCCGAAGTTGTTTTCTTTGTTTTGGATCCATTTTTCTTGAGGATATACGGAGTTTGAAGAATAGGCCATCGTTCGGGAATGTGGACAAAAATGAAGATGATTAGTCAAAGATCAAGATTAAATGTCCAAATTCTTGTGTTTATGTTGATTTAGGACTTAGATGTTTGAGATTTATTCGTATGAAAATTTTCCTTATGTCTCAGGATTCAATATGTAACATGCAGTTCTTTTAGCGTGGTATGTGCGTGATAATCTGTTCTTCGAGATTTTAGTCTAAGTTTTTTGGATAAAATTCAGTTGTAAAGTTTGTCTAAGTCGTTTTCGCAACCAACAAATTTAACCGTTTTCGTAGTCACTTTTATCGTTTTCGTATGTTGTGAAAATTAGATTTTCGAAAACCAAGTTTGCGTGTTTAGTGCGAAAATGAGGTTTTCGTAGTTGGAAAACTTTCGTAGTGTCGGTTGCGAAAACCGGGTTTTCGAAAAAGCAGGTTTGCGTGGTTAGGGCGAAACTGAGGTTTGCACGAGTTTGGAAAAGTTTCTTAGTGTATGTTACAAAAACTGACGTTTTTGCAGCGATCGTTGCGAAAATGAGTTTTTCGCAGGGGCTTGCGATAATGGGGTTTTCGCAGCGAGTTTTCGCAACTGCGATTTACGTAAACTCCGAAACCTTTATTTTTCCGAAAAGCAAAAATTTTCCTTAATCAGCGAAAATCTTTGAAAAACGTTTGCACAGAATGACGATTTAATAAAAAGCAAAGCTCAATTATGCAAACAAACAACGTTTTAAACTCTAAATCAAAAGAATTAAAACGTGCGATTTTGCGAAAAACTGGGGGTTTTGAGAAATCGATGTTGGGGATGAATTCGTTGGAAATCTAGGTTGATTCCATGTGTAAGTAGAGCGTAATCATCGAATCATAATAATATGTAGAAGAACTACCTTACCGAAACTTGACGAAGTTTTTGAAAAATTTGTTTCGGCGGTTGAAAGAATTTTCGTAGTTGAGTTTTTGCAATTGGAGGTTTTTGTATTGGTCGGGTTTTCGAAATGCATTTTAAGTAGGTTTTGCAAAAACGGCTCATTAGTGAAAAGGCCCACCAATGCGAAAACTAGGATTACAAAAAGTTTCTAAGTACCTTTAAAAGGGAAGAAGATTAAATATATTTATAATATATATCTATTATATGATATATAATAATATTATTATTTTATTATTTTTAAATAGTTTTATGAAGTTTGAAAAGAAAGATAAAAATTCATAATAAGTGCAGAAGTTATATATATACATAAATGATTATTTAAATTACTAATATAAAAAATAATATATCTACTCCCCTTTGAAAATTCAACAGAAACCCCCCTCAACCTTATAAAGATGCTCCCCCTAAATTAAATAAATGTTTATCCTCTTATATTTTACGAGAAATTAACTCCCCCTTAATAAAAACGCACATATATAATATTGACAATATAAAAGGTCCGTAAAGCACAATCGATCAAGTGTCGAGGTTTAACATTCCCAACTTAGAAATAAGAAAATGGAAGTATAATTCGTCCAAAGCTTTGGTAAATAAGTTGGCTAGCTGAAGATTGGTACAAATGAAGTACATATCTATTGTGTGCCTTTTTCAACATGATCTTTTATAAACTGGTACATAAGGTCTATATGCTTGGTGCGTGAATGGTGTACAAGATTGCATGTGATAGCTATTGCAATCTTAGAGTCACTATAAATAGGAACATTAGTAAGATAAAACTCATAATCCCGTAGTTGCGTACGCATCCACAAGATTTGAGAACAACAACTAGCGCCGACAACGTATTCTGCCTCGGCAGTGGAGGTTGATACGCAGTTTTGTTTCTTGGATGACCAACTTACTAGCTTATTACCAAAGAATTGCGCTCCACCCGAGGTGTTTTTCCTTTCAATCTTGTACTCTGCATAATCCGCGTCAGTATAACCAATTAAATTGAAGCCTAAATTTTTGGGGTATCATAGTCCGCGATTTGATGTTCCTTTGAGGTACTTCATGATACTCTTCACAACAAACATGTGTGGCTCCTTGGGATTTTCTTGAAAGCGAGCACACATGCACATGGAGAACATGATGTCGGGTCTACTGGCAGTGAGGTAGAGTAGTGAGCCGATAATCCCTGATACGTGCTTTGGTTGCTTGGTTTCCAGGAAGGGTGTGAGTCAAGGTGACACGTGGAGGACATTGGCGTGCTCTTCGTCGTGCAATTCTCTATTTCATACTTTTTCAAGATATCGTGGATGTATTTGGATTGGCTGATGAAGATTCCATTTGAGAGTTGTTTGACTTGTAATCCGAGGACGAAGTTGAGCTCTCCCATCATGCTCATCTCGAACTTAGTCTTCATGAGGTCTTCAAATTGCTTACACAACCTTGGATTTGTAGACTTGAACTACGAGAATGTCTGACCCTTTTTGTGGGATGAAGAGAGTGTTGTCGATCTTTTTTTCTGTAAAACCCGACTTAACCAAAAAGTCAGATATGACATTGTACTAAGCTCGAGGAACTTGTTTTAGTCCGTAGAGCGCTTTGTCTAGGTAGTAGACGCAGTCGGGGTGAGATTCACTCACGAACCCTTCAGGTTGATCCATGTAAACTTCTTCTTTTAAGACTCATTGAGTGCGACTGTCTCGACATCCATTTGATAAACGGTGATGTTTTGTGGGTAGCATAGGCAAGGAAGAGTCTTATGTCTTCGATCCGAGCAATAGGGGCAAAGGTCTCGTCGTAGTCGATACCTTCTTATTCGTTGTAACTCTTGGCCACTAATCGAAAATTATTCCTGATAATGATATCCTATTCATCCTTCTTGTTTTTGAAGACCCATTTGGTGCCGATAATGGTCTTCCCATTTTATTTTGGGACTAATCTCCGAACTTTTAGTCTCTCAAATTGATTGATTTCCTCTTGCATGGTCGTTATCTAGTCGAAATCGGACAGTGCCTCAGCTATTTTCCTCTGTTCTTTTTGACTTAGAAAACATGTAAATAGATTCATGGGTTTTTAAAGAGTGTGTGCTCACTCATTGGTTTGGATCTCCGATAATCTGAGTTGTAGGATGATCTCGAGTCCACTTTCTCTCGTGAAGGAGAGGTTGTACGGAATTTTCTTTATTTTGTGGATCTACGAACTCCATTTTATGCGAAGTGAAGATCTCTATAGGGTGGTCCTCTGATTTTTCCTCATTATTTTCGTTCAGTTCATTCCCGATGTAAATTTCATTTTCGGCATTTACAGTGATGTATGGTTCTTGAGTTTGATGGGTTTCATCGGCACGGTTGGTTGTTCTACTTGTGGTACCGATGCATCACTGCCGTGAATGGTTTGTGGAGGGACTGTACGTTGGCGATAAGTGATGTAGAAGTGTTCGAATAATGTGTCCAGATCCTCGTCTCTCATTATCTTTGATGAGGATGTCCCATCCACTGGTGTAGAACTGTGTTGATATTCTGCCAACACTCTAATAAGTCCAGGTTCTTGACTGATTTTTACATAAGCCATTGTTGGCATTTCATCGAAAGTGACGTTGGTGCTTTGCATGGCAATTCTTTTATTTTTGAGGACTCTATACGCTTTGGAAGTTGTGGAATACCCTACAAATACAGATTTATGTGCTTTTGGGTCAAACTTGCTTCGATCTTCTCTATCATTTGCAACACAACATTTGCATCCGAAGACCCAAAGGTACCCTATATTTGGTATTCATTTGTTGATCAATTCGTAAGGAGTCTTCGCGAATTTCCTATGAATGCTTGTTCTGTTTTGGGTGTAGCAGGCTGTGCTGACTGCTTCGGCCCAAAGGAAGTGGGAAAGTTGTGCGTGGATTAGCATCGTGCGAGCTGCTTCCACTAAAGTCCTATTTGTTCTTTCCACTACTTCATTTTGTTCTGGAGTCTTAGCAACTGAGAATTGTTAGGTAATCCCGAGTGTTTGGTAGAAATCACTGAGCACCTTGTTCTTGAACTCTGTGTCGTTATCGGTGCGGATCACTCGAATGTTGCAACCCAACAGATTCTGAGGTGTCTTCACAAAAGTGATGATGAAATCAGATGTCTCGACCTTCGTCTGTAGGAATCTTGTCCATGTATAACGTGAGAAGTCATCCACGATCACGAGGACATACTTACGTCGACTAATGCTCACAATTCTCATTGGTCCACATATATCAATGTGTACTAGTTTTAGTGGCCGAGAGGTTGAGGCAACCTGTTTTGGTTTGTATGATGACTTCTTCATCTTCTCCATTTCACACGCATAAGATAGATTCTCCTTGTGATACTTTAACGCTGGTAGTCATGTGACTAACTTGTCCGAGTGTAGTTGATTTAGCGTTCAAAATTGAGGTGGGATAGCCGTTGATGCCACAATCTGCTTTGAAGTATGAGGGCCTTTGATAACAAACAGATTGTCGTCGAGGATCGAACGGTCCTAAGGTTGATAGTGTGGAATTTATGCTCGTGATCCGGTAAGAAGCTCCTTTACGTGCTAAGGAATTATCATGCATAACAGTCTTTACGTGCCCAAATTTAGAAAATATTGAAGAGAAAGTAGCACTACGGTCAGAAATACATGAAGACCTGTATTTTTACATAAATTCGAGATAGATGTAAAAATAGGCACACTAGATAAGGGTAGGTTCTTCTTTCTAGAAAATAGATTAGCATCCTCCTTCTGAGTCCCTGTAGCTTCCCTCTCCCCCTTCTTACTTAGGTAGTTGCATGTGGACATACGTAAAGATGGGTTAGTCAAGTAGCTTTTGAGAGTCATAACTTTCTTTTCTGATTGTCTAGCTTGAATGGGAGTTCATTTCATGTTTTACCTAGTGAGGCATAGTGTGAGATCGAAGCTTTGTTTGTGTCGAGAGGCTTTTCAAGGGAGAAGATTTTACAAAATAGTTTCTCGTTTGTTCATCTACGATTGCATGTGGATGGTAGATGACTACTTCATGTTGATTTTGGAGGATGGAGGTCGGAATTGGGATTGGACTGTTGGGAGATGGAGGTATTGTTTGTGTGTGGGATGTGGAGATTGTTTGTTGGCGGGTGTTTGTGGGTTGTGTGGTTGGTGGGCTAATGGATGATCCTCCAGCTTCACGAGTCGAGGATGTCTTCTCTCGACTCTGACCACGGCCGCTTCTGGTGGTCTTATGCCGTTTCTCCACCTCATGGCGATCCGGATCAACAGAATCGTCACATCTTCGCTTCGTGGGGGAACTGTCTTCGCAGCAACGCATTTGAGCAGGCGGCTCGGGGTCATCTACTAGCCGATGGTAGAGGCTCTCCTCAGCATGGGTCCTTGTCTGAAGGGCTAGTAGGGAAGATATAAGGATGTCGTGAAGCTAGATTATTGGTATGGTGTATGGGTTGATGAGGGAAGGAGATTGGTTGTATGGTAGTGGTTAGTGGTGGTGAGGTGATGGGTTGGGAGTGAGTTTCGGAAGGAGCTGCCTATGAGACCGGTGCTTTTGCGGTATCCCGTCGGGAAGTCTCGATGGCGTGTAGAACCCGTTCCATCAGACGGTCTTCGAGAGAGTTGATGGTTGTAGAAAGAGCTTCTTGTAGTCTTTGCTCCGTTACAATGAGTAGTACCACCAGAGTGGGGCCAGGAAGGCACTCCATTGTCGCAACGTAAGAGAATATCGCTGACGCGCTGCCTATGATAGGACTTGTGATTTCGAAACGTCCAAGGACACCCGTTAACAACCCAGAAGTCACCACTTCGGTGGGTTGGCCCGTTGTTGGCTCTGAAGATGTCGGGGGACCAACGGGGCTTCTAACCAATCATTGAGATGATACCGCATATGAATGTTGAAACATGTTCAATGGAAACATGTGTGGTCGTCTGGACTGGTTGCGGTGGAGGAGATAACACTGAAGTCGTTGGTGTAGAGGTAGATGCAGATGGGGCAGATAATTGTTGCTTGCGGGAGTCCCTTCGTAGTAATCTACACTCCTCATTTGATTGCGTGGCTTCAGGAGATTCGACTGGAGGTGTGGATTCACGGGCGATACCTTCGGGCTCAATGGCTGGTGTTTCAGTCTCCTGAGCCGCAGCTTCGGGCTCATGTGTTTCCACCGGGGATTCGCATCGGGTAGGTACCGGAGCCGGATCGACGGAGCATATCATGGCCTCCGTTATTGAGTTGTTTTGGAAATAGTCTTGGTAGGCCACGTCGTGGGATCGGCAAGGCGTAGAAGCTCCAACGGTATCAACATCGGTTGGAGCGCCAGATCCGACGCCTTCGGGTTGTGGAAGAACCGCAGCCTCGGCGGTATGTATCCTCGAACGCGTGGCAGACGGGGGATCTGCGGATGTACTTTCATCAGTTGGGAGATCAGCACCGGGAACCAACGCACGTAAGGCAGGAATTTTGCCTTCAATTTTGTTTCCCTTTGACGTATTTGGTCCGCTAGATCACTCCAGATTAGCTGGTCCACGTTATAGTTCTTCGAGAAGCCGACTCCGTGGAAGATTCTGAGAATATTCCTGTTCGCCTTGTCGAATCCAGAGTGCTTCGGGGAGAGACATTCATTGATGATTCCGAATAATGTCCTCCATGGATGAGGGATCCCGATGTTATGGAAGTTTGGTCAGCGGTGGCTTGTATCCCATCCGAAGCATCTCTTCTACTATCACCGCATCTGTCGGAAGAGGGTCGTAGACGTCTGATGCGGTGGATTGAGGACCATGGCTAGAAGATTCTCGTCGATGTGGACGTGCTTTTGGTTTATATTTGTTGTGTAAGACACGTCATCACCTACGATGTGGCTCTTCATGCATCCCCGGAACTGCTGGAGATAGACCATTTGGACTGAGGCTGTCATGGTGAGGGCTGGCCACAAGGGATGTCCTTTGAGAATGGATTTTTAACTTCATGGACACCTAAAGGTGGCGAGATCCAGTTGATAGTTGTTGTCATGGACGGGCAGCCAAACTTCAGAAGGGTAAATGAAAGAATATTCTTGATGAGCCATTTCTGTTAAAAAAAAATGAAAAAGATTCATTAGATTAGAATAATCTTATGCAAATTGTATTAAGCAATGGTGAATGTTGAAAAAATTTAAATTGTTCAATTTAAATTGTTGTTAAGGCACAAACAATGTTTACATGTTTAGAGAATGACTTAGAAAAAATTTTGAAACTTAAGGTTTTCGCCGCTGAGTTTTGCGATCGAATAAAAATGTATCGAAAACCAAAGTTTTTTGCTGAGTAATTTTGCGATCGAATAAAAATGTATCGAAAAACTTAAGTTTTCGCCGCTTATTTTTGCGATCGAATAAAATTTTATCGAAAAACTTAAGTTTTCGCCACTAAGTTTTAGGATCGCATAAAAACATATCGAAAGCATAAGGTTTTCGCCGCTGAGTTTTGCGATCGAATAAAACTAATCGAAAACTAAAGTTCTTCCATGGTACTGTTTGCGAGAAGACGATTTTTGACCGAACAAATTTGAAATCAAACAGTAAATGCTTAAAAACACAAATGACAATTTTGGGTAAATCGTGAGTTAAATTAAACTCGTAATGACCCGAAATCAGTTGCGAATCTAAATATCATGCATTTGAGAAAAATCATCGAATGATTTTGAAAAACAGTTGCGATTTATGTTTTTCGGAACAAAAATTATAATCAAAACTTGATTCTACCTTCAAAGTAGGCGAGCTTTTGGCAGAAAATTGGAGAAGATTACGAGTGTTTGGCAATCGCCGTTTGAAGCGTTTGAGAATATGAAAAGTTTTCGAAATCCCTCTGTTTGCGTGATAAAGATTTTTTCGATCGAAAAAGTTATATTAATACTTTTCGATCAGGTAAAGTTAAAGGGCTTTGGGCCGTGAAAAATTATTTTGGGCCCTCGTTAAAAATCATGTCTGTTTAAAATTTTTTCTTAATCTTTTTACTTTAGCACCCAAGAAAAATTTCATAGAGCTCCCTGTATTTTGGAAATAAATGCAATTAATTCCCAATGTTTGATGAATTTCATCAGTTGACTCCTCGGATGAGCTCAAAGGTTCTCTGTAAAACTTATAATAGAAACATGTGAAGTCGTGATTCCAGGTAAATCATTTAGGAGGTAATAACGAATTTTCATGTAATCCCCCCTCAACAAATGCACATATAACGATTCGGCAATTTAGCACATATTTAACACAATTATGCATATGAAAATTTACGATATAAGCACAAATAATACATTTAATCAATTCAGCGTAGATTCTTGATCCTCTACGTGTATACGAGAATTTTGCGTTTTCATAAAATTTCGCATTGTATCAAATCTGAACCAATGCATGTATTGCATTTAAAATATGCAAAAATATTTTTGTTTTGAGGTCAGATTATCCATATTGAACATTATCACGCAAAAATTTCACATGACACATAAAAAATAATTTGCCGTAAAATCATATAGCTAAACTAATATTCTAAGATCATATTTTGAATCATTTCGACAACTCTCGCATGATTCGCTCATGTTAGTCCGATTACGCACTCAAGAGAGGATCAAAGGCTTAAAAATGATAAAGTTCTTAAAACACCTTCAGTGTGTGTTTGTGTGTGTGTGCCGAAATTAAGAACTTACTTTTAAGAAAAATACTTTGACCAACCCTAATTAGGGTTAATGGGATGCCTTATATACCACATGAGTTGGTATATTAAGGCTTGGGACTCAAACAATAAAATATTTACTATTTGACCCCAAATACAATAAATTAACTAATATTGACCCAAAACTCAAATACTAACTAAGGACACTACAATTAATTCCTAACATTCTCCCCCTTAGTGTCCTTTCTTCGTCTTTGTCTGTTTCTTTGAGCCTTTGGGTCGTTGCTGGGCGTACACGGATTTCCGTAGTCCAAGCTTGTGCTCGTACGTCCTTATTTCCCTCCGGAACGAAAGCCTTTCTTGTATGTTGTTCAGCATATTCAGTATCTTGGCTTTTGTGTCCGGTCCTTCACCTTCCATCTTATCCAGTATGCTCCTCAACTTCTCTCGTATGATGAGGAGCGTTCCGTCGGAGAATTTTGGTATCTCCGATGTCTTCAATATTCGCTTTTCTCCCTTGTAGTTGATGTAGACCACCGCTGGATCTTCACTTTCGAACACGTGGCCTTCACCATATTCAACTTGTTCAGGGAGCTCGAATGATGGTTTGGTGAGGTTGACCTTTCTGACATTTGACTCCAGTGCTAGCTGCAGGTCGTGCGTTGCTCCGTACTTGATTTGTCGGAGCATGAACCTTTTGATCGTCATGTATCCTAATTTGACGTCCTGGTCCTGCAGCGTTCCCACGTATCGGTAGCTTCCAATTATCTGTGAGATGTCTTCAGCTCTGATGTACGGGAAGTCAGCCTCTGTCAAGGTCTCTCTTGTACCGTCTTCCCTCACTACGTGGTAGACGCTTAGTAGGAAGGTCCCGAGCCGATCTATTCCAACTCTTTCTACGGCTTGTATTCGGGGCCTCTGCTTTTCCTCTCGCCTGAGAGCAGCCAGATCATTTCCTTTCCCTAAGAACATATGAAGACGTCTTAGGGAAAGAAAGTAGAGATTGGCTCTGCGCTCTGACAGGTGCGTCATCCCACGTAGCTCCAGCTCGTTCAATTTGACGAGCTGATCCTCTTTACGCCAGATTCTTTTCCTTATCTCTTCTTGGTATGGAACTAAGATTCTGACGTTTTGCCACGGAAGATCGACCGTTGCCCCGATCTTTGACATGAGAAGTGGAGCATCCTCATTTTGGACTTGATGTTTGAGTAGTTCCGGTAGATCGGGGAGGTCACTTTGCAGATCTTCCAGCTCCTCATCTTCATGGACTTTCACCAGGCTTATCGACGCCTTTTCGAGGAATAGTCTGGCGTTTTCTCGAAATCTGGCTTCGAGCTGGAGGTCCATCGGTTGCTTCAGCCATCCTTCTTCATATATATTTCTCTACCACATCATGTGGATTGTAGAGTTGGCTGATTTCTTCCGAGATTTGGAGGTCAATAGATGTGGCTTGAGGTGGACTTTGTCGGTAGAAGGTTCTTGGTGAGCTAAGGCTTATAGTGACTGGAGTGGGTGTCGAAAGGGAAAGTGTATTGGAGATCTCTTGTGTATTTTGTTCGGTTGTGGTTGAGATCTCCATGGTAGGGAATATTATTGTGGTGCTGGAGACTTGTTTTGTTTTGCCTTTTGAGCTTGAGGTATCCAGCGGGTTGGATTCTTGGACTGTTTGGACTGTTTTGGTTGTTGGCTGCTGCTGGTGAGAGGATTCGACTACACGCTGTCGGTTCTCCCCCTCGGGACGGTCCTCGTCTTCAGGGTCGTCCCGCGATCCAGATAGGCCCCCGGCTTGTGTTCGGCAGCTGGTGGGGTCAATCAGCCTCTGGATTTCTTTCTCCTTCGGTGTCAAGTGTGGCGCCGACCGGATACGTGCCAAAAGAATGTTGAAGAGTTCTTCAATGGGCACGTCCCACGGTCCTTCTTCTGGTTGTGTTAGTGAAGGAACAGCAGCAGCTGTCTCGTGTGTGACTGGAGTCTTGCCTTTGTCTTGTCTTGATGTTTCGATCATGGCCCGGACTTTTTCCACTAGTTCGTCGCCAAAAGATCGTAGCCGAGACTCCGTCACAAACGGATCGGGAAATAAAACGGAGCCACTGAGGCGTGCCGTTGTCGCGACGTCAGAGTAGATTTCTGACGTGCCGCCCACTGTAGTGGGTCTTCCGGGGCCACCAAGGCACACCGGTGGCAACGGTGCTAAGACAAACTCAGACCGTTGGGTAGTTTAGTGGCCCATTGACTTTGAGGAAAGACTTCGTCAATTTGTCTCAACATGTTTATGTAATCTGCTAAGAAGAAAACACAGAAAATTGTTAGACTAGGCAGAGTAGATAAAAATGTTACTTAGAAAAAATTTCGGACTTGAAAAATTTTATATGAAAGTGCCCGAAATTTGCTTAAGTAAATAAGATTATACTTTTGAAATACAAGCGGCGAAGTTCACAAATTCGGCTAAGAGTACATTGAAAAGTTTAAAACTCGAAGTTTGATTTGGCCGAATTTGGATTTGAAAAGTTTTGTTCGCCGAATTTGATGAAGTTCGGGTTATGAGGATTTGAAATTTTTTGTTCGCCGAATTGTAATGAAGTTCGGGTAAGTGAAAATTAAATCGAATTTGTTATCATCATTCATCAAATTCGGGTGCTTGTCTTTAAAATTGAATTTGCCGAAATTGACAAATTCGGGCGATGGAATTCGACTGTGAGGAGTCGGGGTACAGTAGAAATTCGCCGAATTTCGAGTGAACAGTGGAAATTCGCCGAATTTTGGATTGAAAAGCAGAAATTCGGATGAAAATTTAAATTTTACCCGAATTTCGCCCGAAACCTAAAAATTAAAATAGGTCGATTCCATCGGGATTTGGATGAAATTTTGGCAAATAAATTGCAGATTCGGGGTCGCCATTACCTTCTGTAGTAAAATCGAAGTTGAAGAGATTTGATTTGAAGATTTTGTGTTTGCGCGAATTTAAATTCGAGAGTAAATTTTCTGAAATTCGGGCGTTAACTTGTAAATTTAGGGTAAATAATGAAATTCGGGCGAGTAGTGAGATAAATAGGGGTTACTGTGCAAAAGTTCGGGTGAATGAAATTCGGCATGTTAAAATTGAGTTTCGCCGAAATTCGTTCTGATTAAGTGAAAATTATATGAAATTCGGCGATCGAAATTAGTATTGACCAAAAGTGACCCCGAATTTGAAATTCGGCGAGTGAAATTGAAATTGGCCGAATTTCTTCACTGTTAGTCCAAAATTGGACTTCCGAAATTTTATATTATGTCAAAGAGCTCCCCCTCAAAAAATGATATATACTCCCCCGTAATAAAAATAAGCTCCCCCTTAATAAAAATGAAATATGCTCCCCCTTAATAAATATGAAATAAACTCCCCCTTAATAAAAATGAAATAAACTCCTCCTTTCCACCAAATCTCTCTGTGTAGTTGCTCAGCAGTTCTTTTCTTCCAGTCATGTGTGTGGAGCAACCCGAGTCTAAGTACCACACATGACTTATCTGCAAGATAAGTTTAAGCAGTGTTAGAGATCCCGTTTATTACGGGTCTTCTATCATTTGCAGAGGTTGAGGTGCATGCAAGATTGGGTGAATTGTGTACCGGGTTGGCTTGTATCTTTCCTGAGTTTTTCGGTACCCAAATTTTCTTTACCCCTAAAGGAAAACAGAGCTTTGTGCATGCAGCAAGCACTGTTTTAATTACCCAGATTTGTTTGCAATCTTTTCCCTTAGCTTCAGCTCGGGTTTTCGATTGCTCAGGTATTTTTGGGTCTGTTTTGGTCACGTTTTTGGCCTTTTTCTCTAAAGCTTGAGCTTTAGTTTTTGTTTCAGTGAGAGTTGGCCTTCTGGATGTTCTAGCTACCTTTTCGTCAACTTTTAGGTTGGACGTTTTGGATGGTAGAACCGTTTTCGTGTGTGTTCCTGAAATCATATTTCTACGACGTATAAATTTAGCATTCATAGCTATACACCTATCGTAGGTAATATAATCACTGACAGTCTTAACAGAACTGGTTTTGGAAGAAATACGGGAATAAGCGGAAGCATTGTTCGAACTACATGAAGAAAGATTTCTAAATGTTTTTGGAAATAATTTTAAATCAGAAACACTAGTCAAATTTTGCTTCGTCTTTTTATCAAAGATTTTGGCATCCTTCTCTTGCGTTCCTGAATTTTTCTTCCCAGCAGTCTCTGTCCGTCTCAGATCTGTCATAGATGGTGAAGGGATGTTAGCTGTTGCTTGAATGATAATCTTCTTATTTAGCCTATTCTTCATGGATGAGGAATCTATTGGTGTTATAATAACAGACTCCGACTTAGAAGATTTAGCGAGATCAGCATATGATTGATTTTCAAGTGAGGAAATTCTCTCAAGGAGTTTCTCCTTTTCAGCTTGAAATATTTTCCGTTCGAGCTCTATCGTGGATTGAATATTCTTGATCTTTTGGGGAATGTAAATTCTGCAAAGATCTGAGTTCTTTGAGCTAGATATTTCTGTCATGGGCTGATCAGATTCAGAGGGAGGATGGGGAAACATTTGTAGATAGTCATTTGAAAGAGGAATTTCCCTAGTTCCATAACTATCGTTGATTTCCTTGTAATCCAAGGATATTTCGGCCTTGCTTTTGGTCTTGCGCTTTTCCTGTTCTAGGTTATCTTCTTCTTCAGATGATCTGAGAAAGGCTAACAAGCTAGGTATTCCTAGTCCTAGGTATGCAGCATTGTAAAGAGCAAGCGGCCGTTTATCAGTGGTTTGTTGGTTTGGCTTAAAGCCTAATCCCTCACGTGGATTGTAAAATCTCGTGTCCTTAGGCTGATTCAAGAAAATCGTTTTGTCGGTTTGTCCCCTTTTCGTAAGGAGGTCCTCCAGACTTTTGATTTTGGAGTAAAGCTTCTTACGTTCCTCCATTAGAAGATTGTATTGATCTGTTTTACCAATACGCTCTTCTTCACTAATTCGCAGGCTAGTGGTTAATTGACTAATATTTGCATTCAGCATATTAGTCTCGGATTCAAGCTTCGAGATTTTCTCAGATGCATTTTCTAAATGACATCTGAGAGTTGCTTTTTCACCTAAGTGTTTGAGCACAGATTGATAATTTGTTGCGTTTTTCTTTTCCAGAGCTTCTAGTTTTTTAAGTGTTCTAATGGAGAATTCTGGATATGCTCAAGCACGGTCAGTTTTGATGTCAGGGAAACTACTTTTTCTTCAGATTTTACTAGATTAGCTTCAGCTAATTCTAGTGATTTTTCTGAAGTAGCTAGTTTATTTTCTAGTTCAATGACCAAATTTTGTGTTTTGGCCAAGATGATGTCATTCGTGGCCATATCTTTATATGTAGACTTCCTACTTGAGCGTTCCTTTCGGAAGCTGTTCTTATTCTTAATTTTATGTCTGTAGAAGTCTATATTTTCTACCTCAATGTCCTCGGATGATTCAGTTTCGTCATTGCTCTCCGTCTCGGCTCCTTCTGCATCACCAGCTTCTTCTTCCACAAACGCCATTAGAGCCATGTTCTCGGGTTCATCCTCAGAAGTGTCATCGTACCATTCAGCTTGCTCCGCCAGCAGGGCTACGCCAGCTTTCTTCATTTTGGACAGTTTGAGCTTTTTGGCGTAGTAGTCTTCGTTCTTCTTCTTGGGAAGGAAACAGTCCCTGGCCCAATGTCCTGCCTTCCCACAATTATAGCATTTTGGAGGCTCAGGTAGGGATTTTTGTTCGGGCCGATGCGGAGTTTGTTGAGGTTGATGAGAAGATGAAACTCGTTGTTTGTTGGAAGAGGAGGAAGACTTCTTAAAGAATTTTCTGCCCATCATCTTAGTGATGAGGGCCATTTGTTTCTCGAATTCCTTTAGATCGGAATCCGATGAAGAGTCTGAGTTGTCTTCCTCAGATGAGCTTTCAAGTTTTACGGCCTTATCCTTTGTGGCGCGGGAAGGTTTCTTAGCTCTATTATCAGTTACTAAGGCTAGAGGATCTGCTGCTGATTTTCCTTTTGATTCCGCAGATTTTTGATGTACGTAGTCTGCATGTTGAGAGAGGCTCTCGAAAACGCAGTGGATGTCGATTTCATCAAGGTCTTTGTTCTGCCTGATTTGAGTGGCTATTTTCCTCCACTCTGGCTGCAGTGAGTTAAGGAATCTCACGTTCAATTCCATATTGGAGCGATGAACGTTCACCTTTCGCATCTCGTTGACTTGAGTCATAAACCGTCTATACGTGTCCTCTATGTCCTCCCCTTGCTTTGCTTTGAAGGTATCGTAGGCCGCGAGGGTGTTTGCCTTACGTGCTTTGATTCCCATTTCCGTCCCTTGCATCAGCTTATGGATCTCGTCCCACATATCCTTAGCAGTGGTGAGGCTATCTACTTGCATGTAGATATCGTTGTGAATACCCTGGATGAGATAGTTGAGTGCAAGTCGATCTGCCTTGACCCTGTTCTTTTCTTCCATTGTGTAGCATGTGGGAGATTTTTTTTGAATGGATGGTAAGGTGGGAGGATTTGTTGTGGAATCACCCTCTATATTAACCCAATATGTTATGGGTCCTTCCGAGAGGGACTCTAGGATTTCGTTTCCTATGTCCTTGGAGCTAACGAAATTTACAAATCGGTTTCTCCATGCTGTGAACTCCCCCCTTTTCATTGTTAGAATTGGGGGTCTGTTATCGCTTCCGATTGCTATGAAATCCATGGATGTAGATGAGTGCTTTTTAATGATCGTTCACGGTCGTGATCTGCAATCCTAAATGGTTAGTTTCGAAAAATAACGTCTAAGAATAACGTTAAGTTTGAGTAAATTTTGGTGGAAAGAAATTGTGTTTAAGTGTTCGACTTTTTATTTTAATTTTAAAGAATAAAATTCGGGCACTTGTAGAGTTGTTGCCGAAATTTGAATTCTGAAATTCGGATGAAAAGACTTTGTCGAGAATTTTGAAATCAAAGGAAATCAAAATTCGGGTGACAAAAATAAGTTCGCCGAAGTTCAGGATTAAATTAAGGTAGGAAAAATTTTATCGAAAATTACTTTCAAAATTCGGGTAAACTAAATTCAGTCGAGAATTAAAAAAAAATCAAAATTCGGGTGACTTTCTGATAAAAGTTCGCCGAGAATTAAGAAATTCGGGTGACTTAAATCAAAACTTCGCCGAAAATTTTAAGTTGAAATTCGGGCAATCTTAATTTTAAAATTCGACCAAATTCGCCGTGAATTTTAAGCAGTAGAAAGCAAATTCGGCGAATAAACTTAGCTTACTCAAATTCGGTCAATTTTCTGATCGAAAATTTTCTCAATTTCGGCGAATTTCAATTGAAATTCGGCAATATGAGTTAATTTTCGGGTTCAAGAACGAACTTCGAGCGAATAAACAGAGAAACGCCCGAAATTTTTCCAGCAACTTTAAAACACACCAATTTCAATCGATTTCTCCCCAGAAATTTCTCAAACTTGACGAAAATTAATCTAAACGAGTTCCTAAACAAGCCAAGACTGATAATCAAGCATTTAAAGGTTTAAAAACATCAATAACAGCAAGATCTAACCCAAAATACTTGAAAAAAATCGAAAATAAAATTTGCTTAGTAAACTCTTTCGATCTTGACGAAATCAAACGAAATTGGTATAGATTTGCACAGATCGATCCGTGTCTTGCTCTGATACCACTTGTTAGTCCGATTACGCACTCAAGAGAGGATCAAAGGCTTAAAAATGATAAAGTTCTTAAAACACCTTCAGTGTGTGTTTGTGTGTGTGTGCCGAAATTAAGAACTTACTTTTAAGAAAAATACTTTGACCAACCCTAATTAGGGTTAATGGGATGCCTTATATACCACATGAGTTGGTATATTAAGGCTTGGGACTCAAACAATAAAATATTTACTATTTGACCCCAAATACAATAAATTAACTAATATTGACCCAAAACTCAAATACTAACTAAGGACACTACAATTAATTCCTAACATCTTGCGTGATTTTATAAATTTTTTATAAAAATAAAAATAATATAGTATATATATATAATAATACTAATACTAATAATAACATAATAAAATAAAAAAGGGGGATGATGATAATTTTGTCTATTTTGATTAACTCACAAAAATATTTCTATGATATATGTCTAGTTCTTTGCTTAAAAATTCAGGTGGCATTCGTTTATCCAAAGAGCTTAGTTTGTTTCACTAGACACAAAGCCACATCATATATGTGAGAATTTGAGCCTCAATATTATTTTTTACAGAAATATTCTTGAGTGTGTCACACTTCAAATGATTGTCTTTCGATTTGTACTTCTTAGCCTCAGTCTTGCTTGGTGTTAGTTCGTCATGAAAATAATAAGGGCAAATTCGGAAATTCCTCACTTGGCCCAAATTATCAATCCTCTAGTAATCCCCTTTGAGCCTTCTCCAATATTCTTTTTCTTTTGAAACCCGATCAAGCCTTCAATATTATTCATAAGTTTCTGGGTTTCTCAATCCAGAAAAAGAGGGGGAGAAAAGAAGATGCACATGATGAACTCCTTCCGATCATTTTAAAAGAGAAACATGGATCTTGCTGACTCCTAGAAGAGAAGCACCTCGAAGTGAACTTCTCCAACGATAATCTAGATCTTACATCGAGAAAACGAGAAGAGGGGCACGACCTTGGGTTCGAATTTCATAATTGTGAACCTTCAAAAGGAACACGGTCTCGGCCCGAAAACAAAAGAAGATCTCATCTCTCAAAGCTTCATAAAGAAGAAGAGACTCATCTTGAGCAAGTGCAGAAGAAAAGAAAAGAAAAAGGAGAAATGAATTTCAAAAGGGCCCCTGGAATTGAAGAATTTTTAAGCTCACTAATCCCAAAATTATCCTACCTTTTAGTCAGAGCCTAAAAATAATAAATCTTTCAAAGTCCCTTTGATTCAAATTTATGGACTTTAACTTGGTAAGTTGATAAAATGCACTACGATAACAAATTAATTGATAAAATGTATCGTGTATGGGTGATATTATCTACTAAACATTCTCCTAAAAATAAATTGATTGGTATGAGCTGTTATTCCTACGCATCCAACTACGTTTAAGATTAAAGACGATTTACCACGATTAAAGCTCGGAAGTATTGATTCGTCGTGGGATGGGCGTGGGAGACTTTGATAGCTTTGGGAATTCTCTTGTAATATGACTAATCTCTTCACACACACACTATGTGTGAGGGTTTTTGGTATTTATACCACAAGTTGGTATATAATACCTTGGGCTTTTGTAAGCCCAGTTACATTTAATAGCTCACTAGCCTCTAATTAAATTAAAGCCTAGTTCGCTAAATTAATTACAAGACTAAGATAAAATAATACATTGAACACAATAAAATAATCCTAACAATCTCCCCCTTTGTGTTCAATTTATAATTAAGCGCTTGGTATCTTGGTCTTGTAAATCTTTTCCTGAGTCCTTGAAGAACACGTATCAAAGTGGCATTAGCGAAAGCGTTAGTGCGTGTGTTCTTCTTTAGTGTTTCTCCTCCTTTGTCTCGTCTTGACCTTCTCTTCTCGGCACCGCATCTTTCATCAAGTCTTCTCTCGAAGCTTGTCTTGGAGATGTCGGGGCTCGAAGAGGCTTGCCGGTGAGTTCAGTCTCTCCCTTTGATAGTGCACAACTCCCCCTACGTTTGTTCAACCTTGTGTTGGGATTGGGGAGTTCTCTTTATATTCGGAGAGGCGAACTTGTGGCTGTAAATTCGAGTTTTGAAGGTCGTGGTTCGCTTGATTTTCTGATGACGCTTGAGATTTGAGCATTTCCGATCAATCTTGCATTTTTCGTTGTGGTACGGCTCCCATTTTCTTTCTTTACTACTAGGTGAAAATAGGTCGTCGATGGCAAGATGTTTGCATCGTCAGGACGAGGAGAAGCAACTCAGGTTGGGCAATAACCTAACGGAGCCACAAAGGCGATCCGTCTTGAAGGTTAACCGGGGTCACAAAGACTTCCCGTTAACATCAATTCTCTTCTTCTTGGCTCCAGGTTCATCTTCTTCGAAGGAAGTTGTCTGGTTCGGCTTCGAGAAAGCTTGTCTGGCTCCGGAAGAAGGTAAGTGTGGGGCTTGATTTAAGTTGTGCCGAGGCTCCTTTGGAATGTACGTTCAAGTGCAGGAGAGCCCGGCTTCAGAGTGGTACGCTCGGCGGAATTTGTTGGGTGGTCCGACCTCTTTGTTTATCCGTGTCCCCTTCTCCCCCTCATGGCGATCGAATTAACGAGATCGGCATGCTTGTTTTGGAAGATAAGGACACAAACGACAGGTCGGCGTGGTAATGAACAGACGGAGCCACTAAGGCAATCCGTCATCACGATTGCCTGTGAGTACAGGGCTTGGTAAACCGGGGCCACATAGGCATCCCGTTTTCATCGTTCTAGAGACTAGCTCGAGACGATGGCCTGATTCCGTTGTTGTTTTGATGTTGCAACGGCAGGACTTCCTTCCGATCATCGAACCATGTCTACGAGTAACATGTCTACGAAAGTTCTAACTTGATCACAAAGACCAGGTGTTATAAGAGTGTATGTGTCCTAGAAAATATTTAAAATATGGGACGTGAGGACACACTAGACTCGATTGTGCACAAGAAAGTGTGGTAGTGGGGCTGAGTACCACTTAATTCAATATCTCCCACTTCCGAGTGAAGCGGTGATAGTAGTCGTGTCTCCCCGTGATTTCTTGAAACACCTGTCTTTTGTGAGACAGACGAGTGGGTGAGGCTCGGTTGTGCATGCGCCGTTGGACCTAATGCGGCGACTTCTACCCGGGAGCTAATAAAATTAGCACCTGTACCTATGGGGGTGTGATCCGAGATATTTGTGAGGTAAGGGAATGTTGTAGTGTTGGTCTTTTCAAAATGGATCAGAAGCATCATCGGAGGCAAGCTTTGCAAGATATTGACTAGTTCTCGGTGATGTTCCGGGGTTAGATTCAGTTGGATTTGCCTGAATCATGAGAACAAATTATCCTTGCGTCCGGTAGGAAGTAGTGAGTGCTGCTTTATTTGTATCAGCAATGCCGGAGCAGGTTGCTTGAAGTGAGCACCGAGTTTGCACTAAAGGCCACCATTGGAAGCTTGAGATTCTTCGTTTAGAAAAGACTTGATATTTGGATGCTCGAAATTCTTCGTTCCAATCCGTCGAATGGTGTCCGAGGGATAATAATTTTTTTTTTTTTTTTTTTTTTGAATCATGCTCCCTAAATAATATTGCTCCCCCTCAAAAGATGCGTAGTCGGATTGAAACAATTTCTCTTCAATCTCTTTCCCTAAATTTACATATCCATGCTCTCTCCCCCCAAAAAAAATGTAATTATTTCTCCCTTTTAAACAATTGTAGAGATTGCTTCTCTTTTATAAGTAAAAGAGTAGCTCCCCCTCAAATAAGGCTCATTTAAAAATGGTTTTTATCATTTTCGTGCGTAATATGCAACTCGGATCTCAAAATCTCGTAATGTTTTGAAAATGCATATTTAAAATGTACCATTTTAAAAGAAGGTATTTTTCAACGGGATACCAACCATGCTGGGGTTATCTGCAAAACCTTATCGGGACTTTGGTACCCATATTTGTATGGGTCCTCCCTTATTAGCAGAAAATAATTTATGCTTAGCATGTGTCAAATTCGGTCCTAAATCGTCCAACAATAAATTATTGGATAACCACTTAGGGGTAATTTGACACGGAAAAGACGTTTCAGTGCCAGTGAATGTGTCTCTAGGTATTCTAGAGTGAAAGATCTTCTCTTTGGCTAGTCTCATAAGGTGCTTTTCCGAATGGACTTTGACAGGATATTTCAAGTAGGAATACGAAGCTACAACATTGCAGGCATGTATAGCGGGTGAATACCTACGAGAAGACTTCACACAATTCACTCCATAATGATGGTCTTTAGTGGGATTTTGCTTACGAGAATGATAAACATTTTTGTTCGTGTAAGGAAATCCACTTTTCTCATTCTTTAAAGAATGGGAAATTTTGGAAGCTCGAGAAGTTAGCTTGCTTGAGCATGAAACTTCTCTTTGAGGAGCATCCTTTTTAATAGGAATAGGAGAGGAAAAATCAATAACAGTTTCTACTCTAGTTTTCATAGAAGGTGTTGATTTTCCTTTCCTCTTCCTATTTTTCTCCTGTTCCTTGGAAGAATTAAGCTTAGGCTTTTTACTTATCTTTTCTGCTCGGGTCACCGTAGACTTTGAAGTCGTCACGGGTAACTTAGAATGTGTATTTGAAGCTTTCTCAGATTTGAGAACAGAGATGCTTTTAATTTTTGTTGTCTTGACCTGTTTCGAGGATGATGTATCTTTTGAAAAATCATGGAAAACAGGTAAGGACGGGGAATTTTTAAGATTTGAAATCTCCTCTAAGAGTTTTTGCTTTTCTGCTTGAAACACTACTCTTTCCGATTCCAAAGTTGCTTTCAATTCGGAAATTTTACTAGCAATCATAGGAATTTCCAACCGTCAAGCGCTGAAAAGGAATCTTGGTCGACTAGCTTCGCAATAATTGTCTTTAAAGGGATAGTTCTAGTGTACCATTTATTGCAGATTGCTAGGATAACCTCATATTGTTCTGTGACGACATTCCACTCAGTTGCTTTGAGTTCAAAACGACATCGATTAAATTCCTCAATTTCTTTAGCTTGAGCATCCATAATTAAGTATTAATTTTAAAATTAATTATTTTCTGAAAGAAATGGCTCTTGAAACTTTTGTTCCAAAAAGTTTGGTTTTGTCAAAAGATAGCGTGAAATTTCGAAAAAAAATTAGATTTCGAAAATTTGAGAGTTACCAAAACTTTTTCTAAAATTTGCCAAAAATGTCCTAAATAGATTGTTGGATACGTGATCGTTGACACGTAAAGTGGATTTGCCTTTGGAAAATTAACAAAAGCGTTTTCTATACCTAAAATTTTGGGCCCGAAAAAATTTATTTTTAAAAAAAATTTCGAAAGTCCTTTTTTTTTTTTTTTTTTTTTTTTTTTTTTTTTTTTTAAGGGGTGGCCGAAAATTTTAGGTGGTCGAAAATGTTAAGGGTAATTTCAAAGGGTGGGTTATAGTGAAACTCGGATGGAAATATTTCGCTTAGTCTAAATTCGGGTAGAAATTCGATTTCAGTTTCGCCAAATTTCACAAATTCGGGGGACTCAAATTAAATTGGTCACGAATTATGAAATTCGGGTATTAGTAGAAATTCGTCGAATTTGATTTGAACAGTAGTAATTCGCCGAGTTTTCCACAATTGGGCAAATTTTGTAATTTTGCCCGAAAATTTGCCAAATTCGGGTAGTAGAAGTTCGCCGAAATTGTAAAATTTGATTCAAAATCAGGAATTCAAAATTCGGGTAACTTAATTGAAATTCGGCGAGAATTTTGAAATTGGATAACCAATTTCGGCGATAGAAATTCAATATCCAAATTCGGCCAGCTATCTAATGAAAATTGTCTCAAATTCTGGCGAATTTCGATCGAAATTCGGCGAGATGAATCAATTTTCGGGCTGATGAACAAACTTCGGGCAGATGAACACTGTTCTAGAATCAAATTTCATGCGCGATTTCTCCCCAAAACTCACTCAAATCAACTGAAAATTGATGGGTAATCACTCAAAAACACTCGAAAAAAAACTAAATGTTGATCTTAATCAAGCAAAATCAGCAACATATACTGAAAAATCTCAAGACCAAGACCTAAATATTTTCGAGTTTATCACATGAAAAACACCAAAAATTTCAGAAAATTTGATCAAATCCAAACGTGTTTGGCTCTGATACCACTTGTTATTCCTACGCATCCAACTACGTTTAAGATTAAAGACGATTTACCACGATTAAAGCTCGGAAGTATTGATTCGTCGTGGGATGGGCGTGGGAGACTTTGATAGCTTTGGAATTCTCTTGTAATATGACTAATCTCTTCACACACACACTATGTGTGAGGGTTTTTGGTATTTATACCACAAGTTGGTATATAATACCTTGGGCTTTTGTAAGCCCAGTTACATTTAATAGCTCACTAGCCTCTAATTAAATTAAAGCCTAGTTCGCTAAATTAATTACAAGACTAAGATAAAATAATACATTGAACACAATAAAATAATCCTAACACAAGATATAGCAAAGAAGTTCAAGAAGCACATAGAATATCATACGTAAACATAATAGAGCATGTGACGCACATTTCAAGCACGATTGAGATTCAACATGCCTAGCTTAGCAATAAGGAATTTGAATCGTTTTTCATCCAATGCCTTAGTGAATAAGTCGGCAAGTTGAAGCTCCATTTTAAGAAAATACATATCTATAGTGCCTTTTCTACATGATAGCGAATAGCTATGTGTTTCGTGCGTGAATGATGAAGAGGATTGCAAGTAACGGAAATAGTGTTGGGAAAGGTACCCGGTTTGTACCCGAGACGCAACGCCCCGGGATACGGTGCGGAATAAAATTTTTTCCGGGTTCCTTCGCAGCTCGGATCGAAAACTCTAATCACGTTGACACGTAATAGGGCGGGTCATACCCGCCCGCGGTCGTGTTGGGTATCGTCTAGATCGTCACGCCGACCTCGCAGCGTACCATGGTTTCGATTCTCCGAAGATGGCTAGAGAGAATTGATCCGTCGCTCGGGAGAGTGGTTTGCGTTTGTGTGTTCGTGTTTCGATTCTCGGGTCGAGAAATTTCGCGTCGATTCTCTTCCCGTGTCCTTTTCTTTGACGAGGGTCTCACCCTTATTTATAGTAGGGGAGGACGAAATTTTCAGCCCTAAACAAGGCTAAAATCTCGAAATATTTGTTCCTAAATATGAGAGATATTCTTGCCAAAATATCTCTCCTAATTGAATTCAAAATTCTATTAAAGGAACATACTATAAATAGAAAACTAACTAAGATATTAAAATATCTTCAAATATGGTAAATAAATTTCGAAATTTATATAAAATATAAATTCGAATTTTAGTGTTAATAAATAATATTCAAAATATTTTTATTACCATATTTGTAAATTACGAAAATACCCTTTAAGGCATTTTTCGAATTTCTCGGCTTAGGGTTAAATTCCAATTCTTCCCTCAAGTCTTTCTAAGCACTTAGCCAAGCCTATGTCTTAAAGTTAGTTTCATATGAAGTCCAACTTCGGTCCACTTAATGACCCCGAGGCCCAATAAGGCGTGGCATAACGACCCGAGGCCCGTTAAGGCCCAAAACACAATCTCTCCTTCTCGGTACACATTGATGATCCTTTTTAAGCCCGACTCTCTAGGTTCGACTCAATCGGCAAGGGAGGAATCCAAGAGTCCGGTAGGTGCCTAGCCAATCCCGCAGTACCGGACAGATCCCGACTTGAGCACGAATTTCGAACTAGTCTCATTCCAGAACCTAACTATAGATTATAGTACTACGTACAAACCCTTCAGCTGTGTCCCGATCGAGTGAGAGCCATGGTATTTGTCAAACTCACTAAACTCGATACTATGATAAAATGACACGAGGTAAATTTCCAAACTACCCTCCATGTCTAACATGAGTTAGTTTAATACCTTGGCCAAGGATTTTGTAATTTCCCGTCATCATTCTCATAGGACACTTGTCTCGATTACTTGCGAGACTGTGAATCCGTACTCGGCGGTCTAAGCCCGGCAATCACAAATATCCATCAAGACCGCATCTGTCGCGCTGACCCATGCAATAGCAAATTGGATCTTGCGAAACCAGTGATAGTCAAGACTTCAAAGTCAACTCCGTCAAAGCCCCTTTCGGTCTAAGGTTCAAGCAGACTACTATAGTTTTGTCGTCGATCATTGACACTCCTTGAGTAATAAGCCATGTTTGATCGTACGACCTGCGAGTCAGTGTCCATGAAACGATTCAATCCCTTGATTCGACTCGTATCACAAGTCATGACTTCTACTTCCAAGCGGTATATCGGCACACGGTAAGTCATCTACAAATAAGCCATGATTGGTTTTCCAGCACCCAACTGAAACATAAGGCTTATGGACATTTTTTGTTCGAGGTTAAGAGTCCACTGGTGCCTTCCTCTCTCGTACCCATCGAGAACAGTGACTCAACTCGACACATTTGGATTTATTCATTTATTGCTTTACCCGATGCTAAGTAAAGTATTCATATAACCAATAAACGAATAATGCCTTTATTAATACGCAAAACAATGTTTGATTACATTGACAATCGAATGATAAATAAGCTAATGCCCTATACATATCCAATCCTCGTATAGCATTCGAGGGCATATCCCTAACAAATAGCACTTTGAGAATCTCTATAAATGGGAATGTTATTAAATTCAAACCCGTAGTCGCGTAGTTGCATTCTCATCCATAGAACTTGAGAGCAACAGCTGGCAGCGGCGAAGTACTCCGCTTTGACCGTCGAAGTTGACACGTAATTTTGCTTCTTTGAGGACCAACAGACCAACTTATCGCCCAAAAATTGTGCTCCGCCATACGTGCTTTTTCTGCCCATTCGACAACCTGCATAATCAGCGTCAGTATAACCA
Organism: Linderniella brevidens; assembly: GCA_004919715.1. NCBI lineage: Eukaryota > Viridiplantae > Streptophyta > Magnoliopsida > Lamiales > Linderniaceae > Linderniella > Linderniella brevidens. The sequence goes on from SWDC01000145.1 coordinate 7,752,125, forward strand.
ATTAATCTAAAATTAGTGTCTTTTGGATATCAGAACCCTAAGCTGGGAGTTCCTTTAAGATAGCGTAGAATTTGCTTGCCCGTGTGCATGTGAGACTCCTTCGGGTCAGCTTGAAAACAAGCACAGAGGCAAGTGGCGAACATGATGTCGGGTCGGCTTAAGTAGAGAAGAGAGTCAATAATACTCCGATAAGTTGTGATGTTGACTGCCTTGCCAGATGGATCAACATCCAATTTATTGTTTGTTGACATGAGAGTACTCATAGGTGTGCTCTTGTCTTGGTTAAAAAACTTCAGAATATCTCTTATATACTTGATTTGACTGATGAAGATTCCATCGTTGAGTTTCTTGACTTGAAGTCCAAGAAAGAATTGGAGTTCGCCCATTAAGCTCTTCTCGAATTTTGTCTTCATCAGATCACCACATTTATGACAGAGTCGTTCATTTGTTGAGCCGAAAATGATGTCATCGACGTTAACTTGAACGATCATCAAGTCCTTGCCTTACTTTTTGATGAATAGTGTCGTATCGATTGTTCCTCTTATAAAGTTGGACTTTACTAGAAATTCGCTGAGAACATCATACCAAGTACTTGATCGACAGGATGAGCTCGAGTCCACTTGCGTTCATGAGGAAGAACCGAAGTAGATCCATCGTTGATATGTAGGTCCAGACATCCTGAATTGATATGCTGATCATTCGTAATAGGGAAAATCATTTCTAAAGTTGAATTGGAAGGAGTTTATGCATTGGCACTAGGAGGAGCGGCAGCACTAGTTGGTGATTCAGAATTTGGAGAATCTAGAACATTTGTTGGAGTTTGAGGGTTGGGAATCTCAATTATAATTTCCACTGTAGAAGGGGAAGGTGCGCTGCTTGGGATAGAATGTGACGAAGCAGGCATTTAAGACTCACCGATAAAAATGTTCAGAAAGAAAATCCAAGTCTTCCAAATTGGCGGGAATTGTTTCGTCTGACGGTGAGGTGGCTGTTGTCGGAATTTGTTGACTTTGTGCCAACATGCATATAAGTCCAGGTTCTGAACTGTTTTGTTCAGAAACCAATTTGGTCACCTCGGGAAAAGTGACGTTGTAGCTTTCCAATATTGTACGAGAAGTTGATGAATATCGAACAAAGACGGTTTCAAATGCTTTAGGGTCGAACTTGCTTCGATGCTCTCGATCGTTGGCCACAAAGCATTTGCACCCGAAGACTTTGAAGAAAGAGATATTCGGAATCCTTTGATTTATTATTTCATACGGCGTCTTTCAAAGCGTTTGTGAATGATCGTTCGATTTTGCGTAAAGCAAGTTGTACTCACTGCTTTAATCCATAGAAAGTGAGGGAGACCGGAATGTATAAGCCTTGTCCTTGCGGCTTGAACCAAAGTCCGGTTCTTTCGTTCCACGACACCATTTTGTTGAGGCATTTTAGCGGCTGAAAATTGCTGAATGATTCCAAGTGACTGATGGTAAGTGCTGAGACGCTGATTCTTGAATTCAGTCCCATTGTCAGTCCTGATTACTTGGATCTTCTGTTGCAAGAGATTCTGAGTTGTATTCACAAAACGTATTATCAAGTCTCCAGTTTCATCCTTAGTTCGTAGAAATCTTGTCCAAGTGTAGCGAGAATAGCTGTCGACAATTACTAGCACATATTTACGACCGTCGTACTTTGCGTTCACATTGGTCCACAAAGGTCCATGTGTAGTAATTCCAAAGGTCGAGATGTGGAAGTTACTTGCTTGAGTTGGTGTGACGCTCGCTTTATTTTTCCCATTTGACAAGCCGAACATTGATGCTCTTGTTGAAGTGAATAGTTGGTAGACCATTGACCAACTTTTTAGTAGAAAGCTTGTGAAGAGCTTTGAGATTTAGATGAGACATTCGGTGATGCCATAAGCTGTTCCTCTTAATTGTTGTCTGTGAGATGAGACAAACAACAGATGAAGGTCTTATAATTGTCAGATTAATGGTGTAAAGATTAGATCTTCGAGATCCTATAAGAAGTTTTTGATTTTGACTGTAATTATGCGCTGATCAGTGAGAAATACCACTTGAAAGCCATTATCGCAGAATTGTCCTATGCTGAAGAGGTTGTGTTTAAGACCTTGGACGTTAAGAGACATCTTTATTGTCAGATTCTTCAGAATTATATCTCAAAAGTCTAGTATTGGAGCTGGATCGTTGTTGCCGAATCTGACTAAGCCGTTGTATCGGTCTTGATAGTTGTTCATCAATTCTTGATTTCCCGTCATGTGTGTGGAGCAACCAGAATCTAGATACCACACATGATGGATCTGCATAGAAAGGTTTAGAGACTCCACTTATAAATGGATCCTCTCTGATTAGCAGATTTAGTAGTTCAAGTTTGTTCATATTTGGTGTTAGGTCCTTATCTATCAACTACCGATCGATCTAAGCATGAATTCTAGATATTCGAATGATAAATCTTACAAAATACCTTCGGTCAAATATCTTCTTTGAAGATCTTGAGAGAGAGAGTTTCTCGATTGCTATTATCTCTCTTAGAATGTGAATTCAATGCTTGTGTTTTTTCGAAAATAAACTTTTGTATTGATTTTGATAGTGTACATTGTATTTATACCTATTTACATGGTATATTTACTATTTGGTCCTACACTATCAAAACTACTAATTACACCCCTAATTACAAGGATAATAAAATAACAAAGCACAATTCTAAATTCTCTTCAATCTCCCCCTTTATGCTTGTCTTCGTTTCAGCTCCTTTTATCCTTGTCGGGCATAAAATGATTTTCGTAATCCCAATGCTGTCTCGTAACGTTGAACAACATTCCTCAGCTCCAACCTCTCATTAATCGCATCTAGAAGCTCATTTAAGAGTGGGGCCTCTTCTTCACAAAGATCTTCGAAGATTGTCTCTTCAGTGATCTCTCCCAATCTTTTATGGATGTTCTTCCACACTAAGTTTAATGTCCCGTCACAGAACTTGTGGATCTCTGACTTCATCATAGCTCTCGTCTTTCCAATGACTGGATTTCGATAAGTTATGGCGAGGTCAGGTTTCTTGAAAATGTAGTTCTTGGGAAAATTGTTGAGTGGGAAGCCCTTCATGAGCGGAGACTCCATGTTGACCTTCTTCATATTGTTCTCTATAGCAATTTGAAGGTCGTGTGCGGTGTGATACTTGATCTGCCGTACCATGAATCTCTTCAATCCCTCGAGTCTTTCTGTCTTGATGTACCTGGAGGACGTCTGATATTTTTTCTTGTACATCTGATATAGACGGTAGACATCATTCGGTGGAAGGAAAGAGAGATAGCTCTCATCTATCTCTTCTCGAGTGCGGTTGATGTCCGCTCGCTCAATGATGTACATAGGGGTAGGGTATCTTCCGATCGTATGCGAAACTCCGATGAGTTGGAGAATCGGTGGCTTGTCCCTGAAGTTTTTCTTAAGTTGATCAGTTGGGATGCCACTTCAATCGGGGCCAAGATAGTTGAGAATGAAGATGTGCTCCATTTTCCTCCTATCTTCCCAGTGTGGATTGCCCCGAAGATTTAGTTCGTTGAGCTTCTTTATCCGGTTTGGAGCCCTCCAGATCTGCTTTCTAATATCTTCAATAAACGGGACTTCAATTTTGATATTCTCCCACGGCGTCTCGACTCTAACTGTCCCTTTCGATAAGCGGGGAGGAGAGTCGACTCTGAGCATGATCATTTCTGGTAAATTTGGGAGAGCATAATTGTAGTTCTCGCATTCTTGAAGTTCTTCATCTTCAAGCAGCACCAAGTCCGCTGAAGCTTGTTGTAAGAAATATCTGATGTTGGAGAGTCAAGCTTGAGCAGCTTCCTCTGGTTCCCATTGCGTCATCCATTTCTCATAATCTTCTACTATAATATGTGGATCGTAGACGACTGCTTCTGTTTGGGCTTGGAGGAGGTTAGAGGTCGGGATTGGATTTGGATTTGTAGGAGAGAGAGATAGTGTGTGGGATATGGTGAGTGAAGTAGATGTTTGTTGGCGGGTTGTGGGTTGTGTGGTTGGTTGGTTTGAGGATGATCCTCCAGCTTCTTGATTCTTCGTTTGTTCTCGACTTACACCACGACCGCTTCGTGTGGTCCGTTGTCGTTTCTCCCCCTCATGACGATCTGGATCATCGGGATGATCATGTCTTCTTTTGGTGCGGGAGCTTTCTTCGCGGCACCTTGTTTGAGCTGGGGGCTCGGGTTCATCTACCAGTCTTCTGTAGAGACTCTCCTCAGCGGGGGTCGTGGTCTCTAAGGCGAGGAGTCGGGAGATGAGTATGTCGTGAAGCTGGGTGATTGGGATGGTATAGGGGTTGATGAGTGAAGGTGATGGAGTTGGAGTGGTGAGGGTGGGTCGGATTGGGGTGTGTATGGTGGTGGTAAGAGGTGGTGAGGAGACGGGAATTGTTTGAGCTTCTGACGGAGCGGCCTCGGACCGGTGCTTTTCCGGTATCCCTTCGGGAGGTCTCAATGGCCTGGAGCAGTCTGTCCGTCAGGCGATCTTCGAGAGAAGAAAGTGCTTCTTGTAAGCGTTGCTCCGTCACAATCATCGGTGGAGTGGGGCTAGGGAGGCGGTCCACTGTCACAACATCGGAAAAGGTTTCCGATGTGCCGCCTTGAACAAGTCTTGAGATTTCGGAACGTCTAGGGACATCCGTTAACAACCCTGAAGTCACCATTTCAATAGGTTGGCCTATTGTTTGCTCCGAAGATATCGGGGGTCCAATAGGGCTTCCATCCAATCCTTGAGATGATACGGTAGGTATCACCTCTATGGGTTTTGAGACAGATTCTGCTTGAATCTGTATGGTTGGCTGATCCATTGGTGGTGGAGGAGTTGTCACCGAAGCCGGTAGTATTGAAGGAGATACAGACGGGGTCGAGAGTTGTTGTCGGCGAGAGCGCCTTCTTTGGAGTCTGTATTCTTCATCCGAGTCAGTGGCCTCAGGAGATACATCTTAAGGAATACTTTCGGGCTCGACGGCCGGTGTCTCTATCTCCTGAGCCGTGGCTTCAGGCTCCATTGTTTCCACCAGCGATTCCCATTGAAAAGGTGTCGGAGCTGGATCCAAGGCTCGTACCATCTCCTCTGTGATGGAGTTATTTTGATAGTAGTCTTGGTAGGCCTCGTTCGTTGGATCAGCTAGTCTGAGCAGCTCCAATGGGATCCGCATTGATTGGAGCGTTAGGTCGGCTGCCTTCGAGTTGTGAAAGAAGCGAAGCGAGGTGGAATGTATTCTCCAACCGGTGGTAGTCTCGGGATCTCTGGATGAATGTCCTGAAGTGTGAGATCAACACCGGGAACCACCGTACATAGGGGAGAGATTTGGCCTTCGACTTGGTCTCCCTTTGACGTATCTGGTCCGCTAGATCAATCCATATCAGCTGGGCCACGTCTTATTTCTTTGAGAATATCTCTCCATGGAAGATGCGAAGGATATTCCCGTTCGCCTTGTCGAAGCCTGAGTGTTTTGGGGAAAGACATTTATTGATTATACCGAACAAGGTCCTACACGGATGTGGGATCCCGCTGTTTTGAAAATTTGCCAGTTTGGTCAGCGGGGGGTTTGTATCCCATCCGGAGCATATCTTCTACGATCTCCGCGTCCGTTGGAAGTTGATCAAAGTTGTTGTAGTGCGGGAGATCGAGCACCATGGCCATAAGATTTTTTGTCAGGGCGACATGTCTTGCATTTATCTTCGTCATGTATTCCACGCTATGGCCGTTGACGAAACTCTGCATACTTCCCCAGAATTGCTGGAGATAGACCATTGGTACGGTGGACGTCATGGTCAAGGCTGGCCATAGAGGGTGTCCTTTGAGGATGGAGATGATGACTTCATCCGGACACCGAAATGTAGTAACGTCCAGCTGGTAGTTCTTATCTTGGACTGACATGTAACTTCTAGAAGGGTAGATGTTTGGGTAGTTTGGACTTGCCATATCTGTAAACAATGAAAGATAATTCATTAGTTGGGAAATTTCATATGCGAATAAGTGGGATTAAGAATGAACTTAGAGAAATTTTGAAAATTTTAAGTGTTAAGGTTTATGTACGAAAGACTTGGTGAAAATTTGTAAAGTTGACTAAGTCTTAGAAGCGTATGGTTATTCGATCGGGAATGTAATCGAATGTTAATTTTTGCAATAAAAAATTTTCTAAGTCTTGAAGAAAAAGATGAAAAATTTTCTAAGTCTTTTTCAGCGTGTTTTGATTCGAGTGACAATTTATTCGATCGTTAAATTTGCGATCGAATAAAAAATGTGTCGAATAACTCAAGTTTTCGCCGATGATTTCTACGATCGAATAAAATGTTATCGAAAACAATAGTTTTTCGCTGAGTAATTTTGCGATCAAATAAAAAGTTGTCGAAAATCTTAAGTTTTTCGCCGCGTAGTTTTGCGATCGAATAAAAGAATAATCGAAAAACTTAAAGTTTTCGCCGCTTATTTTTGCGATCAGATAAATTTTAATCGAAAAACTAAGTTTTCGCCGCGAAGTTTTACGATCGAATTAAAATATATCGAAAACAAAAGATTTTCGACGCTGAGTTTTGCGATCGAATAAAACTTAGTAAAAACAAAAGTTTTTCGACGACAATGTTTGCGATAAGAACTTTTTCGATCGAAAAATTTTCAAATCAAACAGTAAACGCGTAATACGTAAATTTCGATTTCTACGTATATCATGAATTAATCTAGGTTCAGAACGTTCAGAAAACAGTTGCGGATCCAAATATCATGATTTTAACCCAAACAGTCGAGTTTAAACACGTTGATTTGAGAGCTTAAAATCGTTTTTAGTCGAAAAAGTATGAAAATGAAATTTCTTCAAATGTTTTCGAGAAACTGATTGTGAATCGTGTGTTTTTGACCGGAAAGTGATCCGAGACATGTTTCTACCTTCGAAATGGGCGAGTTTAGGAAGAAAATCATTGAGAGAAGGTGAGGTTTTGGTGAAATAGTCTGATCAGTTTGTCCTCTTTTTGTTAGAAGAACGTCTAAAGTGTTAATCCTAGAGCAAAGCTTCTTACGTTCGTCAGAGATTTCCTTATAATTAATTCTAGATATTTCTAAATCTCTCTGACTATCGCTAAGAGTTTTACTAAGGTCGTTAATTTTTGTCTCAGAAGTAGCTATCTAAGATTCAAGACTAGTTGTGGTTTCCTTAACATTAGATAAGAGAATTTTTAGGTAAACTGTTCTATCTAATTACTTTCGGAAATTATGTTCGCTAGGTGATAGTCTCTCCTTTAACTCTTTTGTACTTTTCCGCTCTTTTTTCATGTTTGCATATTTAATTTGTAAAGATTCTAACATGATTAATAATGTAGATTGAGGTGCAGATACCTCTTGAGATGAGTTCGATGCTTTGTCGTCGCCGGACCTCCTCGTTGAGCTTTCCTCTGAGGCATCGTTAAGAAATGCCATGAGAGCTAGATTATCGTTGTCAGAATCAGTTGTATCTTCTAGCCAGTGCTCTTGTTTGGCCATTAGAGCTACTCTAACTTCCTTTGGTATAGTTAACTGAAATTTCTTGGAGTAGTAGTTGGTGTCTTTCTCTTCGGAGGATTGCATTCTCTGGCGAAGTGCCGTATTTTACAATAATTGTAGCATTTTTGTGGCTCTTTGGCATTTTTGGATTCTGACGACTCGACCGATCTTTCCTTTTGCTTAGAACTTGAGGTTATAAGTCGGTTAGCTGAGGAGGAGGATTTCTTTTTGTAGAACTTTTTGCTCATCATTTTAGTAATGAGAGCCAATTGTTTCTTGAACTCTTTCATGTCGGCTCGGAATCCGATTCTGACTCATCTTCTTCTTCTGAAGAACTCGGCTGTCTGATGCTTTTATCTTTACGAGATCGACTAGTTTTTTTTTCCGAAACTAGAGCTATTGAGTCTTCGATTGCCCTTTTGTTCTTTTTGTATCTCGCTAATATCTTCCTCATGTTGAGTTGTCGAAAACGGCGTTATCCATTTCGTCCAAATCCTTGTTTTGGCGGATTTGCATGGATATTTTCTTCCACTCCGGTTGAAGAGATGAAAGAAATCGGATATTACCTCCATATTAGTCTTGAAAATTTCTATTTTCCTCATCTCGTTAAGAAGAGTCAAATAGCGTTGATAGAGTTCGTAGAGATTTCCCTCCATCTTAGCTTTGAAAGAGTCGTAAGCGGTGAGAATGTTTGCTTTCTTCGCCTTAACTCCGACTTCTGTCCGTTGCATCATTTTGTGGAGCTCGTCCCACATAGCCCTCGCACTTGATAGACTATCTATTTGCATATAGATGTCATTCGGGATGCCTTGCATCGGGAAAATTTTAGCTCTTAATCGCTCCCCCTCAGATTATTCACTAGGAATTTCGAGTCTTCTACTGGCAGGATTGAGAGAATTATTCGTGGCATCGCCTTCTTGGATAAGCCAGAATTGATCGGGTCCTTCTTGGAGCTTTCAAATTTGTAGCTTGATCTTTTGTCTCCAAGAAGTTCTTAAGTCGGCTTCTCCATACGGTGTATTCGCCTCTTTGTAGAATTGGAGGACATACATCGTTTCCAAGTGAGTAAGCATCCATTGTAGTAGTTGATTGGTAGGATCTCGTGAAAGTTTGGAGTTTAAATGGTAAAAGTGCTTCACAAGTGACAAATTAGTTAGTAATGTTTGGCTCGTACTTTAAGGAATTTTCCTTTACAGACTTATTTTTCGGTTCAGAAAGAAATTGTTTTTTAGTAGAAAAAATATTTAGTATAAGAATTGATACTTCAAAATTTTGGCAAAGATTTTTGAATTTATGATTTTGATCAAAAAAGATTATTCAAAGAAAAATATTTTTCGTATGTTTTGAAAATTATGATTTTGATTTAAAAAAAATCCAGATCAGTGTAAAATGTGTGTGCTTGAAAGTTCAGTAATTGAAATTTTTTTCGAGCAGTAAGATTTTCGATTTGAAAAAATTCGATCCTTATAATCGAAAATGATTTTCCATAGTATAAGTTTTTTGAGGTATGTTTATCGAAAATTATTTTTCGAGTGAAAAAAGTTTTGCAAAAGTATCGTATCGAAAAATAGTTTATCGAAAAATTTTGTCAATCGCAAAAACTTTTATCGAAATATTTTGTAATGGAAAAATTAAAGTGATCGAAAATTTCGTTAAATTTGACTCAGTTTGTGGACTAAAACTTATTCGAGTGTGAAATATTTGATCGAAATATATTTTCACTAAATTTTGACTTGAAAATTTAGATGATCGAAAAACTTGTAATAGTAAAATAAGTTTTTCGTGTCAAAACTAGATATGTATTTAGCGAAAACAGTATTCGTCGATTTACGCTTAGTTACGCTCGAAAAAGATATTTATGTCTGAATCGAAAAATTAACTATCAAAAATAAAGTTTTTCGAGTCTTAAGTATGAGTGACACTCACGAAAACAGTATGAGTATCAAAAAACTTTTCGCCAGTGAACTTATTCGAAAAAGATTTTCGAGCTAAGTTTTTCGATCAAAATATGATAAAAGAACATAACTCGAGTTCAATGGAACAGTAAAAACCCAGATGAAACTGAAAACTCAAGTCGCTGAGATTCTGGATAATCACTCGAATATGATTTCTGAATATGAACAAACACAAGATTAACCACGTTTTACAGCAAAAATATATCGATTATTAAGAAAATCAAACCGTAGTCAAAACTCAATCGCAAACATTAAAATCAACCGAAATAAAAAATCAGAAATAAGCCGATGTTCTAAGCGATTGAAATGAGAACATAATTCATTTCTAACATGTAATCTATCACTTTAGCAGCAGGATCATCAACAAAATTTTCAAAATTAAGCACATAGATCAACGTGCATTTCGCGCGTGTTTTTTTTTAAATGAGTACGTGTTTTTTTTTTCTAAGAAGAGCGAATTCAATCCAAAAACGATCACGATTTGCTCTGATACCAATTGTTAGGTCCTAAGTAATCAACTAACAATATATTTTGGCATGAATTATATATATTCGAATATGAATTGTCGAGAGTTATCTTCGGTCGATATGGGAGGGAGAAATGTTTAGGGTGAGGAAGTTTTCGATTGTAATTCTCTCTCTAGATTGTGAATTCTTTTGCCTTGTGAATTTTCTGAAATTCTTGCATATTGATTTATGTGGAGTACATTGTATATATACCTCTATACATGGTATATTTACTAATTAGTCCTACACTAACAAAAATAAAAGCTACGCCCCTAATTACAAGGATAACTAATTAACAAAGCACAATTTCTACGTTTCTTCAGAATCGCGTGTATTTGTTCAAGAAAATGGTTTTTTCCGTTTGTCCTCTTTGCATAAGAATATCCTCTAAGCTTTTAATATTAGAGTATAATTGCATACATTCCTCATTTGCAAGGTTGTACTCGCTAGTTTTGGATTTTCACTCGCTTTCACAAGTTTTTCTAGTGGTAGTTCGAGACTGGAGTTTTGAGCTTCTCTATCTATGTGTCACGACTCGATACTCTTTCTTGTGCAACTTCTAGCTGACAACTAAGAGTGTGTTTTTCTCTTAAGTTTTTGCGCAAGCTTTGATGATTGTTTTCTAATCTTGCTTCTAATTCCTCTAGGGTCTTTTTGTGATATATAGAGTTATTGTAAACTTGCTTAGATTCGTTGACCCGTTTGGACAAAGCACGGACCATAGCCTCAGATTCAGCTAAATTATTTACTAAGGCAATTGATAGTCCATTTTTTTCTCGTAAAAAGTTATCGATAAGCTTCGCAATACAACATGCGTCTTTAAGTTTTGCGATAAGATTCCAGTTATAATTATCGCAAATATTTATTGTTTACGAGATTCTATCACGAGGAACAAACTAACAATAATAATAGAATAATATTCTTTGCGGCCCCTGAAACGAACTTTGCGATAGTATTGAGGTAAGTTTGTCTTTTGCGGCACATGTGGTCAACCCGCAAAATATGCTCTCGAAAAAACAAATTTAATCGAATATTTATCGAGAAAAATTGAGAGTTTCTCGTTATCCATTCTTGGACACATCTTTCATCGCAAACATTGTTTTTCGACAATTTATTGCAAAATAAAGTTTCTCGATACTTTCTTGCATAAAACTTTTTCTCACAAATTTTTTTTGCACGAAACTTTCAGTTCACAAAATTTATCGCGAAACTTTACTTTACCGTAAAACCTTTATCTACAAACTTTCTCAGTATCATTTGATAATAGAATTTCTCCATATCAATTTTGGCAAATTATAAGAAAATTTTGGTATTTTTTTTCCGATGTTTTCGACATCAATATAAAATATTTCGTTATCTACCAAAAGTTTTCGATACGTATATAATTTTCGAACTTCATTTCACGAAAACACCAAAATTTTCGATACGAAATTTTATAAAGCCAATTTTGAATTTTTTATCGAAGAAATTTTTACGAAGAAAAGTTAGTCAACCCGAAAAACTTTAACCCGAGAAAGTTTAGATTTTGCAAAGGATTTATCGAGAACCTATATTGCAAAATTAAGTTTCTCGGTACGACAAATTTTTCTCAATACACATATTTTTTCGATACTTAACCTATTGAGTCGAATTTTTCAAACTTAAATCTTTTGATCCAAAGGGTTTTAATTTAATATTTTTTTTAAAAAAAAAAATTTCAACTTTATTAAAAAAATTTTGGAACATTATAGAAAAGTTTTGGTAAATTTTCGAAGTATTGAACATCAATTTAAAAGTTTTCGGTACGCGACCAAAAAGTTTTCAATACCCCAAATTTTCCATACTTCACGATTATTTTTCGTTAATACCAAAATTTTTCGATACTAACTTTTATAAAAAATCAAAAGTTTCGAATATTACAAATTCAAATTCTAAGATCCAAAAACGCGCCAACGATCAAATATCCAACCTAACCAACACAAACGGATACCTACTCTATGGAACACAACCAAGACCTAATTTATGCTCTTCAGAGAGCACGGTATCTACGAATGAATTCTTCAACTGACCATATCAAGGTTAGTCCTTCTGACTCTAGTTTATTTGAAAAATTAGAAAGAACAGTTAAAGAGTTAGAAGCAAAACACGGGGAACTTACCACGCGTCTTAAAAATAGTGAAGCATCATGTCGTAATAAGTCACTCCTTTATGATGAAAATTAGTTGAGGAACGCGGAAAATTGTACTCAAAAATTAAAAATTTAGAAGACAATCTCGTGGAAAAGGGTCAAAAAGACCAAAGTTCCTCTATAGCCTTAGCACTTAATTGGAAATTTACATTCTAATAAACCTTGAAGAAACATAGAAATTGTGCTTTGTTAATTAGTTATCCTTGTAATTAGGGGCGTAGCTTGTATTATTGTTAGTGTATGACTAGTTAGTAAATATACCATGTATAGAGGTATATATACAATGTGCACTACAAAAATCAATAGACAAGAATTTCAGAAAATTTCAAAGCAAAGAATTCACATTCTAGAGAGAGAAATACAATGGAGAAATTCCTCACTCTAAACAAGTTCTCTATCCAGATCTTCAAACGTGATTAAAGAAACTTTAGAATTGTGCTTTGTTATTTTGTTATCCTTGTAATTAGGGGCGTAATTAGTAGTTTTGATAGTATATGACTAAATAGTAAATATACCATGTAAATAGGTATAAATACAATGTACACTATCGAAATTAATGCACAAGTTCATTTTCGGAAAAACCACAAACATTGAATTCACATTTTTAAGAGACAGAATAGCAATCGAGAAACACTCTCTCTCAAGATCTTCAAAGAAGATATTCAACCGACGGTATTTTGTAAGATTTATCATTCGAATATCTAGAATTCGTGCTTATATCGATCGGTAGTTGATATATGAGGACCTAACAATTGGTATCAGAGCAAATCATGATCACTTTTGGATTGAATTTGCGATTCTAAGATCAAAATAATTTTCCAGATTTTTCGATCGAAAAACTCACGTGAGATATATTTTGATCAATGCGCTTAATGTTTGCAAATCTTGTTGATGCTCTTGCTGATTAAGTGATAGATTATATGTTAGAGACATTAGAATTGTGCTTTGTTATTTTGTTATCCTTGTAATTAGGGGCGTAATTAGTAGTTTTGATAGTGTAGGACTAAATAGTAAATATAACATGTAAATAGGTATAAATACAATGTACATTATCGAGAAAACATACAAGTTCATTTTTCGAAAAAATCACAAGCATTGAATTCACATTCTAAGAGAGTGAAAAGCAATCGAAAAACACTCTCTCTCAAGATGTTCAAAGAAGATATTCAAACGAAGGTAATTTGTAAGATTTATCATTCGAATATCTAGAATTCATGCTTAGATTGATCGTTAGTTGATAGATAAGGACCCAACAATCGGTATCAGAGCATATCGTGATCGCTTTTGGATTAAATTCGCGATTATAAATCAAATAATTTTTCCAGATCTTTCGATCGAAAAAAAACTTACGAGTAGATTTCAATCAATGTGCTTAATGTTTGCGATTGATGATCTTGCTGATTAAGTGATAGATTATATGTTAGAAATGATTTACGTACTGATTTTAATCGCTTAGAACGTCATATTTATTCAGATTTTCGATTTAGATCGATATTTGCGTTTGCGATTAAGTTTTGATTGCGACTTGATTTTCTTCATAATCGATATATTTTGCTGTAAAACGTGGTTAATCTTGTGTTTGTTCATATTCAGAACTAAGAAACGAGTGATTATCCAGAATTTCAGCTCCTAACTTGAACCTTTTGGTTGAATCTGATGCACTAAGACTAATAAGACATTTGTTCACGCTGAAATTAACCTCCCATGTAAGGTCCAACCTCAATGGGTTCCTACGACACCATCTAGGCCAACGCAAGCCCAAAAGGCCAAATTGACTAAAGAGGTACCACTTAAAACAACTAATACCAAGTTGGTTTGGGTACATAAAAGCATAAATGGTTTAGGAACCAAAAATGAACAAATCTTACCTACCAAAATCTGCTAATCCCAGAGGACCCATTACTAAGTGGGTACCTAAGTCTCTTTAAAATTTTTATGCAGATCCATCATGTGTGGTATTTAGATTCTGGTTGCTCTACACACATTACGGGAAATCAAGAATTTTTGAACAACTACCAAGACCGTTACAACGGAAAAGTCTGATTTGGCAACAACGACTCAGCTCCAATACTTGGCTTTGGAGATATTCTACTGCAAAATCTGACGATTAAAGATGTCTCTTACGTCCAAGGTCTTAAACACAATCTGTTCAGCATATGACAATTCTGTGACATAGGATTTCAAGTGGTGTTTCTGGCTGATCAGTGCATAATACTAAATAGTCGGGATCAAGAACTTCTAACAGGATTTCGAAGATCTAATCTTTACACCATCAATCTGACAACAGTTCGACCTTCGACAGTTGTTTGCCTCATCTCACAGACAACAATCAAGAGGAGCAGCTTATGGCATCAACGTTTGTCTCATCTAAACCTCAAAGCTCCTCACAAACTCTTTGTTAAAAAGTTGATCAATGGTCTACCAACAATTTCTCCTCAATGAAATAAGGCAGATAGAAATTTTCAAGACCAACATGGAGGTCAACATCCGATTTCTCTCTTCTCTTCAACCGTAGTGGAAGAAAATATCCATGCAAATCCGTCAAAACAAGGATTTAGACGAAATAGATATCCACACCGTCTTTGATAATCTCGCTCAACACGAAGAAGATATAAGCGAGATACAAAAAGAACTTAAGGGCAAGCAGATCAAAGACTCTATAGCTCTAATCTCTGAAAGAAAAACGAGTCGATCTCGCAAGGATAAAAGCATCAAGTTGCCAAGTTTTTCAGAAGATGAAGACGATTCCGCATCGGACTCTGAGCCAGACATGAAGGAGTTCAAGAAATAATTGGCTCTCATTACTAAGATGATGAGCAAAAAGTTTTATAAAAAGAAATCATCCTCTTCGGAAAATAGACTTCGGACATCAAGCTCCAAGCACAATAAAAGACCGACCGAGTCCTCAGAATCTAAAAAGACCAAGAACCACAAAAGTGCTATAATTGTGGTAAGATAGGGCACTTCGCCAGAGAACGCAAACTTCCCAAGAGAAAGGATGCCAACTACTACTCCAAAAAATTCCATCTAACTAAACAAAATGAGGCTAGAGTAGCTTTGATGGCGGAACAAGAGCATTGGCTCGAAGATACCACAGATTCTGAAGACGAAAATCTATATCTAATGGCGTACCTTGACGAAGCCTCAAACGATAATTCATCAAGGAGGTCAGATGATGAAGAAAAAGCATCCACTTCATCACAAGAGGTAACGATGCCTAACTCTACATTATTAAACATGTTAGAATCCTTACAAATAAAGTATACTAACATGAAAAATGAGCGGAAAAGCAAAAAGGAATTAGAAGAAAGACTAGCCCTTAGTGAAAATAATTTTCAGAAGCAATTAGATAAAACAATTCACTTAAATATTCTTTTATCTAATGCTAAAGAAACCATAACTACTCTTGAATCTAGGATAGCAACCTCTGAAATAAAAATATATGACCTTAGTAAGACTATAAGCGATTGTTAGAGAGATTTAAAAATTTCTAGAAATAATTTTAAGGAAATCTCTGATGAACGTAAGAAGCTTTAGTCTATGATTAAAACTTCAGACGATCTTCTAACAAAGAGGGGGCAAACGGACCAGACTACATTTCTAAATCAACCTCTTGATATGGAATTTTATAATCCTAAAGAAGGCTTATGTTTTAACAATCCCTATAACTTAAAAAAGGTCAATGTCAAACAATTATATGATAACAAGTATATGGAATTAGGATTAACTTCTCTAACGGCCTTTACTAACTCTTCTGAACGAAAAGTCACTAATAGGACTGATATTCCATTTGACTACACCGAATTGAATAGTAGTTACAAGACACGGGAAATTAACATGTCGAGTGACTATAATTCAATATATCCTTTAGAAGATCTTCCTAAAGTTTAGGAAGAAAATAATGATCATTTTCAAAATTCTACTCTCTGTTATATACCTGCTATTATTAAGAAAATAGCTGATTTAAACGCTTCCTTAGAAACCGAACGAAAAAATTCCAAAGCTGAAAAGAATGGGCTTTTATTGGAGATTTCTAATCTCAAAACTTCCTATATTTTAAAATCGTGTCCTGATTTTACTTTGAAAGAAAAATCATTAAAAAAGGACATGATCAAATCTAAGAAAACACCTCCCATTATGTTACAAAATATTTTAAAAGAAGATAAATCTTCTTTAAAAAGCGTTAAGGGAGGTAAAGAATCCTTAAATGCTTCAAAAAGGAACAAGATTTTTTCTAACTCTTTTTCTACTCCATCCACAGGTAGAGTAGAAAAAGAGGTGAAGCATGCAAAGGAAAGAGTGCCTATGATAGAATTTCAAAAGAAAAGTGATATAAAAGATTTATTTTCAAAATTTTCTTCTGTATCAAAAACTATGGGCACTCGTAAGAAGACAGTCGTTTCTAATTTTAATGTTGCTTCTACATATGAGTTAAAGCCTATTAATTTTGAAAGCACAAGTTTTGAAATTGGCTCAACTTCTAAAAACATAAATCATCATTCTTAGACAAACACAAATCGTAAGTCTCGAAGGACTCAAGATCGGGCTATAAAGAAAGCTTATAGTTCGATACATTCTTGTCCTCATTTAAGGTAACCGGTCAAACTCAGCCAAACACCTTAAGAGACTAGCTAGAGAAAAGATTTTCTCATGCACTATGATTCATAAGACATTTGTCCGCGCTGAAATTAACCTCCCATGTAAGGTTCAACCTCAATGGGTTCCCAAGACACAATCTAGGCCAACGCAAGCCCAAAAGGCCAAGTTGCCTAATGAGGTACCACTTAAACCAACTAATTCCAAGTTGGTTTGGGTACCTAAAAACATAAATGGTTTAGGAACCAAAAATGAACAAACATTACCTACTAAATCTGCTAATCCAAGAGGACCCATTACTAAGTGGGTACCTAAGTCTCTTTAAATTTTTTTATGCAAATCCATCATGTGTGGTATTTAGATTATGGTTGCTCTACACACATGACGGGAAATCAAGAACTTTTGAGCAACTACCAAGACCGTTACAACGGAAAAGTCAGATTTGGCAACAACGACTCAGCTCCAATACTTGGCTTTGGAGATATTCTACTGCAAAATCTGACGATTAAAGATGTCTCTTACGTCCAAGGTCTTAAACACAATCTGTTCAGCATAGGACATTTCTGTGACATAGGATTTCAAGTGGTGTTTCTAGCTGATCGGTGCAGAATACTAAATAGTCGGGATCAAGAACTTCTAACAGGATCTCGAAGATCTAAACTTTACACCATCAATCTGCCAACAGTTCGACCTTCGACTATTGTTTGCCTCATCTCACAGACAACAATCAAGAGGAACAACTTATGGCATCAACGTTTGTCTCATCTAAACCTCAAAGCTCTTCACAAACTCTCTATCAACAAGTTGGTACACGGACTACCAACGATTTCCATACATCAAGAGCATAATTGTTCGGCTTGTCAAATGGGTAAAATGAAGCGAGCATCACACAAACTCAAGCAAATTGCTTCTACATCACCATTAGAATTAATTCACATAGACCTCTGTGGACCAATGCGTACACTAAGTATCAACGGTGGTAAATACATGTTCGTAATTGTCGATGATTATTCTCGCTACACATGGACAAGATATCTCTCAACAAAAGATGAGACTGGAGACTTGATAATCAGCTTTGTGAATACGACTCAGAATCTCCTGCAAAAGAAAAGCCAAGTAATCCGGACTGATAATGGAACTAAATTCAAGAATCAACGCCTCAGCAATTACTATCAGTCACTCGGAATTATTCAACAATTCTCAGTCGCTAAAACACCTCAAGAAAATGGCATTGTAGAACGGAAGAACCGGACTCTAGTTGATGTTGCAAGAACAATGTTGATCCATTCCGGTCTCCCTCACTTTCTATGGGCTGAAGTAGTGAGTACCGCATACTTTATGCAAAATCGGACGATTATTCACAAACGCTTTGAAAAGACGCCGTATGAGATAATAAATCAAAGGATTCCGAATATCTCTTTCTTGAAAGTATTCGGGTGTAAATGTGTTGTGGCCAACGATAGGGGGCATCGAAGCAAGTTCGACCCTAAAGCATTTGAAGCCGTCTTCGTTGGATATTCATCCACTTCTAAAGCATACCGAGTCTATATCAAGTCTTCGCGTACTATCTTGGAAAACTACAACGTCACTTTTCAAGAAGTGACCGAATTTGCTTCTGAACAAAACAATTTAGAACCCGAGCTTATAGGCGTGTTGGCACAAAATCAACAACTTTCGACAACTTCTACCTCAAAGTCAAGAGAAGCAATTCCCGTTGACCTAGAAGATTTAAACTTTCTATTTGAACATTTTTATCGGAACGAGTCTCAAATGCCTGCTTTCGTCTCATTTTCTCAATGGAAGACATTCAAATTGAGACTCATAATCCTCAAACTCCGACAAATGTTACGGATTCTGCTAATTCTGAATCTTTCACTACTGATGCATCTTCTACAAATGCAGATGAGGAAATTCCTTCCAATTCAACCTCAGAATTAAATTTCCCAACTACGAATGATCAGCCCATCAATTCAGGATGTCTCGATCTACACACCAACGAAGGATCTACTTCGATAATTCCTCATGAACGCAAATGGACTCGAGCTCATCCTATTAACCAAATCATCGGTGATCCTTCAAGTGGAGTACGCACTAGGACATCTACACAAAGCGGCTTATTCACATGCTTCTTAAGCCAAAACGAACCAATTAAGGTAGCCAAAGCTCTTAAAGACCCGGATTGGGTAATCGCAAAGCAAGATGAACTCAACCAATTCGAGCGTCTACGAGTTTGGACATTATTTCATCGACCGCAAGGCAAAACAATCATTGGAACTAAATGGGTTTTCAAGAATAAGAAGAACGAGAACGGTGAAGTAATCAGAAATAAAGCACGACTCGTAGCCAAGTGGTACAATCAACAAGAAGGAATTGACTACAACGAGACGTATGCTCCGGTTGCACGTACGAAGCAATTCGAATATTTCTAGCATACGCGGCTCATAAAGACTTCAAAGTCTATCAAATGGATATTAAAACCGTCTTTCTCAACGGTGTGTTAAAAGAAGAAGTCTAAGTCGCTCAACCCGACAGGTTCGTGCACGAGAATCATCCCGATCATGTCTATCGATTGGACAAAGCTCTCTATGGACTAAAATAAGCCCCTCGTGCTTGGTATGATGTCCTAGGCGAATTTTTAGTCAAAGTCCAACTTTATAGGAGGCACCATCGATACGACACTCTTCATCAAAGGACAAGGCAAAGACCTGAAGATCATTTAAGTTTACGTTGATGACATCATCTTCGACTCGACAAATGAACGTCTCTGTCAGAAATTTGGTGAACTCATGAATACCAAATTCGAGATGAGACTCCAATTCTGTCTTGGACTACAAGTAAAGCAACTCGAAGATGGAATCTTCATCAATCAAACCAAATATATCCGAGATATTCTGAAGAGATTTAACCAAGACAAGAGCACACCGATGAATACTCCCATATCAACAAACTGCAAATTGGATGCTGATCCGTCTGGCAAGGCAGTCAACATCACAACCTATCAGAGTATTATCGGATCTCTTCTTTACATGACGACCACCCGACCCGACATCATGTTCGCCATGTGTCTCTGTGCTCGTTATCAAGCTGACCTAAAGGAGTTAACATGCATGCAATCAAGCGAATTCTACGCTATCTCAAAGGAACTCCCAACTTAGGGCTTCAGTATCCTAAAGATACTGATTTTAGATTAATTGGTTATACTAACGCTGATTATGCAGGTTGTCGAATGGACAAAAAAAGCACGTCTGGCGGAGCAAAATTTTTAGGCGAAAAGTTGGTCTACTGGTCCTCAAAGAAACAAAATTGCATGTCAACATCGACGCCCGAGGTGGAGTACGTCGTGGCTGCAAGCTGTTGCTCGCAAGTTCTATGGATGCGGATACGACTACGCGATTACGGGTTTGAATTTAATAACATTCCCATTTACAGTGATTCTCAAAGTGCTATTGCCATAACTTGCAATCCTGTTTACCATTCACGCACGAAACACATAGATATTCGCTATCATTTTATAAAAGATCATGTAGAAAAATGCACTATAGATATGTATTTTGTAAAAACAGAGCTTCAACTTGCCGACTTATTCACTAAGGCATTGGATGAAAAACGATTCCAATTCCTTATTGCTAAAGGATTAGAAATGAATTTCAAAAAGGGCTCATGGAATTGAAGAATTTGTTTAAGCTCACTAAACCCAAAAGTACCCTACCCTTTTAGTCAGAGCCTAAAAATAATCCCTTTAAAGTCCCTTTGATTCAAAATGATGAACTTTCACTTGGTAAGTTGATTAAATATGCTACGATAACAAACAAATTGATATAATTTTGTCGTGATGATATGAGTGATATATCTACTAAATATTTCCATGAATAAAATAAATTGAGTGCTAAGAGCGAAACTTGCGAGAGTTGTCAAAATGATTCATACTAAGATGTCAGAATATTAGTTTAGTTACATGATTTGACGACAAATTATTATTTTTTATGTCATGAGAAATTTTTGTGTGATAATGTTCAAAATTTTTGAAATTTCTTTTGGAAATATTGTTTCGCACATTTTAAATGCATTAATACATGCATTGGTTCAGAATTGATAAAATGCGAATTTTTTTTTTTTGAAAAACGAAAATTTTAATGAATCTATGCTGAATTGCTTAAAATGCGTTACTTGTACTATAGTAAATTTAAGTACTAAATATGTGCTTAGATGACGAAAAGTTCAAACATGCAATTGTTGAGGGGGAGTTTTATATGGGAATTTGTTATTATCTCCTATATGATTTACTTATAAAACATGACATCTAATATTTTTTTTAAGCATCACAGAAAATTTAATGCTCATCCGAGGAGTCAAGTGTTGAATTCCATCAACAGTAGGAGATAATTGCATTTCTTTCAGAAACACATGGAACATAATGCAATTTACTTTTGGGTGAATTCATAAAAGATTAAATTTTAGTTTAATCAGACCTGAATCTTAACGCAAGCCCAAAATATTTTTACGGCCCAAAGTTTTTTCTACTCGATCGTAAAGTATTAATACAACTTTATAGATCGAAAAACTCCCTCACTCGCAACTTCTCTTTATCGAAAAATTTTTCGACTTCCAAACACTCTTCGAACTCTCTTCGCGATTTCACCAAAACTTCAGTAATCTCAGTGATTTTCTTCCTAAACTCGCCGATTTCGAAGGTAGAAACACGTTTTGAATCACTTTCCGGTAAAAAACACACGATTCGCAAATAGTTTCTCAAAAACATTTGAAGAAATTTCATTTTCATACTTTTTTGACTAAAAACGATTTTAAACTCTCAAATCAACGTGTTTAAACTCGACTGTTTGGGTTAAAATCATAATATTTGGATTCGCAACTATTTTCTGAACGTTTCGAATCATGATTAACTCATGATTTACCCAGAAATTGAATTTTACGTGTTACGCGTTTACTGTTTGATTTGAAAATTTGTCGATCGAAAAAGTTTTTATCGCAAACAGTGTCGTCGAAAAAGTTTTGTTTTCGTTAAGTTTTATTCGATCGCAAAACTCAACGTCGAAACCATTGTTTTCGATATATTTTAATTCGATTGTAAAACTTCACGGCAAAAACTTAATTTTTCGATTAAGTTTTATTCGATCGCAAAAATAAGCGGCGAAAACTTTAAGTTATTCGATATTCTTTTATTCGATCGCAAAACTACGCAGCGAAAAACTTAAGTTTTTCGATAACTTTTTATTCGATCGAAAAATTACTCAGCGAAAAAACTATTCTTTTCGATATCATTTTATTCGATCGTAAAAGTTATCGGCGAATAACTTGAGTTATTCGACACATTTTTTATTCGATTGCCAATTTAAGAATCGAATAAATTGTCACTCGAATAAAAACACGTTGAAAAAGATTTAGAAAATTTTTCAAGTTTTTCACCAAGACTTAGAAAATTTTTAATCGCAAGAATTAACGTTCGAATAAATTCTCGATCGAATAAAAATACGCTTACGAGACTTGCAACTTTTTCACCTAGTCTTTCGCAAATAACACTTAGAATTTTTTTTTTTAAATTTCTCTAAGTGTACATTTAATTCGATCAATTCGTATATGAAAAATTTATCTAATGAAGTTTATTTCATTCTTTATAGAAATGGCAGAAATGGCACAACTAGCATATGCCAACATCTACCCTTCTGACTGCTGGATGACGGTCCACGACAACAACTATCAGTTGGACCTTACCACATTTCGGTGTCCGGATGAAGTTATCATCTCCATCTTCAAATGACACCCACTATGGCCAGCTCTGACAATGACCGCCTCCGTACAGATGGTCTACCTCCAACAATTTTGGGGACGTATGCAGAGCCATGCAGTCGGAGATGACGTGTAATACACGACGCAGATAAATACAAGACATGTCGTCCAAAACAAAAATATAATGGCCATGGTGCTCGATCTCCCACACCACGAACACTACGATCAACTTCCAACGGACGCGGAGATCGTGGAAGATATGCTCCGGATGGGATACAAGCCCCCGCTGACCAAACTGGCAAATTTTCAAAACAGCGGGATCCCACATCCGTGGAGGACCTTCTTCGGCATAATCAATAAATGCCTCTCCCCAAAACACTCCGGCTTCGACAAGGCGAATGGGAATATCCTTCGCATCTTCCATGGAGTGATCTTCTCAAAGAAATACGACGTGGCCCAGTTGATATGGAATGATCTAGCGGACCAGATACGTCAAAGGGAGACCAAGTCGAAGGCCAAATATCTCCCCTATGTACGGTGGTTCCCGGTGTTGATCTCACACTTCATGGACATTCATCCAGAGATCCCGAGACTACCACCGGTTGGAAAATACGATCCACCTCGCTTTGCTTCTTTCACCACCCGAAGGTAGCCGACCTAGCGCTCCAATCAATGGTGATCCCATTGGAGCTGCTCGGACTAGCTGATCCAAAGGACGAGGCCTACCAAGACTACTGTCAAAATAACTCCATCACAGAGGAGATGGTACGAGCCTTGGATCCAGCTCCGGCACCTTCTCAAAGGGAATCGCTGGTGGAAACAATGGAGCTTGAAGCCAC
This sequence comes from Linderniella brevidens, assembly GCA_004919715.1. NCBI lineage: Eukaryota > Viridiplantae > Streptophyta > Magnoliopsida > Lamiales > Linderniaceae > Linderniella > Linderniella brevidens. The sequence continues at coordinate 7,775,441 of SWDC01000145.1, forward strand.
GGCTCAGGAGATAGAGACACCGGCCGTCGAGCCGGAAGGTGTTCCTCAAGATGTATCTCCCGAGGCCACTGACTCGGATGAAAAATACACTCCAAAGAAGGGGTTCTCGCTGACAGCAACTCTAGACCCCGTCTGTATCTCCTTTAATACTATCGTCTTCGGTGACAACTCCCCCACCACCAATGGATCAGTTAACTGTACAGATTCAACCAGAATCTGTCTCAACACCCATAGAGGTGATACCAACCGTATCATCTCAAGGATTGGATGGAAGCCCTATTGGACCCCAGATATCTTCGGAGCAAACAATAGGTCAACCAATTGAAATGGTGACTTCAGGGTTGTTAACGGATGTCCCCGGACATTCCGGAATCTCAAGACATGTTCAAGGCAGCACATCGGAAACCTTTTCCGATGTTGTGACAGTGGAGTGCCTCCCTGGCCCCACTCCACCGATGATTGTGACGGAGCAACGCTTACAAGAAGAACTTTCTTCTCTCGAAGATCGCCTGATGGACAGACTGCTCCAGGCCATTAAGACCTCCCGAAGGGATACCGGAAAAGCACCGGTCTCCGAGGCCGCTCCGTTAGAAGCTCAAACCATTCTCGTCTCCTCACCACCTCTTACCACCACCATACACACCCCTATCCGACCCACCCTCACCACTCCAATTCCATCACCTTCACTCATCAACCCCTATACCATCCCAATCACCCAGCTTCATGACATTCTCATCTCCGGACTCCTAGCCTTAGAGACCAGGACCCCCGCTGAGGGGAGTCTCTACAAAAGGCTGATAACTGAACCCGAGCCGCCCGCTCAAACAAGGTGCCGAGAAGAAAGCTCTCGCACCAAAAGAAGACATGACGATCCCGATGATCCGGATCGTCATGAGGGGGAGAAAAGGCAACGAACCATACGAAGCGGCCATGGTGTGAGTCGCGAGCAAACAATAAAGAGTCAAGAAGCAGGAGGATCATCATCAAACCCACAAACCCACAAACCACACAACCCACAACCCGCCAACAAACAACTACATCTCCCACCATATCCCACACACTACCTCCCTCTCCTACAAATCCAAATCTAATCCCAACCTCTAACCTCCTCCAAGCCCAATCAGATGCAGTCGTCTACGATCCACATCTGATCGTAGATAATTATATTTTAAACGAGAAGTGAATGATGCAATGGGAACCAGAGGAAGTGAAGAGAACATTAGAATTGTGCTTTATTATTTCATCCTTGTAATTAGGGGCGTAATTAGATGTTTCGATAGTGTAGGACCTAATAGCAATTATACCTTGGATATAGGTATAAATATGATGTACATTATTAAAATTAATACAAGTTTTGTTATTCAGAAAATTACAAGCATCGAATTCATATTTTAAACGAGAGAATACGTTCGAGAAGCTCGGAAAGCTAACAACCTCTCTCAAGATCTTCAACGCGGATATTCGACCGAACGTAATCCGTAAGATTTCTTACTCGAATACCGAGAATTCGTGCTTAGATTGCTTGTTGATTGATGAATCAGGACCTAACAATTGGTATCAGAGCAAATCGTGATTGATTTTGGATAGAAAAACTTGGATCGAAAAATATTTTTTCGACCAAGTTTGCAGCCGAGAAATTGTTCGACGACAAACACTATGTTCGAGTGTTTTACTCAAATTTAAGCTCGAAAAATATTCTTTCAATAATTAGTTTTTCGGTTCATATATAAATATCTTTTTCGAGCGAATAAATTTTTCGATCCAAAATTAGCTAAAACATATTTTCGATCGAAAAATATTCCAACGAAAAATTTTACAGTCAACAATTTGACTCAAACTAAAAACAATGTTTTTCGATCACTAGTAATTTTTCGATCACAAGTTATTCGTAATAGTTTTTGTGATAAACGTAGTTTTTCGACAAAATATTTTTTGATAAGATCATCTTTTCAACATTATTAAACATGTTAGAATCATTACAGGTTAAGTACACTAACATGAAAATTGAGCGGAAACGAACAAAGGAATTAGAAGAGAAACTATCTCTTAGCGAAAGCAATTTCCAAAAGCAATTAGATAAGAAAATTCATCTCGAAATTCTCTTATCTAGTGCTAAGGAAACAATCTCTAGTCTTGAATTAACCATAGCTACCTCTGAGACAAAATTACTGAACTTAATATGATTCTTATCGATTGTAAGAGAGACTTAGAAATTTCTAAAAATAATTTCAAAGAAATTTCTGACGAACGTAAGAAACTTTATTCAAGGATTAAAACGTTAGATGATCTTCTAATAAAAAGGTGTCAAACGGATCAAACTATATTTCTAAATCAACCTCTTGATACATAATTTTATAATCCTAAAGTGGGCTTAGATTTTTACAATCCCTGTAATTTGAAAAAGGTCAATGTTAGACAATTATACGATATCAAGTATATGGGATTAGGTTTAACTTCTCTAATGGCATTTATTAATTCTTCCGAAATAAATGCTTTAGAAGAATCTAAACGACAAGCCACAAATAAGACTAACATTTCCTTTGACTACATCGACTTGAATAATAGTTACGAGACAAGAGACCTCAACTTGTCTAGTGATTATAATTCATTATATCCTCTAGAAGATTTTTCTAAAGATAAGGAAGAAAATAATGATCATTCTCAAAATTCTAATTTCTGTTATATTCCGGCTAATATTAGAAAAATAGCTGATTTAAACGCTTCCATGGAAATAGAAAGAAAGAATTTCAAAGCTGAAACGAACGAATTTTTACTGGAGATTTCCAATCTCAAAACTTCCTCTGCTTTAAAAACTTGTCCTGATCTTATTTTGAAAGATAAATCTTTAATGAAGGACAAAATTAAATCTAAGAAAAACTCTCCCATTATTTTTCAAAATATTTCAAAAGAAGATAAATCTTCTTTAAAAATTGTAAAGAGAGAAAACGAATCCTTAAATGCTTTGAAAAGAAAAAAGATTTTTTCTAACTCTTTTCGTACTCCATCCATAGGTAGAGTTGTAAAAGAGGTGAAGCATGCTAAGGAAAGAGTGCCTAAAATAAAATTTCAGAAGAAAAATTATTTGTTATCTATTTTTTCTATGTCAAAAGCTAAGGACACTCTTACGAAGACAGCCGTTTCTAGTACTGTTACTTCAACTTATGCGTTAAAGCCTATTGTTATTTAAAGCACAAACTTTGACGTTGGCTCTACTTCTAAAAACAATAATCATCATTCTAAAGCAAATGCAAGTCTTAAGTCTCGGTAGAAACAAGATCCAACTATTAAGAAAGCTTATAGCTCCATACATTCTTGTTCTCACCTAAGGTATCCAATACACGTACATTCAGCTAAACACCTTTGGAGACTAACTGGAGAAAGGATTTTCTCAAGCAATAAGACAAATCAGATATTTGTTCGTGCTGAAATTAACCTCCCATGTAAGGTTCAACCACAATGGATTCCTAAGTCACCACCTAGGCAAACACAAGCCAATAAGGCTAAATTGTCTAAAGAGGTACTACTTAAACCAACTACTTCTAAGTTGGTTTGGGTACCTAAGCATTCTCGTAATTCAGGAACCAAAGGTGAACAAACCTTAATTATCAAATCTGCTAATCCGAGAGGACCCATTCAAAAGTGGGTACTTAAGTCTCCCTAATTTCTTTCTATGCAGATCCATCATGTGTGGTATTTAGATTCTGGTTTCTCCACACGCATGACGGGAAAACAAGAACTGTTGAGCAACTACGAAAATCGTTACAGTGGCAAAGTTCGATTTGGCAACAATGACTCAGCTTCCATACTCGGATTTGGAGAGATTCTACTGCCAAATCTGACAATTAAATATGTCTCTTACGTCCAAGGTCTCCAGCACAATCTGTTCAGCATAGGACAATTTTGTGACAAAGGATTTCAGGTAGTATTTCTAGCTGAACAGTGCACAGTTTTGAATAGTCAGAATCAAGAGCTTCTCACAGGATCATGAAAATCAAATCTATACACAATCAATCTAACAATAGTTCGACATTCGACAGCTGTATGCCTCATCTCTCAGACAACAATCAAGAGGAACAGCTTATGGCATCAACATCTGTCTCATCTAAATTTAAAAGCTCTTCACAAACTCTGTGTTAAAAAGTTGGTCAACGGTCTGCCAACAATTTCTTCTAACCAAGAGCATCACTGTTCTTCAAATGGGAAAAATGAAGCAAGCATCACACAAACTCAAGCAAGTTGCTTCTACATCTCGACCCTTGGAATTACTTCGCATGGACCTTTGCGGACCAATGCGTACACAAAGCATCAACGGTCGTAAATATGTGTTAGTGATTGTCGATGATTATTCTCGCTACACATGGACAAGATATCTCCGAACTAAAGATGAGACTGGAGACTTGAATAAGATTTGTGAATACAACTCAGAATCTCCTGCAAAAGAAAATCCAAGTAATCAGAACAGACAACGGGACTGAATTCAAGAATCAGCGTCAACAACTTTTATCAATCACTTGGAATTATTCAACAATTCTCAGCTGCAAAAACGCCTCAACAAAATGGTGTCGTAGAAAGAAAGAACCGGACTTCAGTTGAAGCTGCAAGAACAATGCTCATATACTCCGGTCATCCTCACTTTCTATGGGCTGAAGCAGTGAGTACGGCTTTTTTTACTCAAAATAGGACAATTATTCACAAACGCTTCGAAAAGACGCCATATGAGTTAATTAATCAAAGAATCCCGAATATCTCATTCTTCAAAGTATTTGGTTGCAAGTGTTTTGTGGCCAACGATCGGGAGCATTGAAAAGCCAACGATCCCAAAGCCTTTGAAGCCATTTTTGTCGGATATTCCTCTACATCAAAATCATATTACGTCTACCTCAAGTCTTCTCCTACAATTATTGAAAGCTACAACGTCACCTTTCAAGAAATGACGGAATTGGCTTCTGAACAAAACATTCAGAACCCGAGCTTATAGGCGTGTTGGCACAAGGTCAACAACTTTCGGCAACTTCTACATCAACGTCAAGTGAAGCAATTCCCGCTGACCATGAAGATTTAGATTCTCTATTCGAACACTTTTATCGGAACAAGTCTCAAATGCCTGCATCGTCTCACTCACCACCAAGCAGTGCCCCATCTCCCTCAATGGAAGAAATTCATTTTGAGACTCCTTTTCTTCAAAATCCGACAAATGTTGGAGAGTCTACTAATTCAGAATCTTCATCTAGTGCTAAAAAGTCTTATAAATCCAGATGAGGAAATTCTTATCGATTCAACCTCTGAATTGAATTTCCCTACTATGAATGATCAACCCATTAATTCAGGATATCTCGGTCTACAATCCAATGACGAATCTACTTCGGTTATTCCTCACGAACGCAAATGGACTCGAGCTCATCCTACTGACCAGATTATCGGTGATCCTTCAAGTGGTGTACGTACTACGACGTCTACACAACACGGTTTATACATATGCTTCCTAAGCCAAAACGAACCAAATAAGGTAGCCGAAGCTCTTAAAGACCCTGATTGGGTAATTGCGATGCAAGATGAACTCAACCAGTTCGAGCATCTACAAGTTTGGACATTGGTTCCTCGACCACAAGGCAAAACTATAATTGGAACTAAATGGGTCTTCAAGAACAAGAAAAATGAGAACGGTGAAGTAATCAGGAATAAAGCTCGGCTCATTGCTAAGGGATACAATCAACAAGAAGGAATTGATTACGACGAGACGTATGCTCCGGTCGCCCGTATTGAAGCTATTCGCTTATTTCTAGCATACGCGGCTCACAAAGACTTCAAAGTCTATCAAATGGACGTCAAAATTGCCTTTCTCAACGGCATATTAACCCAAAGGGTTCATGTACGAGAACCATCATGATCATGTCTATCGATTGGACAAAGCTCTCTATGGACTAAAACAAGCCCCTCGTGCTTGGTATGATGTTCTGAGCGAATTTTTGGTCAAATCCAACTCATCAGAGGAACAATCGATATGACCCTCTTCATCAAAAGGCAAGGCAAAGACTTGATGATAGTTCAAGTTTACGTTGATGACATCATTTTCGGATCGACGAATGAACGTCTCTGTTAGAAATTTGGAAATCTCATGAAGACCAAATTCGAGATGAGCTTAATGGGAGAACTCCAATTCTTTCTTGGATTACAAGTCAAGCAACTCGATGATGGCATCTTCATCAGTCAGACCACATATATCCGAGATATTCTGAAGAGATTTAATCAAGACAAGAGCACACCGATGAATACTTTTATGTCTACTAATTGCAAATTGGATGTTGATCCGTCAGGAAAGGTTGTCAGCATCACCACCTATCGGAGCATTATCGGATCTCTTCTGTACTTGACATCCAGCCGACCCGACATTATGTTTGCAACTTGCCTATGCGCCCGCTTTCAAGCCGGCCCAAAGGAGTCCCACATGAATGCCGTCAAGAGGATTCTACGATATCTCAAAGGAACTCCAAACTTAGGGCTTTTGTATCCTAAAAATACTGACTTTCGACTTATTGGCTATACTGATGCTGACTATGCAGATTGTCGAATTGACAGAAAAAGCACGTCTGGCGGAGCACAATTTTTAGGCGAAAAGTTGGTCTGCTGGTCCTCAAAGAAACAAAATTGTGTGTCAACATCGACGGCCGAGGCGGAATACGTCGCGGCTGCCAGATGTTGCTCGCAAATTCTATGGATGCGGAAACAACTACGCGATTACGGGTGTGATTTTATAACATTCCCATTTACAGTGATTCTCAAAGTGCTATAGCCATTTCTTGCAATCCTGTTCACCATTCACGCACGAAACACATAGATATTCGATACCATTTTATAAAAGATCATGTACAAAAAGGCACGATAGATATGTATTTTGTTAAAACGGAGCTTCAACTTCCCGACTTATTCACTAGGGCATTGGATGAAAAACGATTACAATTCCTTATTGCTAAGTTAAGCATGTTGAATCTCAATCTTACTTGAAATGTGCTTTACATGCTTCAATTTGATATTCTATGCGCTTCTTGATATTCTTTGATTATTTTGCGTGACTCTATCTTTTAATATTTTTTTAATATTTTTTATATAAAGAAAATTAAAAATAAAATATATAAATATATAATACTATATATATAAATAATATAAATAAAGTAAAAATAATGGGGGATGACGATAATTTTGACTATTTTTTATATTAATCACAAAAATATTTCTTCAATATATATGATTAAGTTCGTTGCCTAAAAATTCATATGACATTCTTTTATTCAAAAGAATTTTGTTTGTTTCACTAGACACAAAGCCACATCATACTTGTGAGAATTTAAACCTCAATATTTTTTTGAGTGTCACACTTCAAATGGCTATCTTTTGGTTTGTACTTCGTAGCTTCAATCTTGCTTTTGTGTTTAGTTTGTCATGAAAATGATAAGGGCATATTAGGAAATTCCTCACTTGGCCCAAATTATAAATCCTTTACTTTTCCTCTATAAATCCCCTTAGAGCCTTCTCCGACATTCTTTTCTTCATAAACACCCAATTAAGCCTTCAACATTATTCAAATGATTCGGGGTTACTCAATCAAGAAAAAGAGGGGGAGAGCAAAAGTGATGCACATTATGCATTTCTCAATCATTAAAGAAGAGAAACACTGATCTCACTGCGAACTTCTTCTAGATAATCTCGTATACTCCTAGAAGAGAAGCATCTTGAAGTGAACTTCTCCAATGATAATCTAGATCTTATGTAGAGAAAATGAGAAGAGAAGCACAGTCTTGAGTTCGAACTCCATAACTGTGAAACTTTCTAAAGGAACACAGTCTCGACCCAAAATCAAAGAAGATCTCATCTCTCAAAACCTTGAAAAGAAATTACTAAAGAAAGGAAACGCAAAAGGATCATAACATAATTTCACAGAAAGGGCCCCTGGAAGAGAAGAATTTTTAAGCTCACTAACTAAAATTTCCTACCCTTTTAGTCAAAGCCTAAACAATAATCCCTTAAAAGTCCCTTTGATTCAAAATGATGAACTCTCACTTGGTTAGTTGATTAAAAATACTACGATAACAAATTAATTGATATAAATTTGTTGTGATGAGAAGAGTGATATATCTACTAAAAATCTCCTTGATAAAAAAAAAATTTGAGTGATATGAGCGAAACTTGCGAGAGTTGTCGAAGTGATTCATACTATGCTCTTAGAATACTAGTTTAGTTACATGATTTTATGGCAAATTAATGTTTTATATGTCTTGGAAATTTTTGTGTGATAGTGTTCAAAATAAATCTGACCCTGAAACAAAAATAATTTTTAAAATAATTTTTAAATTTTTTTCCTTTTTCTTTTATTCACACATTTTAAATGCATTAATACATGCATTGGTTCAGACTTGATAAAATGCGAATTAATATATTGAAAAACGCAATATTTTTAATGAAACTTTGCTGAATTGCTTAAAATGCGCTACTTGTACTTAAATCGAAATTTTCATATGCCAATTTATACTGAAAATATGCGAAGTTACTGAAAAGTTTACTCATGCAATTGTTGAGGGGGAGTTTTATATGAGAATTTGTTATTATCCTCTACACTCGTAAAACATAAATTCTAACATTTTTAAGCCTCGCACGAAAATTTAGAGCTAATCCGATGAGTCAAATGTTGAATTTCATCTTTTTCAGAAATACAGGGAATATTATGCAATTTATTTTTGGGTTAATTCATAAAAAAAAAATTCAGACCTGAATTTATCTAAAGCCCAAAAATATTTTTTTTTACGGCCCAAAGGAATTTTTACTTTACCCGATCGTAAAGTATTAATATCACTTTATTGATCGAAAAACTCTCTCACACGCTACACATTTCCAATCGAAAAACTTCTCCACTTCTACGAAATGTTTAGATTAAACTTGCCGATTTCGAAGGTAGAAACTTGTTACGAATCGTTTTCTGTTCAAAAACATTCGATTCGCAAGCATTTTCACGAAGAACATTTGAGGAAAGTTCATGTTTATTTTTTTTCGACGAAAACTGGTTTTTCGACCTTCAAATCAAAGTGTTTAAACTAGACCTTTTGTGTTAAAATCATGATATTTGGATTCAAACTGTTCTCTGAACATTCCGAACCCAGATGAACTCATGATTTACCCAAAAATCGAAGATTATGCTTTTACGTGTTTGCTGTTTGATTTGAAAAAAAATTCGATCGAAAAAGTTTGTGTCGCAAACAGTGTCGTCGAAGAACTTTAGTTTTTGTTCAGTTTTATTCGATCGCAAAACTCAGCGTCGAAAACTTTATGTTCGATCGAAAAACTACGCGGCAAAAAATAAATTTTTCGAGTATATTTTATCGATCGCAAAAGTCAGCGGCGAAACTTTAAGTTTTTCGATATTCTTTTATTCGATCGCAAAACTACGCGGCGAAAAACTTAAGTTTTTCGACAATTTTTTATTCGATCGAAAACTTACTCATCGAAAAACTATTGTTTTCGATAACATTTTATTTGATCGTAAAAATCATCGGCGAAAACTTGAGTTATTCGATACATTTTTATTCGATCGCAAAACTTACCGATCGAATAAATTGTTACTCGAATAAAAACACGCTGAAAAAGCCTTAGAAAATTTTTCAAGACATAGAAAATTTTCGATCGCAAAATTTAAAAATCGAATAAATTGTTACTCGAATAAAAACACGCTTCTACGACTTAGTCAATTTTACAAATCTTTCAAAATTTTTCAATAAGTCTTTCGAAAATAAACCTTAAGACATACAATTTTTTTAAAAAAAATTCATTCTTAACCCGTTTATTCGCATATGAAAATTTATCAACTAATGAACCTTATGATATTTTTGCAGATATGGAAACTCCCAACTACCCTCATATCTACTCCTCTGGAAGTTATATTACAGTCCAAGACAACAACTTCCAACTAGACCTAACGACGTTTCGGTGTCCGGATGAAGTCATAATATCCATCCTCAAAGGACACCCTCTATGGCCAGCCTTGACCATGACGTCCACCGTACCAATGGTCTATCTCCGGCAATTCTGGGGAAGTATGAAGAGTTTCGTCAATGGCGATAGCGTGGAATATATGACGATGCTCAACACAAGATATATCGCCCTGACGAAAAATCTGATGGCCATGGTGCTCGATCTCCCGCACTACGACGAATATGATCAACTTCCAACGGATGCGGAGATCGTAGAGGACATGCTCCAGATGGGATACAAACCTCCGCTAACCAAACTGACGAACTTTCAAAATAGCGGGATTCCCCATCCGTGGAAGACAATGTTCGACATCATCAACAAATGCCTCTCCCCAAAACACTCCGGCTTCGATAAGGCGAACGAAAATATCCTTCGCATTTTGACGGAGTGATCTTTTCCAAAAGATATGACGTGGCCCAGCTGATTTGGAAGGATCTAGCGGACCAGATGCGTCAAAGGGAGACAAAGTCGAAGGCCAGATCTCTTCCCTATGTACGATGGTTCCCGGTACTAATCTCGCACTTCATGGACCTCAATCCTGAGATCCCGAGACTACCACCAATTGCGGAATAAACACCGCCACGCCTTCGATTTTTTCACAACCCGAAGGCCGCCGATCTAGCACTCCAACCAATGCTGATCTCATTGGAGTTGCTCAGACTAAGCTGATCCAACTGAAGAGGCATATCAGGACTACTACCAGAACAACTCCATCACGGAGGCGATGGTACGCGCCTTGGATCCAGCTCCGGCACCTTCTCAAACGGAGCCCGAAGCCACGACTCAGGAGATTGAGCCCGAAGGTGTTCCACAAGATATCTCTCATGAGGCAACCGATTTTGATAAAGCACCCAGACTCCAACGAAGGGGCCCTCGCCGACAACAACTCTCCGCCTCGTCTGCATTGCCTTCAATCATACCAACTTCGGAGCCAACACATCCACCACCAAGTAATCAGCCTACCGAACAGATTCAAATTGAATCTGCATCAACACCCACAGAAGTGATACCTATTGTATCATCTCAAGGATTTGGTGGAAGCCCTATTGGACCCTCGATATCTTCGGAGCAAACAATAGGCCAACCCATTGAAGTGGTGACTTCAGGGTTGATATCGGATTTCATTGGACGTTCCGGAACTTCAAGACCTACACAAGGCGGCACATCGGAAATCTACTCCGATGTTGTGACAGTGGAGCGCCTCTCTAGCCCCACTCCACCAATTGTCGCGACGGAGCAAAGACTACAAGAAGCGCTCTCCACAGCTCTATCTTCTCTAGAAGATCGTCTGATGGACCGTATGCTCCACGCTCTCGAGACTTCCCGAAAACACCAGTCTCAGAAGCCGCTCCGACCGACACTCAAACCACACCCATGTCCTCACCACTTCCTACCACCACTCTACACACCCCACTACAACCAATCCTCACCATCACTTATCAATCCCTACACCATCCCGATCACCCAGCTTCATGATATACTCATCTCACGCCTCCTCGCCTTAGAGACCAGATCTCCCGCTGAGGAGAGTCTCTACAAACGGTTGATAGATGAACCAGAGCCGCCAGCACAAACAACATGCCGAGAAGGAAGCTCCCGCACCAAGCGTAGACATGACAATCCCGATGATCCGGATCGTCATGATAGGGAGAAACGGCAACGAACTACATGGAGCGGCCATGGATTGAGTCAAACATAGACAACGCCTCAAGAAGCTGGAGGATCGTCCTCACACCCACCAACCACACAATCTCAAACCCGCCAACAAACAACCACACCTCCCACCATATCCCAAACACTAACCCTCTCTCCTACAAATCCAAATCCGATGCCACCTCAAACTTCCCCCAAGTCCAACCAGAAGCAGTTGCCTACGATCCACATCTGATTGTAGATGACTACATTCTAAACGAGAAGTGGATGACGCAATGGAAACCAGAGGAAGCTGCTCAAGCTCGACTCTCCAACTTCAGATACATCTTACAACAAGCTTCAGTGGATTTGGTGCTGCTTGAAGAAGAACTTCAAGAAGGCAAAAACTACAGTTATGCCCTCCCAGAGCTACCCGAAATTATAAAAAGGCTCAGAGTTGACTCTCCTCCCCGTTTATCAAAAGGGACAGTTAGAGTCGAGATGCCATGGGAGAACATCAGAACTGAAGTCCCGTTCATTGAAGACGTAAGAAAGCAGATTTGGAGGGCTCCAAACAAAATCAAAAAGCTCAATGAACTTAACCTAAGAGGCATCTCACACTGGGAAGATAGGAAGAAAATGGAGCATATCTTCATGCTCAATTATCTCGGACCCAATCGATGTGGCATTCCAGCTGATCGACTGAAGGAAAATTTCAAGAACAAGCCACCGATTCTCGAACTTGTCGGAGTCTCGCATACGATCGGAAGATATCCAACCCCTACCTACATCATTGAGCGAGCGGACAACAACCGCACTCGAGAAGAGATAGATGAAAGCTATCTCCCATTCCTTCCACTGGATGAGGTCTACCAATTGTACCAGATGTACAAGAGGAAGTACAAGACGCATTCTGGATAAGTCAAGACTGAAGGACTCGAGCGACTGAAAAGATACATGGCGCGGCAGATCAAGTATCACACCACACACGACCTTCAAATTGCAATAGAGAACAACATGAAGAATGTCAACATGGAATCTCCGCTCATGAAGGGCTTCCCACTCAACAAATTTCCTGAGAACTACATCTTCAAGAAAGCTGGCCTCGCCATAACCTATCTAAATCCAGTCATTGGGAAGACAAGGGCTATGATGAAGTTAGAAGTCCATAAGTTATGCGACGGGACGCTAAAGTTAGTGAGGAAGAACATTCAGAAGAGATTGGGAGCGATCACCGAAGAGACAATCTTCGAAGATCTTTGTGAAGAAGAGGCCCCACTCTTGAACGAGCTTCTAGATGCTATAAATGAGAGATTGGAGCTGAGGAATGTTGTTCGACGTTATGAGACAGCGTTGGGATTGTGGAAGTCTTTTTACGCCCGACAAGGATAAAAGGAGCTGAAACAAAGACAAGCACAAAGGGGGAGATTGAAGAGAACATTAGAATTGTGCTTTATTATTTCATTATCCTTGTAATTAAGGGCGTAATTAGAAGTTTTGATAGTGTAGGACCTAATAGAAATTATACCTTGGATATAGGTATAAATATGATGTACACTATCAAAATTAATACAAGTTTTATTATTTAGAAAATTACAAGCATCGAATTCATATTTTAAACAAGAGAATACGTTCGAGAAAACTCTGAAAGCTAACAATCGCTCTCAAGATCTTCAACGCGGATATTCGACCGAATGTAATCCGTAAGATTTCTTACTCGAATACCGAGAATTCGTGCTTAGATTGCTTGTTGATTGATGAATCAGGACCTAACAGGAAGCTTCTCAAGCTCGACTTTCCGACGTCAGATACTTCTTACAACAAGCTTCGGTGAACTTGGTGCTGCTTGAAGATGAAGAACTTCAAGAAGGCGAGAACTACAATTCTGTTCTCCCAGAACTACCAGAAATGATCAGGCACAGAGTCGACTCTCTTCCCCGCTTATCAAAAGGGACAGTCAGAGTCGAGACGCCATGGAAGAATATTAGAATTGAAGTTCTGTTCATTGAAGATGTTAGAAAGCAGATATGGAGGGCTCCTAACCGGATAAAGAAGCTCAACGAACTAAACCTACGGGGTATATCACATTGGGAAGATAGGAAGAAAATGAAGCACATCTTCATGCTCAACTATCTTGGTCCAGATCGAAGTGGCATCCCAATGGATCAACTAAAGAAAAACTTCAGGGATAAGCCACCGATCCTCCATCTCGTGGGGGTTTCGCATTCGAGTGAAAGCTTCCCTACCCCAATCTACCACATTGAGCTAGCGGACAGTAACCGCACTCGAGAAGAGATAGATGAGACCTATCTCCCCTTTCTTCCAACGGATGAGGTCTATCATCTATATCAGATGTACAAAAGAAAATATCAGACGCCCTCCAGATACATAAAGAATGAAGGACTCGAGGGATTGAAAAGATTCATGGTGCGGCAGATCAAGTATCACACCGCACACGACCTTCAAATTGCTATAGAAAACAATATGAAGAAGGTCAACATGGAGTCTCAGCTCATGAATGGCTTCCCACTCAACGATTTTCCCGAGAACTACATATTCAAGAAACTTGGCCTCGCCATAACTTATCGGAATCCAGTCACTGAAAAGACGAGAGCTATGATGAAGTCAAAAATCCACAAGTTCTGTGACGGGACGTTGAAGCTAGTGAGGAAGAACATCCAGAAAAGATTGGGAGAGATCACTGAAGAGACGATCTTCGAGGATCTTGGTGAAGAAGAGACCCCACTATTAAATGAGCTTCTGGATGCTATTAATGAGAGGTTGGAGCTGAGGAATGCTGTTCGACATTACGAAACAGCATTGAGATTACGAAAATCATTCTACGTCCGACAAGGATAAATGGAGCTGAAACGAAGACAAGCACAAAGGAGGAGATTGTAGAGACATTAGAATTGTGCTTTGTTATTTTGTTATCCTTTTAATTAGGGACGTAATTAGTAGTTTTGATAGTGTAGTACTAAATAGTAAATATACAATGTAAATAGATATAAATACAATGTACACTATCTAGAAAATATACAAGTTCATTTTTCGGAAAATCACAAGCATTAAATTCACATTCTAAGAGAGAGAGCTATAAAACGTGGTTAATCTTATCTTTGTTCATATTAAGAACTACGAAACGAATGATTATCCAGAATTTCAGCACCTAACTTGAACAACTCGGTCGAATCTGGAATTTTCGTTGTTACATTGAACTTGGCTGTTCTTCGATCGTTTTTTCGATCAAAAAACTTGGCTCGAAAAATATTATTTTGAATAAGTTTGCAGCCGAGAAATTTTTCGATGACAAACACTGTTCTCGTGTGTTTTACTCAAATATAAGACTCGATAAACATTATTTCGATAATTAGTTTTTGGATTCATATATAAATATATTTTTCGAGCGTAATAAAGCGTATTTTTTTCGACGGATACTGTTTTCGCTAAATAAATATCTAGTAATAGTAAAACAAGTTTTTCGATCACAAGATTTTCGATCATTTAAATTTTCGAGTCATTTAAATTTTTAATCGAATAATTCACACTCGAAAAACTTTTAGTCAACAATTTAAACTTCATGAAAAAAATTTCGATCACTCTTAATTTTTCGGTTACAATTCGCTAAAGGTTTTTGCGATCAACAATTGTTCGAAAAACTGTTTTTCGATAGGATATTTACTCTAGAAAAACTTTTACGTTCGAAAAATTATTTTCGATAAATACGAAAAACTTATACGATCGAAAATCTTTTTCCATTAAAGGTTCGAAATTTTTAAATCGAAAACATTATTGCTCGAAAAAAAATTTCGATCACTTCTCAAACACACACATTTTCGATCACTGCTCAAATTTTGATCACTGCTCGAAAATATCCTCCTCTTCGGCAAATAGACTTCGGACATCAAGCTCCAAGCACAAGTAATCAAAACGCGAAAGAACCACAAAAGTGCTATAATTGTGGAAAGATAGGGCACTTCGCCAGAGAATGCAAACTTCCTGCCAACTACTACTCCAAGAAATTCCAACTAACTTAACAAAAAGAGGCTGGAGTAGCACTGATGGATGAACAAAAGCATTGGCTGGAAGATACCACAGATTCTGAAGACGAAAATCTTGCTCTAATGACGTACCTTGACGACGTCTCAAACTATAACTCTTCAAGGAGGTCAGACGATGAAGAAAAAGCATACACATCATCACAAGAGGTAACGATGCCTAATTCTACATTATTAAACATGTTAGAATCTTTAGAAATTAAGTATTCTAACATGAAGAATGAGCGGAAAAGTAAAAGAAATTAGAAGAAAGACTAGCACTTAGTGAAAATAATTTTCAAAAGCAATTAGATAGAACATTTCACTTAGATATTCTCTTATCTAATAGCTAACGAAACCACAACTAGTCTTGAATCTAGGATAGCTACCTCTGAAATAAAAGTAAATGACCTCAGTAAGACCTCTTAGCGATTGTCAGAGAGATTTATATATTTCTCGAAATAATTTTAAGGAAATCTCTGATGAACGTAAGAAGCTTTACTCCAGAATTAAAACTTTAGACCATCTTCTAACTAAAAGGAGGCACAGATCAGACTATATTTCTAAATTAACCTCTTGATATAGAATTTTATAATCTTAAAGAAGGCTTAGGTTTTAACAATCCCTGTAACTTGAAAAAGGTCAATGTCAAACAGTTATATGATATAAAGTATAAGGGATTATGATTAACTTCTCTAATGGCCTTTACTAACTCTTCCGAAATAAATGCCTTAGAAGAATCTAAACGAAAAGCCATTAACAGGACTGATATCCCCTTTGACTACACCGAATTGAATAATAGTTGCAAGACACGGGAAATTAACATGTCTAGTGACTATAATTTAATATATCGTTTAGAAGATCTTCCTAAAGTTCAAGAAGAAAATAATGATCATTTTCAAAATTCTACTTTCTGTTATATTTGTACTATTATTAAGAAAATAACTTATTTAAACGCTTCCTTAGAGACAGAAAGAAAGAATTTCAAAGCTGAAAAGATGAGCTTTTATTGGAGATTTCTAATATCAAAACTTCATCAATTTTAACATCTTGACCTGATTTTACTTTGAAAAAAAAAATCTTTAAATAAGGACAAGATCAAATCGAAGAAAACACCTCCCATTATTTTATAAAATATTTTAAAATAAGATAAATCTTCTTTAAAAAACAGGACAAGAGTCCTTAAATTCCTCAAAAAGGAAAAAGATTTTTTTTAACTCTTTCCCACTCCATCCACAGGTAGAGTAGAAAAAGAGGTGAAGCATGCTAAGGAAAGAGTGCATAGGACAGAATTTCAGAAGAACAATGATAGAAATGTCTTATTTACAATATTTTCTTCTGTATCAAAAACTATGGACATTCGTAAGAAGACAGTCGTTTGTAATTTTAATGTTGTTGCTTCCACGTATACGTTAAAACCTATTAATTTTGAAAGCACAAATTTTGAAATCGACTCTACTTCTAAAAATAATCCATCATTCTAAGACAAATGCAAATCTTAAGTCTCGTAGGAAACAAGATCCAGCTATAAAGAAAGCTTATAGCTCGATATATTCTTGTCCTCATTTAAGGTATCCGGTAAAAGTACACTCAGCCACACACCTTAAGAGACTAGCTAGAGAAAAAATTTTCTCATGCACTAAGATTAATATGACATTTGTCAGCGCTGAAATTAACCTCCCATTTAATGTTCAACCTCAATGGGTTCCCAAGACACCATCTAGGCCAACGCAAGCCCAAAAGGCCAAGTTGCCTAAGGAGGTACCACTTAAACCAACTACTTCCAAGTTGGTTTGGTACCTAAAAGCATAAATGGGTTAGGAAACAAAAATGGACAAATCTTACCTACCAAATCTTCTAATCCGAGAGGACCCATTACTAAGTGGGTACCTAAGTCTCTCTAAAATTTTTCTATGCAGATCTATCATGTGTGGTATTTAGATTCTGGTTGCTCAACACACATGGCGGGAAATCAAGAACTGTTGAGCAACTACCAAGACCGTTACAACGGAAAAGTCAGATTCGAAAACAATGATTCAGCTCCAATACTAGGCTATGGAGATATACTACTGCAGAATCTTACAATCAAAGATGTCTCTTACGTCCAAGGTCTTAAACACAATCTGTTCAGCATAGGCCAATTCTGTGACAAAGGATTTCAAGTGGTGTTTCTAGCTGATCAGTGCGAAATTTTAAATAGTCAGAATCAAGAACTTCTAACATGATCACGAAGATCAAATCTATACACCATCAATTTGACAACAGTTCAACCTTCGACAGTTGTTTGCCTCATCTCACAGACTACAATCTAGAGGAACAACTTATGACATCAATGCATGTCTCATCTGAATCTCAAAGCTCTACACAATCTCTCTATCAAAAAGTTGGTACACGGTCTACCAACAGTTTTCATACATCAAGAGCAAAATTGTTCGGCTTGTCAAATGGGAAAAATGAAGCGAGCATCACACAAACTCAAGCAAGTTGCTTCTACATCTCGGCCCTTGGAATTACTTCACATGGACCTTTGTGGACCAATGCGTAGACAAAGTATCAACGATCATAAATATGTGTTAGTAATTTTCGACGATTATTCTTGCTACACATGGACAAGATATCTCCGAACAAAAGATGAGACTGGAGACATGATAATCAACTTTGTAAATACGACTCAGAATCTCCTGCAAAAGAAAATCCAAGTAATCCGGACTGATAACGGAACTGAATTCAAGAATCAACGTCTCAGATTACTATCAGTCACTTGACATTATTCAACAATTTTCAGCCGCTAAAACGCCTCAACAAAATGGCATCGTAGAACGGAAGAACCGTAGTCTAGTTGAAGCTGCAAGAACAATGCTGATCCATTCCGGTCTTCCTCATTTTATATGGGCTGAAGCAGTGAGTACCGGGTGCTTTACGCAAAATTGGATGATTATTCAAAAACGCTTTGAAAAGACGACATATGAGATAATTAATCAAAGGATTCCGAATATCTCATTCTTTAAAATATTCAGGTGCAAATGTTTTGTGGAAATGATCGGGAGCATCGAAGCAAGTTCGACCCTAAAGCATTTGAAGCCGTCTTTGTTGGATATTCATCCAATTCTAAAGTGTACCGCGTCTATATCAAGTCATAGCGTACTATTTTGGAAAGCTACAATGTCACTTTTCAAGAAGTGACAAAATTGGCTTCTGAACAAAACATTTTATAACCCGAGCTTGTAGGCGTGCTGGCACAAAGTCAACAACTTCCGACAACTTCTACCTCAAAGTCAAAAGAAGCAATTCCCGCCGACCTGGAAGATTTAGATTCTCTATTTCAACATTTTTATCGGAATGAGTCTCAAATGTCTGCTTCGTCTCATTCAATACCAAGCAATGCTCCTTCTTCGTCTACGGAAGAAATTCTAATTGAGACTCCCAATCCTCAGACTCCAACAAACTTCAATAATCTCATAATTCTGAATCTTCACTAGTGTTGCAGCTCCTACAAATGCAGATGAGGAAGTTCCTTCCAATTCAACCTTAGAATTGAATTTCCCAACTACGAATGATCAACGCATCAATTCAGGAAGTATCTACAAATCAATGATGGATCTACTTCAGTTCTTCCTCACGAACGCAAGTGGACTCGAGCTCATCCTATCGACCAAATTATCGGTGATCCTTCAAGTGGAGTACGCACTAGGACGTCTACACAAAGAGGATTATTCACATGCTTCTTAAGCCAAAATGAACCAATAAAGGAAGCCGAAGCCCTTAAAGACCCGGATTGGGTAATCGCGATGCAAGATGAACTCAACCAATTTGAGCATCTACGAGTTTGGACACTAGTTCCTCGACCGCAAGGCAAAACAATAATTGGAAATAAATGGGTTTTCAAGAATAAGAAGAACGAGAACGGTGAAGTAATCAGGAATAAAGCACGACTCATATTTAAGGGGTACAATCAATAAGAAGAAATTGACTACGACGAGACGTATGCTCCGGTTGCTCGCATCGAAGCAATTCGACTATCTCTAGCATACGCTGCTCATAAAGACTTCAAAGTCTATCAAATGGATGTTAAAACCGCCTTTCTCAACGGTGTGTTAAAAGAAGAAGTCTCCGTCGCTCAACCCGACTTGTTCGTGCACGAGAATCATCCCGATCATGTCTATTGATTGGAGAAAGCTTTCTATGGACTAAAACTACCCCTCGTGCTTGGTATGATGTCCTAAGCGAATTTTTAGTCAAGTCCAACTTCACAAGAGGAACAATCGATACGATACTCTTCATCAAAAGACAAGGCAAAGAACTGATGATCGTTCAAGTTTACGTTGCTGACATCATCTTCGGCTCGACGAATTAACATCTCCGTCAAAAATTTGGTGACCTCATGAAGACCAAATTCGAGATGAGCTTAATGGGAGAACTCCAAATTTTTCTGGGACTACAAGTAAAGCAACTCGAAGATGGAATCTTCATCAGTCACACCAAATATATCCGAGATATTCTTAAGAGATTTAATCAAGACAATAACACACCGACGAATACTCCCATGTAACCAAACTACAAATTGGATGCTGATCCATCTGGAAAGGCAGTCAACATCACAACCTATCGGAGCATTATCGGTTCTCTTTTCCACTTGACGTTCAGCCGACCCAACATCATATTCTCCACTTGTCTCTGTGCTCGTTTTCAAGCTGACCCAAAGGAGTCCCACATGCATGCATTCAAGCGAATTCTACGCTATCTCTAAGGAACTCTACACTTCGGGCTATGTTATCCAAAAAGAAGTGATTTTAGATTAATTGGCTACACTGACGCTGATTATGTAGGTTGTCGAATGGACTGAAAAAACACGTCTGGCGGAACACAATTTTTAGGGGATAAGTTAGTCTGTTGGTCCTCAAAGAAGAAAAATAGCATGTCAACCTCGACGGCATGGTGGAGTATGTCGCGGTTGCGAGCTGTAGCTCGCAAGTTCTATGGATGCGAACACAACTACGCGATTACGGGTTTGAATTTAATAACATTCCCATTTACAGTGATTCTCAAAGTGATATTGCCATAACTTGCAATCCTTTTCACAAGTCACGCACGAAACACATAGATATTCGCTATCATTTTATAAAAGATCATGTAGAAAAAGGCAGTATAGATATGTATTTTGTAGAAACGGAGCTTCAACTTGTCGACTTATTTACTAAGGCATTGGATGAAAAACGATTCCAATTCCTTATTGCTAAGTTAGGAATGTTGAATCTCAATCTTACGTGAAATGTGCTTACATGCTCTATCATGCTTCTATGTGCTTCTTGATATTACTTGATTATCTTGCGTGACTCTATCTTTCATTTTTTTTACATATACAAAAACAAAAATAAAAATAAAATAGTATATATATAATAATAATAACAATAAAAACGGGGGATGATGATAACTTTGCCTATTTTGAAATACTCTCAAAAATATTTCCTTGATATATGATTAATTCTTTGTCTAAATATTCATGTGACTTTCTTTTATAAAGAACCTCGTTTGTTTCACAAAGCCAAATCATATATGTGAGAATTTGAGCCTCAATATTTTTTATTCTTGAGTGTGTCACACTTCAAATGACTATCTTTTGGTTCGTAGTTCATAGCTTCATTCTTGCTTTTGTGTTAGTTTGTCATGAAAATGATAAGGGCAACTTAGGAAATTCCTCACTTTGCCCAAATTATAAATCCTTTAATTTTTACCTCTAGAAATCCACTTTGAGCCTTCTCCGACATTCTTTTTCTTATGAAACCCGATCAAGCCTTCAACATTATTCCTAAAGTTTGGGGTTGCTCAATCAAGAAAAAGAGGGGGAGAAAAGGAGATACAAGTCTCAATCATTATAGAAGAGAAACATACATGGATCTCGCTGTGAACTTCTCCTAGATAATCTAGTATATTCCTAGAAGAGAAGCACCTCGAAGTGAACTTCTCCAACGATAATCTAGATCTTATAAATAGAGAAAACGAGAAGAGAATCACGGCCTTGGGTTCGAATTCCATTAACTGTGGAACCTTCGAAAGGAACACGATATCAACCCAAAAAGAAGATCTCATCTCTTAAAGCTTTGTAAAGAAGACGAGACTCATCATCAGCAAGCACATAAGAAAAGAAAAGCTAAAGGATCAGAAATGAATTTAAAAAAAAGGGCCCTTGGAATTGAAGAATTTTTAAGCTCACTAATCCCAAAATTATCCTACCCTTTTAGTCAGAGCCTAAAAATAATCCCTTCAAAGTCTCTTTAATTCAAAATGATGGACTTTCACTTGGTAAGTTGATTAAATATGCTATGATAACAAATTAATTAATATAATTTTGTCGTGATGATATGAGTGATATATCTACTAAATATCTCCGGGGTAAAAATAAAATTGAGTGCTATGAGCTAAACTTGCGAGAGTTGTCAAAATGATTCATACTATGATCTTAGAATATTAGTTTAGTTACATGATTTGACGACAAATTATTATTTTTTATGTCATGAGAAATTTTTGTGTGATAATGTTCAAAATGTACAATCTGACCCCAAAACAACAAATTTTTATGATAAAAATATTTTTTATTATTGAAAATATTTTTCACACATTTGAAATGCATAAGTACATGCATTGGTTCGGACTAGATAAAATGCGAAAATGTTATTGAAAAACGCAAAATTTTAATGAATCTATGCTGAATTGCTTAAATGCGTTACTTGTGCTTAAATAGTGAATTTTCATATGCCAAATTGTACTAAATATGTGCTTCAATGAAGAAAAGTTAAAACGTGTATTTGTTGAGGGGGAGTTTTACATGAAAATTTGTTCTTATCTCCTATATGATTTACTTGTAAAACATGACTTCTAATATTTTTTTCTAAGCATTTTCTAAGCATCACCGAAAATTTCGAGCTCATCCGAGGAGTCAAGTGTTGAATTTCATCAACATTGGGAGATAATTGCATTTCTTTCAGAAACACAGGGAGCATTATGCAATTTATATTTGGGCTAATTCATAAAAGATTAAATTTTAGTTTAATCAGACATGAACGAAAGCCCAAAATATTATTTTTTACGGCCCAAAGTCTTTTTTTCTTACCAGATCGTAAAGTATTAATACCACTTTATCGATCGAAAAACTCACTCACACGCAACTCGTTTCACTCGAAAAACTTTTCGACTTCCAAAACCATATTCGAAACTCACCTCCGCGATTTCAACACAACCTCTCAATCTTCAGAAATTTTCCATATAACTCGCCGATTTCGATGGTAGAAACACGTTTCGAATCACTTTCCGGTAAAAAACAAACGATTCGCAAACAGTTTCGCAAAAATATTTGCAGAAATTTCATTTTGATACTTTTTCGACTAAAAACAATTTTAAACTCTCAAATCAACGTGTTTAATCTCGACTGTCTGGGTTAAAATCATGATATTTGGATTCGCTACTGTTTTCTGAACGTTCCGAATCCAGATTAACTCATGATTTACCCAGAAATTGACATTTACGTGTTACGCGTTTACTCTTTGATTTGAAAATTTTTCGATCGAAAAAGTTCTTATCGCAAACAGTGTCGTCGTAAAACTTTAGTTTTCATTAAGTTTTATTCGATTATAAAGGTCATCGCGAAAAACTTGAGTTATTCGACACATTTTTATTCGATCGCAAAATTTAACGATCGAATAAATTGTCACTCGAATAAAAACACGCTAAAAAAGACTTCGAAAATTTTTCAAGCTTTTCTCCAAGACATAAAAAATTTTCAATCGCAAAAATTAACGTTCGAAAAATTCTCGATCGAAGAAAAATTCGCTAACAAGAATATTCTCATATCTGTCCCTCTGATAGTTGGTTGCCGGTCCACGACAACAACTATCAATTGGATCTCCCCACATTTCGATGTCCATATGATGTAATAATTTCCATTCTAAAGGGACATCCACTATGGCCAGCTTTGACGATGACGTCTTCAGTCCAAATGGTCTACCTCCAGCAATTCTGGAAGTGTATGACGAGCCACATCGTTGGGGATTAAGTACAGTATACAACGAAGATAATTACAAGACACGTCATCCTGGAAAAAAATCTAATGGCCATGGTGCTCGATCTCCCGCACTACGAAAACAACAATCAACTTCCAACGGACGCGGAGATTGTGGAAGATATGCTCCGGATGGGATACAAGCCCCCGCTGACCAAACTGGCGAATTTTCAAAACAGCGGGATCCCACATCCATGGAGGACCTTGTTCGGCATAATCAATAACTGCCTCTCCCCGAAACACTTTGGCTTCGACAAGGCGAACGAAAATATCCTTCGCATCTTCCATGGAGTGGCTTTGTCAAAGAAATACGACGTGGCCCAGCTGATATGGAATAATCTGCGGACCAGATACGTCAAAGGGAGACCAAGTCGAAGGCAAAGTACCTCCCATACGTACGGTGGTTCCCGGTGCTGCTCTCACATTTTATGGACGTTCATCCAGAGATCTCGAGACTACCACCGGTTGGAGGATACATCCCACCTCGCCTACGCTTCATTCCCAACCCGAAGGCAGCCGCCTAGCGCTCCAACCGATGTTGATCCCATTGGAGCTGCTCAGACTAGCTGATCCAACGGACGAGGCCTACCAGGACTACTGTCAGAATAACTCCATCACGGAGGAGATGGTACGGGCCGTGGATCATGCTCCAATGCCTTCTCAAAGGGAATCTCTGGTGGAAATAACCGAGCCCAAAGCCGCGGCTCAGGAGACAGAGACACCGGCCGTCGAGCCTGAAGGTGTCCCTCAAGATGTATCTCCTGAGACCACTGAATCGGATGAAGAATACAGATCAAAGAAGGGGCTCTCTCTGACAGCAAATATCGGCCCCGTCTGTATCTGCTTCAATATTACCGGCTTCGATGCTAACTTCTCTACCAACAACGGATCAGCCAATCGTACAGATTCAATCTGAGTCTGTTTCTACACCCATAGAGGTGATACCTACTGTATCAACTCAAGAATTGGGTGGAAGTCATATTGGACCCCGATATCTTCGGAGCAAATAATAGGCCAACCCACTGAAGTGGTAACTTCAGGGTTGATAATGGATATCCCCGGACGTTTCGGAATCTCAACACCTGTTCCAGGCGGCATATCAGAAATCTTTTCCGATGTTGTGACATTGGAGCGCCTCCCTGACCCCACTCCACCGATGATTGTGACGAGCAACGCTTACAAGAAGCATTTTCCACAGCCATCGATTCTCTAGAAGATCGTCTGATGGACAGAATGCTCCAGGCCATTGAGACTTCCCGAAGGGATACCTGGAAAGCACCAGTCTCCGAGGCCGCTCCGTCCGAAGCTCAAACAACCCCCGTCTCCTCACGACCTCTAACCACCACCATACACACCCCATACAACCCACCCTCGTCACCCCAACTCCATCACCTTCACTCATCAACCCATATAGCATCCCGATCACCCAGCTTCATGACATACTCATCTCCTGACTCCTTGCCTTGGAGATCAGGACCCCCGCCGAGGAGAGTCTCTACAAAAGGCTGATAGATGAACCCGAGCCGCCCTCCCAAACAAGGTGCCGAGAAGAAAGCTCCCGTACTAAAATAAGACATGACGATCCCGATGATCTGGATCGTTATGAGGGGGAGAAAAGGCAATGAACCACACGTAGCGGCCGTTGTTTGAGTCGAGAGCAATCAACAAAGACTCAAGAAGCTGGAAGATCATCCTCAAACCCACCAACCACACAAACAACAACCCGCCAACAACCAACTACATCTCCCACCACATCCCACACACTACCTCCCTCTCCTACAAATCCAACTCCAATCCCGACCTCTAACCTCCTCCAAGGCCAACCAGAAGCAGTTGTCTACGATCCACATCTAATCGTAGACGATTATATCTTAAACGAGAAATGGACGACGCATGAGATCGAGCACCATGGCCATCAGATTTTTGTTCAGGACAATGTGTTTTATATTTATCTGCGTCGTGTATTCCACGTCATCACCGACTACATTGCTCTGTATACGTCCCCAAAATTGTTGGAGGTAGACCATCTGTACGGAGGCTGTCATTGTCATAGCTGGGCATAGTGGGTGTCCTTTGAGGATGGAGACGATGACTTCATCCGGACACCAGAATGTAGCAAGGTCCAACTAGTAGTTGTTATCGTGGACTGTTATGTAACTTCCAGAAGGATAGATGTGTGGGTAATTTGGAGTTGCCATTTCTGTAAAGAATGAAATAAAATTCATTAGATGGAAAATTTAAAATGCGAATAGATTGAATTAAATGTGAATGGCAAAGATTACTTAGAGAATTTTAAAAATTATCTAAGTGTTAAAGTTTATAATCTAAGCACTTATTGAAAAAGTTGAAAAATTTGCTAAGTCTTGTTAGCGTACTTTTATTCGATCGGGAATTTATTCGATCGTTAATTTTTTGCGATCGAATAAAAATGTATCGAATAACTCAAGTTTTTCGCCGATGACTTTTACGATCGAATAAAATTTTATCGAAAACAATTGTTTTTCGCTGAGTAATTTTGCGATCGAATAAAAAGTTGTTGAAAAACTTAACTTTTTCGCCGCGTAGTTTTGGATCGAATAAAAGAATATCGAAAAACTTTAAGTTTTCTTCACTTATTTTTGCGATCGAATAAAATTTAATCGAAAAATTAAGTTTTTGCCGCGAAGTTTTACTATCGAATTAAAATATATCGAAATCAAAAGGTTTTCGATGGTGGGTTTTGCGATCGAATAAAACATAACGAAAACTAAAGTTTTTCGACGACACTGTTTGCGATAAGAACTTTTTCGATCGAAAGATTTTCAAATCAAACAGTTAACGCTTAACACGTAAATGTCGATCCTCCAGCTTCACGAGTCTTTGTTTTTTCTTGACTCACTCCACGGCCGCTCCGTGTGGTTCGCTGCCGTTTCTCCCCCTCATGACGATCGGGATCGTCGGGATCGTCATGTCTTCGTTCGGTGCGGGAGCTTTCTTCTCGGCACATTGTTTGTGCTGGCGACTCTGGTTCATCTACCAGCCTTTTGTAGAGACTCTCCTCAGTGGGAGTCATGGTCTCTAAGGCGAGGAGGCGGGAGATAAGTATATCGTGGAGTTGGGTGATCGGGATGGTATAGGGGTTTATTAGTGAAGATGATGGAGTTGAGGTGGTGAGGATAGGTTGTATTGGGGGTGGAAGGTGGTGGTGAGAGGTGGTGAGGAGACGGGGGTGGTTTGGGTGTCGGTCGGAGCAGCTTCGGAGACTGGTGTTTACCCGGTATCTCTTCGGGAAGTCTCTAAAGCTTGGAGCATTCGGTCCATCAAACGATCTTCTAGAGAAGATAGAGCTGTGGAAAGTGCTTCTTGTAATAGTTGATTGTCTGGCACGTCCTGGGACATCCGTTGTCAACCCGGAAGTCACCACTTCGATGGGTTGGCCTATTGTTGGCTCCGAAGATGTCGAGGGTCCAATAGGAATTCCATCCAATCCTTGAGATGATACAATAGGTATTACCTCAATTGGAATCTGTGTAGTTTGTTGATCCGTTTGGTGGTGGAGATGTTTGCACCGAAACCGGTATTGTTGAAGGAAATACAGATGGGGCCGATAGTTGCTGTCGGCGAGAGCCACTTCTTTGGAGTCTGTATTCTTCATCTGAGTCAGTGGCCTCAGGAGAGACAACTCGAGGAACACCTTCGAGCTCGACGGCTGGTGTTTCTATCTCATGAGCCGTGGCTTCGGGCGCCGTTGTTTCCACCAACGATTCCCTTTGAGAAGGTGCTGGAGCTGGATCCAAGGCTCGTACATCTCCTCCGTGATGGAGTTGTTTTGACAGTAGTCTTGGTATGCCTCTTCCGTTGGATCAGCTAGTCGGAGCAGCTCCAATGGGATCAGCATTGGTTGGAGTGCTAGATCGGCGGCCTTCGGGTTGTGAAAAAATCGAAGGCGTGGTGGAGTGTATTCCCCAACTGGTGGTAGTCTCGGGATCTCTGGATGGATTTCCATGAAGTGTGAGATCAGCACCGGGAATCACCGTACATAGGGGAGAAACTTGGCCTTCGACTTGGTCTCCCTTTGACGTATCTGGTCCGTTAGATCATTCCAAATTAGGCGGGCCACGTCATACTTCTTTGAGAAGATCACTCCGTGAAAGATGCGAAAGATGTTCCCGTTCGCCTTGTCGACTACATGGCTCTCCATAAGTCCCCAGAATTGTTGTAGGTAGACCATCGGTACGGAGGCCGTCATCGTTAAAGCTGGCCATAGTGGGTGTCTTTAAGGATGGAGATGATGACTTCATCCGGGCACCGGAATGTCGTAAGATCCAGTTGATAATTGTTGTCATGAACTGACATGAAGCTTGATGAAGGATATATGTGAGGATAATTTGGACTTTCCATATCTGAAGAAAATGACATAAAGTTCATTAGTTGATAAATTTTCATATGCGAATAAACGGGATTAAGAATGAATTTAGAGAAAATTATATGTACTAAGGTTTATGCTCGGAAAACTTAGTGAAAAATTTTGAAAAATTTGTAAAATTGACTAAGTCTTAGAAGCGCGTTTTTATTCGATCGGAAATTTATTCGAAAGTTAATTTTTTTTTGCGATCGAAAATTTTCTAAGTCGTGAAAAATTTTCTAAGTCTTTTTTAGCGTGTTTTTATTTGAGTAACAATTTATTCGATCGTTAAATTTTGCGATTGAATAACTCAAGTTTTCGCCGATGACTTTTACGATCGAATAAAATGTTATCGAAAACAATAGTTTTTCGCTGAGAAAGTTTTCGACCGAATAAAAAATTGTCGAAAATCTTAAGTTTTTCGCCGCGTAGTTTTGCGATCGAATAAAAGAATATCGAAAACTTAAAGTTTTTTCGCCGCTGACTTTTGCGATCAAATAAAATATAATCGAAAAATTAAGTTTTCGCCGCGTAGTTTTTCGATCGAATAAAAGAATATCGGAAACAAAAGGTTTTCGACGCTGAGTTTTGCGATCAAATAAAACTTAACGAAAACTAAAGTTCTTCGACGGCACTGTTTGCGATACAAACTTTTTCGATCGAAAAATTTTCAAATCAAACAATAAACGCGTGAAACGTAATCTTCGATTTCTGGGTAAATCATGTGTTAATCTGGGTTCGGAACGTTTAGAATACAGTTGTGAATCCAAATATCATGATTTTAACCTAAAAGATCGAGTTTAAACATGTTGATTTGAATGTTTGAAATCGGTTTTAATCGAAAAAGTATGAATATGAAATTTCTTCAAATGTTTTCGTGAAACTGCTTGCGAATCGTATGTTTGTTAATGGGAAATGATTCGAAGCTTGTTTCTACCTTCGAAATGGGCGAATTAATGAAGAAAATCACAGAGATTGTTGAGATTTTGTTGAAATCGCCGGAGTTCGAAGATGTTTTTGCGGAAGTCGAAAAGTTTTTCGATGGTAATGAGTTGCGTGTGAGTGAGTTTTTCGATCGATTAAGTGGTATTAATACTTTACGATCGGGTAAGGTAAAAATACATTGGGCCGTAAAAAATTTTGGGCTTTTAGTTAAAATTCAGGTCTGATTAAACAAGAATTTAATCTTTTATGGATTAACCCAAAAAATAAATTGCATAATATACTCCCTGTATTTCAGAAAGAGATGAAATTTTCTCCTAATGTTGATGAAATTCAACATTTGACTCCTCGGATGAGCTCTAAATTTTCTATGATGCTTAGAAAAAATGTTAGAAGTCATGTTTTATAAGTAAATCATATACGAGATAATAACAAATTTTCATATAAAACTCCCCCTCAACATTTGCACGATTTAACTTTTTGGCATTTTAGGCACATATTTAGTACAATTTGGCATATGAAAATTTACTATTTAAGGACAAGTAATGCATTTTAAACAATTCAGTATAGATTTAATAAAAATTTGCATTTTTCAAAAAAATTTCGCATTTCATCAATTCTGAGTCAATGCATGTATTAAATGCATTTAAAATGTGCGAAAGACGTTTTCAAAATTTTTTTTTGTTTTGGGGCCGAATGGGACATTTTGGACACTATCACACCAAAATTTCTGACATATAAAATAATAATTTGCCATAAAATCATGTAACTAGACTTAATATTTTAAGATCATAGTATGAATCACTTCGACAACTCTCGCAAGTTTCGCTCATACCACTCAATTTATTTTTATCATGGAAATATTTAGCAGATATATTAGTCATATCAACACGACAAAGTAATATCAATTAATTTGTTATCGTAGCGTATTTAATCAACTTACTAAGTGAAAAATCATAATTTTGAATCAAAGGGACTTTGAAGGGATTTTATTTAGGCTCTGACTAAAGGGTGGGAAAATTTGGGTTAGTGAGCTTAAAATTTCTTCAATTCCAGTGCCCCTTTTGAAATTCATTTCTGATACGTTTTCTTTTCTTTTCTTTTCTCCTGCACTTGCTCACGATGAGTCTCTTCTTCTTTTAAAGGTTTCACAGTTATAGAATTCGAACCCAAGGCCGTGCTTCTCTTCTAGTTTTCTCTATTTATAAGATATAGATTATCGTTGGAGAAGTTCACTTCGAGGTGCTTCTCTTCTAGGCGTATACGAGATTATCTAGGAGAAGTTCACAGTGAGATCCGTGTGTCTCTTCTATAATGATTGAGAAATTCATCATGTGCATCTCTTTTGCTCTCCCCCTCTTTTTCTTGATTGAGTAACCCGAATCTTGTGAATAAGGTTGAAGGCTTAATTGAGTTTGATAAAGAAAAAGAATGGAAGGCCCAAAGAGGATTTCTAGGGGAAAAATTAAAGGATTTATATTTGGGTTTAGTGAGGAATTTCCTAATATGCCCTTATCATTTTCATGATGAGATAGTCACAAAAGTAAGAATGAAGCTACGAAGTACAAACTAAAGAATAGTCATTTGAAGTGTGACACACTCAAGAAAAAAATTATTGAGGTTCAAATTCTCACATATATGATGTGGCTTTGTGTCTAGTGAAACAAACGAAGCTCTTTGAAGAAAAGAATGTGACGTGACTTTTTAAGCAAAGAACTAAGCATACATATCGAAGAAATATTTTTGTGAGAAATTCAAAATAGGCAAAATTATCGTCATCTCCCATCTTATTATTACTTTATGTATACTTATTTAAAAAAAATTTGAAAGATAGTTTCACGCAAGATAATCAAGGAATATCGAGAAGCACATAGAGTATCAAATAGAAGCATAGTAGAGCATGTAAAGGACATGTCAACATTGAGATTCAATATGCCTAATTTAGCAATAAGGAAATATAATCGTTTTTCATCCAATGCCTTAGTGAATAAATCGGCAAGTTGAAGCTCCTTTTTACAAAATACATATCTATAGTGCCTTTTTCTACATGATCTTTTATAAAATGATAACGAATATCTATGTGTTTCGTGCATGAATGATGAACAGGATTGCAAGTAATGGCTATATCATTTTGAGAATCACTGTAAATGGGAATGTTATTAAAATCAAACCCGTAATCAGCGTCCGTATAGCCAATTAATCTAAAATCAATATTTTTTGGATACCATAGCCCTAAGTTGGGAGTTCATTTTAGATAGCGTAGAATTCACTTGACTGCTTGCATGTGGGACTCCTTTGGGTCAGCTTGAAAACGAGCACAGAGACAAGTGGCAAACATGATGTCGGGTCGGCTAGACGTTAAGTAGAGAAGAGATCCGATAATGCTCCGATAGAGTGTGATGTTGACTGCCTTGCCAGACAGATCAGCATCGATTTTACAGAGTGTCGAGATAAGAGTATTCGTCGGTGTACTCTTGTCTTGATTAAATCTCTTCAGAATATCTCGGATATATTTGGTTTGACTGATGAAGATTCCTTCTTCGAGTTGCTTTACTTGTAGTCCAAGAAAGAATTGGAGTTCTCCCATTAAGCTCATCTCGAATTTTGTCTTCATGACTTCACCGAATTTCTGACAGAGAGGTTCATTTGTCGAGCCGAAGATGATGTCATCAACGTAAACTAGAACGATCATCAGGTCTTTGCCTTGTCTTTTGATGAAGAGTGTCGTATCGGTGGTGCCTCTTATGAAGGTTGGACTTGACTAAAAATTCGCTTAGGACATCATACCAAGCACGAGGGGCTTGTTTTAGTCCATAAAGAGCTTTGTCCAATCGATAGACATGATCAGGATGGTTCTCGTGCACGAAGCCATCGGGTTGAGCGACATAGACTTCTTCTTTTAATACGCCATTGAGAAAGGCGGTTTTAACATCCATTTGATAGACTTTGAAGTCTTTATGAGCTGCGTATGCTAAAAATAGACGAATTGCTTCGATACGTGCCACCGGAGCATACGTCTCATCGTAGTCAATTCCTTCTTATTGATTGTATCCCTTGGCTACGAGTCGTGCTTTATTCCTGATAAGTTCACCGTTTTCGTTCTTCTTATTCTTGAAAACCCATTTACTACCAATTATTGTTTTACCTTGCGGTCGAGGAACTAACGTCCAAACTTGTAGACGCTCGAATTGGTTGAGTTCATCTTGCATGTTATTACCCAATCCGGGTCTTTAAGAGCTTCGGCTACATTAATTGGTTCGTTTTGGTTTAAGAAGCATGTGAATAAGCCGCTTTGAGTGGACGTCATAGTGCGTACTCTACTTGAAGGATCACCGATGATTTGGTTGATAGGATGAGCTCGAGTCCATTTGCGTTCATGAGGAATAACCGAAGTAGATTCTTCGTTGGTTTGTAGATCGAGACAACCTGAATTGATGGGTTGATCATTCGTAGTTGGGAAATTCAATTCTGAGGTTGAATTGGAATGAATTTCCTCATCTGCATTTGTAGGAGCTACAGCACTAGTTGAATATTAAGAATTAGTAGATTCTTGAACATTTTTTGGAGTCTGAAGAGTGAGAGTATCAATTGGAATTTCTTCCGTAAAAGGAGAAGGAGCACTGCTTGGTTATTGAGTGAGAGGAAGCAGGCATTTGAAACTCGTTGCGATAAAAATGTTCAAACAGTGAATCTAAATCTTCTAAGTCGGCGGGAATTGCTTCTCTTGACTTTGAGGTAGACGTTGCCGAAAGTTGTTGACTTTGTGCCAACGCGCCTATAAGCTCGGGTTCTGAATTGTTTTGTTCAGAAGCCATATTCGTCATTTCTTGAAAAGGTGACGTTGTAGCTTTCAAGAATTGTACGAGAAGACTTGAGGTAGACGCGATATGATTTGGAAGTAGAGGAATATCCGACAAAGATGGCTTCAACGGCTTTGGTATCGAACTTGCTTTGATGCTCCCGATCGTTGGCCACAAAACATTTGCAACCAAATACTTTGAACAATGAGATATTCGGGATTCTTTGATTAATTATCTCATATGGCATCTTTTCGAAGCGTTTGTGAATAATTTTCCTATTTTGAGTAAAACATGCCGTACTCACTGCTTCAGCCCATAGAAAGTGAGACCGGAGTATATGAGCATTGTTCTTGCTGCTTCAACTAAAGTCCGGTTCTTTCTTTCTACGACACCATTTTGTTGAGGCGTTTTTGCGGCTGAGTATTGTTGAAAAATTCGAAGTGATTGATAAAAGTTGCTGAGACGCTGATTCTTGAATTCAGTCCCGTTGTCCGTTCTGATTACTTGGATTTTCTTTGCAGAAGATTCTGAGTTGTATTCACAAAGCTTATTATCAAGTCTCAAGTCTCATCTTTAGTTCGGAGATATCTTGTCCATGTGTAGCGAGAATAATCATCGACAATTACTAACGCATATTTATGACCGTTGATACTTTGTGTACGCATTGGTCCGCAAAGGTCCATGTGAAGTAATTCCAAGGGTCGAGATGTAGACGCAACTTGCTTGATTTTGTGTGAAGCTCGCTTCATTTTTCCCATTTGACAAGCCGGACATTGATGCTCTTGATGAGGAGAGATTGTTGGTAGACCGTTGACCAACTTTTTAACAAAGAGTTTGTGAAGAGCTTTCTGATTTAGATGAGACAAGCGTTGATGCCATAAGCTGTTTCTCTTGTTGTAGTCTGTGAGATGAAGCAAACAACTGTCGAAGGTCGAACTGTTGTCGGATTGATGGTGTATAGATTTGATCGTCGTGATCCTGTTAGAAGCTCTTGATTCTGACTATTTAAAATTCTGCACTGTTCAGCTAGAAATACCACTTGAAATCCTTCGTCACAGAATTGTCCTATGCTGAACAGGTTGTGTTTAAGAGACATCTTTAATCGTCATATTCGGCAGTAGAATGTCTCCAAAGCCGAGTATTGGAGCTGAATCATTGTTGCCAAATCGGACTTTTCCGTTGTAACGGGCTTGGTAGTTGGTCAACAGTTCTTGCTTTCCCGTCATGTGTGTGGAGTAACCAGAATCTAAATACCACACATGATGGATCTGCAAAAAAAGAGGTTAGAGAGATTTAGGTACCCACTTTTGAATGGGTCCTCTCGGATTAGCAGATTTGATAAGTAATGTTTGGTCATCTGTGGTTCCTAAATTATTGGAAACCTTAGGTACCAAAAGCAACTTAGAAGTAGTTGATTTAAGTGGTACTTCTTTAGGCAACTTGGTCTTATTGGCTTGTGTTGGCCTAGGTGGTGTTTTAGGAACCCAGTGAGGTTGAACCTAACATGGGAGGTTAATTTCAGCACGAGCAAATGTCTGATTTGTCTTATTGCTTGAGAAAATCTTTTCTATAGCTAGTCTCCTAAGATGTTTAGCTGAATGTACGTGGACTGGGTACCTTAGGTGAGGACAAGAATATATTGAGCTATAAGCTTTCTTAATAGCAGGATCTTGTTTCCTGCGAGACTTAAAGGTTGCATTTGTCTTAGAATGATTGTTTATAATTTCTGAAGTAGAGCCAATTTCAAAATTTGTGCTTTCAAAATTAATAGGTTTTAACACATAAGTGGAAACAACAACATTAAAGTTTGAAACGACTGTCTTCTTGCGAGTGTCCATAGTTTTTGATACAGAAGAAAATTTTGAAAATAAGGCATTTCTATCATTTTTCTTCTGATATTCTATCCTATGTACTCTTTCCTTTGCATGCTTCAACTCTTTTTCTACTCTACTTGTGGATGGAGTAGAAAATGAGTTAGAATAAGTCTTTTTCCTTTTTGAAGCATTTAAGGATTCTATTCCTCCCTTTACTATTTTTAAAGAAGATTTATCTTCTTTTAAAATATTTTGAAAAACAATGGAAGCTGTTTTCTTAGATGTAATCTTGTCCTTAATTAATGATTTTTCTTTCAAAGTAAAATCAGGATAAGTTTTTAAAGTAGAGGAAGTTTTGAGATTAGAAATCTCCAGTAAAAGCTCATTCTTTTCAGCTTTGAAATTCTTTCTTTCTGTTTCCTTGGAAGCGTTTAAATCAGCTATTTTCCTAATAATAGCTGGAATATAACAGAAAGTATAATTTTTAAAATGATCAGTATTTTCTTCCTTATTTTTAGAAAAATCTTCTCGGGGGATAATGAATTATAATCACTAGACAGGTTGAGATGCCTTGTCTTTTAACTATTATTCAAGTTGGTGTAGTAAAAGGGAATGTCAGTCCTATTTGTGGCTATTCGTTTAGATTCTTCTAAGGGATTTATTTCTGAAGAATTAGTAAAGGCCATTAGAGAAGTTAAACATAATCCCATATATTTGATATCGTATAATTGTCTAACATTGACTTTTTTCAAGTTACAGGGATTGTTAAAACCTAAGCCGTCTTTAGGATTATAAAATTCTATATCAAGAGGTTGATTTAGAAAGATAGTTTGATCCTTTTGACCCCGTTTTGTTAGAAGATCATCTAAAGTTTTAATTCATGAATAATGTTTCTTACGTTCGTCAGAGATTTCTTTGAAATTATTTTTAGAAATTTCTAAGTCTCTTTGACAACCGATAAGAATCGTATTAAGTTCTTTGAATTTTGTCTCAGAGGTAGCTATTGTTAATTCAAGGCTAGATATTTTTTCCTTAGCATTAGATAAGAGAATTTCTAGATGAATTTTCTTATCTAATTGCTTTTGGAAATTGCTTTCGGTAAGAGCTAGTCTCTCTTCTAATTCCTTTGATCGTTTCCGCTCATTTTTCATGTTTAATAATGTGAAATGAGACATTGTTACCTCTTGTGCTGAAGAGGATGCTTTATCGTCGTCGTCGTCAGGCCTTCTTGAAGAGTTATCATTTGAGGCTTCTTCGAGGTATGCCATGAGAGCGAGATTTTCATCGTCAGAATCTGTGATGTCTTCCAGCCAATGCTCTTGTTCGGCCATCAGTGCTACTCCAGCCACTTTTTATTTAGTGAGTTGGAATTTTTTGGGGTAGTAGTTGGCGTCCTTTTTCTTGGGAAGTTTGCATTCTCTGGCGAAGTACCCTATCTTACCACAATTATAACACTTTTGTGGTTCTTTGGCGTTTTTAGATTCTGAGGACTCGGCCGGTCTTTCCTTGTGCTTGGAGCTTGATGTCCGAAGTCTATTTGCCGAGGAAGAGGATTTCTTTTTTGTAGATCTTTTTGCTCATCATTTTAGAAATCAGAGCCAACAGTTTCTTGAACTCCTTCATATCGGGTTCGAAGTCCGATTCAGATTCGTCTTCATCTTCTGATGAACTTGGCAACTTGATGCTTTTATCTTTGCGAGATCTACTTATTTTTCTTTGAGAAACAAGAGCTATAGAATATTTGTTTATTTTGTATCTCGCTTATATCTTCTTCATGTTGGGCGAGATTATCAAAGATGACGGATTTGCATTGATATTTTCTTCCACTCCGGTTGAAGAGAAGAAAGAAATGGGATGTTGACCTCCATGTTGGTCTTGAAGATATCCATCTTCCTCATCTCATTAAAAAGAGTTAGATATCGTTGATAGAGTTCATAAACAGTTTCCTCTGCCTTGGCTTGTGTTAGTCCGATTACGCACTCAAGAGAGGATCAAAGGCTTAAAAATGATAAAGTTCTTAAAACACCTTCAGTGTGTGTTTGTGTGTGTGTGCTATCCAGTATGCTCCTCAACTTCTCTCGTATGATGAGGAGCGTTCCGTCGGAGAATTTTGGTATCTCCGATGTCTTCAATATTCGCTTTTCTCCCTTGTAGTTGATGTAGACCACCGCTGGATCTTCACTTTCGAACACGTGGCCTTCACCATATTCAACTTGTTCAGGGAGCTCGAATGATGGTTTGGTGAGGTTGACCTTTCTGACATTTGACTCCAGTGCTAGCTGCAGGTCGTGCGTCGCTCCGTACTTGATTTGTCGGAGCATGAACCTTTTGATCGTCATGTATCCTAATTTGACGTCCTGGTCCTGCAGCGTTCCCACGTATCGGTAGCTTCCAATCATCTGTGAGATGTCTTCAGCTCTGATGTACGGGAAGTCAGCCTCTGTCAAGGTCTCTCTTGTACCGTCTTCCCTCACTACGTGGTAGACGCTTAGTAGGAAGGTCCCGAGCCGATCTATTCCAACTCTTTCTACGGCTTGTATTCGGGGCCTCTGCTTTTCCTCTCGCCTGAGAGCAGCCAGATCATTTCCTTTCCCTAAGAACATATGAAGACGTCTTAGGGAAAGAAGGTAGAGATTGGCTCTGCGCTCTGACAGGTGCGTCATCCCACGTAGCTCCAGCTCGTTCAATTTGACGAGTTGATCCTCTTTACGCCAGATTCTTTTCCTTATCTGTTCTTGGTATGGAACTAAGATTCTGACGTTTTGCCACGGAAGATCGACCGTTGCCCCGATCTTTGACATGAGAAGTGGAGCATCCTCATTTTGGACTTGATGTTTGAGTAGTTCCGGTAGATCGGGGAGGTCACTTTGCAGATCTTCCAGCTCCTCATCTTCATGGACTTTCACCAGGCTTATCGACGCCTTTTCGAGGAATAGTCTGGCGTTTTCTCGAAATCTGGCTTCGAGCTGGAGGTCCATCGGTTGCTTCAGCCATCCTTCTTCAAATATATATTTCTCTACCACATCATGTGGATTGTAGAGTTGGCTGATTTCTTCCGAGATTTGGAGGTCAATAGATGTGGCTTGAGGTGGACTTTGTCGGTAGAAGGTTCTTGGTGAGCTAAGGCTTATAGTGACTGGAGTGGGTGTCGAAAGGGAAAGTGTATTGGAGATCTCTTGTGTATTTTGTTCGGTTGTGGTTGAGATCTCCATGGTAGGGAATATTATTGTGGTGCTGGAGACTTGTTTTGTTTTGCCTTTTGAGCTTGAGGTATCCAGCGGGTTGGATTCTTGGACTGTTTTGGTTGTTGGCTGCTGCTGGTGAGGGGATTCGACTCCACGCTGTCGGTTCTCCCCCTCGGGACGGTCCTCGTCTTCAGGGTCGTCCCGCGATCCAGATAGGCCCCCGGCTTGTGTTCGGCAGCTGGTGGGGTCAATCAGCCTCTGGATTTCTTTCTCCTTCGGTGTCAGGTGTGGCGCCGACCGGATACGTGCCAAAAGAATGTTGAAGAGTTCTTCAATGGGCACGTCCCACGGTCCTTCTTCTGGTTGTGTGAGTGAAGGAACAGCAGCAGCTGTCTCGTGTGTGACTGGAGTCTTGCCTTTGTCTTGTCTTGATGTTTCGATCATGGCCCGGACTTTTTCCACTAGTTCGTCGCCAAAAGATCGTAGCCGAGACTCCGTCACAAACGGATCGGGAAATAAAACGGAGCCACTGAGGCGTGCCGTTGTCGCGACGTCAGAGTAGATTTCTGACGTGCCGCCCACTGTAGTGGGTCTTCCGGGGCCACCAAGGCACACCGGTGGCAACGGTGCTAAGACAAACTCGACCGTTGGCCCGAGACGACTGGTGGGATGTTGATCGTTTCGGGGCTTCCGCTCAGTCCCTCGGAGATTAACCCCAGAGTGACGTCAGAGAGCGTTCTGTCTAAGTCTGGAAGACTTAGAGGTGCGGAAAATAGTGTATGTGTCCTAGAAATGGAAAAAATTTTAGTTGGTGCGGACACTAGACCTGTGATCAAGGAGGGCGCAGTCGGAGGAAGTGAACTGCTTAATTCAACATCTATTGCCTCCGAATAAGGCAATGATGGTTGTCGTGGCTCCTCCGGTGCTATTGAGACGGTCGTCTGTTGGGAGACGACCGAATGGGTTGGAAGGGTTATTTGCGTGCTTGGGCCTGATGGCACGACTGCTACTCGGGAGACGATCGTGTCGTCTCCTGTTCCTACGGGTTCGGCCCGGCTTTGTAGTGGGTTAGAGGACTGAGGAGGTCGATCATGTTTTTGTTTGGTGCGACGCTCCTGTATGCGTCTTACGTCTTCCCCTCGTTTTGTTTTTCGTGAGGAACGAGGAGGGGAAGCGGCGCTTCCTAGACCTAACTGAGGCTGGGGTAGGCTAATTCCCGGGGTAGGTTCGACTGGGTTTTGTCGAACCATAGGAGTGTCTTCAAGGGTGATGGATTGGAGGTACCTCGCTACTATTGGGTTGGAAGGATTAGCGATTTGTAGGAGGTGGTCAGGGATCCGCATCGACTCGAGATCAAATTTGGATTTGGAAGAATGGAGGGATGCTAGCTTGGGAATTTGGTATCCCTCCGATCTCGGTCGACGGGTTATCTCGGGGTGTAGGTCTTGAAAGTGGGTTATTATCACTGGAAACCACCGAAGGTAGGGAAGGACTTGTCGGGTTTTATTTTTGGTGGATAAGTCCCTTCGGCGGAGTTGGTCAAGGATATCGGCGCTGGGACCGAGATATTGTCAAAGTCAATGGCCGGGTTGTTGGGAATTTTAGTGGCCCATTGACTTTGAGGGAATACTTCGTCAATTTCTCGTAACATTTTTATTCAATCTGCTAAGAAGGAAACACAGAAAATTGTTAGCATAGGCAGAGTAAATAAAGACGTTACTTAGAAAAAAAATTTCGGACTTGAAAAATTTTATATGAAAGTGCCCGAAATTTGCTTAAGTAAATAAGATTATACTTTTGAAATACAAGCGGCGAAGTTCACAAATTCGGCTAAGAGTACATTGAAAAGTTTAATACTCGAAGTTTGATTTGGCCGAATTTGGATTTGAAAGTTTTGTTCGCCGAATTTGATGAAGTTCGGGTAATGAGGATTTGAAATTTTTGTTCGCCGAATTGTAATGAAGTTCGGGTAAGTAAAAATTAAATCGAATTTGTTATCATCATTCATCAAATTCGGGTGCTTGTCTTTAAAATTGAATTTGCCGAAATTGACAAATTCGGGCGATGGAATTCGACTGTGAGGAGTCGGGGTACAGTAGAAATTCGCCGAATTTCGAGTGAACAGTAGAAATTCGCCGAATTTTGGATTGAAAAGCAGAAATTCGGATGAAAATTTGAATTTTACTCGAATTTCGCCCGAAACCTAAAAATTAAAATAGGTCGATTCCATCGTGATTTGGATGAAATTTTGGCAAATAAATTGCAGATTCGGAATTTTATATTATGTCAAAGAGCTCCCCCTCAATAAAATGATATATACTCCCCCGTAATAAAAATAAGCTCCTCCTTAATAAAATTGAAATATGCTCCCCCTTAATAAATATGAAATATACTCCCCCATAATAAAAATGAAATAAACTCCCCCTTAATAAAAATGAAATAAACTCCTCCTTTCCACCAAATCTCTCTGTGTAGTTGCTCAGCAGTTCTTTTCTTCCAGTCATGTGTGTGGAGCAACCCGAGTCTAAGTACCACACATGACTTATCTGCAAGATAAGTTTAAGCAGTGTTAGAGATCCCGTTTATTACGGGTCTTCTATCATTTGCAGAGGTTAAAGTGCATGCAAGATTGGGTGAATTGTGTACCAGGTTGGCTTGTATCTTTCCTGAGTTTTTCGGTACCCAAATTTTCTTTACCCCTAAAGGAAAACAGAGCTTTGTGCATGCAGCAAGCACTGTTTTAATTACCCAGATTTGTTTGCAATCTTTTCCCTTAGCTTCAGCTCGGGTTTTCGATTGCTCAGGTATTTTTGGGTCTGATTTGGTCACGTTTTTGACCTTTTTCTCTAAAGCTTGAGCTTTAGCTTTTGTTTCAGTGGGAGTTGGCCTTCTGAATGTTCTAGCTACCTTTTCGTCAACTTTTAGGTTGGACGTTTTGGATGGTAGAACCGTTTTCGTGTGTGTTCCTGAAATCATATCTCTACGACGTATAAATTTAGCATTCATAGCTATACACTTATCGTAGGTAAGATAATCACTGACATTCTTAACAGAACTTGTTGTGGAAGGAATACGGGAATAAGCGGAAGCATAGTTCGAACTACATGAAGAAAGATTTCTAAATGTTTTTGGAAATAATTTTAAATCAGAAACACTAGTCAAATTTTGCTTCGTCTTTTTATCAAAGATTTTGGCATCCTTCTCTTGCGTTCCTGAATTTTTCTTCCCAGCAGTCTCTGTCCGTCTCAGATCTGTCATAGATGGTGAAGGGATGTTAGCTGTTGCTTGAATGAGAATCTTCTTGTTAGCCTATTCTTCATGGATGAGGAATCTATTGGTGTTATAGTAACAGACTCGACTTAGAAGATTTAGCGAGATCAGCATATGATTGATTTTCAAGTGAGGAAATTCTCTCAAGGAGTTTCTCCTTTTCAGCTTGAAA
Source organism: Linderniella brevidens (assembly GCA_004919715.1). Classification (NCBI taxonomy): domain Eukaryota; kingdom Viridiplantae; phylum Streptophyta; class Magnoliopsida; order Lamiales; family Linderniaceae; genus Linderniella; species Linderniella brevidens. The sequence goes on from SWDC01000145.1 coordinate 7,816,747, forward strand.
TGTTTTCCGTTCGAGCTCTATCGTGGATTGAATATTCTTGATCTTTTGAGGAATGTAAATTCGGCAAAGATCTGAGTTCTTTGAGCTAGATGTTTCTGTCATGGGCTGATCAGATTCAGAGGGAGGATGGGGAAACATATGTAGATAGTCATTTGAAAGAGGAATTTCCCTACTTCCATAACTATCGTTGATTTCCTTGTAATCCAAGGATATTTCGGCCTTGCTTTTGTTCTTGCGCTTTTCCTGTTCTAGGTTATCTTCTTCTTCAGATGATCTGAGAAAGGCTAACAAGCTAGGTATTCCTAGTCCTAGGTATGCAGCATTGTAAAGAGCAAGTGGCCGTTTATCAGTGGTTGGTTGGTTTGGCTTAAAACCTAAGCCCTCACGTGGATTGTAAAATCTCGTGTCCTTAGGCTGATTCAAGAAAATCGTTTTGTCGGTTTGTCCCCTTTTCGTAAGGAGGTCCTCCAGACTTTTGATTTTGGAGTAAAGCTTCTTACGTTCCTCCATTAGAAGATTGTATTGATCTGTTTTACCAATACGCTCTTCTTCACTAATTCGCAGGCTAGTGGTTAATTGACTAATATTTGCATTCAGCATATTAGTCTCGGATTCAAGCTTCGAGATTTTCTCAGATGCATTTTCTAAATGACATCTGAGAGTTGCTTTTTCACCTAAGTGTTTGAGCACACATTGATAATTTGTTGCGTTTTTCTTTTCCAGAGCTTCTAGTTTTTGCAAGTGTTCTAATGGAGAATTCTGGATATGCTCAAGCACGGTCAGTTTTGATGTCAGGGAAACTACTTTTTCTTCAGATTTTACTAGATTAGCTTCAGCTAATTCTAGTGATTTTTCTGAAGTAGCTAGTTTATTTTCTAGCTCAGTGACCAAATTTTGTGTTTTGGCCAAGATGATGTCATTCTTGGCCATATCTTTATATGTAGACTCCCCCCTTTTCATTGTTAGAATTGGGGGTCTGTTATCACTTCCGATTGCTATGATATCCATGGATGTAGTTGAGTGCCTTTTAATGATCGTTCACGGTCGTGATCTGCAATCCTAAATGGTCAGTTTCGAGAAATAACGTCAAAGATTAACGTTAAGTTTGAATAAATTTTGGTTGGATAGAAATTGTGTTTAAGTGATCGACTTTTTATTTTAATTTGAAAGAGTAAAATTCGGGCACTTGTAGAGTTGTTGCCGAAATTTGAATTCTGAAATTCGGATGAAAAGACTTTGTCGAGAATTTTGAAATCAAAGGAAATCAAAATTCGGGTGACAAATATAAGTTCGCCGAAGTTCAGGATTAAATTAAGGTAGGAAAAATTTTATCGAAAATTACTTTCAAAATTCGGGTAAACTAAATTCAGTCGAGAATTAAAAAAAATCAAAATTCGGGTGACTTTCTGATAAAAGTTCGCCGAGAATTAAGAAATTCGGGTGACTTAAATCAAAACTTCGCCGAAAATTTTAAGTTGAAATTCGGGCAATCTTAATTTTAAAATTCGACCAAATTCGCCGTGAATTTTAAACAGTAGAAAGCAAATTCGGCGAATAAACTTAGCTTACTCAAATTCGGTCAATTTTCTGATCGAAAATTTTCTCAATTTCGGCGAATTTCAATTGAAATTCGGCAATATGAGTTAATTTTCGGGTTCAAGAACGAACTTCGAGCGAATAAACACTGTTCTAGAGAAACGCCCGAAATTTTTCCAGCAACTTTAAAACACACCAATTTCAATCGATTTCTCCCCAGAAATTTCTCAAACTTGACGAAAATTAATCTAAACGAGTTCCTAAACAAGCCAAGACTGATAATCAAGCATTTAAAGGTTTAAAAACATCAATAACAGCAAGATCTAACCCAAAATACTTGAAAAAAAATCGAAAAAAAATTTGCTTAGTAAACTCTTTCGATCTTGACGAAATCAAACGAAATTGGTATAGATTTGCACAGATCGATCCGTGTCTTGCTCTGATACCACTTGTTAGTCCGATTACGCACTCAAGAGAGGATCAAAGGCTTAAAAATGATAAAGTTCTTAAAACACCTTCAGTGTGTGTTTGTGTGTGTGTGCCGAAATTAAGAACTTACTTTTAAGAATTATACATTGACCAACCCTAATTAGGGTTAATGGGATGCCTTATATACCACATGAGTTGGTATATTAAGGCTTGGGACTCAAACAATAAAATATTTACAATTTGCCCCAAATACAATAAATTAACTAATATTGACCCAAAACTCAAATACTAACTAAGGACACTACAATTAATTCCTAACAGCTTGTAATGAGCGGTTAGAATATTTGCTTTCTTGGCTTTGACTCCAACTTCGGTCCGTTGCATCATCTTGTGGAGCTCGTCCCACATAGCGTTTGCACTAGATAGACTATCTATTTGCATATAGATGTCATTAGGTATTCCTTGCATTAGGAAAGTCTTGGCTCCCAAGTCTGCTTTGGCTCTTAAACGCTCCCCCTCGGTGTATTCATCAGGAACTTTAAGTCTTCTGGTTGCGGGAATAGGAGGATTGTTCGTGGCATCTCCTTCTTGGATGAGCCTAAATTGAGCTGGACCTTCTTGAAGTGATGCGATCAAATTTGTGGCTTGATCTTTCGTTTCCAAGAAGTTCATGAACCGGCTTCTCCATACCGTGTATTCGCCTCTTCGAAGAATTGGAGGGCGAACGTCATTTCCGAGTGAGTAACCATCCATTTTAAGTTGATTGGTAGGATCTTCGTGAAAGTTTGGAATCGTAATGAAAAATGCTTCACAAGTGACAAACTTAGTTAGAAATGTTTGATTCGTACTTTAAACAATTTCCTTTTTGAACCTATGATCCGGATGTTAGAGAGAAATTGTTATGATTTCGAAAATATTTGGTAAAAAAAATTTATAGTGCAAGATTTTTAAAGAAATTTGAATTTTTTTATCGAAAATTTTGAATATCAAAGTAGATAATTCGGAAACAAATATTTTTCGCAAGTTTTGAAAGTCACGATTTTTTATTTCTTTTAAATTCAGTGGTCGAAATGTTTTTCGAGCAGTAAAGTTTTCGATTTAAAAATGTTAAACTTTTTAATCGAAAAAGTTTTTTGAACGTAGAAGAATTTCGTTATATGTTTATCGAAAAATATTTATCGAACGTAAAAATGTTGAAAAGATGCTCTATCGAAAAATATCTTGTCGAAAAACTATATTAATCGCAAAACTTTTATCGAATAACTTGTGATTGAAAAAATATTAGTGATCGAAAAACATTGTTTAGTTTGACTCAAATTGTTGACCGTAAAATTTTTCGATGGAATATTTTTCGATCGAAAATTTGTTTCCCTATTTTTTTACTCGAAAATTTTATTCGCTCAAAAAATATATTTTTTATATGAATCGAAAAACTAATTATCAAAAACGATGTTTTTCGAGTCTTATATTTGAGTAAAACACACGAGAATAGTGTTTGTCGTAGAAAAATTTATCGGCTGCGAACTTATTCGAAAAAATATTTTTCGACGCAAGTTTTTCGATCGAAGAACTGATCGAAGAACAGCCAAGTTCAATGTAACAGTGAAAATTCCAGATTCAACCAAGATGTTCAGGTTAGGTGATGAATTTATCTATAATTACTTGTTTCACAGTTATAAATATGAACAAACACAGGATCAACCACGTTTAATAGCAAAATATATCGAGATTTAAGAAAATCAGATCGGACTCAAAACTTGATCGCACACCCTTATCGTCGTCGTCGTTAGGCCTTCTTGAAGAGTTATCATTTGAGGAGTCTTCGAGGTATGCCATGAGAGCGAGATTTTCATCGTCAGAATTTGTGGTGATTCCAGCCAATGCTCTTGTTCGGCCATCAGTGCTACTTCAGCCTCTTTTTGTTTAGTGAGTTTGAATTTTTTGGAGTAGTAGTTGGCGTCCTTTTTCTTGGGAAGTTTGCATTTTCTGGCGAAGTGCCCTATCTTACCATAATTTTAGCACTTTTGCGGTTCTTTGACCTTTTTAGATTCTGAGGACTCAACCGGTCTTATCATTTTAGAAATGAGAGCCAACTGTTTCTTGAACTCCTTCATATCGGGTTCGGAGTCCGATTCAGATTCGCCTTCATCTTCTGAAGAACTTAGCAACTTGATGCTTTTACCTTTGCGAGATCGACTTGTTTTTCTTTCAGAAACAAGAGCTATAGAATCGTCGATCTGCTTGCCCTTAAGTTCTTTTTGTATCTCGCTGATATCTTCCTCGTGTTGGGCGAGATTATCAAAGACGGTGGATATCCATTTCGTCCAAATCCTTATTTTGACGGATTTGCATGGAAATTTTCTTCCACTCCGATTGAAGAGAAGAAAGAAATCATATGTTGACCTCCATGTTGGTCTTGAAGAGTTAGATAGCATTGATAGTGTTCATAAACGGTTTCCTCTGCCTTGGCTTTGAATGAGTCGTAAGCGGTTAGAATGTTCGCTTTCTTAGCTTTGACTCCAACTTCGGTCCGTTGTATTATCTTGCGGAGCTCGTCCCACATAGCTTCTGCACTAGATAGACTATCTATTTGCATATAGATGTCGTTAGGAATTCCTTGCATTAGGAAGGTTTTGGCTCCTAAATCTGCTTTTGCTCTTAATCACTCACCCTCGGTGTATTCACTAGGAATTTTGAGTCTTCGTGAGGCGGAAATGGGAGGATTATTGGTGGCATCGCCTTCTTGGATGAGCCTAAATTGAGCGGGACCTTCTTGAAGAGAAGCTATCAAATTTGTAGCTTGCTCTTTTGTTACCAATAATTTCATGAATCGACTTCTCCATATGGTGTATTCGCCTCTTCGTAGAATTGGAGGGCGGACGTCGTTTCCGAGCGAGTAAGCATCCATTTGTAGTTGCTTGGTTGGATCTTCATGAAAGTTTGGAATTGTAATGAAAACTGCTTCACAAGTGACAAACTTCGATAGTAATGTTTGATTCGTACTTTAAACAATTTCCCATTCGTACCTACTTTTTCGGTTGTTAAAGAGAAATTATTTTGATTTCTAAAAAATATTTGATATGAAAATTGATACTTCAAAATTTTGCTAAGTAATTTTGATTTTAAGATCGAAAATTTTTAGTATCGTAGAAGATAATTCGGAGACAAATATTTTTCGTAAGTTTTGAAAATTACGAAATTTAATTTCATTCAAAATAGTGTAAAATGTATGTGTGTTTGAGCAGTGACCGAAAAGTTTTTCGAACAATAATGTTTTCGATAAAAAAAAATTCGAAATTATGATAGAAAAAGATTTTCGATTGTATAAGTTTTTCGTTGTATTTTTCGAAAATTATTTTTCGAACGTAAGAGTTTTGCAGAGTAAATATCCTGTCAAAAAATAGTTTGTCAAAAAAATAGTTTGTCAAAAAAATAGTTTGTCGAATAGTTTGTCAAAAAATAGTTTGTCAAAAAATAGTTTGTCGAATATTTGTTGATCTCAAAAACTTTTATCGAAAAATTTGTAATTGAAAAATTAATAGTGATCGAAAAATTTTGTTAAGTTTGACTCTAAGTTTTTTTCGAGTGTGAATTATTCGATCGAAATATGTTTTCGCTAAATTTTTACTCGAAAATTTAGATGTTCGAAAATCTTGAGATCGAAAACTTGTTTTACTATTACAAGTTTTTCGAGTCAAAATTAGATATTAATTTAGCGAAAACAGTATCCGTCGAAAAAAATACGCTTTATTACGCTCGAAAAAGATATTTATATATGAATTGAAAAACTAATTATCGAAATAATGTTTTCGAGTCTTATATTTGAGTAAAACACACGAGAACAGTATATGTCATCGAAAAATTTCTCAGCTGCAAACTTATTCGAAAATTAATTTTCGAGCCAAGTTTTTCTATCGAAAATCAGATCGAAGAACATCAAATTTCAATGTAACAGTGAAAATTCCAGATTCAATCGAGATGTTCAATTTAGGTGATGAAATTCTGGATAATCACTTATTTCATCGTTATGAGCAAACACTAGATTAACCACGTTTTACAGCAAAATATATCAAATCTTATGAAAATCAAATCGAAATCAAAACTTAATCGCAAACGCAAATATCGATCTAAATAAAAAATTTGAATTAATATGACGTTCTAAGCGATTGAAATCAGTACGTAAATCATTCCTAACATACAATCTATCACTTAATCAGGAAGATCATCAACAAAATTCGCAGAGATTAAGCATATTGATCAAAATACAAGTCGCGTAAGTTTTCGATCGAAAAATCTGGAAAATTATTTTGATCTTAAAATCGCGAATTCATTCCAGAATCAATCACGATCTGCTCTGATACCAATTGTTAGGTCCTATTTTATCAACTACCGATCGATCTAAGCATGAATTCTAGATATTTGAATGATAAATTTCACAATATACCTTCGATCGAATATCTTCTTTGAAGCTCTTGAGAGAGAGAGAGTTTCTCGATTACTTTTCTCTCTCTTAGAATGTGAATTCAATGCTCGTGATTTCCTGAAAATGAACTTGTATATAATTTGATAGTGTACATTGAATTTATACCTATTTACATGGTATATTTACTATTTCGTCCTACATGTTAGTCCGATTACGCACTCAAGAGAGGATCAAAAGCTTAAAAATGATAAAGTTCTTAAAACACCTTCAGTGTGTGTTTGTCTGTGTGTGCCGAAATTAAGAACTTACTTTTTAAGAATTATGCTTGACAACCCCTAATTAGGGTTAATGGGATGCCTTATATACCACATGAGTTGGTATATTAAGGCTTGGGACTCAAACAATAAAATATTTACAATTTGACCCCAAATACAATAAATTAACTAATATTGACCCAAAACTCAAATACTAACTAAGGACACTACAATTAATTCCTAACATTCTCCCCCTTAGTGTCCTTTCTTCGTCTTTGTCTGTTTCTTTGAGCCTTTGGGTCGTTGCTGGGCGTACACGGATTTCCGTAGTCCAAGCTTGTGCTCGTACGTCCTTATTTCCCTCCGGAACGAAAGCCTTTCTTGTATGTTGTTCAGCATATTCAGTATCTTGGCTTTTGTGTCCGGTCCTTCACCTTCCATCTTATCCAGTATGCTCCTCAACTTCTCTCGTATGATGAGGAGCGTTCCGTCGGAGAATTTTGGTATCTCCGATGTCTTCAATATTCGCTTTTCTCCCTTGTAGTTGATGTAGACCACCGCTGGATCTTCACTTTCGAACACGTGGCCTTCACCATATTCAACTTGTTCAGGGAGCTCGAATGATGGTTTGGTGAGGTTGACCTTTCTGACATTTGACTCCAGTGCTAGCTGCAGGTCGTGCGTCGCTCCGTACTTGATTTGTCGGAGCATGAACCTTTTGATCGTCATGTATCCTAATTTGACGTCCTGGTCCTGCAGCGTTCCCACGTATCGGTAGCTTCCAATCATCTGTGAGATGTCTTCAGCTCTGATGTACGGGAAGTCAGCCTCTGTCAAGGTCTCTCTTGTACCGTCTTCCCTCACTACGTGGTAGACGCTTAGTAGGAAGGTCCCGAGCCGATCTATTCCAACTCTTTCTACGGCTTGTATTCGGGGCCTCTGCTTTTCCTCTCGCCTGAGAGCAGCCAGATCATTTCCTTTCCCTAAGAACATATGAAGACGTCTTAGGGAAAGAAGGTAGAGATTGGCTCTGCGCTCTGACAGGTGCGTCATCCCACGTAGCTCCAGCTCGTTCAATTTGACGAGCTGATCCTCTTTACGCCAGATTCTTTTCCTTATCTCTTCTTGGTATGGAACTAAGATTCTGACGTTTTGCCACGGAAGATCGACCGTTGCCCCGATCTTTGACATGAGAAGTGGAGCATCCTCATTTTGGACTTGATGTTTGAGTAGTTCCGGTAGATCGGGGAGGTCACTTTGCAGATCTTCCAGCTCCTCATCTTCATGGACTTTCACCAGGCTTATCGACGCCTTTTCGAGGAATAGTCTGGCGTTTTCTCGAAATCTGGCTTCGAGCTGGAGGTCCATCGGTTGCTTCAGCCATCCTTCTTCAAATATATTTCTCTACCACATCATGTGGATTGTAGAGTTGGCTGATTTCTTCCGAGATTTGGAGGTCAATAGATGTGGCTTGAGGTGGACTTTGTCGGTAGAAGGTTCTTGGTGAGCTAAGGCTTATAGTGACTGGAGTGGGTGTCGAAAGGGAAAGTGTATTGGAGATCTCTTGTGTATTTTGTTCGGTTGTGGTTGAGATCTCCATGGTAGGGAATATTATTGTGGTGCTGGAGACTTGTTTTGTTTTGCCTTTTGAGCTTGAGGTATCCAGCGGGTTGGATTCTTGGACTGTTTTGGTTGTTGGCTGCTGCTGGTGAGGGGATTCGACTCCACGCTGTCGGTTCTCCCCCTCGGGACGGTCCTCGTCTTCAGGGTCGTCCCGCGATCCAGATAGGCCCCCGGCTTGTGTTCGGCAGCTGGTGGGGTCAATCAGCCTCTGGATTTCTTTCTCCTTCGGTGTCAGGTGTGGCGCCGACCGGATACGTGCCAAAAGAATGTTGAAGAGTTCTTCAATGGGCACGTCCCACGGTCCTTCTTCTGGTTGTGTGAGTGAAGGAACAGCAGCAGCTGTCTCGTGTGTGACTGGAGTCTTGCCTTTGTCTTGTCTTGATGTTTCGATCATGGCCCGGACTTTTTCCACTAGTTCGTCGCCAAAAGATCGTAGCCGAGACTCCGTCACAAACGGATCGGGAAATAAAACGGAGCCACTGAGGCGTGCCGTTGTCGCGACGTCAGAGTAGATTTCTGACGTGCCGCCCACTGTAGTGGGTCTTCCGGGGCCACCAAGGCACACCGGTGGCAACGGTGCTAAGACAAACTCAGACCGTTGGCCCGAGACGACTGGTGGGATGTTGATCGTTTCGGGGCTTCCGCTCAGTCCCTCGGAGATTAACCCCAGAGTGACGTCAGAGAGCGTTCTGTCTAAGTCTGGAAGACTTAGAGGTGCGGAAAATAGTGTATGTGTCCTAGAAATGGAAAAAATTTTAGTTGGTGCGGACACTAGACCTGTGATCAAGGAGGGCGCAGTCGGAGGAAGTGAACTGCTTAATTCAACATCTATTGCCTCCGAATAAGGCAATGATGGTTGTCGTGGCTCCTCCGGTGCTATTGAGACGGTCGTCTGTTGGGAGACGACCGAATGGGTTGGAAGGGTTATTTGCGTGCTTGGGCCTGATGGCACGACTGCTACTCGGGAGACGATCGTGTCGTCTCCTGTTCCTACGGGTTCGGCCCGGCTTTGTAGTGGGTTAGAGGACTGAGGAGGTCGATCATGTTTTTGTTTGGTGCGACGCTCCTGTATGCGTCTTACGTCTTCCCCTCGTTTTGTTTTTCGTGAGGAACGAGGAGGGGAAGCGGCGCTTCCTAGACCTAACTGAGGCTGGGGTAGGCTAATTCCCGGGGTAGGTTCGACTGGGTTTTGTCGAACCATAGGAGTGTCTTCAAGGGTGATGGATTGGAGGTACCTCGCTACTATTGGGTTGGAAGGATTAGCGATTTGTAGGAGGTGGTCAGGGATCCGCATCGACTCGAGATCAAATTTGGATTTGGAAGAATGGAGGGATGCTAGCTTGGGAATTTGGTATCCCTCCGATCTCGGTCGACGGGTTATCTCGGGGTGTAGGTCTTGAAAGTGGGTTATTATCACTGGAAACCACCGAAGGTAGGGAAGGACTTGTCGGGTTTTATTTTTGGTGGATAAGTCCCTTCGGCGGAGTTGGTCAAGGATATCGGCCCAGATCAACTGCACGATGTCATAATTTTTATTAAAGATGACACCGTGGAAGATGATCATAATGTTGCGGTTACAGCGATCTGGGCCTGAGTGCTTGGGTGATAGGCATTTGTTTATTATGAGAAAGAGTGTGCGCCAAGGTTGTGGAATGTCCTTGGCGCAGAAATCGGGTAGGTGTAGGGATTTATGGATGTCTGGGCGATATCCCATTAGGAGGAAGTCGGTTTTCAATTCTTCCTCCGTGGGTGGTGGGTTATATATTAGGCTGTGAGGTAGGTTTAAGATACGGCGTAGTATGGATGGGGTGAGATTATGGGTGTTTGGTCTATTTGTGAGGTAAGTGAGGTTGGAGGGGTTTTTGAAGTTGATGGTTGTAGGTTGGCCCATAGCTGTTGTGCGTATACTTCTGGGGCCGATTCCGTAATGGTGAGGGCGGTGTGTAGAGGATGGTGACGAAGGATTTCGAGTATTATCGGTGCGGGGACCGTGATGTTGTCAAAGTCAATGGCCGGGTTGTTGGGTAGTTTAGTGGCCCATTGACTTTGAGGAAAGACTTCGTCAATTTGTCTCAACATGTTTATGTAATCTGCTAAGAAGAAAACACAGAAAATTGTTAGACTAGGCAGAGTAGATAAAAATGTTACTTAGAAAAAATTTCGGACTTGAAAAATTTTATATGAAAGTGCCCGAAATTTGCTTAAGTAAATAAGATTATACTTTTGAAATACAAGCGGCGAAGTTCACAAATTCGGCTAAGAGTACATTGAAAAGTTTAAAACTCGAAGTTTGATTTGGCCGAATTTGGATTTGAAAAGTTTTGTTCGCCGAATTTGATGAAGTTCGGGTTATGAGGATTTGAAATTTTTGTTCGCCGAATTGTAATGAAGTTCGGGTAAGTGAAAATTAAATCGAATTTGTTATCATCATTCATCAAATTCGGGTGCTTGTCTTTAAAATTGAATTTGCCGAAATTGACAAATTCGGGCGATGGAATTCGACTGTGAGGAGTCGGGGTACAGTAGAAATTCGCCGAATTTCGAGTGAACAGTAGAAATTCGCCGAATTTTGGATTGAAAAGCAGAAATTCGGATGAAAATTTAAATTTTACCCGAATTTCGCCCGAAACCTAAAAATTAAAATAGGTCGATTCCATCGGATTTGGATGAAATTTTGGCAAATAAATTGCAGATTCGGGGTCGCCATTACCTTCTGTAGTAAAATCGAAGTTGAAGAGATTTGATTTGAAGATTTTGTGTTTGCGCGAATTTAAATTCGAGAGTAAATTTTCTGAAATTCGGGCGTTAACTTGTAAATTTAGGGTAAATAATGAAATTCGGGCGAGTAGTGAGATAATAGGGGTTACTGTGCAAAAGTTCGGGTGAATGAAATTCGGCATGTTAAAATTGAGTTTCGCCGAAATTCGTTCTGATTAAGTGAAAATTATATGAAATTCGGCGATCGAAATTAGTATTGACCAAAAGTGACCCCGAATTTGAAATTCGGCGAGTGAAATTGAAATTGGCCGAATTTCTTCACTGTTAGTCCAAAATTGGACTTCCGAAATTTTATATTATGTCAAAGAGCTCCCCCTCAATAAAATGATATATACTCCCCCGTAATAAAAATAAGCTCCCCTTAATAAAAATGAAATATGCTCCCCCTTAATAAATATGAAATATGAACTCCCCCTTAATGAAAATGAAATATAAACTCCCCCTTAATGAAAATGAAATAAAACTACCCTTTTAAAATTTGCATGTAGAATTAATTTGTCTACTAAATAAAAGGTCATGAGGCACTATAGGTCAGTGTTGAAAATTCAACATGCCCAACTTAGAAACTAGGAAATGGAATCGTTTTTCATCCAGAGCCTTTGTAAATAAATCTGCAAGTTGAAGTTCTGTACTTACAAAATACATATCGATAGTGCCCTTTTCAACATGATCTTTTATAAAGTGATAACGAAGATCTATGTGTTTAGTGCGAGAGTGATGGACAGGGTTACATGTGATAGCAATTGCGCTCTTTGAGTCACTATATATGGGTATATGATTAAGATCGAACCCATAATCTCGTAGTTGCGTACGCATCCACAAGATTTGAGAGCAACAGCTTGCTGCAGCTACATATTCTGCTTCAGCAGTTGAGGTAGAGACACAATTTTGTTTCTTAGATGACCAACTAATTAGTTTGTCTCCCAGAAATTGTGCTCCACCCGAGGTGCTTTTTCTGTCCATCTTGCACCCTGCATAGTCGGCATCAGAATATCCGACGAGATTATACCCGGAACCTTTGGGATACCAAAGTCCGAGATTAGGTGTTCCTTTGAGATATTTCATGATTCTCTTCACGGCTATGAGGTGCGATTCTTTGGGATTAGCTTGGAATCGGGCACATAGACATGTCGAGAACATGATATCCGGTCTACTAGCTGTCAAGTAAAGTAATGAACCTATAATTCCTCTATAAAGGGTTGGATTGACTGGTTTCCCAAGAGGATCCGAGTCAAGTTGGCATGAGGGGGACATAGGGGTACTTTTTGTAGTACAATTTTCCATGTCAAACTTTTTCAAGATGTCATGGATATATTTGGTTTGACTTATGAAAATTGCGTCCGAAAGTTGCTTGACTTGTAAACCCAAGAAAAAGTTGAGTTCACCCATCATGCTCATTTCGAACTTAGTTTTCATAAGTTCTCCAAATTGGTCACACAGCTTTAAATTAGTAGATCCGAAAATAATATCATCTACATAGATTTGGACTAAGAGAATATCTTTACGTGTGCGTTGGATGAAAAGGGTTGTGTCAATTTTTCCTTTTTCGAAGCCTGACTTGACCAAAAAGTCAGAAAGAACATCATACCAAGCTCGAGGGGCTTGTTTGAGTCCGTATAAGGCTTTATCTAGCTTGTAGACATAGTCAGGGTGAGTTGAGCTCACGAATCCTTCGGGCTGTTCCACATAAACTTCTTCTTTCAAGACTCCGTTAAGAAACGCAGTCTTGACATCCATTTGGAATACGGTGAAGTTTTTATGGGCAGCATAAGCAAGGAATAACCTAATGGCTTCGAGTCGAGCTACGGGGGCGAAGGTTTCATCGTAATCAATTCCTTCTTGTTGATTATACCCCTTAGCTACGAGTCGAGCTTTGTTTCTTATTACTATCCCATTTTCATCCTTCTTATTCTTGAAAACCCATTTGGTACCAATAATGGTTTTGCCAAGGGGTTTCGGGATTAGTCTCCAGACCTGTAATCTATCGAACTGATTTATCTCTTCTTGCATTGCAATAATCCAATCAGGATCTTCCAATGCTTGTTTGGCTCTTTTAGGTTCTATTTGGCTCAAAAAGCAGGTAAATAGTCCTTCGTGAGTAGTTGAGGATCTAGTGCTTATTCCTTGGAGAGGGTCTCCAATAATTTGTTCTACGGGATGAGCACGTGTCCACTTTCTTTCATGAGGAAGTGGTTGAGAGGTTGTCTCGTTTATTGTGGACGCGATTTCATTTTCCGTAGAAATGGAGACCTCAACGGGAGGGTTTGTCTCATTTTCTAAGGTCTCTTCGGAAGAGTCGTTTTCAACAGACACTTCGATTCCTAAATCATTGGTGACATCTAATTCTGGTTCTTGTGAAGTTTCACAGTTCACTATTGGTTCTACCATATGTGGACTGCTTGTGTCACCATCTTGGATGGATTGTCGTGAGACTAATTGTTGACATGGGTTAGAGTAAATTTTCTCAAAAAGGATACTTAATTCCATGTCTTTTGAGGAATTTGAGGCTGATGTCTCTTCCACAGGTGTGGGAATGTGTTGATCATCAGTCAACACTCTAATAAGTCCGGGTTCTGGACTGATTTGTTCAGAAGCCATTAAGGGTGTTTCATTGAAGGTCACATTGGAGCTTTCCATGACCGTTCTCCGCTTCTTAAGGTAGACTCGATATGCTTTAGATTCTAGAGAATACCCAATGAAAGTTGCCTCTAATGCCTTAGCATCAAATTTTCCTCGGTTTTCCCTGTCATTTGCTACGTAGCAAATGCATCCGAAAACGCGAAGAAATCCTATATTGGGGATTCTTCCATTCAATATTTCATATGGAGTCTTTCCAAAGCGTTTGTGAATTATTGTCCTATTTTGGGTGAAGCAGGCAGTACTGACTGCTTCAGCCCATAGAAAGTGAGGAAGTTTAGAGTGAATAAGCATAGTCCTAGCAGCTTCAACTAGGGTCCTATTCCTCCTTTCTACGACTCCGTTTTGTTGAGGAGTTTTAGGAGCAGAGAAGTGTTGGGAGATCCCTAGGGATTGGTAGAATTCGCTCAGTAACTGATTTTTAAATTCAGTCCCATTATCTGAGCGAATTATACGAATTTGTAAGCCCGACAAATTCTGTGTCTTTTTCACAAAAGCAATTATGAAGTCAGGAGTTTCTGCCTTTGTTCTTAAAAATTTGGTCCAGGTGAACCTAGAAAAGTCATCCACTATTACTAGTACGTAACGTCGTCCATTTATGCTCTCAATTCTCATTGGTCCACAGAGGTCCATATGAAGAATCTCGAGTGGTCGTGAGGTTGAGGCAGTTTGTTTTGATTTGTGGGATGCTTTTCGCATTTTTCCTAACTCACATGCTGAGCAGAGATGCTCTTTGTGATATTTCAAGGCAGGCAATCCCTGTACAAGATTATCTCTTTGAAGTTGACTTAGAGTCTTGAAATTTAGGTGAGATAATCGTTGATGCCATAAATTGTTCTGTTGAAGAGATGCTTTACTCAACAGGCAAATGGCTCGGGATTGATGAACGGTTCTAAGATTGATGGTGTAAAGATTGGATTTTCTAGTTCCAGTGAGTAATGGTTTACCGTTACCACCATTTACACTACATCCTTCAGTATGGAAGTTGACCGTGAGTCCACGATCACAGAACTGTCCTATACTGAAAAGATTGTGGCTTAAGCCATCAACATATGAAACATCCTTAATTAAGAGATTTTGATGTATGATATCACCGTGACCCAGGATGGGAGCTGAGTGGTTGTTCCCGAATCGCACATTTCCACCAAATCTCTCTGTGTAGTTGCTCAGCAGTTCTTTTCTTCCGGTCATGTGTGTGGAGCAACCCGAGTCTAAGTACCACACATGACTTATCTGCAAGATAAGATTAAGCAGTGTTAGAGATCCCGTTTATTACGGGTCTTCTATCATTTGCAGAGGTTGAGGTGCATGCAAGATTGGGTGAATTGTGTACCGGGTTGGCTTGTATCTTTCCTGAGTTTTTCGGTACCCAAATTTTTGTTACCCCTAATGGAAAACAGAGCTTTGTGCATGCAGCAAGCACTGTTTTAACTACCCAGATTTGTTTGCAATCTTTTCCCTTAGCTTCAGCTCGGGTTTTCGATTGCTCAGATATTTTTGGATCTGTTTTGGTCACGTTTTTGGCCTTTTTCTCTAAAGCTTGAGCTTTAGTTTTTGTTTCAGTGAGAGTTGGCCTTCTGAATGTTCTAGCTACCTTTTCGTCAACTTTTAGGTTGGACGTTTTGGATGGTAGAACCGTTTTCGTGTGTGTTCCTGAAATCATATTTCTACGACGTATAAATTTAGCATTCATAGCTATACACCTATCGTAGGTAATATAATCACTGACAGTCTTAACAGAACTGGTTTTGGAAGAAATACGGGAATAAGCGGAAGCATTGTTCGAACTACATGAAGAAAGATTTCTAAATGTTTTTGGAAATAATTTTAAATCAGAAACACTAGTCAAATTTTGCTTCGTCTTTTTATCAAAGATTTTGGCATCCTTCTCTTGCGTTCCTGAATTTTTCTTCCCAGCAGTCTCTGTCCGTCTCAGATCTGTCATAGATGGTGAAGGGATGTTAGCTGTTGCTTGAATGATAATCTTCTTATTTAGCCTATTCTTCATGGATGAGGAATCTATTGGTGTTATAATAACAGACTCCGACTTAGAAGATTTAGCGAGATCAGCATATGATTGATTTTCAAGTGAGGAAATTCTCTCAAGGAGTTTCTCCTTTTCAGCTTGAAATATTTTCCGTTCGAGCTCTATCGTGGATTGAATATTCTTGATCTTTTGGGGAATGTAAATTCTGCAAAGATCTGAGTTCTTTGAGCTAGATATTTCTGTCATGGGCTGATCAGATTCAGAGGGAGGATGGGGAAACATTTGTAGATAGTCATTTGAAAGAGGAATTTCCCTAGTTCCATAACTATCGTTGATTTCCTTGTAATCCAAGGATATTTCGGCCTTGCTTTTGGTCTTGCGCTTTTCCTGTTCTAGGTTATCTTCTTCTTCAGATGATCTGAGAAAGGCTAACAAGCTAGGTATTCCTAGTCCTAGGTATGCAGCATTGTAAAGAGCAAGCGGCCGTTTATCAGTGGTTTGTTGGTTTGGCTTAAAGCCTAAGCCCTCACGTGGATTGTAAAATCTCGTGTCCTTAGGCTGATTCAAGAAAATCGTTTTGTCGGTTTGTCCCCTTTTCGTAAGGAGGTCCTCCAGACTTTTGATTTTGGAGTAAAGCTTCTTACGTTCCTCCATTAGAAGATTGTATTGATCTGTTTTACCAATACGCTCTTCTTCACTAATTCGCAGGCTAGTGGTTAATTGACTAATATTTGCATTCAGCATATTAGTCTCGGATTCAAGCTTCGAGATTTTCTCAGATGCATTTTCTAAATGACATCTGAGAGTTGCTTTTTCACCTAAGTGTTTGAGCACACATTGATAATTTGTTGCGTTTTTCTTTTCCAGAGCTTCTAGTTTTTGCAAGTGTTCTAATGGAGAATTCTGGATATGCTCAAGCACGGTCAGTTTTGATGTCAGGGAAACTACTTTTTCTTCAGATTTTACTAGATTAGCTTCAGCTAATTCTAGTGATTTTTCTGAAGTAGCTAGTTTATTTTCTAGCTCAATGACCAAATTTTGTGTTTTGGCCAAGATGATGTCATTCGTGGCCATATTTTATATGTAGACTTCCTACTTGAGCGTTCCTTTCGGAAGCTGTTCTTATTCTTAATTTTATGTCTGTAGAAGTCTATATTTTCTACCTCAATGTCCTCGGATGATTCAGTTTCGTCATTGCTCTCCGTCTCGGCTCCTTCTGCATCACCAGCTTCTTCTTCCACAAACGCCATTAGAGCCATGTTCTCGGGTTCATCCTCAGAAGTGTCATCGTACCATTCAGCTTGCTCCGCCAGCAGGGCTACGCCAGCTTTCTTCATTTTGGACAGTTTGAGCTTTTTGGCGTAGTAGTCTTCGTTCTTCTTCTTGGGAAGGAAACAGTCCCTGGCCCAATGTCCTGCCTTCCCACAATTATAGCATTTTGGAGGCTCAGGTAGGGATTTTTGTTCGGGCCGATGCGGAGTTTGTTGAGGTTGATGAGAAGATGAAACTCGTTGTTTGTTGGAAGAGGAGGAAGACTTCTTAAAGAATTTTCTGCCCATCATCTTAGTGATGAGGGCCATTTGTTTCTCGAATTCCTTTAGATCGGAATCCGATGAAGAGTCTGAGTTGTCTTCCTCAGATGAGCTTTCAAGTTTTACGGCCTTATCCTTTGTGGCGCGGGAAGGTTTCTTAGCTCTATTATCAGTTACTAAGGCTAGAGGATCTGCTGCTGATTTTCCTTTTGATTCCGCAGATTTTTGATGTACGTAGTCTGCATGTTGAGAGAGGCTCTCGAAAACGCAGTGGATGTCGATTTCATCAAGGTCTTTGTTCTGCCTGATTTGAGTGGCTATTTTCCTCCACTCTGGCTGCAGTGAGTTAAGGAATCTCACGTTCAATTCCATATTGGAGCGATGAACGTTCACCTTTCGCATCTCGTTGACTTGAGTCATAAACCGTCTATACGTGTCCTCTATGTCCTCCCCTTGCTTTGCTTTGAAGGTATCGTAGGCCGCGAGGGTGTTTGCCTTACGTGCTTTGATTCCCATTTCCGTCCCTTGCATCAGCTTATGGATCTCGTCCCACATTTCCTTAGCAGTGGTGAGGCTATCTACTTGCATGTAGATATCGTTGTGAATACCCTGGATGAGATAGTTGAGTGCAAGTCGATCTGCCTTGACCCTGTTCTTTTCTTCCATTGTGTAGCATGTGGGAGATTTTTTCTGAATGGATGGTAAGGTGGGAGGATTTGTTGTGGAATCACCCTCTATATTAACCCAATATGTTATGGGTCCTTCCGAGAGGGACTCTAGGATTTCGTTTCCTATGTCCTTGGAGCTAACGAAATTTACAAATCGGTTTCTCCATGCTGTGAACTCCCCCCTTTTCATTGTTAGAATTGGGGGTCTGTTATCGCTTCCGATTGCTATGAAATCCATGGATGTAGTTGAGTGCTTTTTAATGATCGTTCACGGTCGTGATCTGCAATCCTAAATGGTCAGTTTCGAAAAATAACGTCTAAGAATAACGTTAAGTTTGAGTAAATTTTGGTGGAAAGAAATTGTGTTTAAGTGTTCGACTTTTTATTTTAATTTTAAAGAATAAAATTCGGGCACTTGTAGAGTTGTTGCCGAAATTTGAATTCTGAAATTCGGATGAAAAGACTTTGTCGAGAATTTTGAAATCAAAGGAAATCAAAATTCGGGTGACAAAAATAAGTTCGCCGAAGTTCAGGATTAAATTAAGGTAGGAAAAATTTTATCGAAAATTACTTTCAAAATTCGGGTAAACTAAATTCAGTCGAGAATTAAAAAAAATCAAAATTCGGGTGACTTTCTGATAAAAGTTCGCCGAGAATTAAGAAATTCGGGTGACTTAAATCAAAACTTCGCCGAAAATTTTAAGTTGAAATTCGGGCAATCTTAATTTTAAAATTCGACCAAATTCGCCGTTAATTTTAAACAGTAGAAAGCAAATTCGGCGAATAAACTTAGCTTACTCAAATTCGGTCAATTTTCTGATCGAAAATTTTCTCAATTTCGGCGAATTTCAATTGAAATTCGGCAATATGAGTTAATTTTCGGGTTCAAGAACGAACTTCGAGCGAATAAACAGAGAAACGCCCGAAATTTTTCCAGCAACTTTAAAACACACCAATTTCAATCGATTTCTCCCCAGAAATTTCTCAAACTTGACGAAAATTAATCTAAACGAGTTCCTAAACAAGCCAAGACTGATAATCAAGCATTTAAAGGTTTAAAAACATCAATAACAGCAAGATCTAACCCAAAATACTTGAAAAAAAATCGAAAATAAAATTTGCTTAGTAAACTCTTTCGATCTTGACGAAATCAAACGAAATTGGTATAGATTTGCACAGATCGATCCGTGTCTTGCTCTGATACCACTTGTTAGTCCTATTACGCACTCAAGAGAGGATCAAAGGCTTAAAAATGATAAAGTTCTTAAAACACCTTCAGTGTGTGTTTGTGTGTGTGTGCCGAAATTAAGAACTTACTTTTAAGAAAAATACTTTGACCAACCCTAATTAGGGTTAATGGGATGCCTTATATACCACATGAGTTGGTATATTAAGGCTTGGGACTCAAACAATAAAATATTTACAATTTGACCCCAAATACAATAAATTAACTAATATTGACCCAAAACTCAAATACTAACTAAGGACACTACAAATAATTCCTAACAAATTATTTTCGGTATAAGTGCAAAAAAGATTTCAAATTGATGTTCTGTTTAAAAGAGGATGCTAAAATTTTCTCGGTAGAAAAATGGATGCAAAAAAGTTTTACGATATGTATCGAGAATTGATACCAAGAATATTTTGCGATAAAAACTTTGCGTAAAAGTTTTGTGGTAAAGCTATTCACGATGGACTTTGTATCGCAAAAACTTATCGATAAATGATGCCGCAAAAAAAATATTGAATAAGTGTTGAAAGCTTTTAATTTTCTGGAAAGTTTTTGAAATTGAAGCCTTTTGGATCAAAATACTAAATTCTTAAAATTTCAAGTCAAAAGGTTAAGTTTCGAAAAATTATGTGTACCGAGAAAATTTGTCATACAAAGAAACTTTATTTTGCGATAAGAAATTCTCGATAACACCTTTGCGAAAACTACTCTTTCTCGGATTGACCAAGTTTTTCGGGTTGACAAACGTTTCTTGGTGATTTTTTTTCTCGATAAAAAAAATTTAAATTGGCTTTATAAAATTCTGTATAAAAATTTTTGGTGTTTTCGTGAAATATTGTGAAGTTTTTGAAACTTATATAAGTATCGAAAACTTTTGGTAGATACCAAAATGTTTTATATTGATGTCGAAAACTTCGTAAAAAGAATACCAAAATTTTCTTATAATTTGCCGAGAAGATGAATTGAAGAAAATCTGCTTTGATGATGAATTTCAGTAGAGAAATTGCTTCGAGCTGTGCTACGTATCGACTCTAGTGTTGACCACAAAACTTTGTCATCGAGAATTGTTGCGAGAATTGTTATCGATGATTAAATTTGAAAAGTCAAAGTATAATACTTTATTGTATAGTTTGTGTTAGGTCCTATTTTATCAACTACCGATCGATCTAAGCATGAATTCTAGATATTCCAATGATAAATCTTACAATATACCTTCGGTCGAATATCTTCTTTGAAGATCTTGAGAGAGAGAGTTTCTCGATTACTTTTCTCTCTCTTAGAATGCAAATTCAATGCTCGTCTTTTTCTGAAAATGAACTTGTATATTTTTATTTCGATAGTGTACATTGTATTTATACATATTTACATGGTATATTTACTATTTGGTCATACACTATCAAAACTACTAATTACGCCCCTAATTACAAGGATAATAAAATTACAAAGCACAATTCTAAATTCTCTTCAATCTCCCCCTTTGTGCTTGTCTTCATTTCAGCTCCTTTTATCATTGTCGGGTGTAAAACGATTTTCGTAATCCAAATGCTGTCTCGTTACGTCGAACAACATTCCTCAGCTCCAATCTCTCATTTATCGCATCCAGAAGCTCATTTAAGAGTGGAGCCTCTTCTTCACAAAGATCTTCGAAGATTGTCTCTTCGGTGATCTCTCCAAATCTTTTCTGGATCTTCTTCCTCACTAACTTTAGTGTCCCGTCACAGAACTTGTGGATCTCTGACTTCATAATAGCTTTCGTCTTTCCAATGACTGGATTCCGATAGGTTATGGCGAGGCCAGGTTTCTTGAAAATGTAGTTCTCGGGAAAATTGTTGAGTAGGAAGCCCTTCATGAACGGAGACTCCATGTTGACCTTCTTCATATTGTTCTCTATAACAATTTGAAGGTCGTGTGCGGTGTGATATTTGATGTGCCGCACCATGTATCTCTTCAGTCCCTCGAGTCCTTCAGTCTTGAGATATCCGGTGTGCGTCCGGTATTTTCTCTTGTACATTTAATACAGACGGTAGACCTCATCCGGTGGAAGGAAAGGGAGATAGCTTTCATCTATCTCTTCTCAAGTGCGGTTGTTGTTCGCTCGCTCAATGATGTAGATAGGGGTAGGGTAGCTTACCATCGTATGCGAGACTCCGATGAGTTGGAGAATCGGTGGCTTGTCCTTGAAATTTTCTTCAGTTGATCAGTTGGGATGCCACTCCGATCGAGGCCAAGATAGTTGAGCATGAAGATGTGCTCCATTTTCTTCCTATCTTCCCAGTGTGAGATGCCCCGTGGATTATGTTCGTTGAGCTTCTTTATTCTGTTTGGAGCCCTCCAGATCTGCTTTCTAACATCTTCAAGAAACGGGACGTCAATTCTGATATTCTCCCACGGTGTAGCGACTCTAACTGTCCCTTTTGATAAGCGGGGAGGAGAGTCGGCTCTGTGCCTAATCATTCGGGTAGCTCTGGGAGAGTAGAACTGTAGTTCTCGTCTTCTTGAAGTTCTTCATCTTCAAGCAGCACCAGGTCCACCGAAGCTTGTTGTAAGAAATATTTGACGTTGGAGAGTCGAGCTTAAACAGCTGCCTCTGGTTCCCATTGCGTCGTCCATTTCTCATTTAAGATATTAATCGTCTACGATCAGATGTGGATCGTAGACGACTGCTTCTGTTTGGGGTTGGAGGAGGTCAGGGGTCGGGATTGGATTGGATATGTAGGAGAGAGAGGTAGTGTGTGGGATGTGGTGAGAGGTGTGGTTGTTTTTTGGCGGGTTGTGGGTTGTGTGTGTTGGGAAAACTACTCGGTTTGTACCCGAGACGCAACGCCCCGGGATACGGTGCGGAATAAAATTTTTTCCGGGTTCCTTCGCAGCTCGGATCAAAAACTCTAATCACATTGACACGTAATAGGGCGGGTCGTACCCGTGAGAGATTACCTTTGAAGCGAGTGGCAGCTCCTCGTCGATTGCATCGTCGGCCGCGGTCGTGTTGGGTATCGTCTAGATCGTCACGCCGACCTCGCAGTGTACCACGGTTTCGATTCTCCGAAGATGGCTAGAGAGAATTGATCCGTCGCTCGGGAGAGTGGTTTGCGTTTGTGTGTTCGTGTTTCGATTCTCTGGTCGAGAAATTTCGCGTCGATTCTCTTCCCGTGTCGCCCTTTTTTTTTACGAGGGTCTCACCCTTATTTATAGTAGGGGAGGACGAAATTTTCAGCCCTAAACAAGGCTAAAATCTCGAAATATTTGTTCCTAAATATGAGAGATATTCTTGCCAAAATATCTCTCCTAATTGAATTCAAAATTCTATTAAAGGAACATACTATAAATAGAAAACTAACTAAGATATTAAAATATCTTCAAATATGGTAAATAAATTTCAAATTTATATAAAATATAAATTCGAATTTTAGTTTTAATAAATAATATTCCAAATATTTTTATTACCATATTTGTAAATTACGAAAATACCCTTTAAGGCATTTTTCGAATTTCTCGGCTTAGGGTTGAATTCCAATTCTTCCCTCAAGTCTTTCTAAGCACTTAGCCAAGCCTAAGTCTTAAAGTTAATTTCATATGAAGTCCGACTTCGGTCCACTTAATGACCCCGAGGCCCAATAAGGCCCACATAACGACCCGAGGCCCGTTAAGACCCAAAACACAATCTCTCCTTCTCGGTACACATTGATGATCCTTTTTAAGCCCGACTCTCTAGGTTCGACTCAATCGGCAAGGGAGGAATCCAAGAGTCCGGTAGGTGCCTAGCCAATCCCGCAGTACCGGACAGATCCCCACTTGAGCACGAATTTCGAACTAGTCTCATTCCAGAACCTAACTATAGATTATAGTACTACGTACAAACCCTTCAGCTGTGTCCCGATCGAGTGAGAGCCATGGTATTTGTCAAACTCACTAAACTTGATACTATGATAAAATGAAACGAGGCAAATTACCAAACTACCCTCCATGTCTAACATGAGTTAGTTTAATACCTTGGCCAAGGATTTTGTAATTTCCCGTCGTCATTCTCATAGGACACTTGTCTCGATTACTTGCGAGACTGTGAATACGTACTCGGCGGTCTAAGCCCGGCAATCACAAATATCCATCAAGACCGCATCTGTCCCGCTGACCCATGCAATAGCAAATCGGATCTAGCGAAACCAGTGATAGTCAAGACTTCAAAGTCAACTCCGTCAAAGCCCCTTTCGGTCTAAGGTTCAAGCAGACTAATATAGTTTTGTCGTCGATCATTGACACTCCTTGAGTAATAAGCCACGTTTGATCGTACGACCTGCGAGTCAGTGTCCATGAAACGATTCAATCCCTTGATTCGACTCGTATCACAAGTCATGACATCCGCTTCCAAGCGGTATATTGGCACACGGTAAGTCATCGACAAATAAGCCATGATTGGTTTTCCAGCACCCAACTGAAACCTAAGGCTTATGGACATTTTATGTTCCAGGTCAAGAGTCCACTGGTGCCTTCCTCTCTCGTACCCATCGAGAACAGTGACTCAACTCGACACATTTGGATTTATTCATTTATTGCTTTACCCGATGCTAAGTAAAGAACTCATTTAATCAATAAACGAATAATGCCTTTATTAATACGCAAAACAATGTTTGATTACATTGACAATCGAATGATAAATAAGCTAATGCCCTATACATATCCAATCCTCGTATAGCATTCGAGGGCATATCCCTAACAGTTAGAATCTTTACAAATTAAATATGCTACCATGAAAAGCGAGCGGAAAAGTTCTGAAGAGTTAGAGGAGCGAATTGCACTTAGCGAAAAGAACTTCCAAATACAATTAGATAAGAAAGCTCACTTAGAAATTCTCTTATCTAATGCTAAGGAAACTATAACTAGTCTTTAATCTAGGATAGCTACATTTGAGACTAAGATTAACGACCTTAGTAAAACTCTTAGCGATAGCCAGAGAGATTTAAAAATTTCTAGAAACAATTATAAGGAAATCTTTGATGAGCGTAAGAAGCTTTACCCTAGGATTAAGACTTTAGATGATCTTCTGACAAAAAAGGGCATACCGATCAGACAATTTTTCTAAATCAACCACATGATATAGAATTTTTTAATCATGTTGAAAGCTTAGGTTTACTAATCCTTGTAACTTGAAAAAGGTTAACGTAAAACAATTATATTATATCAAGTACATGGGTTTAGGACTAACTTCTTTAATTGCTTTTACTAATACTTCATAAATAAATGCCTTAGAAGAATCCGAAAAAAAAGCCAAAACTAGGACTGACATTCCGTCTGATTAAACTGATTTGAATAATAGTTACAAAACACGGCAGATACACCTGTCTAGTCACTATAGTTCATTATATTCTTTAGAAAATATCCCTAAAGTCGAGGAAGAAAATATTGATTATTCTAAAAATTCTACTTTCAACTATATTCTTGCTATTGTTAAGAAAATAATTGATTTAAACACCTCCTTAGAATAAGAAAGAAAGAATTTTGAAGCAGAAAAGAATCCGTCTCTATTGAATATTTTCAATCTAAAAAATTCCTCATTTTTAACTATCAGTTCAAAATATTGTCCTGATTTAATTTTAAAAGAAAAATCATTAATCGAGGACAAGCCCAAATTTAAGATTAATTCTCCCTTTATGCTACAAAATATTTCAAAAGAAAAATCTTCTCTAAAAAGTGTAAAAGGAGAAAAAACATCTTTAAATGTTTCGAAATCGAAAAAGTCAATTACTAATTATTTTTCTACTACATCCACAGGTAGAGTAGTTAAAGAGACGAAACATGCTAATGAGTGGTGTCTAGCTTAGAAATCAAGAAGAAAAATATTGATGGAAATGACTCGTTTTCAAAATTTTCTATTGTACCTAGAAGTAACGACACTCGTCGTAAAAAGAGAGATGTTTCGACTTTTCATATTGTTGCTTCCACCTATGCTTTAACATATATGAATTTTAAAAGCACAAATTTTTAAATCGGCTCCACTTCCAAAAATAAAAACAATCATTCTAAGAAAAATGTGAGTCTGAAGTCTCGTAGGAGACAAGATCCAGCTATTAAGCAAGCTTATAGCTCGATTCACTCTTGCTCTCACCTAAGGTATCCAGTCCAAGTTCACTAGCCAAACACTTTAGGAGACTAGCTAGAGAAAAGATATTCTCCTCGACTAAGACTGACATGACATTTGCCCGAGTTGAAATTAACTTAGCATGTAAGGTTTACCCTCAATGGGTTCATAAAACACTAACTAGGACAACACAAGCCAAAAAGGTTCAGTTGCCTAAAGAGGTAACACCTAAACCAACTATCTCTAAGTTGGTTTGGGTACCTTAAACTACTTATAACAATGGTTTAGGGATCATAAGTTAACGAACTTTGACCACTAAATCTGCTAATACGAAGGACCCATTTATAAGTGGGTACTTAAGTCTCTCTAAACTTTTCTATGCAGACCCATCATGTGTGGTATCTCGATTCAAGTTGCTCCACACACATGACGGGAAATCAAGAACTGTTGAGCAATTATCAAGACCGCTAAAAAAATAAAGTCAGATTCGGAAACAACAATTCAGCTCCAATTCTAGGCCACGGAGATATCATTCTGGAGAATTTGACAATAAAAGATGTCTCATACGTCAAAGGTCTCAAACACAACCTGTTCAGCACAGGACAATTCTGCGATAAAGGCTTTTAAGTTGTATTTCTATATAATCAGTCCACAATCCTAAACAGCCAGAATCAGGAACTTCTTACAGGAGCTCGAAGATCTAATCTCTATACAATAAATCTGACAACAGTACGACCTTCGACTGTTGTTTGCCTCATCTTTCAGACGACAATTAAGAGGAACAACTTATGGCATCAATGAATGTCTCATCTTAATCTCAAAGCTCTTTACAAGGTTCCTGCTAAAAAATTAGTCAATGGTCTGCCAACCATCTCACTTCAACAAAAGCATCATTGTTCGGCTTGTTAAATGGAAAAATGAAGCGATCATCGCATAAAATCAAGCAAGTAGCCTCCAGATCTCGACCTTTGGAATTACTACACATGGATCTCTGTGGACCGATGCGAACACAGAGTATCAATGGTCGCAAGTATGTGCTAGTTATTGTCGACGACTACTCTCGGTACGCATGGACAAGGTTTATACGAACTAAAGATGAGACTGAAGACTTGATAATAAATTTTGTGAATACAACTCATAATCTCCTGCAATAGAAAATCGAAGTAATCCGGACTGACAATGGGACTGAGTTCAAGAATCACCGCCTCAGTACTCTATCAGTCTCTTCGCATCTGTCAACAATTCTCAGCCCGTAAGACGCCTCAACAAAATGGCGTCGTAGAACAAAAAACCGGACTCTAGTGGACGCTGCACGAACTACGCTTATACATTCCCATCTTCCTCACTTTATATGGGTTGAAGTAGTGAGTACAACTTGCTTTATTAAAATCAGATGATAATTCACAAGCATTTTGAGAAAAGCCGTATGAGATAATAAATCAAAGGATTATCTCCTTCTTCAAGGTCTTCGGGTGGAAGTGCTTTGTGGTGAAAGATCGAGAGCATCGAAGCAAGTTCGATCTTAAAGCATTTGAAGCCATCTTTACTGGATATTCTTCAACCTCCAAAGCGTACCGCATTTATATCAAGTCTTCTCATATAATAATGAAAAGTTACAAAGTCACTTTTCACGAAGTGACAGACTTGGTTTCTGAACACGACACTTCAGAACCCGGGCTTATAGGCGTATTGGCACAAAGTCAACAAATTTTGATAATGTCTGCCTCACTGTCAAGAGAAGCTATTCCTGCTGATTTGGAGGACTTGGACTCTCGCTTTGAACATTTTTATCGGAACGAGTAAAAAATGCATGTTTCAGCATAATCTATACCAAGCAGCGCACCTTCCCCTTCTACGGTGGAACTCTCAACTGAGATTCCCGACCACTAAGGTTCAACCGATGTTATAAACTCTCAGGATTCTGAATTACCAGCAATTGTTGCAGCTCCTACGAATGAAGATGAGGAAATTCCATCAATGTCAACTTCATAAATGAATTTCCCTCCTACGGATACTCATCCTCTCAATTCAGGATGTCTCGAACTACTTATCGACGATGGTTTTGCATGTCAACGAGCTATGAGTACTTATCGATGATGGTACTTATCATGACAAGAGCACACCTATGAGTACTCCCACGTCAACAAGCTGTAAATTGGATGTTGATCCTTCTGCCAAGGCAGTCAACATCACGACTTATCGGAGTATCATTGACTCTCTTCTCTACCTAACGTCAAGCCAACCCGACATAATGTTCGTCACTTGCCTCTGCGCTCGGTTTCAAGCTGACCCGAAGGAGTCTCACATGCACGCGGTCAAGCGAATCCTACGCTATCTCAAAGACACTCCCACCTTAGGGTTATGGTATCCAAAAGGCACAGATTAAGTCAATTGGCTTTACTGACGCTGACTATGCAGGTTGTCGAATGGACCGGAAAAGCGCGTCAGGCGGAGCACAATTCTTGGGCGATAAGTTGGTCTGCTGGTCCTCAAAGAAGCAAAATTACATATCAACTTCGACGGATGAGGCGGAGTACGTCGCTGCTACCAGTTGCTGCTCACAAGTTCTATGAATGCGGACGTAACTGCGCGACTATGTGTTTCAATTCAATAACATTCCAATTTATAGTGATCCTCAAAGTGTTATTGCCATTACTTGCAATCATGTTCATCACTCACGCAGGAAACACATAGATATTCGCTATCATTTTATAAAAGATCATGTAGAAAAATGCACTTAGATATGTATTTTGTTAACACGGAGTTTCAACTTGTCGACTTATTCACTAAGGCATCTGGAGAAAAACAATTCCAATTCATTATCGCTAAGTTGAGAATGTTGAATCTCAATCTTGCTTGAAACGTGCTTCACATTCTCTATTATGTTTCCGTGTGGTATTCTTTGTGGTTCTTGATACTCTGTTATATCTTTCGTGATTTTATTTTTTCAATATCGCATAATTAAAAAAATTAATAAATAATAATATAATCATAATAATAAATAAAAATATAATATTAACTAAATAATAATAAATAAGATAATATAGTATAACGGGGAATGACGATGACTTTGTTCATTTTGATTTACTCACAAAAATATTTCTGTGATACATGCTTGGTTATTTGCGTAAAATTCAAGTCACATACTTTTGTCTAAAGAGCTTAGTATGTTTCACTAGACACAAAGCCACATGATATATAAGAGAATTTGAGCATCAATATTCTGTCAAAGGATTTATCCTTGAGTGTGTCACACTTCAAATACTTGTCTCTTAATTTGTGTTCCGTGGCCTCAATCTCGCTTTGTGTTAGTCCGTCATGAATATGATAATGGCAATTAGGATACTCCTCAATTGACCAAATTATAATATATAATCCTTTTTCCTCTAGTAATCCCCTCTGCATCTTCTCCAATATCCTTTTTCACTTGAAACCTGATCAAGCCTTCAACCTTATTCCATAAGTTTCGGGGGCTGCTCAAATAAGAAAAAGAGGGGGAGAAAAGGAGGTGGAAGACGCACACGAAGAATGCTCAACACACAAATAATCTTGTGATTATTGTAAAAGAGAAGCATGGATCTTGCTGTGAACTTCTCCTTCGATAATCTCGTATACTCGTCAAAATGGCTAGAAGAGAAGCATCTCGAAGTGAACTTTTCCAACGATAATCTTGGACTTATATCGAGACAACGAGAAGAGGAGCACGCCTTGGGTTCGAATTCCATAATTGTGAACTTCTCCAAAGATAATCTTTACATCCTTCGAAAGGAGCACGGTATCAGCCCGAGAAATACATAAGAACATCTAATCTCTCAAGCCTAGTAAAGAAGAGGAGATTCAGCTTGAGCTACTGCAGAAGCAAAGAAAAGAAAAATGAGCATAAATGAATATTAAAAGGGCCCCTCGAATGGAAGGATTTTAAGCTCACTAATTCCAAATTATTATCCCACCCTCCTAATTCAGAGCCTAAAATAATAATCCTTTCAAAGTCCATTTGATTCAAATTGATGGAGTTTCGCTTGGTGAGTTGATTAAATGTGCCACGATAACAGGTTAATTGATAAATAATTTTGTCGTGTTGATGAGTGATATATATACTAATAATCACCATGATAAAAATAAATTGAGCGCTATGAGCGAACCATGAGAGAGTTGCCAAAATGATTTCCTTGCAATTACGACTTCTAATGTTTTTCTCCAAGTGTCACCGCGTATTTCGAGCTCATCCGAGGAGTCAAGTGTTGAATTTCATCAAAGTTGGGAGTGAACTGCATTTATTTCAGACACTTAGGGGGGGTTCTGTTATAATTTCTTTCAGAATATAAGGGTGAAAAATAATTGTTTTTTGAAAGTATCGCAAAACTAACAGATCTTGTCTAACGAAAGCCCATAATATTTTTCTCGGCCGAAAAAATACATAAATAACATTTTGCAAACGAAAAACTCTTTTACATGCAAAACCTCAGATGAAAAGCCTTTTTTGATTCTCTGAAATATTTCAAACGGCGAAACATAAAATCTTCAAATAATTTTGATATCTCTTCTGTAAATTCGTCGGTTTTGAAGGTAGAATTCATATCCTGTTGGTGTTTTAGTTCCTTAAATCACGTATTACATTCGTATTTCAAGGTTTTAGAGCGATTTTCGAGTCGCTGTTTCTGTTTTGTTTTGCTATGATTTAGCCTAAAACATGTTGATAAACTGCGTAATACTTGGGTTCGGTACTGGTTTTTGAACATTTTAGTCAATATTAGGTCTTGTTTCTCGAAAAATCATGATTTGCAGTTTAAAATTTGACTGTTCAGATTTGTAACCTTTTTATCTCAAATAGTAGCATCGAAAAATTTTAATTTTCGATAAGATTTTATTCGATCGAAAAACTTATTGTCGAAAACGTGGCAGGGTCCTTGCCTTTGTCTCGAGTTGATGTTTCGAGGGCCGGGTAAACCTTCGTCATTATGGAGTCCTCGAGCTTCTTGGCAAAAGGATTTTTCCAACGTGTTAGCTCTTCGGGGCACTTTCTTCTTCTATTGTCCATTTCTTCGTACACCAACCAAACATTCCTCATCCCATTTTGCGGAGAAAATAATTTTATCCTTCCCCGCTTTCTTTCTCTCTGTCTGTCAATGGCCCAAGGCCTCCTCTGCTTCTACCAATGTCTTTGCATGTGAAAGTAAGTCCTTCATTAACACAAGATACCTTTCAGCCAGAGACCAAAACAGAGCCGCTTCCATTGCCCACCGCGCCTTTCATAAGGCATTTAGCCCCTTTCCAATTTGTTAATGTTCCTCAAAAGTAGGTCGTATCGAGAATGTTGTCCTCATCTGTAGCTATCTTTTGGACGATATCCCCCGTGTCATAGTCTTTCTTTCTCGTTGATCCCGAATTAAATTTGGTATTCACCATAATATTTTGTCAAACGAATTGCCACAAACGGCGCCAATGATGATGCCAGGAAAAATCTATTCACCCTTCCGTCGCCTTTCCACCGTGTCCTTCGTTGGTCTTCCACGAACATCTATGATCCTCCGGGGATCGATGTTGGTAATACCTCGATTGAGGGGGTAAGGGAGTTATCCCTCCTGCCTAAGTCAGGGGGGTCTTTCTCTTCCAAGGTTTTTAGGGAAATATAAGAGTAAAGATATGCGGGTTGAGGTTTGAGTGTAGATTGAGTGTTCTAGAGAACATACCTTGAATGGAAAATGAGCTAAGGTATTTATAGGAGGAGCAGACCTACTTTGTTGGGCCACGAGGACCCGGTCCTCTGTTTGAATTGCCCTCCGGAAGTATATCATTCGGTTGAGGTCCCTGGAATATCTCCACTTCCTTTGGCCTCTCGGTTTTGATGTCTTTTGAGAATATCGGACCTTGACCAAGTCTAGACTTCGAGTTTGAATACTCCCGATAATATTGAACCTTGACCACGTCGTGACTTCTGGTGTTTTGCCTTCGGCCGCTTCCACCTCTGATGTTTAACCTTTGACCGCCTCCGCCTCCGCCTCGGATGTTTAGCCATCGGCCTTGGCTGGCGTTCTGCCGCCTTGGCCTCGGCCTTGGCCTTAGTAGGTGTTCAGTCGCCTCGGCCTCAGCCTCGGCAGGCATTCAACCGCTTCGGCTTCGTTCGGCTTCATTTGGCCGCTTGGCCTAGGCCTCGGCAGGCATTGGCCGCTTCCTTTCTGGCCTCGACAAGCATTCGACTGACAAGGCTCTTTCTTCGGCCTCGTCATCGGCGAGATTTAAGCCGGCTCGGGTTTGGTTTTGGTTGGTCGGCGACGATTCGGGCTATTTTATTTTGCGCTTTATCCTTTGTCCACATTCGGTGTTAGGAACATTTTGTAGTGTACTTAATTCTTATATGTCTTGGATCTATTTTGTAATTAGTTAGATTGTAGTTGGTTTTGGACCTCTACGTAAATATAATATTATTTAGGTCATAGGCCTTAATATACCAACTCATGTGGTATATAAGGACCCATTTACCCTTTTAGGATTTTATCAAAATAAATTAATATTAAGCCACCTTGTACCTTCCAAAATAGGAACACGCACAAACACACACTCCAAGGTGTTCTTCAATTTCTAAGCATAAAAGCTACGCTTAGATCCTTGTTTGGTAGAAAAACGGGCCAACAAGTGGCATCAGGGTCTAGCTTGATCGGTCAAAATGATTTGAATCTAGTTTCGTTCGATTTCAATATGATTTAAAAGAACTTTTCGATAAACCTTATTTTCGATTTTTCTTGTTCATCTGGGTGCTTTTGAACTGTTTTCGCTGTTTCAAGAGCTTGTTAAACCATTATTTGCGATTTGTACTTTTTTCATCGATTTCAGTTAAGTTTGAGTAAGATTTGAGACAAAATCGAGTATGAAACTCGTCATTTCTGCTACAATTTTTTTTTCGGGTAGAGGAATGTATCAGCGCCCAGAAATTTGGCTCATCTCCCGAAAAATTATTCAACTAGTCAAACAACTGTCTAATTTAGTTAATTTTCGGGTAACTAAGACCTGAAATTCGCCTGATTTTCAAAACTTTCGGCGAAATTCAGAATTCGCCTATGCTCACCCGGATTTCAAAATTCGAATAGGATTATTTGATTTTTCAAAACTCGACTAAGAATACCCGATATTTAAATATTCGATTAGGATTACCCGATTTTTCACTTTCGGCCAGAAATACACGATTTTAAGTTTCGACAAGGAAAACCCAATTATAAAATCGGACAACCTTACCCGATATTTAAAATACACGATTTTAAGTTACCCGAATTTTTGTTTCTTACCCGAATATCATCCAAAAATTATCAATTCTCGGATAGATTTTACCGACAGTGCACGTATAACCCCAATTTTATACTCATCCGATATTCAAAGTGTGTTAAACGAATATCGAGTCAAGTGTTGACCGAAAGTCATCACACAAAATTTAAAATTCTCGCCGATTAAGCAATTTAATTTACTCGTTGCCCGAAAATCTACTACTCAAACGTTTTTAAACTTAGAATATAATTGTTCGAAACTAACCTTTCATTTCATAGATCTCTTTCACGTTACGATCAATACCAAACAACAACATGGTCGTATTAGCAATTGGATCTGACACTCGTCCCCCAATGCTAAGATGGGGCGAGTATGGCATCTGGAAGAATCGCTTCATCAACTTCATAGATTTCAAGGATGGTGACCTTGTCGATAACATGCTCTCGTCTATCTTTGAAGGGCCCGCTCAATTTTGGATTGTCGTTGACGCACACTCAAACATCAAATCCGTTACTCAGATATAGAGAAGGCACGAGCTAGAGCGGACAAGCTTGCCAGAAATTACGCTCTTCAGTCCCTACCCAACGACTTATACATTCAAGCGGACATCATGTCCACTGCCAAAGAAATTTGGGACGAAGTCGCAAAGATGATGGTTGGGACAGACGTAAGCACCTTGTCCAAGAAATCGAGCACCCTGACTGAGTACGATTCCTTCAGAGCTAATGAAGGTCAAAATCTTCGAGACACATACCTTTGATTCCCGACGATCATCAATGAGATCAGAAAGATCAACATCATAGGGTCAAAGTTCGAGCACAACATCAAATTTCTCTCCACACTCTAACCCGGGTGGGGCAGGATTGTTGTTCTGATCAAGCAGCAAAACAAAGACTTGGAGGTCATGGATATTCATGCCCTGCACGATAATCTTTCACAATACATCAAATTATGACAAAGAAATCAGGAACGAAGGAAAGCCCAATGCTTATGTCGAACCGATTGCTCTTGTGACCAACAAGTCTACCATCAAAAGCTCCAAGGCTTCAAAAGGAAAGCAAGCCATCCTAATTAGACTATTCAGACAATACTGACTAGGATTCTGAATCAGACAAAGAACTCAATGACCTCAAGAAGCAAGTGACCATGCTCTCTAAGATGATGAATATGAAATTCTCCAAGAAATCATCATCTTCCTACAACAGGCAGCGAACCTCGAGCGGTAAGCAAAAGGCCATCGCTCCTGACGAAACCAAGAACAAGGAATCTGAAGCTCCAATAAAATGCTTCAGCTGCGGGAAATCGGTCACTTTGCAGAGGACTGCTATAAACCTAAGACAAAGGACACCGAGTACTACAAGAAGAAACTTCAGTTTTCCCAGCGCAAAGATGCGATAATTTTTCTGGTAGCCAAAGAAGAGGAGTGGCTTGAGGCGTCGGACGTAGAGAGGTAGGAAAAAGCTTTTATGGTCAAGAGCAAAGGGTATGACTCCGATGAAGAATAGATGGACACCGGCTCGGACATAACCGATATTCCACATCCGACGTTGAGGTATACACTCCATCCCCTAAGGATTTCATTGAGCTAAACAAAAATACAAAAGTTGTCCATGCAACGTATGGATTACACATAACTTAAAAGAAAATTTGACAATAATTGCGCATTGCTAAACAAACAACATAAACAGATTGCTATTCTTAACGAATCATTAGCCTTTTTAGAATCTAAAACGAAAAACTTAGCAGAAATGGTAGAGAACAGCGAACGACAAGTTAGCGATGTTAATAAAAACTTAAAGGAAAGCGAAGAAGAACGTGTAAACGTATCTTCTCTATACGAATTGATCACTCAAGAACGTGTTAGACTCTATAAGACGGTCAAACAGCTGGAGGACCTTCTTACAAAAAGAGGTCAACCCGATCAAACCTTCTTTCTCAACCAATCAAATGATAGAAAATTCTACAATCCTCGTGAAGGTTTGGGGTTCCAAAATAACGAACCCTCAGAAAGATGAAGCACTTTCTCTGTATGACATAAAACATCTTGGCTTAAAACTGGAAAAGCTTATGCCTTTTGTTGAATTGTCAGAGGTGATCGAATCAGAAGAAAAAAAATGGAGAAATAGAAATTAGGCCCAAATTGCGTTTAGTTATGCGAAGCTGAACGATAGTTATAAAACTAGAAATACGCCGTTAACTATGAACTTTATTTCAACTTTTGGACTCGTAAATCAGGAAAGTCTTCTGAACAAGTCAAACCCATTTATTCTTCCATTTATATTCCAGGGATAATTTGCAAAATAGACGATCTAACCGTATTTATTCTTCTGAATGTGAAAGGAAAGCCTCGTTGGAAGAAAAAACTGTTCTTTTAAGAAAAATCTATATTCTACAAAACTTTCCTGATGTATACAAACATTCGTCCTCTTATTCTATTTTTGAAACACTTACGTGTAAATGCAAGAAAACAGATAAGAAAACCTCTTTGTCTCGCACTAACCCGAAAATCAGGACAAAGGCGAGCGCAATAAACTGTTAAATCACAGACAAAGTTGAATTCCAAAATCCCTGCTAGACCCGATTGGCTATAATCGAGTCTGGGTTCCTAAGTTAGTCATTCAACAAGCTGACTTAGCACTCAATAAATCAACGAAAAGGGTGAACCCCACGCCTGCAATTAAAGAAGGACCCGTCCTCATACGGGTACCTAAGTTTGCTTAACCCGTTTTGCAGGTTCATGTGTGGTACTTAGACTAAGGTTGCTCCTCACACATGACGGAAAATAAAGAGCTGTTGAGCAACTTTTCCGAAGGCTATCTCGAAAAGGTCTGCTTCGGGAACGATGACTCTGCTCCTATGCTAGGAACACGTGACCTCATTCATGACAGACTCACCATCAAAGGAGTTTCGTACGTCGAAGGCCTAAGCTCAAACCTAATCAGCATGTGACGCTTCAGTAAGGTTCTCTTCGAATCCAACAAGTGTAGCGTCATCAATGATAACGGAACGGAGCTGCTCACTGGCCATAGAAAGACAAATCTATACTCCATTGATCTGAAGACCACTCGACCCACATGCCTCATCTCTCGAGCCTCTCTACATTAGAACAACCTTTGGCACCAGCGCCTCTCACATCTCAACTTCGAGGATAAAAAAAAACTCCGAACGAATAACTTGGTCAAAGGGCTTCCCTAATTTGGGTACAACAAAGAGCATCTTTGCTCGGGGTGCAAAATGAGGAAGATGAGTAAAGCATCTCACAACACCAAACACACGGAATCAACCTTCAAACCTCTCGAGCTCATTCACATGGATCTGTGTGGACCTATGCGCACTCAGACTATCAATGGGCGAAGATACGTATTAGTAATTGTGGACGATTTCTCGCGCTTCACATGAACCAAGTTTCTCCGAACAAAAGACAAAACACCTGATCTCATAATCGAATTTGTGAAGACATCACAAAATCTTTACCAACTGAGCGTCTAAATAATCAGAATTGACAATGGGACTGAATTGAAAAACAGAAAGCTCGGTGACTTATATGGATCACCCAACATTTCTCAACTGTAAAGACAACTTAATACACTGGAGTTGTCGAACGCAAAAACAGGACCCTAGTTGAAGCGACCAGGACTCTCCTGATTCATTCTGGATTGCAACACTTCTTATTGGCTGAAGCACTAAATATAGCGTGCTTCACTCAGAATCGTGCCTCTCTTCACATAAGATTTATGAGAACTCTGTATGAGATGATCAACAGAAGAGTGTCAGACGTTCTTTTTCTCAGGGTCTTCGGATGCAAGTGCTATATTGCCAATGATCGTGAAGATCGAAGGCAAACTTGATCCAAAGGCTTTTGAAGGCGTACTTGTAGGATACTCGACAAACGCTAAAGCCTATCGAGTATACCAAAAAGACATAAGGTGTGTCATTGAAAGCGTCAACGTTACAGTCGACAAAGTAGACCATGTGGCTTCTGTAAAAATCAGTCCAGAACCGGAACTTCTACGAGAGTTGACGAAAGATAAACCAAGCACCTCCACTATGGGCACACCTTCAACCATTGCTACTTCAAGCGATGTGGATCTTGATATGCTATTCGAGCATCTCTATTCAAGACCACCGCCACCCACCGTTTCTACCCCTTCTACAATCCCGAGCAATGACCTTTTACCGCCTACGATGGAAAATCTCCACATCGGCGAAGATAATGTACCTCCAACCGACTCTGAAATACCTCCAACCGAATCATATGTCATTGCAAGCTCAGAAGATGGCACCACTCAAACCAATAACTCTGTGCCAAAAGCATCTTCAACATAGTCAGAGCCCCAACCGGATGAGCCTACGGAAGCACAGATCATCTCAAATCAGGGAGTTCACGTGGAAAACGATATCACCGAACCTTCCCACACACATGAAAGAAAGTGGACCCGCAATCATCCAAACTCACAAATAATTTGGGATCCGTCCAGTGGTGTTACAACTCACGCTTTGGCAATCAATGGAAGTCTCTACTCATGTTTCCTCAGTCAAAAGGAGCATACAAAAGTAGTCGACGCTCTTACCTATCCAGAATGGATCATTGCTGTGCAGGAAGAAAATAGCCAGTTTGAGAGACTGAACGTTTGGAAACTAGTACCTAGACCGAAAGGGAAAACCATAATTGACACTAAGTGGATCTTCAAAAACAAGAAAGACAAACACGGGGTTATGATCAGAAATAAAGCTAAGCTAGTAGCAAAAGGATACAACTAGCATGAAGAAATCGACTACGACGAGACCTATGCACATGTTACCAGAATTGAAGCGATTAGGATCTTCCTACCTTTTGCTGCCAACATAAACTTCATGGTGTACTAGATGGACGTCAAAACTGCCTCCTCAATGGAGTATTAAAAGAAGAAGTCTTCGTGTCTCATCCTGAATGCTTTGTGAGCGAAGAGAATCCTGACTACGTGTACCGACTTGACAAAGCCCTCTAAGGACTTAAACAAGCTCCCCGAGCATGAAATGAAGTCCTCTCGGATTTTCTCATCTCATCCGGCTACACGAAAAGGAAGATTGACACAACTCTCGTCACCAAAAGAAGCGGATTAAATATAATGCTCGTGCAAAAATATGTCGACGACATCATCTTTGGCTCGACGGATGCAAGACTCTGCATGAACTTTGGAGACATGATGAAACAAAAATTTGAAATGAGTATGATGGGAGATGTAAGCTTCTTCGTAGGTATTCAAGTCAAGCAGGTTCACGAAGTCAGTGGTTTGAGATTTGAGATGCAAGCTCGATGCGGATACTTCAAAAAATCCGTGAAGAAACCACTAATCGTGGCAGGCTAGGATCATTGCTCTGTCTCACGTCCGACATCATGTTCGCAACGTGTCTTTGTGCTCGCTTCCAAGCCGATCCGAAGGAATCCCATCTGCTATCCGTATCTAAGCTAGGCATATTAAACCTCATGACATGATTAATGGTGCCTCCATGAACCTTGGATTGTGTATATATGTCTTACATATTTTTTCTCTTTTAGTCATGTCAATTTTGGGATCTTTTAGTCATTTTATATTATCCGATAATTCTCATTTCACTTTTTATTATTCAAAACTCACCCATAAACAAACCTCTCGACTTTCCAAGAAAATTTCTACATTTCCGTCTTAAATCCAAACTTGTCTTCCGTTTCGGGACTTATTCAACCAAAATTGGTAAGGACGACTTCAAATTTGCAAGTTTTAACGTGTTTTTTTTGTTGATTTTTCAAGATTTACGCAAATTAGAGTTTTACTATTCGGGCGATTTTCGGATGAAATTTGAATTTCACCCCAAAAATCTATTATTCATACACCCAGTGTCCACCAGACTTTTGTCTACCCGAAATCTATCGCGAATTTTGACTGTAGAAAACGTTCATAATTTACCCAAAAAATTACACCCGAATTTCATCACCCGAATGTTAATCAAAATCGGCGATGACTTATATATGTTAAGGGTTATCCGAAAACTAAACTTCACCCGAATTTATTTTTAAAATCGGCGACGACTTTTAATAAATGTTAAGTGTTGACCAATAACTACATTTTACCCAATTTTTACATCATGATTAAAAGAAATTCGGCCTTTGTATTACCCGAAAAATCATTCCGAATTCGACTTGAATTATCCGAAATTTCGATAATAGACGACTGAGTCTCGTACCCGAAAATTTGGACTTGTCTTTAAATTAGAAAATTTCTAAGTCCAAATTATATTGGGACAAACCAATATCGGGACGAATTTTTCTAAGGGTTTCAAAATTTTCTAAGCCCGATATCCTTCTTTCATTCCAATCAACTTCGACTTAGAATTTATATCAGGACAAATTTATGAATTACATGTTCTACGCACTAACTATCTATTTATCCACTTTCAAAGATGGTACGTACGATTGAAGAAAAATTTCCGCGAACAAACTGGGCACAGTGAACCACAAATAACCTAAAAAATCGACTTCGACAAAGCCGTATGCCCAGATCCCATAATTCTCTAAATCCTACTCAACCACCCACTATACACCGCCCTAAACATATCCAAGTGTATCCCAGAAGTATATGTCCAACAATTCCAGGCCACAATTACAAATCCTACTACAAGACCAAAACGTTACACCCTAACCGCACAAATCGACCAAGCACCCGTCGTCGTAAACCCATCCATACTACGCTCACTTTTTAACCAACCATCATCCCTAAATTACGACCCACACCCCATTGAAGAGGAACTTCAACATGACTTCCTCTTCATGGGCTACAAATCCGACACCCACAAATCTAGACACCTCCCGAACTTTACCGCCAAGGATATTCCTCAAACTTGGCGGACTCTCTTTCTCATCATAAATAAATGTCTATCCCCCAAACATAGTGTGCCCGATAGATGCAACAAAAATATAATGCCCATCTTCCACAACATCGTCTTTAACAAAAAGTACAATGTCGTTCAGCTCATCTGGTCGGACCTGCTCGACCAATTACGACGACGTGACCGCCCCTCAACTACGAAGAAAGTCTTGCCCTACCTCATGTGGCTGCCCGTCTTCGTCAAATATTTCATGGACACCGTCCCAAATATCGAGAGTCGAGATCCATCTGAAGGATACCAACCACCAAAGTTGGGCTCTCTCCATTCATGAAAGAACAAATTCGATACGGAGGCGATGTCAATACCTGAAGACCAATTAAGGCTCGTAACCCGACCAACCCCATCGTCCGAGCTTATCTACGGGACAACGAGGTCGAGGTCGATCCTTTGGTCCAACATATCCCAGTTGGACCTACCCCAGGAACAAGCCTTCCAATTGACCCAAGTTTAGGTCTAGGACGCGCAACATCCCCCGCTCGCAAACAAAAGAAGAAATCAAAAGGGGATGCCGTAAGACGCGAATATGAACGACGCGTAAAATAAAGACACCGAAATCCTCCACCTTTAAGTCCACAAATAGCCCCGACCGAGCCCATAGGTACAGGAAACGACACTGTCATTTCCCGAGTAGAAGTCGCTGCATCAGGTCCAACCGCGTAATTACCCTTACCTAGCCACTCAACCTTCTCCCAATAGATGGTTTTTTCATTCAAGCACGATGAGCCACTTATGCCATCAATGACTCGCTGGGTGATAGTAGATGTTAAAATCAGCAGTCCTCCGCCTCAATCTGCACCTTTCTTGACCACGAGTCTAGTGTCCTCACCCACAAATATTTTCACATTTCCTAGGACACAAACAGGCTTTTTGCACCTCCAAATCTTAGTGACCAGGACAATACGCTCTTCAGTGTCTCTTGGATGGAAACCAGCCATGAACTGAGCGGAAGTCCCACAACAGCCAACATCCCTGCAACTGTTGCATTGTGCCATCAAACTGTGTCCGTCTCAGTTTCGATGTCAACGGTGAGCCTAAGTGGCCCCTGTTTCTCAAGTCCTGTGCAAACAGGCAGCGTGTCAGTTCGCTCCCTATGACATTGTGACGACGGAACGCCTTATTGGCTAGTGTTGCGGACTTCGCCAAAAAGCTCGAGGACTCCATCATAACAAAGGTCTACTCGGCCCTCAAAACATGAACACGAGACAACGGCAAGGCCCCTACCACCATTACCAAACCTACTGTGTCTCCTCCATCCGCTCTGCCAACACACGCGTCCGAACCAGGACCGTGGGACATACCCATTGAAGAAGTCCACGACATCCTCCTAGCTCGGGTGCAGTCCGCCCTCTCTCTGAACGAGAGGGAGCAGGTCATGAAGCTACGGCTACTGACCCCGATTTCTTGCCCCGGTGAAGCCAAGCAGTAGAAGAGATCACGTGACGACCCAAATGATGACGGC
This sequence comes from Linderniella brevidens, assembly GCA_004919715.1. Taxonomy (NCBI): domain Eukaryota; kingdom Viridiplantae; phylum Streptophyta; class Magnoliopsida; order Lamiales; family Linderniaceae; genus Linderniella; species Linderniella brevidens. The sequence continues at coordinate 7,857,540 of SWDC01000145.1, forward strand.
CGTCCCGAAGGGGAGAAGAGATAGAGAACAACCTCGGAACTCCGACGCAGAATATTACTCCATCCACCATCACCCAAACTACCCAAATCATCACCACCCAAACAACTCAACCGGAGGCTCCTTCATCTAAAAAAAGATGCCTCTGTAGCCCACACTACCATTCCTTCATCACCCACAGAAGCTACATAATGCTAGGAACTCTTCAAAATCCTGAAGTCAAGTTGGGTTACCAAACCTTAAAGTATACCATATCTCACGACCTTCAGATGGCGCTGGAGAGCAAGTTGAAGAAGGTGAACCTCACGAAGTCTACTTTTGATCGCCCCGAAGCTGAAAGCTACGGTGAAGGCCACATCTTCGATGGAGAAGATCCATCAATGGTCTACATTAACTAAAAGGGCGAGAAAAGGCTTATGAAGACATCGGAAATCTCCAAGTTATGCGATGGAACCCTCCTGATTATACGAGATAAGCTAAGAAGATTTTGGAGGAACTGAGGTTCGAGGAACACGAGGTCCAAGAAAAGTTTCAGAAGATCATCGACATCATCTCTGAACAACTTTCATACCGTAGATGAATACGATCTTATAAGCACAAACTATGACTCAGAAGACCCGTCTACGAGCTAGTGAGACCCAAGAAGACAAAGAAGACACCACGGGGAAAAGGACACTAAGCAATAGATTGTTCGGAACATTTTATAGTGTCCTTACTTCTTATAAGTCTTGGGTCTATTTTCGAATTAGTTAGATTGTAGTTGGTTTTGGACCGCTATGTAAATATAATATTATTTAGGTCATAGGCCTTAATATACAACCTCATGTGGTAAATAAGGCCCCCCTTTAACCTTTTAGGATTTTTATCGAAAGAAATTAATAGGAAGCCACCTTGTACATTCCAAAATAGAAAACACACACAAACACACACTACAAGGTGTTCTTCAATTTCTAAGCATAAAAGCTATCTTTTAGTCCTTGTTTGGTAGAAAAACGGACCAACATCCGGTCTCGGAAGTCCTCCAAGCTTTGCTAGTTGGTCTTTGAGTGGTTCTCATGAGCAGCTTCACCGAACATTTTACCTTAGAAATTCCCGTAGCATAATCAATTATTACTGTTGTTATTATTATGATTATTATTATTATTATTTGATAAGGATTAAAATCCTAATGCACACGCGTAAGTAGCTGCGTTTAGCGATTGACATGTATTTATGACTAACCCGATTCGACTTGCAGGATAGGGATTTCTAAATAAAATTCTTTACTATAAAACTCACTATATATTTTGTCCTATAGTGATGTGAAAACTAACCAAGGTTACATTAATCAAATAAAATGCATTTAATATGCCATATAAGAAATAGTTCACGTTATATGCACAAAATTCTCATATGAATTATGCATGTATCAAATTGTGCTCGTGATCATATAATTCGAATATGAAACGCACGAATTATATTTGCCATACTTATGTGTCGAGAGCTCGGATATCAAAACGGAGGCATAACTTTATATGTTGTTGGGTGCCTCACGTCAGGCATCGTCATCCGATTCGGTGTCTTCGGACAACTCTGTGGGTGTTTGACTCGCTCGACCCTCATTTTTAATCGAGCTTGCTCCTGGGTTAGGTTTAGATGGGTCAGGCTGATTCGTGGGAGCCGGTACGCGGTAGGCTCAGAGGTAGGTGATGAAGGTCGAGTAAGTTGGTTCAGCGAGGTTGAGCAGGGCTTCCGGGATTACCATTGTAGTTGGTTGTGGCCCTCGTAGGTTGTCCTTTACCTTGTGAAAGAGCTTCAGCTTTGGTGTCAGATAGCTCAGTGCTTTAGGTCGCCTCGGAATCTCCGAGTGGTCCGTCATGAAGTAGTTAATGATCAAAGGGAACCATCGGAGATATGAAACGACCTTGGACTTCTTGCGATTATCCCTCATGTGGAGTTGGTCGACAAGGCCATTCTATATGAGTTGGCTGTTAGATCTTAAATAGTGTCCAAAATGTTTAAGTTCTATGTCTTTTAATTTAAGTATATTAGATTTTTATATAGGGTCTATTGTTATTGTTGAGCTTAATAAGGCTTGTCGGGGCCCAAGTATTATATATGAATTATGTGGTATAAATACTAAAACCTTAACCTTTAATCACGTGAATCATTATTGAGAACTGTGCTGCACATTCAAACCTCTTAAGCTATGAACACGAACAAAACACACACTTGTAGTTATTTGCATATTTCACATCGATTCCACATTAGAAATTGTTGATCGTAAGGTATTGTGGGACCTACAGTTGGTATCCGTGCCTAGCGTGACCGATTAAACCAATTTTTGTTTGGATTTGAGAAAAATATTTCTAGGTTGATTGATTTTTTGTGTTTGACGGAAGCATCAAAGTGTTCTTCATATTTTTTAAGTGATTTTGAGCCTATTTTGGTTATTCTTCAACTCTTTATGTGTTTTAGGATATTTTGGTGAGTTTCTATGAAAGAACTTAGTTGGGGAATTTTTTAAAACAAATCTGCATTCATAGATGTTCGATTGAATTTTCGAAGTCACTTCGCAAATTCTTTCGAAAAGTCTTCGCAAAATGTTATTGAAATTGATTTTCCGTATAACTGAGATTTTTGGTGGTATTTTTGTAATTTTAGGTCCAAAATTTTCGAATAAAAATTTTCGCACCGACATATTCAAAGCGAGATCTTCCAACCAAATTTTTGCAACCAAAAATTTTGAAGCACGAACTTTTCGAAACTTGATTTTCTCAAGCCCGAAAAGCAATTGGAAATCCCGAACTTTGCAAAACTCGATTTTTGCAAGCTCGACCTTCGCAAAACCGATTTTTACAACCCATGATTTTCGAAACTCGATTTTCACAACGTGATTTTTGCAACCAGAATTTCACACTAAAAGTTTTTCGAAATCAAAATTTTCGATAAACACTCAAAATTCAGGAATCCATACTTATCTCAGTATACACATTCTAAGTTCAATCACACATGCCAATCGATCAAAACCACATCTTTAATGAAACTTGGACACTCTTGTTAAAATACTTTAATTGTGTTATATTTGTAGTTATTTTTTGTTTGGGAATTAATTGTAAGATTAAAAGAGTCTAGGGGCTAACATGCAAATATACCATATTTTCTTTTGCTATATATAGGTGTGAGTGCCCTTCATGTTAGTGTGTAAGATAAAAGAAGAAAATGGTTGATCATTTTGTACATAAAAGATTTAGCAATATCGAAGAAGAACTTTCAATAAAACCGATATCTCTAAGCTTACAAAATTTAAGTTTGTAAGTAAATATGTGTTCTTCGCTTAATCCGCTAGTTGTTGGTGAATTTGGACATAGCAATTGTTGTTGGTCCATTTTTCTACCAAACAAGGATCAAAAGATAGCTTTTAAGCTTAGAAATTGGAGAACACCTTGTAATGTGTATTTGTGCGTGTTTGCTATTTTGGAAAGTTCAAGGTGGCTTGCTAATAATTTCTTTTGATCAAAAACCCTAAAAGGGTCAAGTGGGCATTATATACCACATGAGTTGGTATATTACGTCCTATGACCTAATTTATATAATATTTACGTAGCGGCACAAAACCAACTATAATATAACTAATTACAAAATAGACCCAAGACTTATAAATATTAAGGACACTACAAAATATTCCTAGCAATCTCCCCTTAGTGTCCTTTTCATTGTGGAGTCTTCTTGGGTTTCTCAATATCCCCCTTACGGTACAAAAGGTGTTTAGAGATGATGTCGATCATCTTCTAAAACTTGTCCTCGACTTCGTGCTCCTCGAACCTCAGTTCCTCCAGATTCTTTCTCAGCTTATCTCTTATAATCAGGATGGTTCCATTGCAGAACTTCGAGATCTCCGATGTCTTCATAAACCTTTTCTCGAACTTGTAGTTGATGTAAACCAAGGAGGGATCTTCTCCATCGAAGATATGGCCTTCACCGTAGCTTTCAGCTTCGGGGAGATTGAAAGTAGGCTTCATGAGGTTCACCTTCTCAAGTTGCTCTCCAGCTCCATCTGAAGGTCGTGAGATATAGTGTACTTGATCTGGCGCAGCATGAACCTCATTAAAGTTTTGTAGCCCAACTTGACTTCGGGATTTGAAGAGTTCCAAGCATCATGTAGCTTCCGACCATCTGATAGATGTCTTTAGCTCTGATGTAGGAGAGGTCCGCTTCAGTCAATTCTTGGGTAGTCCCGTCCTCCCGTTGAACTCGGTTAGATTGGGGAGAAGATTGAGCAAAAGTGGGACGTCCTCACCCCTATTACCGATGAGATCCTTGACCTCTTCTTCTCATCCCTTTGAGAGCCTCTACGTCACTTCCTTTTCCGTCGAACATAAGTTTTCGACGGAGGCTTAGCAGATACAAGTTGGCTCTATGCTCCGAGAGACGAGCCATGCCTCACAGCTCCAAATCGTCGAACATCTTGAGGCGGTCATCTTTCCTCTGGATTCTCTTTCGAATCTCTTGTTGATATGACGCCAGGATCTTGGCATTTTTCCAAGGCAGGTTCAGTTTCACTGTGATGTTAGACTTCAAAGATGGGTCGTCCTTGTCCGTAACTCTGTGTTGGAGGAGCTCGGAACGTTTTGGGATGTCTGCTTAGTAATCTTTGCCTTCCTCGAGTTCCTCCTCTTCAATCCGAATAAGGTCGATGGTGGCCTTCTTCAGGAAGAGTCTTGCATTTTTCATCAATCCCTTGGCTAATTCGGGAGTCACCAAATGCATCATCTACTCTTCGTTGAATATGTAGCGCTCCACCTTGTCGTGTGGGTTGTAGAGGTCTTCGACGGTCACAAGTGGCTCATCGGTAGTAGGAGAGAGAACTGGTGAGGTAGAGGTTGGAGGAGGTATTTGAGGGTCTTTTGGATGACAAGTTAGGTGAGGGGAGGCTTATAGTGGCTGGTGAAGGAATGGTAGTGTGGGCTACGTAGGCAGGTTCTTTTTTAGATGAAGAAACCTCCGATTGTGTAGTTTTGGTGGTGGTGGTTTGGGTAGTTTGGGAGGTGGTGGATGGAGTGATCTGCTGCGTCTGGAGGTCCGTGCTTGTTTTCTGTCTCTTCACCCCCTCGGGACGACCCTCATCATCTGGGTCGCACGTGTTCTCTTTGACTGCACCGTTTCTCCGTGGGAAGATATCGGGGTCAGTAGCCGTAACTTGATGTTTTGCTCCCTCTCGTTCAGAGAGAGGGCGGACTGTACACGGGCTAGGAGGATGTCATTGAGTTCTTTAATTAGTACGTCCCACGGTCCTGGTTCGGAGATGTGTGTTGAGGGAACCGATGGAGGAGACGCCGAAGGTTCGGTTTCCATGGCATGGGCCTTGCCTTTGTCTCGAATTGATGTTTCGAGCGCCGAATAGACCTTTGTCAGTATGGAGTCCTCGAGTTTTTGGTGAAGTCCGCAAGACGAGCCTATGTCACGAAGGGAATCCCATCGTCGCGATGTAGAGGAGGGTACTGACACGACGCCTGTTTGCACAAGACTTGAGAAACCGGGGCCACTTAGGCTCACCATTGGCATCGAAACTGAGACGAACTCAGTACGATGACCCGCGTAGTAGCTGCAGGGATGTTGGCTGTTGTAGGACTTCTGCTCAGTCCCTGGCTAGTTTGTAACCAGGAGATATTGAAGAGCATTCTGTCCAGGTCACTGAGACCTAGAGGTGCCAAAAAGCCTGTTTGTGTCCTAGGAAATGTGAAAATATTGGACCGTGAGGACACCAGACTCGTGATCAATGAAGGTGCAATCTGAGGCGAAGGACTGCTGATTTCAACATCTACTGCCTCCGAGCGAGGCAGTGATGGCATTCGTGGCTCCTCATGCATGTATGAAACAACCATCTATTGGGAGATTATTGACTGGCTAGGTAAGGGTAATTGCGCGGTTGGACCACATGCCGCGACTTCTACTCGGGAAACGACAGTGTCTTCTCATGTACCTATGGGTTCGGTCCAGGCTATTAGTGGACTGAAGGGCGGAGGATTCCGGTCGCTTCTTTGTTTTGCACGCCGTTCGTGTTCTTCTCTTATGGCATCCCCTTTTGATTTCTTCTTTTGTTTGCGAGTAGGGGGTGTTGCGCGTCCTAGACCGAAACTTCGGTCGATGAATAGGCTTGTTCCCGAGGTAGGTCCAACATGGATGTGTTTGGCCATAGGAACCTCCTCGTGCTCGTTGTCCCGGAGATAAGCTCAAACAATCGGGTTGGTTGGGTCGGCGAGCGTTCAAAGGTCTTCGGGTATTGACATCGCCTCCCGATCGAATTCGGTCTTCGATGAGTGGAGAGAGCCGAGCCTCGGTGGTTGGTATCCGTTGGATGGATCTCGGCTCTTGATATCCGGCACGGTGCCCATGAATTGCTGCACAAAGCCAGGCAGCAACCTCAGGATGGGTAGGACGTTCTTTGTAGTTGAGGGGAGATTTCGTCTTCGTATTTGGTTTATCAGGTCCGACCAGATGAGTTGAACGACATCGTACTTTTTGTTAAAGATGATGCGGTGAGAGATGGCATAATATTTCTATTCACCGAAGCCATTTGTGTTGAAGGAGATACAGACGGGACCGAGATTTGCTGTCGGCGTGAGCCCCATCTTTGAAGTTTGTATTCTTCATCAGATTCGGTGGCCTCAGGAAATTTATCATGAGGGACACCTTCGGGCTCAACAGCCGGTGTCTCTGTCTCCTGAGCAGCGGCTTCGGGCTCGGTTGTTTCCACCAGCGATTCCCTTTGAGAAGGCGCAGGAGCTTGATCCAAGTCCCGTACCATCTCCTCCGTGATGGAGTTATGTTGACAGTAGTCTTGGTAGGCCTCATCCATTGGATCAGCTAGTCTGAGCAGCTCCAATGGGATCAGCATTGGTTGGAGCGCCAGTTCGGATGCCTTCGGGTTGTGAAAGAAGCAAAGGCGAGGCGGGATATATCCTCCAACATGTGGTAGTCGCGGTATCTCCGGAAGTACATCCATGAAGTGGGAGATCAACACCGGAAACCACCAATGGAAGGAACTTCGCCTTCGACTTGATCTCCCTCTGACGTATCTGGTCCACTAGATCATTCAATATGAGATGGGCACGTCATATTTCTTTGAAAAGACATCCATTTCTGTAAAGAATGAAATAAAATTCATTAGATGGAATTTTCATATGCGAATTGATTGAATTAAATGCGCACTTGGAGAAATTTCAAAATTTTCTAAGTGTTAAAGTTTATTAGCGAAAGACTTAGTGAAAAAGTTGAAAATTTTGCTAAGTCTTGTTAGCGTATTTTTATTCGATCGGGAATTTATTCGCACGTTAAGTTTTGCGATCGAAATTTTTTTTCTAAGTCCTAGAGAAAAACTTGAAAAATTTTCTAAGTCTTTTCAGCGTGATTTTATTCGAGTGTGAATTTATTCGATCGTTAAGTTTTGCGATCGAATAAAAATGTATCGAAAAAAATGTTGTCGAAAACAAGAGTTTTTCATTGAGTAATTTTGTGATCGAATAAAATGTTGTCGAAAAAATTAAGTTTTTCGCCGCGAAGTTTTACTATCGAAATAAAAAGTATATTGAAAACATAGGGTTTCCGACGCTGAGTTTTGCGATCGAATAAAACTTAACGAAAACTAACGTTCTTCGACGACACTGTCTGCGATAAGAACTTTTTCGATCAAAAACTTTTGAAATCAACCATTAAACGCTGATAACGTAAATGTCGATTTCTGGGTATATCATGAGTTAATCTGGACTCAGAACGATCAGAAAACAGTTGCGAATCCAAAAATCATGATTTTAGCCCAAACGGTCGAGTTTATACACGTTAATTTGAGAGTCTAAAATCATTTCATTCGAAATAGTATCAAATTAAAATTTTCTTCAAATGTTTTTGAGAAACAGTTTGCGAATCGTGTATTTTTTACCGGAAAGTGATCCAAGCGGGTTTCTACCTTCGAAATCGGCGAGTTTAGGAAGAAAATAGCTGAGATAAGTGAGGTTTTGATGAAATCGCCGAAGAGAGTTCGAAGAGAGTTTGGAAGTCGAAAAGTTTTTCGATGGAGAGAAGTTGCGTGTGAGCGAGTTTTTCGATCGAAAAAGTGGTATTAATAATTTATGATCGGGTAAGGTAAAAAAATACTTTGGGCCGTAAGAAATGTTTTGGGCTTTTGTTAAAATTAAGGTCTGATTAAACTAAAATTTAATCTTTTATGGATAAACCCAAAAAAAAATTGCATTATGCTCCCTGTATTTCTGAAATAAATGCAATTATCTCCCAATATTGATGAAATTCAACACTTAACTCCTCGGATGAGCTTGAAATATTCTGTGATGCTTAGAAAATATTAGAAGTCGTGTTTTGCAAGTAAATCATATAAGAGATAAGAACAAATTCTTGAAGAGAACTTAGAATTGTGCTTTGTTATTTTATTATCCTTGTAATTAGGGGCGTAACTAGTAGTTTTAATAGTGCAGGACCAAATAGTAATTATACCTTGAAAATAGGTATAAATATGATGTACACTATCAAAATCAATAACAAGTTCATTATTCGGAAATACAAAAGCATCGAATTAAAAATTTAAAAGAGAGAGAAGACTATCAAGAATCTCGGCAACCAAAACCTCTCTCAAGATCTTCAACGCGGATATTTGACCGAACGTAATTCGTAAGATTTCTTATTCGAATACCGAGAATTCATGCTTAGATTGCTTGTTAGTTGGTGAATTAGGACCTAACAATTTGTATCACAGCAGCTTGTGATTGATTCTGGATTGAATTCGCGATTTTAAGATAAAAATCGAAAAACTTACGTGACTTGTATTTTGATCAATATACTTAATTGTGCGAATTTTGTTGTTGTTGATTTTGCTGATTAAGTGATAGATTATATGTTAGGAATGATTTACGTACCGATTTCAATCGTTTAGAATGTCATATTAATTCAGATTTTCGATTTAGATCGATATTTGCGTTTGCGATCAAGTTTTGATTCCATTTGATTTTCTTAATATTCGATATATTTTGTTGAAAAACGTGGTTGATCCTGTGTTTGTTCATATTAAGAACTATTAAACGAGTGATTATCCAGAATTCCAGCACCTAACTTGAACATCTTGGTCGAATCTGGAATTTTCACTATTACATTTAACTTGGCTGTTCTTCGATCGAAAAACTTTGGTCGAAAAATATTTTTTCAAATAAGTTTGTAGCCGAGATATTTTTCGACGACAAACACTGTTCTCGTGTGTTTTACTCAAATATAAGACTCGAAAAACATTATTTCGATTCATATATAAATTTTTTCGAGTAAAAAATTAGGGAAAACATATTTTCGATCGAAAAATTTTCACACGAAAAACTTAAAGTTAAAATTTTGAGTCTAACTAAACGAAATTTTTCAATCACCACTAATTTTTCGATTACAAGTTATTCAATAAAACTTTTTCCGATTAACATAGTTTTTCGACAAAATATTTTTTGATAGAACATCTTTTCAACACATTTACGTTCGGAAAATATTTTTCGATAAACATATAACGAAAACCTTATAAGATCGAAAAACTTTTTCGATTAAAAGTTCAACATTTTTTAAATCGAAAACTTTACTGCTCGAAAAACATTTCGACCACTGAATTTAAAAGAAATAAAAAATTGTGATTTTCAAAACTTACGAAAAATATTTGTCTCCGAATTATCTACTTTGATAGTCAAAATTTTCGATCATAAATTCAAATGTCTTTAACAAATTTTGAAGTATCAATTTTCATTTACCAAATATTTTCGAAATCATAACAATCTCTCTTTAACAACCGAAACATAGGTTCAAAAAGGAAATTGTTTAAAGTACGAATCAAACATTACTAACGAAGTTTGTCAATTGTGAAGCAGTTTTCATTACAATTCCAAATTTTCACGAAGATCCAACCAATCAACTACAAATGGATGCTTTCTTCGAAGGTGAATACACAATATGGAGAAGCCGGTTCATGAACTTCTTAGAAACGAAAGATCAAGCCACAAATTTGATCGCTTCACTTCAATAATGACAAGTTCAATTTTGGCTAATCCAAGAAGGCGATGCCACTAATAATCCTCCTATTCCCGCAACTAGAAGACTTAATGTTCCTGGTGAATACACCGAGGGGGAGCGATTAACAGCTAAAGCAGACTTAGGAGCCAAAACTTTCCTAATGCAAGGAATTCCTAATGACATCTATATGCAAATAGATAGTCTATCTAGTGCAAAAGCTATGTGGGACGAGCTCCACAAGATGATGCAACGGACCGAAGTTGGAGTCAAAGCCAAGAAAGCGAACATTCTAACCGCTTACGACTCATTCAAAGCCAAGGCAGAGGAAACCATTTATGAACTCTATCAACGATATCTAACTCTTCTTAATGAGATGAGGAAGATAGATATCTTCAAGACCAACATGGAGGTCAATATCCGATTTCTTTCTTCTCTTCAACCGGAGTGGAAGAAAATATCCATGCAAATCCGTTAAAATAAGAATTTAGACGAAATGGATATCCACGCCGTCTTTGATAATCTCGCCCAAAAAGAACTTAAGGGCAAGCAGATAGACGATTCTATAGCTCTTGATTCTGAAAGAAAAACGAGTCGATCTCGCAAAGATAAAAGCATCAAGTTGCCAAGTTCTTAGAAGATGAAGACGAATCTGAATCGGACTCTGAACCCAATATGAAGGAGTTCAAGAAATAGTTGGCTCTCATTTCTAAAATGATGAGCTAAAAATTTTATAAAATGAAATCCTCTTCTTCGGCCGAGTCCACAGAATCGAAAAATGCAAAAGAACCACAAAAATGCTATAATTTTGGAAAGATAGGGCCCTTCTCCAGGGAATGCAAACTATCCAAGAAAAAGGACACCAACTACTACTCCAAAAAATTCCAACTCACTAAACAAAAATAGGCTGGAGTAGCACTGATGGCCGATCAAGAGCATTGGCTGGAAGACACCACTGATTTTGAAGACGAAAATCTCGCTCTAATGGCATACCTCGACAACGCCTCAAATGATAACTCTTCAAGAAGGCCTGACGACGACGACGATAAAGCATCCTCTTCATCACAAGAGGTAACAATGTCTAATTCCACATTATTAGACATGTTAGAATCATTACAGATTAGGTACTCTAACATGAAAAATGAGCGGAAAAGAACTAAGGAATTAGAAGAGCGACTAGCTCTTACTGGAAACAATTTTGAAAAGCAATTAGATAAGAAAATTCATGTAGAAATTCTCTTATGTAACGCTAAGGAAAAAATATCTAGTCTTGAATTAACCATAGCTACCTCTGAGACTAAAGTCAATGACCTAATACGATTCTTATCGATTGTCATAGAGATTTAGAAATTTCTAAAAATAATTTCAAAGAAATCGCTGACGAACGGAAGAAATTTTACTCAAGGATTAAAACTTTAGATGATCTTCTAACGAAAAGGGGTAAAACGGATCAAACTATCTTTCTAAATTAACCTCTTGATATAGAATTTTATAATCCTAAAGAAGGCTTAGGTTTTAACAATCTCTGTAACTTAAAAATGGTCAATGTTAAACAATTATATGATATCAAGTACATGGGATTAGGATTAACTTCTCTAATGGCCTTTACTAATTATATTAAATATGATCGTAGACGATTATATCTTAAATGAGAAATGGATGACGCAATGGGAACCAGAGGAAGCTGCTTAAGCTCGACTCTCCAACGTCAGATATTTCTTACAACAAGCTTCAGTGAACTTGGTGCTGCTTGAAGATGAAGAACTTCAAGAAGGAGAGAACTACAATTATGCTCTCCCAGAGCTACCAGAAATGATCAGGCACAGAGTCGACTCTCCTCCCCGCTTATCAAAAGGGACATATAGAGTCGAGACGCCATGGGAGAATATCAGAATTGAAGTCCCGTTTATTGAAGATATTAGAAAGCATATCTGGAGGGCTCCAAACCGGATAAAGAAGCTCAAGGAACTAAATATTCGTGGCATCTCACACTGGAAAGATATGAAGAAAATGGAGCACATCTTCATGCTCAACTATCTTTGCTCCGATCGAAGTGGCATCCCAACTAATCAACTGAAGAAAAACTTCAGGGACAAGCCACCGATTCTCCAACTCATCGGAGTGTCGCATTCGATCGGAAGCTACACTACCCCTATCTACCTCATTAAGCGAGTGGATAGCAACCGCACTCGAGAAGAGATAGATGAGATCTATCTTCCTTTCCTTCCACCCGATGAGGTCTACCATCTGTATCAAATGTACAAGAGAAAATATCAGACGCCCTTTCCTTCTGGATGCAATTAATGAGAGGTTGGAGCTGAGGAATGTTGTTCGACGTTACGAGACAGCATTGGGATTACGGAAATCGTTTTACGCCCAACAAGGATAAAATGACCTGAAATGAAGACAAGCACAAAGAGGGATATTGAAGAGAATTTAGAATTGTGCTTTGTTATTTTATTATCCTTGTAATTAGGGGTGTAACTAGTAGTTTTGATAGTGTAGGACCAAATAGTAATTATACCTTGAAAATAGGTATAAATATGATGTACACTATCAAAATCAATAACAAGTTCATTATTCGGAAAAATAAAAGCATCGAATTAAAATTTAAAAGAGAGAGAAGACTATCGAGAATCTCGGCAACCAAAACCTCTCTCAAGATCTTCAACGGGAATATTCGACCGAACGTAATTCGTAAGATTTCTTATTCGTTCAAATATGCTTAGATTGCTTGTTAGTTCATGAATTAGGAGCTAACAATTCTCATGTAAAACTCCCCCCTCAACAAATGCACGTTTTAACTTTTCGGCAAGCACATAATTAATACAATTTTGCATATAAAAATTTACTATTTAAGCATTAGTAACGCATTTAAGCAATCCAGAATAGAATAATGGAAATTTTGCGTTTTTCAAGAAGCATTTCGCATTTTATCAATTCTGAACGAATGCATGTATTAATGCATTTAAATTGTGCGAACTGTATTTCCAAAAAAAAAAATTCAAAAGTATTTTTGTTTTTGGGGTCAGATTTTCCATTTTGAACATTATCACTCATAATTCCTCATGACATGTAGAATAATAATTTGTCGTCAAATCATATAACTGAACTAATATTCTAAGATCATAGTATGAATCATTTTGACAACTCTCGCAAGTTTCGCTCATAGCACTCAATTTATTTTTATCATGGAGATATTTAGTAGATATATCACTCATATCAACACGACAAAATTATATCAATTAATTTGTTCTCGTAGCATATTTAATCAACTTACCAAGTGAAAGTTCATCATTTTGAATCAAAGGGACTTTGAAGGGATTATTGTTAGGCTACGACTAAAAGGGTAGGATAATTTTGAGGATTAGTGAGCTTAAAGTTCTTCAATTCCATGGGCCCTTTTTGAAATTCATTTCAGATACTTTAGCTTTTCTTTTCTTCTGTGCTTGCTCAAGATGAGTATCGCCTTCTTTACAAAACTTTGAGAGATGAGATCTTGTATTTGGGCCGAGACCGTGTTCCTTTCGAAGGTTCCACAGTTATAAAATTCGAACCCAAGGCCGTGCTCCTCTTCTCGTTTTCTCTATATATAAGATCTAGATTATCGTTGGAGAATTTTACTTCGAGGTGCTTCTCTTCTAGGAGTATACGAGATTATCGTTGGAGAATTCGCTTGACTGCATGCATGTTGGACTCCTTCGGGTCAGCTTGAAAACGAGCACAGAGGCAAGTGGCGAACATGATGTCGGGTCGGCTGGAAGTCAAGTAGAGAAGAGAGCCGATAATGCTCCGATAGGTTGTGATGTTGACTGCCTTTCAAGACGGATCAATATCCAATTTGCAGTTTGTTGACATGGGATATACATCGGTGTGCTCTTGTCTTGATTAAATCTCTTCATAATATCTTGGATATATTTGGTTTGACTGATGAAGATTTCATCTTCGAGTTGATTTACTTGTAGTCCAAGAAAGAATTGAAGTTCGCCCATTAAGCTCATCTCAAATTCGGTCTTAATGAGATCACCAAATTTTTGACAGAGACGTTCATTCGTCGAGCCGAAGATAATGTCATGAACGTAAACTTGAATGATCATCAGGTCTTTGCCTTGTCTTTTGATGAAGAGTGTCGTATCGATGGTTCCTCTTATGACGTTGGACTTGACTAAAAATTTGTGAGGTGCTTGTTTTAGTCCATAGAAAGCTTTGTCCAATCGATAGACATAATCGGGATGATTCTCGTGCACGAACCCGTCGGGTTGAGTGACGTAAACTACTTCTTTTAACACGCCGTTGAGAAAGGCGGTTTTAACATCCATTTGATAGACTTTAAAGTCTTTATGATCCGCGTATGCTAGAAATAGTCAAATTGCTTCGATATGTGCAACCAGAGCATACGTCTCGTCGTAGTCAATCCCTTCTTGTTGATTGTACCCCTTGGCTACGAGTCGTGTTTCATTCCTGATTACTTCACCGGTCTCATTCTTCTTATTTTTTAAAACCAATTTAGTTCCAATAATTGTTTTGCCATGCTGTCTAGGAACTAATGTCCAAACTCGTAGACGCTCGAATTGGTTGAGTTCATCTTACATCGCGATTACCCAATCTGGGTCTAAGGGCTTCGGCTACCTTAATTGGTTCGTTTTGTTTTTAGAAGAACGTGAATAATCCGCTTTCTGTAGACGTCTTAGTGCGTACCCCACTTGAAGGATCACCAATAATTTGGTCGATAGGACGAGCTCGAGTCCACTTACGTTAATGAGGAAGGACTGAAGTAGATCCATCGTTAATTATTCGGTCGAGACTTCCTGAATTTTTAGGCTGATCATTCGTAATTGTGAAATTTAATTCTGACGTTGAATTAGAAGGAATTTCCATATCGGCATTTGTAGGAGCTGCAACACTAGTTGAAGACTGAGAATTTGGAGAATCTGGAATATTCGTTGGAGTCTAGGGATTGGGAGTCTCAATTGGAATTTCTACCATAGAGGGAGAAGGAGCGTTGCTTGGTATAGAATGAGACGAAGCATGCATTTGAGACTCGTTCCGATAAAAATGTTCAAATAGAAAATCAAATTCTTATAGGTCGGCAGGAATTGCTTCTTTTGACTTTGAGGTACAAGTTGTCAGAAGTTGTTGATTTTGTGCCAACATGCCTATAAGCTTGGGTTCTGAAATGTTTTGTTAAGAAGCCAACTCGGTCACTTCTTGAAAAGTGACGTTGTAGCTTTCCAAAATAGTACGAGAAGACTTGATATAGACACGGTATGCTTTAGGGTCGAACTTGCTTCGATGCTCCCGATCGTTGGCCACAAAGCATTTGCACCCGAAGACTTTGAAGAATGGGATATTCAGAATCCTTTGATTTATTATCTCATACTGTGTCTTTTCAAAGCGTTTGTCGATAATCATCCGATTTTGCGTAAAGCATGCGGTACTTACTGCTTCAGCCCATTGAAAATGAGGGAGACCGGAATATCTTAGAATTGTTCTTGCAACTTCAACTAAAGTCCGGTTCTTCCGTTCTACGACGCCATTTTGTTGAGGCGTTTTAGCGGCTGAAAAATGTTGAATAATTCCAAGAGACAGATAGTAATTGCATAGACGTTGATTCTTGAATTCAGTCTCGTTATCAGTCCGGATTACTTGAATTTTCTTTTTAAGGAGATTCTGAGTCGTATTCACAAAGCTTATAATCAAGTCTCCAGTCTCATCTTTAGTTCGGAGATATTTTGTCTTGGTGTGGCGAGAATAATAGTCGACAATTACTACACATATTTACGACCGTTGATACTTTGTGTATGCATTGGTCCACAAAGGTCCATGTGAAGTAATTCCAAGGGTCGATATCTAGAAGCAACTTGCTTGAGTTTGTGTGATGCTCAATTCATTTTCCCATTTGACAAGCCGAACAATTATGCTCTTGGTGAATGGAAATCGTTGGTAGACCGTTTACCAACTTTTGATGGAGAGTTTGTGAAGAGCTTTGAGGTTTAGATGAGATAGACGTTGATGTCATAAGTTGTTCCTCTTGATTGTAGATTGTGAGATGAGGCAAACAGCTGTCGAAGGTCGTACTGTTGTCAGGTTGATGGTGTATAGATTAAATCTTCGAGATCCTGTTAGAAGTTCTTGATTCTGACTATTTAAGATTCTGCACTAATCAGCTAGAAACACCACTTGAAATCCTTTATCGCAGAATTGTCCTATGCTGAACAAGTTGTGTTTAAGACCTTGGACGTAAGAGACATCTTTGATTGTCAGATTCTGCAGTAGAATATCTCCAAAGCCTAGTATTGGAGCTGAATCGTTGTTGCCGAATTTGACTTTTCCGTTGTAACGGTCTTGGTAGTTGCTCAACAGTTCTTGATTTCCCGTCATGTATGGAGCAACCGGAATCTAAATACCACACATGATGGATCTGCATAGAAAAATTTTAGAGAGACTTAGGTACCCACTTAGTAATGGGTCCTCTCGGATTAGCTGATTTGGTAGGTAAGGTTTGTTCATTTTTGGTTCCTAAATCATTTATGCTCTTAGGTACCCACACCAACTTGGAAGTAGTTGGTTTAAGTGGGACCTCTTTAGACAACTTGGCCTTGTTGGCTTGCGTTGGCCTAGATGGTGTCTTGGGAACCCATTGAGGTTGAACCTTACATGGGAGGTTAATTTTAGCGCGGACAAATGTCTTATTAGTCTTAGTGCTTGAGAAAATCGTTTCTCTAGCTAGTCTCTTAAGGTGTTTGGCTGAGTGTACTTTGACCGGATAGCTTAAATGAGGACAATAATGTATCGAGCTATAAGCTTTCTTTATAGCCGGATCTTGTTTCCTACGAGACTTAAGATTTGCATTTACCTTATAATGATGGTGTATGCTTTTAGAAGTAGAGCTGATTTCAAAATTTGTGCTTTCAAAATTAATAGGCTTTAACGCATAAGTGGAATCATCAACATTAACATTAAAAATGGTTGTCTTCTTACGAGTGTCCATAGTTTTTGATACAGAAGAAAGTTTTGAAACTAAATTATTTCTATCATTTTTCTTCTGAAATTCTATTCTAGGCAGTCCTTTGCATGCTTCACCTCTTTTTCTACTCTACCTGTGGATGGAGTAGAAAAAGAGTTAGTAAAAATCTTTTTCCTTTTTGAAGCATTTAAGGACTCTTTTCTTCCCTTTACGCTTTTTAAAGAAGATTTATCTTCTTTTAAAATATTTTGTAAACTAATGGGAGGTGTTTTCTTAGATTTAATCTTGGTCTTAATTAATAATTTTCTTTCAAAGTAAAATCAAGACAAGATTTTAACATTGAAGAATTTTTTAGATTTGAAATCTCCAATAAAAGCTCATTCTTTTCTGCTTTGAAATTCTTTCTTTCTGTTTCTAAGGCAGCGTTTAAATCAGCGACTTTCTTAATAATAGCATGAATATACAGAAAGTAGAAATTTGAAAATGATCAAGATTTTCTCATTAACTTTAGGAAAATCTTCTAATGGATATAATGAATTATAGTCACTAGACAGGTTGATTTCCCGTGCTTTTGTACTCTGCTAATGTTTTCATAGGTTTTCGACGGAAGCTTAACAGATACAAGCTGGCTCTATGCTCTGAGAGATGAGTCATGCCTTGCGGCTCCAACTCGTCGAGGTTCTTGAGGCGGTCCTATTTCCTCCAGATTTTATTCCGAATTTCTTCTTGGTAAGGCGCCAAGATTTTGGCATTTTTCCAGGGCAGGTTCAATTCTCTCCAATGTTAGATTTCAACGGTGGTTGTCCTCATCTATGACTCTGTGTTGGAGGAGCTCGTGAAGTTCTGGGATGTCAGCTTCGTAGTCTTCGCCTTCCTCGAGTTTCTCCTCTTCGATCCGAATTAGGTCGATGGCTGTCTTATTGAAGAAGAATCTTGGGTTTTCCATTGGCTAATTCGGGAGTCACCGGTTGAGTCTTCCACTCTACGTTTAACTCTACCTTGTCGTATGAGTTGTAGAGCTCTTTGACGGTCACAAGTGGCTCGTCCGTAGTCGGAGATTGAGGTAGAGGTTGGAGGAGGTATTTGGGGGTCCTTTTGGATAACAGGTTGAGGTGAGGGGAGGCTTATAGTGGCTACTGATGGTATGGTGGTGTGGGCTACGGAGGCAGCTTCTTTTTGGGATGAAGAAGCCTCCGATTGTGTGGTTTTGGTGGTGGTGGTTTGGGCAGTTTGGGAGGTGGTGGATGGGGTGATCTGTTGCATCTGGGGTTCAGAGCTTGTTCATTATCTCTTCTACCCCTCGTGACGGCCCACTTCATCTGGGTTGCCACATGATCTTTTCGTCGGCTCCGCTTCCCCTCAACAAGACATCAGGATGTTAGCCGTAGCTTGATGTCTTGCTCCCTTTCGTTCAGAGAGAGGGTGGACTATACCCGTGCGAGGAGGATATCGTGTAGTTCTTCAATGTGTACGTCCCACGGTCCTCGTTCGGAGATGTGTGTTGGCGGAGCGGATGGAGGAGACACAACATGTTCTGTTTCCGTGGCAGGGGCCTTGCCTTTGTCTCGAGTTGATGTTTCGATGGCCGAGTAGACCTTCTTCATTATCGAGTCCTCAGGCTTATTGGCGAAAGGATTTTTCCAACGTGTTAGCTCTTCGGGGCACTTCCTTCTTCTATTGTCCATCTATTCGTACACCAACCAAGCCTTCCTCATCCCATTTTGCGGAGAAAATGATCGTCTCCTTCTCCGCTTTCCTTGTCTCTCTGTCTGTCGATGGCCCAAAGCCTCCTGCTTCTACCAATGTCTTTGCCTGTGAAAGTAAGTCCTTCATTACCACAGGATACCTTTCAGCCAGAGACCAAAACAGAGCTACTTCCATTGCCCACCGCACCTTTCTTAAGGAATTTAGCCCCTTTCCGATCTGTTTATGTTCCTCAAAAGGAGGTCGTATCGAGAATGTTGTCGTCATCTTTGTACCTATCTTTTGGACAATATCCCCCGTGTCAGTCTTCATTTCTCGTTGATCCCGAATTAAATTTGGTATTCACCATAATATTTTTTCTAACGAATTGCCACAGACGGCACCAATAATGATGCCAGAAGAAATATATTCACCCTTCCATTGCCTTTCCACCATGTCCTTCGTCGGTCTTCCACGGACGTCCGTGATCCTCCAGGGGTCGATGTTGGTAATACCTCGATTGAGGGGGTAAGGGAGTTATTCCTCCTGCCTCAGTCAGGAGGGGATCTTTCTCTTTCCGAGGTTTTTAGGGAAATATCAGAGTAACGATATCCGGGTAGAGGTTTGAGTGTGTAGAGAACATACCTTGAATGGCAAATGAGCTAAGGTATTTATAGGAGGAGCAGACGTACTTTGTTGGGCCACGAGGACCCGGTCTTCTGTTTGAATCGCCCTCCGGAAGTATATCATTCGGTTGAGGTCCCTTGAATATCTCCACTTCCGTTTGCCTTTTGGTTATGAACTCTTTCGAGAATATCGGACCAGACCAAGTCGAGACTTTGAGTTTGAATGCTCCCGATAATATCAAACCTTGACCACGTCGTGACTTGTGGTGTTTTGCCATCAGCCGCCTCCACCTTGGATGTTTAGCCTTCGACCGCCTTGGCCTCGGCCTCGGATGTTTAGCCTTTTAACTTCGGCCTCGTCCACTTCGGCTACGGTAGGTGTTCGGCTGATATGGCCTCAACCTCAGCAGACGTTCTGCCGCCTCGGCCTTAGCAGGTGTTCGGTCGCCTCGGCCTCAGCCTTGGCAGGCATTCAGCCGCTTCGGCTTCAACCTCAGCCTCCGCAGGCATTTGGCCGCTTCGTCTGCGGCCTCGACAAGCATTCGACCGACTAGGCTCTTTCTTCAGCCTCGTCATTGGCGGGCTATTAGCCGGCTCGGGTTTGGTTTCGGTTGGTCGGCGATGATTCGGGCTATTTTTCTTCGTGCGTTATCCTTTGTCCACTTCCGGTGTTAGGAACATTTTGTAGTGTCCTTAACTCTTATATGTCTTGGGTCTATTTTGTAATTAGTTAGATTGTAGTTGGTTTTGGACCTCTACATAAATATAATATTATTTAGGTCATAGGCCTTAATATACCAACTCATGTGGTATATAAGGACTCATTTACCCTTTCAGGGTTTTATCAAAAGAAATTAATAGCAAGCCACCTTGTACCTTCCAAAATAGGAAACATGCACAAACACAAACTCGAAGGTGTTCTTCGATTTCTAAGAATAAAAGCTACGTTTAGATCCATATTGGTAGAAAAACGGGCCAACAAGTGGTATCAGGGTCTAGCTTGATCGGTCAAAACGATTTGAATCTAGTTTCGTTCGATTTCAATATGATTTAAAAGAGCTTTTGGATAAACCTTATTTTCGATTTTTCTTGTTCATTTGGGCGTTTTTGAACTGTGTTTGCTGTTTTTATCCCCTTAAGAGCTCGTTAAACAACTATTTGCGATTTGTACTCGTTTGGATCGATTTCAGTTAAGTTTGAGTAAAATTTGAGACAAAATTGAGTATGAAACTCGTCATTTCTGCTACAATTTTGATTTTCGGGTAGAGGAATGTATCAGTGCCCAAAAATTTGGCTCATCTCCCGGAAAATTATTCAACACGTCGAAAAACTATCTAATTTAGTTAATTTTCGGGTAACTAAAAACTGAAATTCGCTTGATTTTCAAAACATTCGGCGAAATTCAGCTATGCTCACCCTGATTTCATAATTCGAATAGGATTATTCGATTTTTCAAAATCAGCTAGAATACCCGTATTTAAATATTTGGTTAGGATTACCCTGTTTTTAACTTTCGGCCAGAAATACACGATTTTAAGTTTCGGCCAGCAAAACCCAATTTTTAAAAATCGGACAACCTTACCCGATATTTAAAATACACGATTTTAAGTTACCCGAATTTTTGTTTCTTACCCGAATATCATCCGAAAATTATCAATTCTCAGATAGATTTTACCTACAGTGCACGTATAACCTTAATTTTATACTCATCCGATTTTCAAAGTGTGTTAAACGAATATCGACTCAAGTGTTGACCGAAATTCAAAATTCAAAATTCTCTCCGATTAAACAATTTAATTTACTCGTTGCTCGAAAATCTACTACTCAAATTTTCTATACTTAGAATATAAGTGTTCGAAACTAACCTTTCCTTTCATAGATCTCTTTCACGTTACGATCAATACCAAACAACACATGGTCGCATTAGAAATTGGATCTGGCACCCGTCCCCCAATGCTAAGATGGGGCGAGTATGGCACCTGGAAGAATCGCTTCATCAACTTCATAGAAATCAAGGATGGTGACCTTGTCGATAACATGCTCTCGTCTATCTTCGAAGGGCCCGCTCAATTTTGTATTGTCGTTGACGCACACTTAAACATCCAATCCGTTACTCAGATACAGAGAAGGCACGAGTTAGAGCGGACAAGCTTGCCAAAAATTATGTTCTCCAGTCCCTACCCAACGACGTATACATTCAAGCGGACAACATGTCCACTGCCAAAGAAATTTGGGACGAAGTCTCAAAGATGATGGTTGGG
This sequence comes from Linderniella brevidens, assembly GCA_004919715.1. NCBI lineage: Eukaryota > Viridiplantae > Streptophyta > Magnoliopsida > Lamiales > Linderniaceae > Linderniella > Linderniella brevidens. The sequence goes on from SWDC01000145.1 coordinate 7,879,097, forward strand.
ACAGACGTAAGCACCTTGTCCAAGAAATCGAGCACCCTGACTGCGTACGATTCCTTCAGAGCTAAGGAAGGTGAAGATCTTCGAGACACATACCTTCGATTCCCGATGATCATCAATGAGATCAGAAAGATCAACATCCTACGGTCAAAGTTCGAGGACAACATCAAATTTCTCTCCACATTTCAATCCGGATGGGGCATGATTAATGTTCTGATCAAGCAGCAAAACAAAGACTTGGATGCCATGGATATTCATGCCCTGCATGATAATCGTTCTCAATACATCGATTACGACAAAGAAATCAGGAACGAAGAAAAGCCCAATGCTTATGTCGAACCGATTGCTCTTGTGACCAACAAGTCTACCATCAAAAGCTCCAAGGCTTCAAAAGGGAAGCAAGCCATCCTATTAGACTCTTCAGGCAATACTGACTCGGATTCCGAATCAAACAACGAACTCAATGACCTTAAGAAGCAAGTGGTAATGCTCTCTAAGATGATGAATAAGAAATTCTTCAAGAAATCATCATTTTTCTACAACAGGCAGCGAACCTCGAGTGGTAAGCAAAAGGCCATCGCTCCCGACGAAACCGAGAACAAGGAATCTGAAGCTCCAAGGAAATGCTTCAAATGCGGGAAATTGGTCACTTTGCAAAGGACTGTGTCTCTGTAATCTGAAAGGAAAGACTCGTCGGAAGAAAAAACTGTTCTTTTAAGCAAAATCTATATTCTACGAAACTTTCTGATGTATACAAACCTTCGTCCTCTTATTCTGTTTTTGAAACACTTACGTGTAAATGCAAGAAAACAGATAAGAAAACTTCTTTGTCTCGCAATAACCTCAAAAATCGGGACAAAGACGAGCGTAATAAAGTGTTAAAACACAGTCAAATTTGAATTCCAAAATCCCTACTAGACCCGATTGGCTATAACCGAGTCTGGGTTCCTAAGTCAGTCATTCAACAAGCTGACTTAGAACTCAATAAATCAACGAAAATGGTGAACCCCACGACTGCAATTAAAGAAGGACCCGTCCTCATACGGGGACCTAAGTTTTGCAGGTTCGTCATGTGTGGTACTTAGACTAAGGTTGCTTCTCACACATGACGGGAAATAAAGAGTTGTTGAGCAACCTTTCCGAAGGCTATCTCGGATAGGTCTACTTTGGGAACGATGATTCTGCTCATATGCTAGGAACATGTGACGTCATTAATGACAGACTCACCATCAAAGGAGTTTCGTACGTCGAATGCCTAAGCTAAAACCTATTCAGCATCTGACGCTTCTGTGACAAAGAGTTTAAGGTTCTCTTCGAATCCAACAAGTGTAGCGTTATCAATGATAAAGGAACGGAACTGCTCACTGGCCACAGAAAGACGAATCTATACTCCATTGATCTGAAGACCACTCGACCAACATGCCTCATCTCTCGAGCCTCTCTACATCAAAACAACCTCTGGCACCAGCGCCTCTCACATCTCAACTTCAAGGATCTAAAAAAACTCCGAACAAACAACTTACTCAAAGGGCTTCCCTAATTTGGGTACTCACAACACCAAACACACGAAATCAACCTTCAAACCTCTCGAGCTCATTCACATGGATCTGTGAGGACATATGCGCACTCATACCATCATCAATGGGCGAAGATACATATTAGTAATTGTGGACGATTTCTCGCGCTTCACATGAACCATGTTTCTCCGAACAAAAGACAAAACACCTGATCTCATAATCGAATTTGTGAAGACAACACAAAGTCTTTACCAACTGAGCGTCCAAATAATCAGAACTGACAATGGGACGAATTGAAAAACAAAAAGCTCAGTGACTTATATGGATCATTTGGCATTACCCAACAGTTCTCAGCTGTAAAGACACCTTAATAGACCGGAGTTGTCGAACGCAAAAACAGGACCCTAGTTGAAGCAACCAGGACTCTCATGATTCATTCTGGATTGCCACACTTCTTATGAGCTGAAGCACTAAATACAGTTTGCTTCACTCAGAATCGTGCCTACATAAGATTTATGAGAACTCTGTACGAGATGATCAACCGAAGAGTGCCGGACGTCTTTTTTCTCAGGGTCTTCGGATGCAAGTGCTATATTGCCAATGCTCCGAAGGTCGAGGCAAACTTGATCCAAGGGCTTTCGAAGGCGTACTTGTAGGATGCTCGACAAACTCTAAAGCCTATCGAGTATACCTAAAAGAGAGAAGGTGTGTCATAGAAAGTATCAACGTTACATTCGACGAAGTAGACCATGTGGCTTCTGTTAAAATCAGTCCAGAACCGGAACTTCTACGAGAGTTGACGAAAGATCAACCAAGCACATCCATTGTGGGCACACCTTCAAACATTTCTACTTCAAGCGATGTTGATCTTGATTTGCTATTCGAGCATCTCTATCCAAGACCACCGCCACCCACCTTTTCTAGCGCTTCTGCAACCCCGAGCAATGACCTTTCACCTCCTACGATGGAAAATCTCCACATCGGCGAAGATAATGTACCTCCAATCGACTCTGAAATACCTCCAACCGAATCGGATGTCATTGCAAGCTCAGAAGATGGCACCACTAAAACCATTGACTCTGTGCTAAAAGCATCTTCATCATTGTCAGAGCCCCAACCGAATGAACCTACGGAATCACAGATCATCCCAAATCACGGAGTTCACGTGGAAAACAATATCATCGAACCTTCCCACACACATGAAAGAAAGTGGACCCGTGCTCATCAAACTCACAAATAATTGGAGATTCGTCCAGTGGTGTTACAACTCGCGCTTCGACGATCAATGAAAGTCTCTACTCATGTTTCCTCAGTCAAAAGGATCATACAAAAGTAGGCGATGCTCTTACCTATCAAGAATGGATCATTGCTATGCATGAAGAAATTAGCCAGTTTGAGAGACTGAACGTTTGGAAACTAGTACCTGGACCGAAAGGGAAAACCATAATTGACACTAAGTGGATCTTCAAAAACAAGAAAGACAAACACGGGGTTGTGATCAGAAATAAAGCTAGGCTAGTAGCAAAAGGATATGACCAGCAGGAAGAAATCGACTACGACGAGACCTATGCACATGTTTCCAGAATTGAAGCGATTAAGATCTTCTTACCTTTTGCTGCCCACAGAAACTTCATGGTGTACCAGATTGACGTCAAGATTGCCTTCCTCAGCGGAGTATTAAAGGAAGAAGTCTTCGTCTCTCAGCCTGAAGGTTTTGTGAGCGAAGAGAATCCCGACTACGTGTACCGACTTGACAAAGCCCTCTAAGGACTTAAACAAGCTCCCCGAGCATGGTATGAAGTCCTCTCGGATTTTCTCATCTCATCCGGCTACACAAAAAGCAAGATTGACACGACTCTCTTCACCAAAAGAAGCGGTTCAAATATAATGCTCGTGCAAAAATATGTCGCGACATCATCTTTGGCTTGAGGGATGCAAGACTCTGCAGGAACTTTGGAGACATGATGAAGCATAAATTTGAAATGAGTATGATGGGAGAGGTAACCTTCTTCTTAAGTCTTCAAGTCAAGCAGGTTCACGAAGTCAGTGCTTTGAGATTTGAGATGCAAGCTCGATGCGGATACTTCGAAAAATCCGTGAAGCAAACTACTTATCGAGGCATGCTAGGATCATTGCTCTATCTCACGTCCAGTCCAAGCCGATCCGAAGGAATCCCACATGCTAGTCGTAAAGAGGATCTTCAAGTACCTCAAGGGCACCCCAAATCTAGGTCTATGGTACCCTATGGATTCGGACTTCAGGATCGTTGGATACACGGATGCAGACTACGTGGGATGCAAGCTAGATAGAAAAAGCAATATGGAGCAGCTCAATTTCTAGGGGGTAAACACGTAAGCTGGTCTTCTAGGAAACAAAACTGCATCTCAACCTCAACAGTGGAGGCAGAATATGTCGCCGCTGCGAGTTGTTGTTAGCAGATTTTGTGGATGAGAACCTACCTACGAGATTTTGATATTTTACTCAATAACATTTCCATATTTAGCAACTCTAAGAGTGCAATATCGATAACTTGTAATCTCGTGCATCATTCACGCACAAAACACATAGACATTAGGTATCACTTTATTAAGGATCATGTGGAACAAGGCTTCCTCGAAATGCATTTCGTTAATATCGAGCTTCAACTTGCTGACCTATTCACTAAGGCATTGGATGAAAAACAATTCCAATTCCTCGTATCTAAGCTAGGACTTGAAGATAGTAACCACCAAAGCTGGACTCTCTCCATTCATGAAAGACCAAATTCGACTGGAGGCGATGTCAATACTTGAAGACCTATTAAGGCTAGCCAACCCAACCAACCCCATCGTCCGAGCTTATCTACGGGACAACGAAGTGGAGGAGGATCCTTTTGGTCCAACATATCCCAGTTGACTTACCCCCGGAACAAGCCTTCCCATCGACCCAAGTTTAGGTCTAGGACGCGCAGCATCCCCTGCTCGCAAATAAAAGAAGAAATCAAAAGGGGATGCCGAGAGACGCGAATAGGAACGACGTGCAAAACAAAGAAGCTGGAATCCTCCGCCATTAAGTACAAGTCGTTGGATCAGGTCCAACCGCGTAATTACCTTTACCAAGCCACTCAACCATCTCCCAATAGATGGTTGTTTCATTCACGCACGAGGAGCCACGTATACGATCAATGCCTCGCTCGGCGGCAGTAGATGTTAAAATCAGCAGTCCTCCGCCTCAAACTGCACCTATCTTGACCACGAGTCTAGTGTCCTCACCCACAAATATTTTCACATTTCCTAAGACACAAATATGCTTTTTGCACCTCCAAATCTTAGTGACCTGGACAATACGCTCTTCAGTGTCTCATGGTTGGAAACCAGCCATGGACTGAGAAGAAGTCCCACAACAGCCAACATCCCTGCAACTGGTGCATTGTGCGATCAAGCTGTGTCCGTCTCATTTTCATTGCCAACGGTGAGCCTAAGTGGCCCCGGTTTCTCAAGTCCTGTGCAAACAGGCGGCGTGTCTGTTCGCTCCTTATGATATTGTGACGACGGAATGCCTTAGTGGCTCCGTCCCATTATTTTCCCCTTTTGTGACAAATGCTCGTGTTGCGGACTTCGCCAAAAAGCTCGAGGACTCCATCATGACAAAGGTCTACTCGACCCTCAAAACATCAACACGAGACAAGGGCAAGGCCCCAGCCACCATTACCGAACCTATTACATCTCCTCCATCCCTCTGCCAACACACGCGTCCGAACCAGGACCGTGGGACGTACCCATTGAAGAACACCACGACATCCTCCTAGCCTGGGTGCAGTCCGCCCTCTCTCTGAACAAGAGGGAGCAAGGCATCAAGCTATGGCTATTGACCCCGATTTCTTGCCACGGTGAAGCTGAGCAGTCGAAGAGATCACGTGACGACCCAAATGATGAGGGCCGTCCCGAGGGGGAGAAGAGACAGAGAACTACCTCAGAACCCCAGACGCAGCAGATTACTCCATCCATCATCACCCAAACTACCCAAACCACCACCACCCAAACCACTCAACCGGAGGCTTCTTCATCTAAAAAAAAGCTGCCTCCGTAGCCCATACTACCATTCCTTCACCACCCACAGAAGCTACATAATGCTTGGAACTCTTCAAAATCCTGAAGTCAAGTTGGGCTACCTAACCTTAAAGTACACATATCTCACGACCTTCAGATGGCGCTGGAGAGCAAGTTGAAGAAGGTGAACCTCACGAAGTCTACTTTCGATCGCCCTAAAGCTGAAAGCTACGCTGAAGGCTACATCTTCGATGGAAAAGATCCATCAATGGTCTACATCAACTACAAGGGCGAGAAAAGGCTTATGTAGACATCGGAGATCTCCAAGTTATGTGATGGAACCCTCCTGATTATACGAGATAAGCTGAGAAGATTTTGGAGGAACTGAGGTTTGAGGAGCACGAGGTCCAAGAAAAGTTTCAGAAGATGATCGACATCATCTCTGAACGGCTTTCGTACCATAGATGAATACGATCTTATGAGCACATACCAAAACTCAGAAGACCCCGTCTACGAGCTAGTGAGACCCAAGAAGACACAGAAGACACCACGGCAAAAAGGACACGAAGGGGGAGATTGTTAGGAACGTTTTGTAATGTCCTTAATTATCATAAGTCTTGGGTCTATTTTCTAATTAGTTACGTTGTAGTTGGTTGTGGACCGCTAGGTAAATATAATATTATTTAGGTCATAGGCCTTAATATACCAACTCATGTGGTATATAAGGCCCCCTTTACCCTTTTAGGGTTTTTTATCGAAAGAAATTAATAGGAAGCCACCTTGTACATTCCAAAATAGAAAATATGCACAAACACATACTACAATGTGTTCTTCGATTTCAAAGCATAAAAGCTATCTTTAGTTTTGTTTGGTAGAAAAACGGACCAACATCCGGTGTCGGAAGTCCTCCAAGCTATGCTAGTTGGTCTTTGAGCGGTTCTCATGGGCAGCTTCACCGATCATTTTACCTTGGAAAATTCCCGTAGCGTAATCAATTATTACTGTTATTATTATTATTATTATTTGATAAGGATTAAAATCCCAATGCACACGTGTAAGTAGCCGCGTTTAGCGATCGACAGGTATTTATGACTAACCCGATTCGACTACCAGGATAAGAATTTTCTAAATAAAATTCTTTACTATAAATCTCACTATATATTTTATCCTGTAATGATGTGAAAACTAACAAAGGTTACATTAACCAAATAAAATGCATTTAATATGCAATATATGAAAATAGTTCACGTTATATGCACAAAATTCTCATATGAATTATGCATGTATCAAATTGTGCTCGTGATCATATAATTCGAATATGAAACGCACGAATTATATTTGCTATATATATGTGTCAAGAGCTCGGATATTAAAACGGAGGCATAAATTGATATGTTGATATGTTTTGTATGGCCTCACGTCATGCATCGTCGTCCGATTCGGTGTCTTCGGACGACTCTGTGGGTGTTTGACTCGCTCGACCCTCATTTTTAATGGAGCTTGCTCCTAGGTTAGGTTTAGATGGGTCAGGCTGTTCGTGGGAGCCGGTATGCGGTAGGCTCGGAGTTAGGCGATGATGGTCGCATCAGTTGGTTCAGCGAAGTTGAGCAGGGCTTCTGCGATTACCATTGTAGTTGGTTGTGGCCCTCGTAAGTTGTCCTTTACCTTGTGAAAGAGCTTCAGCTTTGGTGTCGGATAGTTCGGTGCTTTAGGTCGCCTCGAAATATCCGAGTGGTCCGTCATCAAGTAGTCAGGGATCAAAGGGAAACATCGGAGATATGAAACGACCTTGGGCTTCTTGGGATTATCCCTCATGTGGAGTTGGTCCACAAGCCCATTCCATATGAGTTGGGCTGTTAGATCTTAAATAGTGTCCAGAATGTTTAAATTCTTTGTCTTTTAGTTTAAGTATATTAGATTTTTGCATAGGGTCTATTGTTATTTTTGAGCTTAATATGCTTGTGAGGGCCCAAGTATTATATATGAATTATGTGGTATAAATACTAAAACCTTACCTATTAATCAAGTGAATCATTATCGAGAACTGTGCCTCACATTCAAACCTCTTAAGCTATGAACACAAACAACACACACACTTGTAGTTTCATATTTCACATCGATTACACATCAGAAATTGTTGATAATAAGGTATTGTGGGACCTACAGTTGGTATCCGTACCTAGCGTGACCGATTGAACCAATTTTTGTTTGGATTTGAGAAAAATATTTCTAGGTTTATTGATTTTTTGTGTTTGACGGAAGCATCAAAGTGTTCTTCATATTTTTTGAGTGATTTTGAGCCTATTTTGGTTATTTTTCAACTCTTTATGTGTTTAGGATATTTTGGTGAGTTTCTATGAAAGAACTCAGTTGAGGAATTTTTGGGAAAAATGTGCATTCAGATATTTTCGAAACAATTTTCGAAGTCACTTCGCAAATTGTTTCGAAAAACTCTTCGCAAAATGTTATTGAAATTGATTTTCCGTATAACTGAGATTTTTGGTGGTATTTTTTAATTTTAGGTCCAAAATTTTCGAATAGAAATTTTCGCACCGAGATATTCAAAGCGAGATCTTCGAAACAAAATTTTTGCAACCAAAAATTTTGAAGCACGAACTTTACGAAACTCGATGTTCGCAAGCCCGAACTTCGCAAAGCAATTGGGAATCCCGAACATTGCAAAACTCTATTTTTCGCAACCTCAACCTCCGCAAAACCGATTTTTGCAACCCAACATTTTCGAAACTCGATTTTCACAACGTGATTTTCGCAACCCGAATTTCACACTAAAAGTTTTTCAAAATCAAAATTTTCGATTAACACTCAAAATTCGAGAATTCATACTTATCTCACTATACACATTCTAAGTTCAATCTCACACGCCAATCAATAAAAACCAAATCTTTAACGATACTATGGACACTCTTGTTAAAATACTTAAATTGTGTTATATTTGTAGTTATTTTTTGTTTGGGAATTAATTGTAAGATTAAAAGAGTCTAAGGGCTAAAATGCAAATATACCATAATTTCTTTTTGTATATATAGGTGTGAGTGCCCTTAATGTTAGTGTGTAAGATAAGAGAAAAAAACCGAGATCTTTTGTACTTACAAGATTTAGCAATATCGAAGAAGAGCGTTCAATAAAACCGAGATCTCTAAGCTTACAAAATTTAAGTCTGTAAGTAAATATGTGTTCTTCGCTTAATCTGCTTGTTGTTGGTGAATTTGGACATAGCAATTGGTGTTGGTCCGTTTTTCTACCAAGCAAGGATCGAAAGATAGCTTTTAAGCTTAAAAATCGAAGAACATATTATAGTGTGTGTTTGTGCGTGTTTGCTATTGTGGAAAGTTCAAGGTGGCTTGCTAATAATTTCTTTTAATCAAGAACCCTAAAAGGGTAAAGTTGACATTATATACCATATGAGTTGGTATATTACGTCCTATGACCTAATTTATATAATATTTACGTAGCGGCACAAAACCAACTATAATCTAACTAATTACAAAATAGACCCAAGACTTATAAATATTAAGGACACTACAAAATATTCCTAGCAATCTCCCCCTTCGTGTCCTTTTCGTTGTGAAATCTTGTTTGTCTTCTTGGGTCTCAATCTCCCCCTTATGGTACAAAAGGCGTTTAGAGATGATGTCGATCATCTTCTGAAACTTGTGCTGGACTTCATGCTCCTCGAACCTCAGTTCCTCTATAATCTTTCTCAGCTTATCTCTTATAAACAGGATGGTTCCATTGCAAAACTTTGAGATCTCGGATGTCTTCATAAACCTTTTCTCGCACTTGTGGTTGATGTAAAACAAGGAGGGATCTTCTCCATCGAAGATATGGCCCTCACCGTAGCTTTTAGCTTCGAGGAGATTGAAAGTAGGCTTCATGAGGTTCACATTCTCAAGTTGCTCTCCAGCACCATCTGAAGGTCGTGAGATATGGTTTACTTGATCTGGCGCAGCATGACCCTCTTTAAGGTTTGGTAGCCCAACTTGACTTCAGGATTTGAAGAGTTCCAAGCATCATGTAGCTTCCGACCATCTGATAGATATCTCTAGCTCTGATGTAGGAGAGGTCCGCTTCAGTTAATTCTTGGGTAGTCCCATCCTCCCGTTGAACTCGGTAGATTGGGGAGAAGATTGAGCAAAAGTGGGACGTCCTCACCCCTATTACCGATGAGATCCTTGACCTCTTATTCTCATCTCTGTAGAGAGCCTCTACGTCGCTTCCTTTTCTGTGGAACATAAGTTTTCGACGGAGGCTTAGCAGATACAAGTTGGCTCTATGCTCCGAGAGACGAGTCATGACTCACAGCTCCAACTCATCGAGTATCTTGAGGCGGTCCTCTTTCCTCCGGATTCTCTTTCGAATCTCTTGTTGATATGACGTCAGGATCTTGGTATTTTTCCAAGGTAGGTTCAATTTCTCTGCGGTGTTAGACTTCAACGGCGGGTCGTCCTTGTCCGTAACTCTGTGTTGGAGGAGCTCGGGAAGTTTTGGGATGTCTGCTTCGTAATCCTTGTCTTCCTCGAGTTCCTCCTCTTCGATCCGAATAAGATCGATGGCTGCCTTCTTCAGGAAGAATCTTGCATTTTTCATCTATCCCTTGGCTAATTCGAGAGTCACCGTTGCATCATCTACTCTTTGTTGAATAAGTAGCGCTCCACCTTGTCGTGGGGGTTGTAGAGCTCTTCGACGGTCACAAGTTGCTCGTCGGTAGTTGGAGAGAGAACTAGTGAGGTAGAGGTTGGAGTAGGTGTTGAGGGTCTTTTTTGGATGACAGGTTGAGGTGAGGGGATGCTAATAGTGGCTGGTGAAGGAATGGTAGTGTGGGCTACGTAGGCAGCTTCTTTTTTAGAGGAAGAAGCCTTCGATTGTGTAGTTTTGGTGGTGGTGGTTTGGGTAGTTTGGGAGGTGGTGGATGGAGTGATCCGCTGTGTCTCGGGGTCCGTGCTTGTTCTCTGTCTCTTCCCCCCTCGGGACGAACCTCATCATCTGGGTCGCACGTGTTCTCTTTGTGAAGAGAATATTAGAATTGTACTTTGTTATTTCATTATCCTTGTAATTAGGGGCGTAATTAGTAGTTTTGATAGTGTAGGACCTAATAGCAATTATACCTTGGATATAGGTATAAATATGATGTACACTATCAAAAAATTAATACATGTTTTATTATTCAGAAAATTACAAGCATCGAATTCATATTTTAAACGAGAGAATACAATAGAGAAACTCGGAAAGCTAACAACCTCTCTCAAGATCTTCAACGTGGTTATTCAACCGAACGTAATCCGTAAGATTTCTTACTCGAATACCGAGAATTCGTGCTTAGATTACTTGTTGATTGATGAATCAGGACCTAACAATTGGTATCAGAGCAAATCGTGATTGATTTGGATAGAATTCGCAATTTTCAGATCAAAATAATTTTCCAGATTTTTCGATCGAAAAACTCACGTGACTTATATTTTGATCAATGTGCTTAATTGTGCGAATTTTGTTGTTGATTTTGCTGATTAAGTGATAGATTATATGTTAGGATTGATTTACGTACTGATTTCAATGGTCTAGAACGTCATATAATTCAGATTTTTTATTTAGATCGGTTTTTGCGTTTGCGATCAAGTTTTGAGTCTGAACTGATCTTCTTAAATCTCGATATATTTTGCTATTAAACATGGTTGATTTTGTGTTTGTTCATATCTAGAACTGATAAACGAGTGATTATCCAAAATTTCAGCACCCAAATTGAACATCTCGGTTGAATCTGGAATTTTCACTGTTACATTGAACTTAGCCGTTCTTCAATAAGTTCTTCGATCGAAAAACATGGATCAAAAATATTTTTCGACCAAGTTTGCAGCCGAGAAATTTTTCGACGACAAACACTATTTTCGAGTGTTTTACTCAAATTTAAGACTCGAAAAACATTATTTCAATAATTAGTTTTTCGGTTCATATATAAATATCTTTTTCGAGCGAATAATTTTTTCGATCCAAAATCAGCTAAAACATATTTTCGATCGAAAAATATTCCATCGAAAAATTTTACAGCCAACAATTTGAGTCAAACTAAAAACAAAGTTTTTCGATCTTTAGTAATTTTTCGATCTCAAGTTATTTGCTAAGAGTTTTTGTGACAACATAGTTTTTCGACAAAATATTTTTCGATAAGATCATCTTTTCGACATTTTTTTCGAAAAATATTTTTGATAAACATATAACTAAATCCTTAAACGTTTGAAAAACTTTTTCTATTAATAAGTTTAACATTTTTAAATCGAAGAACTTTAATGCTCGAAAAACATTTCGACCACTGCATTTAAAAGAAATCGAAAATTGTGAACTTCAAAACTTACGAAAAATATTTGTTTCCGAACTATCTATTTTGATACTCAATATTTTCGATCAATAATTCAAATTTCTTTAACAATCTTGAAGTATCGATTTTTACTTACCAAATATTTTCGAAAACATAACAATTCTTCTTCCACGACCGGATCATAGGTTCAAAAAGGAAATTGTTTAAAGTACGAATAAAATATTTCTAACTAAGTTTGTCACTTGTGAAGCATTTTTATTATGATTCTAAATTTCACGAAGATCCTACCAATCAATAAAAATGGATGCTTACTCACTCGGTCTGGAGAAGCCGGTTCATGAACTTCTTGGAAACGAAAGTTCAAGCCATAAATCTGATCGCGTCAATTCAAGAAGGTCCAGCTCAATTCTAGCTCATCCAAGAAGGAGATGCCACAGACAATCCTCCTATTCCTGCAACCAGAAGACTTAAAGTTCCTGGTGAATACACCGAGAGGGAGCGTTTAAGAGCCAGACTTGGGAGCAAAGACTTTTCTAATGCAAGGAATCAAATGACATCTATATGCAAATAGATAGTCTATCGAGCGCAAAGGCCATGTGGGACGAGCTCCACAAGATGATGCAACGAACCGAAGTTGGAGTCAAAGCAAAGAAAGCAAATATTCTAATAGCTTACGACTCTTTCAAAGCCAAGATAGAGGAATCGGTTTGTGAACTCTAACAAAGATATCTAACTCTTCTTAATGAAATGAGGAAGATAGATATATTCAAATCCAACATGGAGGTCAACATCAGATTTCTTTCTTCTCTTCAACCGGAGTGGAAGAAGATATCCATTCAAATCCGACAAAATAAGGATTTGGACGAAATGGATATTCACGCCGTCTTTGATAATCTCGCCCAACATGAAGAAGATATAAGCGAGATCCAAAAAGAACTAAAGGGCAAGCAGATCGACGATTCTATAGCACTTGTCTCTGAAAGAAAGCCAAGTGGATCTCGAAAGGATAAAAGTATCAAGCGAGTTCCTAAAGAGCGCTTAGGTTTTAACAATCCCTGTAACTTGAAAAAGGTCAATGTTAGACAATTATACGATATCAAAGTATACGAGATTAGGTTTAACTTCTCTAATGGCATTCACTAATTCTTCCGAAATAAATGCTTTAGAAGAATCTAAACGACAAGCCACTGATAGGACTAACATTTCTTTTGACTACACCGACTTGAATAATAGTTACAAGACAAGAGATCTCAACTTGTGTAGTGATTATAATTCATTATATCCCCTGGGAGATTTCTCCAACGACAAGGAAGATAATAGTCATCATTTTCAAAATTCTAATTTCTGTTATATTCCGGCTATTATTAGAAATATAGTTGATTTAAACGCTTCCTTGGAAAGAGAAAGAAAGATTTTCAAAGCTGAAAAGAACGAACTTTTACTGGAGCTTTCCAATCTCAAAACTTCATCTACTTTAAATACTTTTCCTGATATTGTTTTGAAAGAAAAACATTTAATGAACGACATGATTGAATCTAAGAAAAACTCTCCCATTATGTTTCAAAATATTTCAAAAGAAAAAATCTTCTTTCAAAATTGTAAAGAGAGAAAATGAATCCTTAAATGCTTCAAAAAGGAAAAATATTTTTACTAACTCTTTTTCTACTCCACCACAAGTAGAGTAGAAAAAGAGGTGAAACATGCAAAGGAAAGAGTGCATAGGATAGAATTTCAGAAGAAAAATGAAAGAAATGACTTATTGTCAAAATTTTCTTATGTGTCAAAAGCTAAGGACACTCTTACGAAGATAGCCATTTCTAGTATTGTTAATTCAACTTATGCGTTAAAGCCTATTATTTTTGAAAGCACAAATTTTGACATTGGCTCTACTTCTAAAAATAATAACCATCATTCTAAGACAAATGCAAGTCTTATGTCTCATAGGAAACAAGATCGGGCTATTAAGAAAGCTTATAGCTCCATACATTCTTGTCCTCACCTAAGGTACCCAGTCCACGTACATTCAGCTAAACACCTTAGAAGGCTAGCTAGAGAAACGATTTTCTCAACCAATAAGACAAACAGACATTTGCTCGTGCTGAAATTAACCTCCCATGTAAGGTTCAACCTCACTGGGTTCCTAAAACACCACCTAGGCCAACATAAGCCAATAAGGCCAAGTTGCCTAAAGAAGTACCACTTATATCAACTATTTCTAGGTTGGTCTGGGTACCTAAGCATTCCAATAATTTAGGAACCAAAAATGACCAAACCTTACTTATCAAATCTGCTAATCCGACTGGACCCATTCAAAAGTGGGTTAAATCTCTCTAACCTCTTTCGATGCAGATCCATCATGTGTGGTATTTAGATTCTGGTTGCTCCACACACATGACGGGAAAGAAGGAACTATTGATCAACTACAAAGACGTTACAATGGCGAAGTCCGATATGGCAACAATGACTCAGCTGCCGTACTCGGATTTGGAGACATTCTACTGCCAAATCTGATAATTAAAGATGTCTCTTACGTCCAAGGTCTCCAGCACAATCTATTCAGCATAGGACAATTCTGAGACAAGATTTCAGGTGGTATTTTTAGCTGATCAGTGCAGAATTTTAAATAGTCAGAATCAAGAACTTCTAACGGGATCACGAAGATCAAATCTCTACACTATCAATCTGACAACAGTTCGACCTTCGACAGTTGTTTGCCTCATCTCACAGACTACAATCAAGAGGAACAGCTTATGGCATCAACGCTCGTCTCATCTAAATCACAAAGCTCTTCACAAACTCTTTGTTAAAAAGTTGGTCAACGGTCTACCAACAATCGCTCCACATCAAGAGCATCACTGTTCGGCTTGTCAAATGGGAAAAATGAAGCGCGCATCACACAAACTCAAGCAAGTTGCTTCTATATCTCGACCCTTGGAATTACTTCACATGGACCTTTGCGGTCCAATGTGTACACAAAGCATCAACGGTCGTAAATATGTGTTAGTAATTATCAACGATTATTCTCGCTACACATGGACAAGATATCTCCGAACTAAAGATGAGACTGTAGACTTGATAATAAGCTTTGTGAATACAACTCAGAATCTCCTGCAAAAGAAAATCCAAGTAATTAGAACGGACAACGGGACTGAATTCAAGAATCAGCGTCTCAACAACTTTTATCAATCACTTGGAATTATTCAACAATTCTCAGCCGCAAAAACGCCTCAACAAAATGGTGTCATAGAAAGAAAGAACCGGACTTTAGTTGAAGCAGCAAGAACAATGCTGATATACTCCGGTCTCCCTCACTTTCTATGGGCTAAGCAGTGAGTACGGCATGTTTTCCTCAAAATAGGATAATTATTCACAAACGCTTCGAAAAGACGCCATATGAGATAATTAATCAAAGAATCCCGAATATATCATTCTTCAAAGTATTTGGTTGCAAGTGTTTTGTGGCCAACGATCGGGATCATCGAAGCAAGTTCGATCCCAAAGCCTTTGAAGCCATTTTTGTCGGATAATCCTCTACTTCAAAATCATATCGCGTCTACCTCAAGTCTTCTCGTACAATTCTTGAAAGCTACAACGTCACCTTTCAAGAAATGACGGAATTGGCTTCTGAACAAAACAGTTCAGAACCCGAGCTTACTAGCGTATTGGCACAAGGTCAACAACTTTCGGCAACTTCTACATCAACGTCAAATGAAGCAATTCTCGCTGACCATGAAGATGTAGATTCTCTATTCGAACACTTTTATTGGAACAAGTCTCAAATGCCTGCTTCGTCTCAATCAACACCAAGCAGTGCCCCATCTCCCTCAATGGAAGAAATTAATTTTTAGACTCCTCTTCTTCAAAATCCGACAAATGTTGGAGAGTCTACTAATTTTGAATCTTCATCTAGTGCTGCAGCTCCTACAAATGCAGATGAGGAAATTCCTACCGATGCAACCTCTAAATAGAATTTCCCGACTATGAATGATCAACCAATTAATTCAGGATGTCTCAATCTACAATCCAATGATGAATCTACTTCAGTTATTCCTCACGAACGCAAATGGACTCGAGCTCATCCTACTGACCAGATTATCGGTGATCCTTCAAGTGGTGTACGTACTAGGACGTCTATACAAAGCGGTTTATTCACATGCTTCCTAAGCTAAAACGAACCAAATAAGGTAGCCGAAGCCCTTAAAGACCCGGATTGGGTAATTGCGATGCAAGATGAACTCAACCAGTTCGACCGTCTAAAGTTTGGACATTGGTTCCTCGACAACAATGCAAAACTATAATTGGAACTAAATGGGTTTTCAAGAACAAGAAAAATAAGAACGGTGAAGTAATCAGGAATAAAGCACGGCTCGTTGCTAAGGGATACAATCAAGAAGAAGGAATTGATTACGACGAGACGTATGCTCCGGTCGCTCGTATTGAAGCAATTCGCCTATTTCTAGCATACGCGGCTCACGAAGACGTCAAAGTCTATCAAATGAACGTCAAAACTGCCTTTCTCAACGGCGTATTAAAAGAATAAGTCTACGTCGCTCAACCCGAAGGGTTCATGCACAAGAACCATCCTGATCATGTCTATCGATTTGACAAAGCTCTCTATGGACTAAAACAAGCCCCTCGTGCTTGGTATGATGTTCTGAGCCAATTTTTGGTCAAATCCAACTTCATCGGAGGAACAATCGATACGACCCTCTTCATCAAAAGGCAAGGCAAAGACTTGATGATCGTTCAAGTTTACGTTGATGACATCATTTTCGGATTGACGAATGAACGTCTCTGTCAGAAATTTGGTAGTCTCATGAAGACCAACTTCGAGATGAGCTTAATGGGAGAACTCCAATTCTTTCTTGGATTACAAGTCAAGCAACTCGATGATGGCATCTTCATCAGTCAGACCAAATATATCCAAGATATTCTGAAGAGATTTAATCACGACAAGAGCACACCGATGAATACTCCTATGTCTACTAATTGCAAATTGGATGTTGATCCGTCTGGAAAAGCTGTCAACATCACCACCTACCGGAGCATTATTGGATCTCTTCTCTAATTGACATCCAGCCGGCCCGACATTATGTTTGCAACTTGCCTATGCGCCCGCTTTCAAGCCGATCCAAAGGAGTCCCACATGAATGCGGTCAAGAGGATTCTACGATATCTCAAAGGAACTCCAAACTTCGGGCTATGGTATCCTAAAAATACTGATTTTCAACTTATTGGCTATACTGATGCTGACTATGCAGGTTGTCGAATGGACAGAAAAAGCACGTCTGGCGGAGCACAATTTTTAGGCGAAAAGTTGGTCTGCTGGTCTTCAAAGAAACAAAATTGTGTGTCAACATCGACGGCCGAGGCGTAATACGTCGCGGATGCCAGCTGTTGCTCGCAAATTCTATGGATGCGGACACAACTACGCGATTACGGGTTTGATTTTAATAACATTCACATTTACAGTGATTCTCAAAGTCCTATAGCCATTACATGCAATCCTGTTCATCATTCACGCACGAAACACATAGATATTGATACCATTTGATAAAGGATCATGTAGAAAAAGGCACGATAGATATGTATTTTGTTAAAACAGAGCTTCAACTTGTCGACTTATTAACTAAGGCATTGGATGGAAAACGATTACAATTCCTTATTGCTAAATTATGCATGTTGAATCTCAATCTTACTTGAAATGTGTTTTACATGCTCTACTATGCTTCAATATGATATTCTATGTGCTTCTTGATATTCCTTGATTATTTTGCGTGACTCTTTCTTATTAAAAGATAAAATATATATAAATATATATATAATACTATATATATAAATAGTATAAATAAAAAAAATGGGGGATGATGATAATTTTGACTAATTTTGAAATTACTCAGAAAAATATTTATTCGATATATATTATTAAGTTCTTTGCCTAAAAATTCATATGACATTCATTTATTCAAAAGAACTTTGTTTGTTTCACTAGACACAAAGCCACATCATACGTGTGAGAATTTGAACCTCAATATTTTTTTTGAGTGTCACACTTCAAATAACTATGTTTTGGTTTGGACTTCGTAGCTTCAATATTGCTTTTGTGTTTAGTTTTTCATGAAAATGATAAGGGCATATTAGGAAATTCCTCACTTGGCCCAAATTATAAATCCTTTACTTTTTCCTCTAGAAATCCCGTTTCCTCTAGAAATCCCGTTTGAGCCTTCTCCGACATTCTTTTTCTTTATAAACACCCGATTAAGCCTTCCACCTTATTTACAAGATTCGAGGTTACTCAATCAAGAAAAAGAGGGAGAGAGCTAAAGTGATGCACATTATGCATTTCACAATCATTATAGAAGAGAAACACTGATCTCACTGCGAACTTCTCCTAGATAATCTCGTATACTCTTAGAAGAGAAGCACCTTGAAGTGAACTTCTCCAATGATAATCTAGATCTTATGTAGAGAAAACGAGAAGAGAAGCACAGTCTTGGGTTCGAACTTCATAATTGTGAAACTTTCTCAAGGAACACAGTCTCGACCCATAATCAAAGAAGATCTCATCTCTCAAAGCCTTGAAAAGAAATTACTAAAGAAAGGAAAAGTAAAAGGATCAGAACATAATTTCGGAAAAAGGGCCCCCGGAAGAGAAGAGTTTTTAAGCTCACTAACCCAAATTTCCTACCGCTTTAGTCAGAGCCTAAAAATAATCCCTTAAAAGTCCCTATGATTCAAAATGATGAACTCTCACTTGGTAATGTTGTGATGATAAGAGTAATATATCTACTAAAAATCTCCTTGATAAAAATAAATTGAGTGATATGACCGAATCTTGCGAGAGTTATCGAAGTGATTCATACTATGCTCTTAGAATACTAATTTAGTTACATGATTTTATGGCAAATTAATGTTTTATATGTCTTGAATTTATTTTTTTTGTGTTATAATGTTCAAAATAAATAAATCTGACCCCGAAACAAAAATATTTCTTTTCTTTCTTTCTTTCTTTTCTCGCACATTTTAAATGCATTAATGCATGCATTGGTTCAGAATTGATAAAATGCGAATAACTATTTTAAAAAACGCAATATTTTTAATGAAACTATGCTAAATTGCTTAAAATGCGATACTAATACTTAAATCGGAAATTTTCACATGCCAATTTGATCTAAAAATATGCTTAGGTACTTAAAAGTTTACTCTTGCAATTGTTGAGGGGGAGTTTTATATAAGAATTTGTTATTGTCCTCTACACTCGTAAACATGAATTCTAACATTTTTAAGCCTCGCAAAAAAGTTAGAGCTCATCCGAGGAGTCAAATGTTGAATTTCATCAACATTAAGAGATAATTTCATCTCTTTCAGAAATACAGGGAGTATTATGCAATTTATTTATGTGTAAATTCATAAAAAAAATTTCAGACCTGAATTTATCTAAAGCCCAAAATATTTTTTTTACGGCCCAATGCAATTTTTACTTTACCCGATCATAAAGTATTAATATCACTTTATCGATCGAAAAATCTCTCACACGCTACACATTTCCAAACGAAAAACTTTTCGACTTCTACGAACTCTTCGAACCAACTTCGGCGATTCCAACCAAATCCTGCAATATTCGAACTTTTTAGATTAAACTTGCCGATTTCGAAGGTAGAAACTTGTTCTGAATCATTTTCTATTCAAAAACATCCGATTCGCAAGCAGTTTCACGAAAAACGTTTGAAGAAAGTTCATGTTTATATTTTTTCGACGAAAACAAGTTTTTCGACCCTCAAATCAAAAAAGTGTTTAAACTCGACTTGCTGGATTAAAATCATGATATTTTGCTTTGCGAATGTTTTCTGAACATTCTGAACCAAAAATAACTCATGATTTACCCAGAAATCAAAATTTCCGCGTTAAACGTTAAAAATTTAACTTGAAAGTTTTTCGATCGTAAAAGTCCGTATCGCAAACAGTGTCATCGAAGAACTTTGTTCGACAGCAAAACTCAGTGTTGAAAACCTTTGTGTTTTCGATATATTTTTATTCGATCGCAAAACTACGCGACGAATAACTTAAGTTTTTCGACCATTCTTATTTGATCGCAAAACTAAGCGGTGAATTACTTAAGTTATTTCGACCATTCTTATTCGATCTCAAAACTTCGCGGCGAAAAACTTACATTTTTCGATAACATTTTCTTCGATCGCAAAACTACTCCGCGAAAAACTATTGTTTTCGATAAAATTTTATTCGATCGTAAAAGTCATCGGCGAAAAATTTGTTTTATTCGACACATTTTTATTCGATCGCAAAATTTACCGATCGAATAAATTGTTAGTCGAATAAAAACACGCTGAAAAAGACTTAGAAAATTTTTCAAGACTTAGAAAATTTTCGATCGCAAAATTTAAATATCGAATAAATTGTTGCTCGAATAAAAACACGCTTCTAAGACTTAGTCAATTTTACTAATCTTTCAAAACTTTTCACTAAGTCTTTCGAACATAAACCTTAAGACATACAATTTTCTCTAAATTCATTCTTAATTCCGTTTATTCGAATATAAAAATTTTTCAACTAATGAACTTCATGTTATTCTTTACAGATATGGCAACTCCAAATTATCCTCACATATATCCTTCATCAAGCTTCATGCCAGATCATGACAACAATTATCAAACTGGATCTAACCACATTCCGGTGCCCGGATGAAGTCATCATCTCCATTCTTAAAGGACACCCACTGTGGACAGCATTAACGATGACGGCCTCCGTACCGATGGTCTACCTACAACAATTCTGGGGACTTATGTGGAGAGCCATGCAGTCGGAAACGACGTGGAATATACAACACAAATAAACAGCACACACGTCGTTCTGAACCGCAATCTAATGGCCATGGTGCTTGATCTTCCGCACTACGAAACGTATGATCAACTTCCAACAGACGCGAAGATCGTAGCGGATATGCTCCGGATGAGATACAAGCCCCCACTGCCCAAATTGGCAAGTTTCCAAAACAACGGCACTATAGATATGTATTTTGTTAAAACGGAGCTTCAACTTGCCGACTTATTCACTATGGCATTGGATGAAAAACGATTCCAATTCCTTATTGCTAAATTAGGCATGTTGAATCTCAATCTTACTTGACATGTGCTTTACATTATCTACTATGCTTCTATTTGATACTCTATATGCTTCTCGATATTCTTTGATTATCTTGCGTGACTCTATCCAAATTTAAATAATAATAAAAAAAATAATAGTATATAAATATAATAATAATAATAATAATAATAATAATAATAATAATAAAAATGGGGGATAACGATAATTTTGCCTATTTTGAATTACATACAAAAATATATCTTCGATATATATGCTTAGTTCTTTGTCTAAAAATTCACGTCACATTCTTTTATTCAAAGAGCTTCGTTTGATTAACTAGACACAAAACCACATCATATATGTGAGAATTTAAACCTCAATAATTTTTTTTTTGTGTGTCACACTTCAAATGACTATTCTTTGGTTTGTACTTCGTAGCTTCATTCTTACTTTTGTGACTATTTCGTCATGAAAATGATAAGGGCATATTAGAAAATTCCTCACTTGGCCCAAATTATAAATCCTTTAATTTTTCCTCTAGAAATCCCCTTTGGGCCTTCTCCGACATTCTTTTTCTTTATCAAACCCAATTAAGCCTTCAACCTTATTCACAAGATTCGGGGTTACTCAATCAAGAAAAAGAGGGGGAGAGAAAAAGAGATGCACATGATAAAAGTCTCACTCATTATAGAAGAGAAACACGGATCTCACTGTGAACTTCTCCTAAATAATCTCGTATACTCCTAGAAGAGAAGCACCTCGAAGTGAACTTCTCCAACGATAATCTAGATCTTATAAATAGAGAAACGAGAAGAGAAGCACGGCCTTGGGTTCGAATTCCATAGCTGTGGAACCTTCGAAAGGAACATGGTGTCGACCCACAAAGAAGTTCTAATCTCTCAAAGTTTTGTAAAGAAGACGAGACTCATCCTAAGTAAGACAAGCTAAATGATCAGAAATGAATTACATAAAGGGCCCCTGGAATTGAAGATTTTTTTTAAGCTCACTAATCCCATAAATTACCATACCATTTTAGTCAGAGCCTAAATATAATCCCTTCAAAGTCCCTTTGATTCAAAATGATGAACTTTCACTTAGTAAGTTGATTAAGTACACTACGATAACAAATTAATTGATATTATTTTGTCCTGTTGATATAAGTGATATATCTGCTAAATATTTCAATGATAAAAATAAATTGAGTGGTATGAGCAAAACTTGCGAGAGTTGTCGAAGTGATTCATACTATGATCTTAGAATATTAAGTCTAGTTACATGATTTTATGGCAAATTATTATATCATATGTCATAAGAATTTATTGTGTGATAGTGTTCAAAATGTCCCATCCGACCACAAAACAAATATATTTTTTATTTGAAAATATCATTCGCACATTTTAAATGCATTTATTACATACATTGGCTCAGAATTGATAAAATGCGAAATTTGTTGAAAAAACGCAAAATTTTATTGAATCTATGCTAAACTGTTTAGAATGCGTTACTTGTCCTTAAATAGTAAATTTTCATATGGTAAATTGTACTAAATATGTGCTTAAAATGCCGAAAAGTTAAATCGTGCAAATGTTGATGGGGAGTTTTATATGAGAATTTGTTATTAGCTAAATTCTATATGCTTTACTTATAAAACATGACTTCTAACATTTTTTCTAAGCATCACAGAAAATTTAGAGCTAATCCAAGGAGTCAAATGTTGAATTTCATCAACATTAGGAAAAAATTTCATCTCTTTCTAAGGCCCAATGTATTTTTTCCTTACCGGATCGTAAAGTATTAATACCACTTTATCGATCGAAAAACTCACTCACACGCAACTCATTTCCATCGAAAAACTTTTCGACTTTTGAAAAATACGCTTCGAACTCTGGCGACATTCACCTAAAAATCATCTTATCTCTAAGATTTTCTTCCTTAACTCGCCCATTTCGAAGGTAGAAACACGTTTCGAATCTTTTTCCGTTAAAAAACATACAATTTGCAAGAAGTTTCACGAAAACATTTGAAGAAATTTCATATTCATACTTTTTCAACTAAAACCGATTTCAAACTTTCAAATCGACATGTTTAAAGTCGACCTTTTGGGTTAAAATCATGATATTTGGATTCGCAACTGTTTTTTGAACGTTCCGAACCCATATTAACGCATGATTTAGCCAAAAATCGAAGATTACGTTTCACGAGTTTACTGTTTGATTTGAAAATTTTTCGATCGAAAAAGTTTGTGTCGCAAACAGTGTCATGGAAGAACTTTAGTTTTCGTTAAGTTTTATTCGATCGCAAAACTCAGCGTCGAAACCTTTTGTTTTCGATATATTTTAATTCGATCGAAAACCTACGCGACGAAAACTTAATTTTTTGATTATTTTTATTCGATCGCAAAAGTCAGCGGCGAAAACTTTAAGTTTTTCGGTATTCTTTTATTCGCTTGCAAAACTACGCGGCGAAAAACTTAAGTTTTTCGACAATTTTTTTATTCGATCGAAAACTTACTCAGCGAAACACTATTGTTTTCGATAAGATTTTATTCGATCGTAAAAGTCATCGGCGGAAACATGAGTTATTAACCACATTTTTATTCGATCGCAAAATTTAATGATCGAATAAATTGTTACTCGAATAAAAACATGCTGAAAAAGACTTAGAAAAGGTTTCACGACTTAGAAAATTTTCGATCGCAAAAATTAACTTTCGAATAAATTTCCGATCAAATAAAAACACGCTTCAAAGACGTAGTCGATTTTTTTCAAAATTTTTCACTAAGTCTTTCGAACATAAACCTTAGTACATACAAATGTCTCTAAATCCATTCTAATCTCATTTAGTTGCATATGAAATTTCACAACTAATGAATAATCTTTCATTCTTTACCGATATGGCAACTCCAAACTACCCAAACATCTATCCCATTGGAAGTTATATGCCAGTTCAAGATAACAACTTCCAACTGGATCTTACAACGCTTCGGTGTCCGGATGAAGTCATTATATCCATCCTCAATGGACACTCACTATGGCCAGCCTTGACCAGAACGCCCATCGCACCAATGGTCTATCTCCAGCAATTCTGGGGAAGCATGAAGAGTTTCATCAACGGTGATAGCGTGGAATATATGACAAAGATCAACACAAGACATATCGCCCTAACGAAAAATCTGATGGCCGTGGTACTCGATCTCCCGCATTACGACGAATATGATCAACTTCCAACGGACGCGGAGATCGTAGAAGACATGCTTCGGATGGGATACAAATCCCCGCTAACAAAACTAGCGAACTTTCAAAATAGCGGGATCCCCCATCCGTGGAAGACGTTGTTTGGCATAATCAACAAATGCCTCTCCCCAAAACACTTCGGCTTCGACAAGGCGAACGGGAACATCCTTCGCATCTTTCATGGAGTAGTCTTTTCCACGAAATACGACGTGGCCCAGCTAATTTGGAATGATCTAGCGGACTAGATGCGTCAAAGGGAGACCAAATCGAAGGCCAAGTCTCTCCCCTATGTACGGTGGTTCCCGGTCTGATCTCACACTTCATGGAAGTCCATCCAGAGATCCCGAGACTACCACCAGTTGGGAAATACATTCCGCCACGCCTTCAATTCTTTCACAACCCGAAGGCAGCCGACCTAGCGCTCCAACCAATGTTGATTCCATTGGAGCTGCTCTGACTAGCTGATCCGACGGAAGAGGCATACCAAGACTACTGTCAAAGCAACTCCATCACGGAGGAGATGGTACGAGCCTTGGATCTAGCTCCGGCACCTTCTCAAAGTGAATCGTTGGTGGAAACAACGGAGAGATAGAAACACTGGCCGTCGAGCCCGAAGGTGTTCCTCGAGATGTCTCTCCTGAGGCCACTGACTCAGATGAAGAATACAGACTCCAAAGAAGGGGCTCTCCCCGACAGCAACAATCGACCCCATTTGTATCTCCTTCAACAATACCGGCTTCGGTGCCAACATCTCCACCACCAACGGTCAACAAACTACACAGATTCCAATTGAATCTGTTTCAACACCCATAGAGGTGATACCTATTGTATCATCTCAAGGATTGGGTGGAAGTCCTATTGGACCCCCAACATCTTCGTAGCCAACAATAGACCAACCCATCGAAGTTGTGACTTCAGGGTTGACAACGGATGTCCCAGGACGTTCCGGACAATCAAGATCTACATAAGGCGGCACATCGGAAATCTTTTCCGATGTTGTGACAGTGGAGCACCTCCCTGGCCCCACTCCACCAATGATCGTGATGGAGCAACGCCTACAGGAAGCGCTCGCCACAGCCATGTCTTCTCTTGAAGATCGTCTGATGGATCGCATGCTAAAAGCCATCGAGACTTCCCGAAGAGATACCGGGAAAGCACCAGTCTCCGAGGCTGCTCCGACCGACACACAAACCACCCCTGTTTCCTCACCACCTCTTACTACCACCATACACACCCCCATACAACCTACCCTCACCACCCCTACTCCGTCACCTTCTCTCATCAACCCCTATACCATACCGATCACCCAGCTCCACGATATACTCATGTCCCGCCTCCTCGCCTTAGAGACCAGGACTCCCGCTGAGGAGAGTCTCTACAAAAGGCTGGTAGATGACCCAGAGCCGCAAACACAAACAAGGTGCCGAGAAGAAAGCTCCAGCACCAAACGAAGACATGACGATCCCGACGATCTGGATCGTCATGAGGGGGAGAAACGACAACGAATCACACGGAGCAGCCGTGGATTAAGTCGAGAACAAAAAAAGACTCAAGAAGCTGGGGGATCGTCCTCAAACCCACCAACCACACAACCTACAACCCGCCAACAAACCACCACACCTCCCACTACATCCCACACACCACTTTCTCCTACAAATCCAAATCCAATCCCGACCCCTAACCTCCTCCAAGCCCAAACAGAAGCAGTCGTCTACGATCCACATCTGATCGTAGAAGAATATATCCTAAATGAGAAATGGAAGGGGCAATGGAAACCAGAGGAAGCTACTCAAGCTCGACTCTCCAACGTCAGATATTTCTTACAACAAGCTTCAGTGGACCTGGTACTGCTTGAAGATGAAGAACTTCAAGAAGGCGATAACTACGGTTCTGCTCTCCTAGAGCTACCAGAGATGATTAGGCACAGAGTCGACTGTCCTCCCTGCTTATCAAAAGGGACAGTTAGAGTCGAGACACCGTGGGAGAATGTCAGAATTGAAGTTTTGTTTATTGAAGACGTTAGAAAGCAGACATGGAGGGCTCCAAACAAAATAAAGAAGCTCAACGTACTCAATCTACGAGGCATCTCACACTGGGAAGACTAGAAGAAAATGGAGCACATCTTCATGCTCAACTATCTTGGCCCCGATCGGAGTGGCATCCCAACTGATCAACTGAAGAAAAATTTCAGGGACAAGCCACCGATTCTCCAACTCATCGGAGTATCGCATACGATCGGAAGATACCCAACCCCTATCTACATCATTGAGCGAGCGGACAGCAATCGCACTCGAGAGGAGATAGATGAAAGCTATCTCCCTTTCCTTCCACCGGATGAGGTCTACCATCTGTATCATATGTACAAGAGAAAATACCAGACGCACTCCGAATATATCAAGACTGAAGGACTCGAGGGACTGAAGAGATTCATGGTGCGGCAGATCAAGTATCACACCGCACACGACCATCAATCGCTTTAGAGAACAATATGAAGAAGCTCAACATGGAGTCTCCGCTCATGAAGGGCTTCAAGAAACCTTGTCTCGCATAACCT
Source organism: Linderniella brevidens (assembly GCA_004919715.1). Classification (NCBI taxonomy): domain Eukaryota; kingdom Viridiplantae; phylum Streptophyta; class Magnoliopsida; order Lamiales; family Linderniaceae; genus Linderniella; species Linderniella brevidens. The sequence goes on from SWDC01000145.1 coordinate 7,905,859, forward strand.
ATCGGAATCCAGACATTGGAAAGACGAGGGCTATGATGAAGTCATAGATCCACAAGTTCTATGACGGGACACCAAAATTAGTGAGGAAGAACATCCAGAAAAGATTGGGAGAGATCACCGAAGAGACAATCTTCGAAGATCTTTGTGAAGAAGAGGCCCCACTCTTAAATGAGCTTCTGGATGCGATAAATGAGAGATTGGAGCTGAGGAATGTTGTTCGACGATACGAGACAGCATTGGGATTGCGAAAATCATTTTACGCCCGACAAGGATAAAAGAAGCTGAAACGAAGACAAGCACAAAGGGGGAGATTGAAGAGAATTTAAAGTTGTGCGTTGTAATTTAATTATCCTTGTAATTAGGGGCGTAATTAGTAGTTTTGATAGTGTAGGACCAAATAGTAAATATACCATGTAAATAGGTATAAATACAATGTACATTATCAAAATTATATACAAGTTCATTTTGAGAAAATCACGAGCATTGAATTCACATTCTGAGAGAAAAGTAATCTAGAAACTCTCTCTCTCTCAAGATCTTCAAAGAATATATTCGATCGAAGGTATATTGTGAAATTTATCATTCGAATATCTAGAATTCATGCTTAGATCGATCGGTAGTTGATAAAATAGAACCTAACAAAATAGATAGTCTATCAAGTGCAAAGGCTATAAGGGACGAGCTCCACAAAATGATGCAATGGACTGAAGTCGGAGTCAAGGCTAAGAAAGCTAACATTCTCACCGCTTACGACTCCTTCAAAGGTAAGACGGAGGAAAATCGCTACGAACTCTATCAACGCTATTTGACTCTTCTTAACGAGATAAGGAAAATAGATAAATTTCAAAACAAATATGGAGGTAAATATCCGATTTCTTTCATCTCTTCAACCGGAATGGAAGAAAATATCCATGCAAATCTGTCAAAACAAAGATTTGGACGAAATGGATATCCACGCCGTATTTGACAATCTCGCTCAACACGAGGAAGACATTAGCGAAATACAAAAAGACCAAAAGACTAAACAGATCGAAGACTCAATAGCTCTAGTTTCGGAAAGAAAAACCAGTCAATCTCATAAAGATAAAAGCATCAAATTGCCGAGTTCTTCAGAAGAAGAAGATTAGTCAGAATCTGATTCTGAGCCCGATATGAAAGAGTTCAAGAAACAATTGGCTCTCATTACTAAGATGATGAGCAAAAAGTTCTAAAAAAATAAATTCTCCTCCTCTGCTAATCGACATCGGACCTCAAGCTCTAAGCACAAGGAAAGAGCAACGAAGTCGTCAGAATCCAAAAATGGCAAAGAGCCACAAAACTGCTACAATTGTAGTAAAATAGGGCACTTCGCAAGATAATGCAATCTCCGAAGATGAAAGACGTCAACTACTACTCCAATAAATTTCAACTAACTAAAACAAAGGAAGCTGGAGTAGCTCTGATGGCTGAACAAGAGCATTTGGCTAGAAGACACAACTGATTCTGACAACGGCAATCTAGCCCTAATGGCATTTCTTCACGATGCCTCAGACGAAAGCTAAACGAGGAGGTCTGACGATGACAAAGCATCAACCTCATCTCAAGAGATAGCTACACCTGAATCTACATTATTAATAATGTTATAATCTTTAGAAATTAAATATGCTAACATGAAAAAGGAGCGGAAAAGTATAAAATAGTTAGAGGAGAGACTAGCACTTAGCGAACATAGTTTCCAAAAGCAATTAGATATAACAGTTCACTTAGAAATTCTCTTATCTAATGCTAAGGAAACCATAACCAGTCTTGAATCTAGGATAGCTACCTCTGAGACAAAAATTAATGACCTTAGTAAAACTCTTAGCGATAGTCAGAGAGATTTAGAAATTTCTAGAAATAATTATAAGGAAATTTTGATGAAGGTAAGAAGTTTTACTCTAGGATTAAGACTTTAGACAATCTTCTAACAAAAAGGGGACAAACTGATCAGACTATTTTTCTAAATCAACCTCATTATATAGAATTTTATAATCCTATTGAAGGCTTAAGTTTTAACAATCCTTGTAACTTGAAAAAGGTAAATGTCAAACAATTATATGATATCAAGTAGATGGGTTTATGATTAACTTATTTAATGACTTTTACTAACTCTTCCGAAATAATGCTTCAGAATAATCCAAAAGAAAAGCCATAACTAGGACTGACATTCTCTTTGATTACACTGATTTGAATAATAGTTACACGACACGGGAAATAAACATATCTAGTGATTATAATTCATTTTATCCTTTAGAAGATATCCCTAAAGTTGAGGAAGAAAATTCTGATCATTCTAAAAATTCTACTTTCTGTTATATTCCCTTTATTAATAAAAATATAGCTGATTCGAACTCCTTCTTAGAAACAGAAAGAAAAAATTTTGAAGCAGAAAAGAATGCGCTTTTATTGGAGATTTCTAATCTAAAAATTTCCTCAATTTTGACTAGCATTTTAAAATCTTGTCCTGATTCAATTTTGAAAGATAAATTATTAATCGCGGACAAGACCAAATTTAAGAAAACACCTCCCATTATTTTACAAAATATGTCAAAAGAAGAAATATTTTTTTAAAAAAGCATAAAGGGAGGAAAAGAGTCATTAAATGCTTCGAAGGCGAAATAAGATTTTTACTAATTCTTTTTCTACTCCATCAACAGGTAGAGTAGTTAAAGAGATGAAGCATGCAAAGGAGAGAGTGTCTAGCATAGAATTTAAGAAGAAAAATGATAGAAATGACTTATTTTCTAAACTTTCTTATGTATCAAAAACTAAGGACACTCGTAAGAAGACAATTGTTTCAAATTTTCATGTTGTTGTTTCAACTTATGCTTTAAAGTCTATTAATTTTGAAAGCACAAATTTTGAAACTGACTCTACTTCAAAAAACAAATACATTCATTCTAAGACAAATGCAAGTCTTAAGTCTCGTAGGAGACAAGATCCGGCTATTAAGCAAGCTTATAGCTCTTGCCCTCATCTAAGGTACCCAGTCCAAGTACACTCGGCTAAACACCTTAGGAGACTAGCTAGAGAAAAGATATTCTCATGCACTAAGACTGATAAGACATTTGTCCGAGCAGAAATTAATCTACCATCTAGGCCATCTAGCTAGAGAATTTAAGGTTCACCCTCAGTGGATTCCAAAAACACCATATAGGCCAACGCAAGCCAAAAAGGCTCAGTTGCCTAAAGAGGTACCACTTAAACCAACAACCTCTAAGTTGGTTTGGGTACCTAAGCATCACATGGGTTTAGGAACCGAAATTGAACAAACTTTAACTTCTAAATCTGCTAATCAGAGATGATCCATTTATAAGTGGGTACCTACGTCTCTCTAAATCTGGTTGCTCCACACACATGACGGAAAAGAACTGTTGAGCAACTATCAAGACCGATACAACGGTAAAGTCATATTCGGCAACAACGATTCAACACCAATCCTAGGCTTTGGAGATATAATTCTGAAGAATCTGACAATAAAAGATGGTTGTTACGTCCAAGGTCTTAACCACAACCTGTTCAGCATAGGACAATTCTGCAATAAAGGCTTTCAAGTTGTATATCTAGCTGATCATTGCATAATTTTAAAATAGTCATAATCAAGAACTTCTTACAGGATCTCGAAGATCTAATCTCTACACCATTAATCGGACAATTATACGACCTTCGACGAATGTTTGCCTCATTTCACAACAATTAAGAGGAACAATATATGGCATCAACGAATGTCTCATTTAAATCTCAAAGCTCTTCAAAAGCTTTATATTAAAAAGTTCTCAACGGTCTACCAACTATTTCTCTTCAACAGGAGCATCATTGTTCGGCTTGTCAAATGGGAAAAATGAAGCGAGCGTCACACACATCTCAAGCAAGTAGCTTCCACATCTCGACCTTCGGAATTACTACACATGGACCTTTGTGGACCAATGCAAACACAAAGTGTCAACGGTCGTAAGTATGTGTGTTAGTAGTTGTTGACGACTTTTCTCGCTACACATTGACAAGATTTCTACGAACTAAAGATAAGTCTGGACACTTAATAATAAGTTTTGTGAATACAACTCAGAATCTCCTGCAACAGAACATCCAAGTAATCAGGACTGACAATGAGACTGAATTCCAAAATCAATGTCTCAACACTTATTATCAGTCACTTGGAATCATTCAACAATTTTCAGCCGCTAAAACACCTCCACAAAATGGCGTCGTAGAATGAAAGAACCGGACTTTGGTTGAAGCCGCAAGAACAATGCTTATACATTTCGGTCTCCCTCACTTTTTTTTGGGGAACGTTCACTAAATAAATGAAATAAAGGACAGTAAAGCGCACATGATAGGATTCATGTCGCAAAGACCAATGACATGCCACTGTATACAAGATGGATCTAATCTCTATCCACCAAACAAACTACCGTAAATAACTATGATACATCTACCAAGCAATGTGCCACAGGCGACGCAGGGCACAATACCGTAGCTCATATCGACACGGTAGTAATGACAGGTGCATAAGCAATACCCTCACAATATCCTCAACGAGCTGCTGGGGATGCTGCTGTCTGCCATCAGTCCAACGGTGGTTTCGCTCAGTCCAAATGTGGTGAATCGTTGAAGCCAGAACATGTCGATATGCCAGATGCTGGAGGTGCATACCTTTCCACCGCTGGGTAGCCCACCTAATCCCCTGCTGCCAATCGCGGTAAGGCCAAAGAAACCGAATCTGTCGCCGAAGAAATCGTAAGCATCGAGATGTGTTTGGGCAATAAAAAAAAAGGTGGTTGATCGTTTCCATCTCATCCGCGTCACACAATAAGCAAGCATTCGACGCGGCCTTGAGGGCAACCCAAGGCTTATCTCTGGTAGCTATGCGTTCACGAATAGCAAGCCATAAGATGAATTCATAGATTGGGACCCTAAGTACCCCTCCAAATAGGGCTGCCCAATGAACCGGCGAGCGTTTCTGCCGGAATGCATCCCAAGCAGAAGCCGTGGTGAAAAGGCCTGTGGGAGACGGTAGCCATCGGTAAGAGTCAGCCTCCAATGGGTGAACCTCCGGGAGCATGGGTTTAATCATCAGGAATTCCGTCGAGGAAGTCATCGGCCACCTCCAACCGTCACTAGCAATGACTCGACTCAAACGCGAATCATCAGAAAGGCCCATAATCATGGTCCCCATGGAAATTGCTCCAGAAGCGACCTATCATCGATCCATGGGTCCTGCCACAACCAAATAGTTTTTCCATTACCAATACGGATACTAACATTCGACCGAAGCATAGGGCGTAGTTGTAAGAATTTTCTCCAACTCCACGCCGATTGGGCGGTTCCCGATATAGTCCACAACGAGCGATTTTGCAGCCACGTCTGGAGAAGCCACGATACCCAAATAGAATTGGGATCCTTGGTCAGAATACTCCATAGGTGCTTAAGAAGAAGGGCCTTGTTATCGTCCACGAGCGAGCGAATGCCCAAATCACCCTCATCCACCGGGAGACATACATCACCCCAAGCAACCTTGGCAGCAGAACCCGCCCAGAGGAACGATGTAAATCGTTGCTCAATCACTCTAATAACGCCTTTGGGCAGGATGAACACTCCGGACCAATACCCATGCAGCGCAGCAAAGACTGAACTGATCAACTGTACCCTCCCAGCATATGAAAGAGAGCGATTGAAACAAGAGTCTAACGGTTGGTCAATGCACTGTAGAAGTGGAGTACAGTCCTGAATAGTTAGTCGTGACGTAAGTAACGGGACACCCAAATACCTCACTGGTAAATGGCCTAAAGGAAAACCCATAATAGATAATAAGGGTTGGCAGCCACTCGCCCGTTAAGAAAGAAATATCTCTCTCTTTTCAGGGTAAGCCCTTAACCCCGAAAGTATCGCAAATTCATCCAACCCCACTCGGAAAGTCTGGATGGATTTAGTGTTCGCGTGACTGAACAGAAGAAGATCGTCGACAATGTCAGCATGAAAATACGGGAAGGCTCGCGTCTCCAATGGAAAGTAAATCTCCCCTTCCGAAAGAATCTTTTTCCGAAGAATACCATAAAGCACCTCCATGGCCAACGTAAAAAGATACGGAGATAAAGGATCGCCCTGACGAAGACCCCGCCGTCCCGAAAAATACCCTTCCGCTCGACCATTGATATTTATCGAGTAATAAGGAGTCGTCAAGCACACATGGATCCATGCAACGAACCGCAAAGGAAAACCCATGGCCTCTAGCACACACACTAAAAAGTCCCACTCGACATGATCGTATGCCTTTGCCATGTCAACCTTCTGCGTAGCCCGTGCCGGTAAGCTCTGATTCCGGTAGCCAGAGCATAACTTCTGAGCAAGGAGAATATTATCACTGATCCTGCGACCAGGGATAAATGCAGTCTGGGAGACATCCACTAAGCCTGGGAGATTAGCCAAGATCTTCGAAATAATCTTGTATAAGACATTACAGCACGATATAGGCCGAAAGTCAGCAGGTCGTCGTGGGAAGTCCCGCTTAGGGATCAGCGTAAGAAGTGTAGTATTCAGCTCCCTCAGAAGATGACATGTACGAAAGAATTCCTGAATAACAGAAATGATGTCCCCTCCAATAGTAGGCCAAGCGGCTTTATAGAAAGCCGAAGTGAAACCATTCGGACCCGATGCTTTGTCATCCGCAATAGAAGAAAGCGTCAGCTTAATCTCACCTTCGTCGATGAGCCGAAGTAGATCTCCCGGTGCATGAGTGGGTAATGTGCGAGATATGGTCGCATAGATAGCAGAGCGATCCAGCGGGCCGCTCCGAGCTATCGTACCCAAGAGGTGCTTGTAGTGTCTAAGAAGCTCGCCCATTACCTGTGGTCCCCTTCAATTAAGTTCCCAGCATCATCCTCAAGTGAGAAAATACGATTTGCCACTCGGCGTATGGCAACCTTCTTGAAGAAAAATGGGGAGCAGCGGTCGCATTCTTTGAGCCAAGTCATTTTAGCCCGTTGTGCTAGGGTCGATTGCTCCATTGCTACCGCAGTTGTGTAGAGACGTCGACATATAGATTATAGTACCAGAAAACGATCATCATGCCGGTACAATGAGACAAACTCCTGGGCAATGTCGAGGAAATTTCGCGCCTCCACCATGTTACGCGCCAGATTTCCTTTAGCACGCCTCATATCGTTGAACGCTCGCTTGAGGGCCTTCAGACGTGCAAGGACCCGAAACATCGGGTATCTCGAAATAGGAAGCTGCCACCATGAGTTTACGACAGAGCCAAACCATGGATCCGACGTGAGAATATTATGGAATCGAAACACCGTACCTCGAGAAATCGTCGATCACCCCGGCTCCAGAATAAGAGGAGAATGGTCAGAAGTGGTTGGTAGTTCACATCAATATCTAAGATCTCCAAACTTAGCAAACCACGTCAGGTTAGCAACCATCCTGTCCAAATGGCGCCAAATACCCGCATCACCTTGCCGTTGATTAAACCACGTGAAATATTGACCCGAACATGGTAAGTTATGGAGATCAGCCGAGATGAGACATCGAGTCAGATCCTGATAGTCTGCTGGATGTGGAGATCCTCCCCGTGCTTCATTAGCTTCCACTATCGCATTGAAATCACCGACCACTAACCAAGCGTCTTCCGCGCGAGCTTTAGAGATCGTACCTAACTCATCCCATAATGCGCAGCACTCCTCCTGCTGAATGAGCCCATATATGAATGTAATAAAGAAAACAAGACGAGTCTCCAACGATAGAACTCTGTAGTGTAGGGCTTGCGTCGTCATCCCGATAACATCAACACGAAGATATCGCGCGTCCCATCCTAGCCAGATACGTTTCCCTGGGCCCATATCATAATCGAAGAACCATGTCCACTTCTTAATACTGTTGGCAATCGAATCAGCGTTTGCCACTGTTATTCGTGTCTCTAGCAATCCAACAAGCTTAAGGTCAAAACGACGAATCAAATACCCCACCGCTCTTCCATGGTCTCTCTTGTTGAGACCACGTACATTCCAGCAGCCAAATGGTATCATAAAACAACCCCATGAAGGGTTGCATCATTATCAGGGCCCGGATGTAGGAAGTCCCCATTTTCATCAATGAGGTGAAGCATGTCAAACGGAATCGTAGGAGGTGGTGTCGTCTAAGCAGGGCTTGGCACCACCACCATGCTATTCTCGATGGTTGGCCGAATCACGCCTCCCGTACTCGCCGAGTCTGGAGAGGATTCATGATGAGGTTGCTTGGAACATTCTCCCTACTGCTCGATGGAGATAATGGGTATGAGAGGCCTATTCTGTTGCTTAGTGGCTACGCGGCGTGTCTCACCCATAGACTTGGCCTTCGCGATTGGATGCCAGATCCACGTAATAGTGGGGGCTGCCCGATTTGTCGTAGCCTTCGGAGCCGTTGGGTTGGTCATGGGGCATGCACCAGTCGAATGACCCATAGTCAAACACGTCGAACATCGCGGAGGTTACCATTCATATTCCGCTCGAATCGTGATCACCCTGTCCGTATCGGGTAGGCGAATGTTGAAAGTTTCCACATATGGATAAACGATCTTCTTCATAATGCAAACGCGCGCAAAGTCGATACGCTCCATGTTGATCGTAAAAGCGTCGAGAAAGTGTACCAACCGCGTTGTCCACGAGTCCTAATCCCTCCGGAGTCCAGTATTCCGATGGGAGGTGGCGAAAACAAACCCACGTCGCGACCTCATCATGCGATCGCTTTTCCAGAGTCATCCCTTGCCGCCACTCCTCAAGAAAGAGGGATCGGCCATACAATAACCATGGGCCAGCCTCGAAAGCATCAACCATTGTAGTTGTGGAGTCGAAACGGAATTTAAGGAACCCATTCGAGGTAGCACGCACTTCCACCAGCCCTGACAATCTTGCACGGAAATGGCGATCCACATGTGGGAAGTAAGGTTTGCGTCCCAGAAAATATCCCACCGCTGTATTGGCCCATCGAAGGTACCCCTTCGACGCTATCTCTTTAGTTGGCTGAACCTCAATCATTCCATTGACAAGCACAAGTGCAGTATACTGGAGGTGAACCCTATTAGTCCGTCGACGAGTATTGGTAGGTGGAGATGGACGTCTCCCTTTCAGAATATCTGCGAACGATGGCGTCAGAACGGGTTCATAAACCCTAGGGTCATTCGCATGTTGTACTGCCGATATGATTTCCGGCGTGTTCCCACCATTGTCGCCGATGTAGGCGCCGCCGCAGCCTCCAAATTTATCCCGAGTCAGTGTCATTTAACGTCGGCCTAGGTACTTCATTCGGTCTTGGCGGGGCAGCCAATGATTCTGCTCGTGGTTTGGCGATGAGGAAACCCTCGTTTCCGTCACGGACTCAATTGTAGGGTTTCCATTCACCGGGGCTTTTATGGCCGGCATGATGATTGTCGGCGACGTGATCATTGCCGAGGACACTATGAAGTTCACGGCGTGTGGTTGGGGTACCACAGATTGAGAATCGCACAAAGATAGCCCCGAATCCTTACGAAGATAATGCAAGATCTTTTCCATACTAGGGTGGCCCTTTGCATTTTCAGCCAGATATCCAAGATCTCTTCCCGAAATAGCCTCTTCCAATTCATTCTCAACCGTGTCTAGGTTCAATGAATCTTGCGCAAGCGTGTCTAGGTGCAATGAATCTTGCGCAATTTTAAGCGTGTCTAGGTGCAGTGAATCGTGCGGAATTGCAAGGGTGTCTAGGTTCAATGAATCTTGCGCAATTTTGGTTGTCACTTCCGACACGTCCCCTCATCGATCGGCTCTCTGGCTATGCGGTGGCGGCGTTCCCGGTCGGTGATATTCGGCTCCCACACGATCACCACGTAGTGGTTGTAGTATTGTCACTCCATTCCATCTATTACCCCCGCCACGGCCCCCTTCGGGAATGTGAGGATCGTCTTTCGCTCCGCCATCGGAGTGACCATTAATCCTAGCCATCAAAGAATTAAACGTGCTCCATCAAATATAGAAGCGAACGATGGGTAGTCCCGCCTTAGTGAATCAATATCTCGTGAACAATCTTTCGGATCCGAATTCTTCATCGATGTAGAAGATCCACTCATTTTCGATCCATACATGAGGGATGTCGATGCCATTGTTAAACAAAGTCGAAAATATGTAAAACCAAAAATCAAAAATGAGAATTAAACCCTCCAAAGCCGTCTGATCCTGGCGATGGAGGTGCGTCACCGTGTTTAGCCGCCCGTGAACACGCCATAAGGATTTAGGAGGTAGTTTGTAATGAATCTAGACTATAATATGGATGATATTCGTTAAGGAACTCTAGAGAGAGATGAGAGAAAAATCGCCCTAGAGAGAGAAAGTAGCTCGCTGCATTCTTTTAGTCGAATAGTATTATTCTCTCCCTCACTTTCTATGGGCTGAAGCAGTTAGTAGAGCTTGCTTTACGCAAAATCGGACGATTATTTACAAACGCTTTGAAAAAACGTCGTACGAGATTAATAAATCAAAGGATTCCGAATATCTCTTTCTTCAAAGTCTTTGGGTGCAATTGCTTCGTGGCAAACGATCGAGAGCATCGGCAAGTTCGACCCTAAAGCATTTGAAGCAGTCTTTGTTGGATATTCATCAACATCAAAAGCATACAGCGTCTATATCAAGTCTTCTCGTACAATATTGAAAAGTTACAACGTCACTTTTCACGAGGTGACCGATTGGCTTCTGAGCAAAGCCGTTCAGAACCCGGACTTATAGGCGTGTTAGCACAAAGTCCACAAAATCCGACAACATCTACATCACCGTCAGAAGAAGCAATTCCCGCTGATTTGGAAGACTTGGATTCTCTTTTTGAACATTTTTATCGTAATGAGTCTCAAATGCCTACTTTGTCTCGTTCTATACCAAGCAGCGCACCTTCCCTTCTACGGTGGATATTACAATTGAGATTCCCAACCCTCAAACTCCAACAAATGTTCCAGATTCTCCTAATTCTGGATCACCAACTAGTGCAACAGCTCCTATTAATGCCGATGCGGAAATTCCTTCAAACTCATCTTCATAAATGAATATACGAATGATCAGTCTATCAATTCAAGATGTCTCGACCTACATATCAACGATGGATCTACTTCGGTTCTTCCTCATGAACGCAAGTGGACTCGAGCTCATCCCGTCGATCAAATAATTGGTGATCATTCAAGTAGAGTACGCACTAGGAAATCTACACAACACGTGCTTCTTAAGCCAAAAAGAACCACCCAAGGTGGCCGAAGCCTTTAAAGACACGGATTGGGTGATCGCAATGCAAGATGGACTCAACCAGTTCGAGCGTCTATGAGTTTGGACACTAGTGCCTCGACTGCATGGCAAAACAATTATAGGAACAAAATGGGTCTTCAAAAATAAGAAAAATGAGAACGGTGAAATTATCAGGAACAAAGCACAACTCGTAGCCAAGGGGTACAATCAACAAGAAGGCATCGATTACGACGAGACGTATGCCTCTGTTGCTCGTATCAAAGCTATTCGATTATTTTTGGCGTACGCGGCTCATAAAGACTTCGAAGTACATCAAATGGACGTAAAAACCGCCTTTCTCAACGACGTGTTAAAAGAAGAGGTTTATGTCGCTCAACATGAAGGTTCATGCACGAAAATCATCCTGATGTTCTATATGGACTAAAACAAGCTCCTCGTGCTTGGTATGATGTTCTGAGCGAATTTTTAGTAAACTCCAACTTTATAAGAGGAACAATCGGTACACTATTCATCAAAAAGCAAGGCAACGACTTGATGATTGTTCAAGTGTACGTCGATGACATCATTTTCGGCTCGACAAATGAACGACTATGTCAGAAATTTGGTGATCTGCTGAAGAAAAAATTCGAGATGAGCATAATGGCCGCACACCTATGAGTACTCCCATATCAACAAACTGTAAATTTGATGCTTATGTTTCTTGCAAGGCAGTCAACATCACAACTTATCGAAGTATTATTGGCTCTCTTCTCTGCTTAACGTCAGGCCGACCCGGCATCATTTTTTCCACATGCCTTTGTGTTGTTTTCAAGTTGACCCGAAGGAGTCCCACATGCACGCGGCCAAACGAATTCTACGCTATCTCAAAGGAACTTCCAACTTAAGGCTATGATATCCTAAAGACACTGATCTTAGACAAATTGTCCATACTGACGATGATTATGCAGGTTGTTGAATGGACAGAAAAAGCACGTCTGGCGGAGCACAATTTTTGGGCGATAAGTTGGTTTGTTGTTCCTCAAAGAAACAAAATTGCGTATCAACTTCGACGGCCGAAGCGGAGTACGCGCGGCCAGTTGTTGCTCTCAAGTTCTATGGATGAGGACGCAACTACACGAGTACGGGTTTGAATGTAATAAAATTCCTATTTATAGTGATTCTCAAAGTGCTATTGTCATTACTTTCAATCATGTTCATCATTCACGCACAAAACACATAGATATTTGCTATTATTTTATAAAAGATCATGTAGAAAAAGGCACGATATGTATTTTGTTAAAACAGAGCTTCAACTTGCCGACTTATTCACTAAGGCATTGGATGAAAAAAGATTCCAATTCCTTATTTCTAAGCTAGGCATGTTGAATCTCAATCTTGCTTAACATGTGATTCACATGCTCTATTATGTTTACGTATGATATTCTATGTGCTTCTTGATCTTCTTTGCTATATCTTACATGACTTTATTTCTCAAATTTTTTACTTTTTATATATATATATATTACTAAAAATAAATAAAAATAATATAGTATGTATATATAATAATAATAAGAACATAAAATACCATAAAAATGGGGGATGACGATAATTTCCGTCAGACTAAGGACTTGGATGAATTAGACATCCACGCTAGTTTCGATATTCTTTCCCAACACGCTAAAGATGTCAATGAATGCTCAGTAGAAGGAAAAGGGAAGAACGTGGTTGATTCTCTTGCACTAGGCACTGAAACTAGGGCAAATAAATCATCCAAAAAGGCTATAAATGTTTCAAGCTCTGATGAGGAGGAAAATTATGAATCTCCTTCAGATGCGGATATGAAGGATTTTTGCAAGCAAATGACATTACTGACAAAAACTATGGGCAATGTTAGGTCCTAACTAATGAATTAATCGAAGAACATGTATTTAATTACTGAATTAAATATTATATGCAGAAGCTTAGAGATCTCGGTTACATTGAAAAGCTCTTCTTTGATATTACTTAATCTCGTAAGTACAAAATGATCAACCCATTTTTTTCTTCTGTTTGGCACACTTAACATTTAGCCCACTTACACCTATATATATACCAAAATACAAACTTTGGTATATTTACATATTAGCCCCACAGACTCTTGAAATCTTATAATTAAATCTGAAATAAAAATAATTACAAATAGAACACAATTATAGTCATTTATCAATATCCCCCTTTGTGTTCTTTTTCGTTGTAGCCCTTGTTATTTTTGTCTCTTGTGCATAAATTTCATGAGTCCTAAGATCAACTCGTAATGTCTGATGATGTCCCTCAATTTCAGACGGTCTTCGATCAGCTCAATAATTTTGCATGAGAAGAGTTTATATATGCCATCTGTCTCACAGGTATCTGTCTTCTTTACCATCATAATTCAGATATGTTACTCCTATCTCTGGATCCGTAATGATTGAAGTCATCGGGAGATCTTCAATATCTAATTGGTGGTTTCTTGGCATTGTGAGGTTGACCTTCTTTAGATTATTCTCAAGAGCAACCCGAAGGTCTTGAGACATGCATTATCTGATTTGTCTAAGCATGAATCTCTTGAGTATGTCATAAATATACCTTAGCACTTCATCCTTGTGAAGAGATCCAAGGTCTCTCTAGTAATAATGCATCTGGCATATGTCATTAGGCTCTACCATTGATAGCTTTCCTTCGGATATTCGATCAGTTAATTAACCTTGACACGTGATGATATAGATCAGATACTTGATTCTTCGTCTGGTTATGTGAAGCTCTACTCCAAGCACGTTAGTAACTGAAGGCCTCACTCACATCCGTTCTGTGTCTTTCTCCGTGTCTGTCTTTTCTCTTCTTATGTCACCCATCATGTTCCTCAACATGTATAGGTATTCAGACCCGTCTATTCCTTTTAAGTGAGATAGACCATTGAGTTAGAGCTCGTCATGCTGCTTGATCTTGTTCTCCCTTCGCAAATGTGGCGTCTAATCTCCTTTTGCAATGGAGCAATTATCTTGATATTCTCCCAATGAGTCTCTCCTTGCACCGTCTTTTTAGATATCTTTGGAGATGTCCGGTGCTTGACTACCCTAGGAAGATCGTCTGGTTGTACTTCATAGTCTTCTCCTTCGTTTGCTAGCTCTAAATTTGAAAGTCTTGCAACTAATTCTCTGAGTAAGCTTTTTACCTTTGCAAGATTCTTATCTCCGTGTTCTGTTCTATCGCAAGTCTCGTTGATGATGAAGTCGTCAAGAGGATCTTCAACTTGGAATAGTGAGGGACTATCTACGGCCTGTGAGGATCCGGGGGCTTTCTTTTAAGCTGAAGCTTCTTGGTTTGTGGTGTTGTGGTAACTTGTAACGGTTGATCTGTCTCGCCACGAGAAGTACTTGCCGTGTCGGTTGATCTCGCTGTGTCGGTTGATCTGTCTCGCCGCGTCTGAACTATCATCTGGATCTTTACGCTTAGGCCTGGAGGTGTCTCCACGACAAGCTCTTTAAGTGAGAAAGGCGAGCAGCTCAGCATCTTCACACTCGCTTTGATCATAATATTGCTCTGCTCTCTGAACTTAGGGAAATTCTCTACAACAGACTCCTTCTTGAAGATCTTTTGGAAAGCCGAGCAATATTAAGATCAAAGCATGTGTGACAAGGTTGTGAAGATGGTAGGGGTTCCTCCGTCACTAGGGCTTTGTCATTGTCTCTTGGTAAGCGTACCACTCGAGTCTCAAGATCTGCCGCAAACTCAGCAAAAGCATAAGCCGTGCACTTCTTCATGTGGACCTCTGTCACGATTGGGGAGAATAGAGGAACTGACCCTGAAAGTTGTGTTGTGGTAACGACATGAGAGAAGGTCTCGGATTGAAGACTTGTTGTGAGAGGCGTTGAATAAAGACCTGTCGTCGTCAAATGAAATTCCAAGAGGCCCGTCGACCTTAACTCTAGCGTAGCTGGCAACTAGATGTACTGGTAGTCACCGGTCCAGCAGACCTCATGGGTCGCTCATGGACTATCTTGGTTCGATCCTCAGATTGCCTGCTTCTACGAACCACCGATGTTTCCACATCAGCTTCAGCAGACTCTCCAGCGTCGTGAAGTGGAGCTTGAGAGCTAGAAGTGGTGGAGATCATCATACGTCTCGTAGAAGGTGTTGAATGTTTCTTCTTATGACGTAGCTCCGAGCTGAAACTTGCCTCTGGGAGCCACTGCAAGCTAGCACAATCTGTGGGATTGCTGCTGACGTTGGATAAATCCAGTTGATAGCTTACACAACAAGCAACCACAGCAGGATCCGTTGGATCATCCGGTGTAAGTAGATGTCGTGGAATCAACATCGGTCGACCATTTGAATCCACCTTTGTCTGCTTAAAGTATTGGAGCTTGGGAGTGTGGATATTCTCATTTGAAGATCGTTGAGAAATATCCGGACGCAGTGACATAAAATGGTTGATAAAGAGTGAGAACCAACGGATGAATGGAACGACCATCACCTTTTGGGTGTTGTCTCGAATGTGTACTTGGTCTTTTATTTCCGTCATAACAACGTCTACGTAGTCGTATTTTTTGTTGAAGAGTAATCCATGGAACAACCTCATCAATGTGGAGTTTCATCGATCGAACCTTGTATGCTTCGGTGAGAGACATTTGTTGATCGACAAGAATATTGTCTTACAAGGATGTGTGATCAATAGGAATTTGAAAGCAGAGATGACCTACAGTGGTGGTATGTATCCCATTTGGAGCATATCATGATTCGGTTGCTGACCCGTTGGGAGTACGTCATATGTCTCATGTTCGAGGAACTGCAAAACTTGGCGAACAACCTCTTTGGTTAGAACAACCGGAGAGAAATTGATGGTTGCCGAAAATATTATGTCAGTTGCTCGTTTGACATGATCCACCGTTACCCAAAATTGCTGAAGATAGACTTGGGGATAAGGGTGAACTAAGGTCAAGGCGGGCCAGATAATGTAATTCTTCAGCACTGGTACAATCATCTCGTCTTGACATTTGAATGAGGTCAGACCAATCTAAAAATTGTTGTCTTTGATCCCGATCCATTTGACCAAGGGGTAAATTTGTGAGACATTCAGGGAAAACCATATCTAATATGGGAAAACAACCAAGTAATGAAAATTAACGATCTTTGAAATATTGTTTAAAATTAGATATTATATGTGTCGAATTCTTGAAAAGTATCAAAAGATGTTAAATGGCAAAATTGTTGAAATATCTGAAGTTGTTATGATGTCAAAATTTGTATAAATGGCGAAACTATTCGGAAGTTGTTATGTTGTCGAAATTTGTATAAATGTCAAAAGCCTTCAGATATCGAAATCCTTTGAAATATCGAGATTGAATAAAATATTGATTTTTGAGAAGTTATTGAAATCGCAGAAGTTATCAATATTTAAAAAAATATCGATATTGTTTAACGATATCAAAATTCTGAGAATATCAACATTTTAAAAATTCTATCGAGATTATTAAAATGATATAGATATTGGAAAATCTATCAATATTTCATATGTTCGCCGATTTTTCATGATATTGAGACTTGGAGCAGTATGCGGAGATTAAAAAAAATGCCGATATTACAGAAAGCCTTGCCGAAATCATTATACGTCCGATGAAATCATGAATTTTCTCCACTTTTTACCAAATTGTTCAGCATAGATGATGAAAATCAATTGGGAATGATAAATCGACGAAAAATGAAAGATTATTGTTCACGAAACCGAAGTATGAAGCAAACCGATAAGTGTGAAATCGGAAATTTGAATTAATAAGGGTGCGAATTTGTGTAAAAATCGAACGAAGAAGGGTTATCAAAATTTCGTTATAGAAATGCCAACGTCTACTTTTTGTACTATGCGAAATTTTACCCGAATCTTTCGAAAGTCCTCAATTTTAACCCAAATACTTTTAATTGATATAATTTTCATCATTTTGAAAAAAATTAAGCTCAAAATTATAAAAATTTCCCTTGCAAAATTTGGGAAATTTTCTAAAGTAGTGTTTCTGAGGACCTTTACACAATATAATATTCTTTTAAAATATTTATCCCCCTCAAACATACATGCATATATATGTTTTTCTCCCCCGCGGAACATGCTTAGAAGGCATTTAGTTACCCTTACTTGTCTTTTATTTATTATTTAAAATCAGTTTAAAATCAAAAGTTCGTAAGAAGTTAAGAAAATCATCAACAAATAATTTGGTCAAGTAAAACATGAAAATATGAAATGAGATTTAACAATTATATCATGAATCACACTAACAGCTTTAGACACATAGCATGTGGCACATAGCATCTCTCACAAGAAACGCTCATATCACTTAATCATGTTTTATTCAGGGATTATGAAAAGAAAAGCTCTCAAACCACGACATAGGGAGATATTACTCGAGTCTTGCGGATATATCAAATCATGATCACAAAGTAAAAATTCATGTATAAATCAAATGGACTTTTATCAATGGTGATAGGCTTGGGATTTTAAAGGTATGAAAATATGTGAGATATGTGAGGGAAAATAATCGTCAAATTTCTCAGCTCACCCCCCGAATATTTCTCTCCTTAGGTCGATCCTCGTCTCCAAATTTCTTTTTTTTTAATAATTTCTCAAAACGAAGCTTTCCTTCTCTCAAGATATGGAATATGAGGGATTATCGAAAGATAAGTTCTTAGCATTGCCGGGTAGAAGCTACGCCCCTCTTTTTTTGAGTTTCCTTGAAAGGAATAAAATATTATCGTAGGAGGAGTTCGTAGTCACATCGAACACCATAGTCATGCTCCTGTTTTTGTGATTCCTTTAAAGGACAAGATTATCCACGGAGGAGTTCATAGCTTTTAGGTCCCTTCTCCTCTTCTTATGATCATTGAAAGGTCAAAAATATTATCTGGAGTTCATGTCCTAGTTGATTTTGGCAAATATTTTCCGACGTAAGTTTTTCTTTCCTTTTGTAATAACCCAAGTTCTTTTGATGATCAACCCCATTGATCATAGGTTTTGTAGGCTAATTTTTTGAGGTTAACTTTGACAAAATATTGTGGCTCCAGATAAAATGGGCAGTTAAAGGTCAAAGAGGCTCACTAAGAGATATAAAATTTTGGTATGGAAAATTTTTTGTTAAGTGACTCAATCCTAAACGCCCTTATCATTTTTATACACAAAGATCCACAAAGGTAATAGCTCGAATGTGTGAATTCTCATGAACAATTGAGCATGTTAGTAATAGTTCGGATTTTTTTTTTTAAAGGCTAACAAACTCACATGTTTACGTGACTTTGTGCCTCATGTCACATGTTTTCCATCTATATTAGTCGACTGACTTAGACACTTTCGTAAATATCAAAGACATATAATCATAAAAACTTTCTCAAATAATTTGTTGAATCAATTATTTTCTTCTTTTTTTTTTAAATTTTCCAAAAAAATAATTCTTAACTAGTCTTTTAACTAAATTTCTCCCCCTAAATTTTTACGGTAACTTTTTTAATAAAAAATAATAATAAAAAACATAAAAGATAAATAAGAAAAACTCTTACTCCCCCTGAAAATTTGAGAAGTTGCATTAGATAAAGCACATGCCTATAAATGCACTTCAACGAATTAGTGAAAAGTACTCGTCAAGGTAGATTTCGTATGTCAATCACTATACTTCGGATTCCCTTCCTAAGATCAATAGTGGACTCGAGCACATCCGAAGAGCTTATCACCGGTGATCTGTCGAGTGGAGTACGCACGCGAGCTTCCACATCAAACGATTGCTTATGTTCGTGCTTTTTGAGTCAAAGCAAACCAACTAAAGTCTCAGATCCCGACTGGATAAATGCAATGTAAGAAGAGATAACTCAGTTTGAGAGACTTAATGTTTTTGAAACTTGTGGCATGACCTCACGGTAAGACCGTCATAGGTACCAATGGGTATTTAAGAACAAAAACGACGAAGATGACGTGATAGTCCGGAATAATGCCCGAATGGTGGCCAAGGGATACAATCAGCAGGAAGGCATTGATTACGATGAAACAATCGCTCCTGTAGCATGTATGGAGGCCATCCTACTTTTTCTGGCATGTAAAACTCTTAAGGACCGTTGTTTACCAAATGGATGTCAAAACAGCTTCCTAAATAGAATTTTGAAGGAATGAAGTCTATATCCAACATCTTGAAGGGTTTGTGAGTGCTCAACATCCGAACTATGGTTACCGACTTGACAAAGCTTCATATGGTCTTAAGCAAGCTCATACGGCATGATATGATGTGCTCTCGGAATTTTTGGTCAAGTCAGGATTTTCTAAAGCAAAGATCGACACTACACTCTTGGTCAAGTGCAATGGAACGGAATGATGCTTGTACAAATTTATGTGGATGACATAATTTTGGGTCTACAAATCGCAAATTTTTTAAGAACTTCAGTAAATTGATGAAGTCAAAATTCGAGATGAGCATAATGAGAGAGCTCAGTTTCCTCCTTTGATTGCAAGTTCGACAGCTTACAAATGGTATCTTCATCAATTTGTCCAAGTACATTCAAGATATATTACAAAATAATGAGATGGACAACAACAAACCAATATCGACTCAGACGTCTACATCACTAAAGCTTGATTCAAGTCCCTCGGGAAAGCTCGTAGACGTCACCCTCTATCAAAAAATTATTGGTTCTTTGCTGTATCTAACTTCTAGTCGTCCCGACAATGTTTTCTACTTGTTTATGTGCGAGTTCTCATGAAAATCCGAAGGAATCCCACTAGGGTTCTATGAAATGATTTTACGTTACCTCAAAGGAACTCCCAACTTGGGATTCTGGATTTAATCTAGTTCGTTATATTGATGCTGACTTCGCATGTTGCAGACTAGACATGAAGAGCACATTAGGTGGTGCTCAGTTCCTAGGCAGTAAGCTGGTGTGTTGGCCGTCAAAAAAGCATTATTGCGTATCAACATCCACGGCGGAGGCAAAGTATGTGTCTTTGTCGCGAGTTGTTGCTCTAAAATCCTTTGGATACGACCACAACTTCTCGATTACGCGTTTGATCTAAATAATATACCAGTTTATAGTGATTTGCACAGTGCGATTGCCATAACATGCAATCATGTCCATCATTCACGCACAAAGCACATAGATTTAAGATATCACTTCATTAAGGAGCATGTTGAAAAAGGCCCGATAGAAATGTACTTCATATGCACTGATTTACAACTTGTCAACTTATTTACTAAGGCTTTAGATGAGAAACGATTTAATTTTTTAATATATGAGCTTGGCATGCTAAATCTACCTTCATGAGTGTTTTTCACTAATTCTTTGAAGTGCACTTATAGGCATGTGCTTTAGCTGGTGCAACATTTAAAAGTTTTTAGGGGGAGTAATATTTTTTCTTAATTTTTTTTAAGTTTTTTTTATCAACAAATTTTTCAACCTAATTAAAAGACTAGTTAAGAAAATCTTTTAGTAATTTAAAAAAAAAACAAACAAAAGAATTTGAGAAGATTTTTATATGATTATATGTCTTCGACATTTACGAAAGTGTCTAAGTCACATCGACTAATCTAGATGAAAAACATGTGACATGAGGCACAAACTCAGCTAAACATGTTAGTTTTTGAGACTTTAAAAGATAAAAATCCGAAATATTACTTACATGCTCAAATAATTTTGTTCAACGAGAGGTTCATTCATAGGTTGAATATTCTCGAACTTGCTTTGTTATGCCTTTCGTGATTGCCTTTCTGAATTTTTATGAATAAACTGATAAGGGCATTGAGAATTGAGTCCCTTGGCCAAAATATTTCCATACCAAAATTTTATATCACTTAGTGAGCGAGCCCCTTTGAGCCTTAATTGACCTATTTTTTTTCGACCCACAATATTTTGCCAAGGTAACCTCAAAAATTAGCATGCACAACCTATGATCAATGGGGTTGATCATCAAAAGAACTTGGTTTATTATAAAAGGAGAGAAGAAACTACATCGGAAAATATTTGCCCAAATCAAATAGGACATGAACTCCTCCAAATATAATCTGACCTTTCAAGGATCATAAGAAGAGGAGCATGGACCTAAAAGCTAAGAACACCTCCCTCGATAATCTTTTCCTTTTTAGAAATGACAAGAAGAGGAGCATGGCTACGGTGTTCGACATGACTACGAACTCCTTCTACAATAATCCTCATTTCAAGGAAAATCAAAAGAAGAGGACCGTAGCTTCGACTCGGCAATGCTGAGAACTTCTCATTCGATAATCTCTCATATTCCATATCTTGAGAGAAGGGAAGCTTAGTTTTGAGCAAATTATTAAAAAATTTGGAGACGAGAATTGACGTAAGGAGAAAAAAATTTTGTGGGATGAGCTGAGAAATTTGAAGATTAATTTATTGCAAATATCCCACGTATCTTCCTACATTTAAAATACCAAGCTTATCATCGTTGATAAAAGTCCCTTTGATTTATGCATGACTTCTACTATGTGATCATGATTTGATATATATGGAAGCTTAGAGTAATATCTCACTATGTTGTGATTAGAGAGTTTTTTTTTTCATCAATTGAATGTAGGCATCGCCACGAATAAGGTTGAAAGATCATCAAAGAAATTAGTTCCACATTGTGTCTAAACATGTTAATGTAATTCATGATATAATTGTTAAATATCATTTCATATTTTCATGTTTTACTTGACAAAATTACTTGTTGATGATTTTCTTGACTTCTTACAAACTTTGATTTTAAAATGATTCTACATAATAGATAAAAGACGAGTAGGGGTAAGCAAAATCGTTTGAAAAGAGAAATTCCTTCTATGCATGTTTCGAGGGGGAGAAAACATATATGACTATCTGTGTGAGGGGGAGAAATATTGTAAAAAGAATATTATATTGTGTAAAATTCCTCAAAAACACTACTTTAGAAATTTTCCCAAAATTGTTCTAGAGATTTTTCCAATTTTGAGCTTAAATTTTTCAATGGATGAAAATTTTATCAATTAAAACTGTTTGGATTAAAATTAATGACGTTTGAAAATTCGGGTAAAATTTTGCATACTACTAAATATAGAAGTTGAAATTTATATAGCAAAATATCGATAATACTTCTTCATTCGACCCTTCCAACAATTTTGGAACCCTAATATGTTGAAATTCCGATTTCGCAATTATCGATTTTTCGTCATACTTCGGTTTCGTGAGCAATAATTCTTCGTTTTTCGTCGATTTATCATTCCCCATTGATTTCCAACATCTTCGATGAACGATTTCGTAACAAACTAGAGAAAATTCGTGATTTCATCGGCGGTATATGATTTCGGCACCGATTTATGAAATATCGGCAATTGTTTTGGAAAATCGACATATTGTTCGAAATCTGGATATGTTGAAAAATTAGCAATCCATAGATTTTCAAATATCAATATCATTCTAATAATCTCAATAGAACTTTTAAGTGTCGATACTTCTCACAATTTTGATATTGTTAACAATATTGAATCGATAGCGTCTACGATTTCAATAACTTCTGAAAAATCGACATTTCTTTCATGCTCGATATTTCAAATGATTTTCATATTTTAAGGCTTTTGAAATTTATACAAATTTTCGATAGCAAAATAACATTACATTATTTTAACAATTTTGTCATTT
The DNA here is from genome assembly GCA_004919715.1 of Linderniella brevidens. Lineage (NCBI taxonomy): Eukaryota > Viridiplantae > Streptophyta > Magnoliopsida > Lamiales > Linderniaceae > Linderniella > Linderniella brevidens. The sequence goes on from SWDC01000145.1 coordinate 7,928,745, forward strand.
AACATTTTTTGATATTTTCAAGAATTCGACACATATATCTCTAAAATTTAAACAAATGTATTCCTGTGATCACTAATTTTCATTCCTTTGTTCTTTTCACAGATTAGATATGTCTTCCATGAATGTCTCACAGATTTACCCATTGCCCAAATTGATCGGGATCAAAGACAACAATTTTCAGCTTGAACCGACCTAATTCAAATGTCAAGACGAGCAATTTTAGGGAACAATGAATCAAGTCAAAGGAGCAAATGAAACCATATTTTCGGCAATCATCAACTTCTCTCGATTGTTCTAACAAAGAGGTGGTTTGCCAAGTGCTGCACTTCCCCGAACATGGGACGTATGACATCCTCAGCACGGATCACCAGCTGATGCATAATATTCTCTAGATGGGATACATACCACCACTCCCGGTCCTCTTTGCTTTCCCATTCTCGAAGATCCCACATCCTTCGAAGACATTGTTCTTGTTGATCAATATATGCCACTCAGCAAAGCATATGGGGTTCGATCGATGCAACTCAACATTGCTAAGGATGTTCCATGGATTACTCTTCAAAAGAATTACGACTACATAGACCTTGTCATGACGGAAATAAAAGGCAAGATAAACATTCGAGACAACACCCAAAAGGTTAAGGTCGTTCCGTTCATCTGGTGGTTCCCACTCTTTATCAACCACTTTTCGTCGATGCATCCTGCGATTTCTCAACGGCCTTCAAATAAGAATATTCAAGCTCCCAAGCTCCAATACATTAAGAAGACGAAGGTGGATCCAAATGCTCGACCTATGCTGATTCTACAACATCTACTTACATTGGCTGATCCAACGGATCCTTCTGTGGTTTCTTCTTTGTGAACACCATCAACTGGATTTATCCAACGTCAGCAGCATTCCCATAGCCTGTGCAAGCTTTCAGCGGCTCCAAGGGGCAAGTCCCAGCATGGAGTTGCGTTAGAAGAAGAACATTCCACACTTTCTACGACACGTGTGACGACCTCCACAACGTCTAGCTCTCAAGTTCAACATCGCGGTGCTGGAGTTTTTGCTGAAGGTGACGTGGAAACACCGTTGGTTCGCAAAGGCAGGCTACCTGACTATTGAACCAAGATGGCCCATGATCGACCCGTGAGCTCCACTAGACCAGTAACTACCAGTCCATTTATACGAATGTTGCTAGCTACGCTAGAGTTCATGTCCACAGGCCTCTCAGATCTTCATTTGATCACTGTCGTTCTTCAATGCCTCTCACTACAAGTCTTCCATCCGAGACCTTGCTTGATGATGGAGCCACAACACGACTTTCATGGTCAATGCATGTGTTCTCACCAATCGTGACAGAGGTCAACATGAAGACGTACGTGCCTACTCCTCTTGTTGAGTTTGATGAGATCATAGAGCGAATTCACACTTGGGTGACACCCTTACGAGGAGACGATGAACCACTAGTGACGGAGGAACCCCTGCCATCTTCAACCACCCCTCATACCTGCTTTGATACTAATATTGATCCGCTCTCTGAACGTAGGGAAATTCTCTACAAAATACTCCTCCTGAAGATCATTTGGAGTCTATAGATGCAGAGCTGCTTGCCTTTCTCCAACATAAATAACTTTTCGCGACGACAATTCCACGACTAAGCATGAACATGACGATCTAGATTATGGTTCAGATCTTCAGGAGGGGGAGAATCGACATCATGTCGAGGAGACGAGTACATCCCGAGGCAGCGAGATAACTCAACTGACACAAGTTACCACCACACCGACAAAACAAGAAGCTTCAGCTTCAGAGCAAGCCCTCTGAACTTCACAGGCCACATATAGTCCCTCACTATTCCAAGTTGAAGATCCTCTTTACAACATCATCAACAAGACTTGGGATAGAACATAACCCGAAGAAAAGAATCTTGCAAAGGCAAAAAGCTTACTGAGAGAATCAGTTGCAAGACTCTAAAATTTAGAGCAACAAAACTCAAGGAAGGAGAAGACTATGAAGTAGAACCCGGAGATCTTCCAAGGGCAGTCAAGAACGAGACATCTCCAGAGATATCTAAAGAGATGGTGCAAGAAGAGTCTCCTTGGTAGAATATCAAGATAGTCGCTCCGTTGGAGGAGGAGATTAAACGCCACATTGGCGAAGGGAGAACAAGATCGATAAGCTTGACGAGCTCGAACTTCGTGGTCTCTCTCACTTAAAAGGAACAAACGGATCTGGATACCTATACATGTTGATGATCATGATGGGTGACATAAAAAGAGAAAAGAGAGACAAAGAGAAGGACACATAACAAATGAGACTTAAGCCTTCAATTACCAAAGTACTTGGAGAAGAGCTTCACAAAATCAGGCAAAGAGTCAAGTATCCAATCTATATCATCGAGCGTCAGGATGGATCGACTGATCGGATACCCGAAGGAGAGCTATCAATGAAATAGCTTGATGACATATGTTAGATGCATTATCATTGCGGAGACCTTGGATCTCTTAACTAGGATGAAGCGCTCAGGTTGGGTATGACGCACTCAAGAGATTCATGCTCAGACAAATCATATATTTCATGTCTCAAGACCTTCAGATTGCTCTAGTGAATAATCTAAAGAAGGTCAACATCACAAGGCCAAGAAACTACCGATCAGATGCTGAAGATCTCCTGATGACTTCAATCATTACAGATCAGAGATAGGAGTAACATATCTAAATTATGATGGTCAAGAACGAATTCTGCTAGTATCCGAACTCAAGAACTATGCAGATACGTTGAAGACCGTTTGTCAGTGCCTCTTGAACAAGGAAAATGAACTAGAAGAGAAGACAGATGCCACCGCGATGGATGACATAGATCGACTCATCTCAAGCAAAATTATTGAGCTGATTGGGGATCGCCTGAAACTGAGGGACATTATAAGACATTACGAGCTGATCTTAGGACTCAAGAAATCTATGCACAAGAGAAAAAAATAATAAGGACTACAACGAGAACGAACACAAAGGGAGAGATTGTTAAATGACTATAATTGTATTCTATTTTTAGTTATTTTTATTTGCGAATTAATTCTAAGATCTCAGGAGTCTAGGTGCTAAAATGTAAATATACCAATGTTTTTTTTTGGTATATATAGGTGTGAGTGGGCTTAATGTTAGTGTAAGATAAGAGAGAAAAATTAGTTGATCATTTTGTACTAATGAGATTTAGCAATATCGAAGAAGAGCATTCAATGAAACCGAGCAACACTTAATTCGGTAATTGAATATGCGCTCTTCGATTAATCCGCTAGGTGTTGGTGAATTTGGACATAACAACTCTTTCTACGAGAAATGGTATCCATCCTCCTGTACTACGCCGTTGAGAGTACACGGCGTGCAAAAATCGATTTTTTAACTTCCTTGAGACTAATGATCAAGCTCCATTATTCTTTCCTCCATCAACGGGGGCCCAACAAAATTCTAGAAGATAGTCCGCAGAGATGCCAGAGCCACACCACCAATACTCGAGGCATAAAGTAACCTCCGAGCTCACCAACATTGAAAAGAAGAGAGCTAAAGCATATCTCCTTGCAAAGACATCTTTTATAAGCCATTCCAGATGACATCTACATTCAGATAGACAGCATGTCGACAACATAAAAGATGTGGGATGAGATCTACAAGATAATGAAGGGAACTAAAGTCGGAGTGAAGGCCAAGAAAGGCAACATTATCACCACGTATGAAGAAACATAGAAGTTGTGGTTTGTTAATTAGTTATCCTTGTAATTGGGGGCGTAACTCGTAATTTTGTTAGTGTAGGACTAGTTTGTAAATATACCACGTATAGAGGTATATATACCATGTACACAACAAAATCAATACACAAGAATTTCAGAAAAATTGAGAAGTATTGAATTCACATTCTAGAGAGGGAAATAAAATTTAAAACTTCCACTCTCTAATCGTTTCTCTCTCCCGATCTTCAAACTCGACATTCGACCGAAGGTAATTCTCGAGATTTCTTATTCAAAATCTAGAATTCATGCTTAGATTGATTGTTAGTTGATTAAGGAGGACCTAACAATTGGTATCAGAGCAGATCGTGATCGCTTTTGGATTGATTTCGTAATTCTAAGATCAAAATTATTTTCCAGATTCTTCGATCGAAAAGTTACGTGAAATGCATTTTGATCTACGTGCTTAATTTTGCGACTTTTGTTGATGATCTTGTTGTTAAAGTGATAGATTATATGTAAGGAATAAATTACGTACTGATTTCAATCGATTAGAACATCTGATTATTTCAGATTTTCGATTTAGATCGATATTTGTGTTTGCGATTGAGTTTTGAATACGATTTGATTTTCTTCATAATCAATATATTTTCCTGTAAAACGTGGTTAATCTTTTGTTTGTTCTTATTCGAACTGTTCCATTGAACTCGAACTGTGTTCTTTGATCGTTTTTTATCGAAAAACTTGGCTCGAAAAATATTTTTCGAATAAGTTTACACCCGAAAAGTTTCTCGATAACTCATACTGTTTTCGTGAGTTTCACTCAAATATAAGACTCGAAAAACTTTTCGATATTTAGTTTTTTGATTTATACATAAATATCTTTTTTTATCGTAACAAAGCATAAATTATTTTTCGACGAATACTGTTTTCGCTAGATAAATATCTAATTTTGACACGAAAAACTTGTTTTTTTATTACAAGTTTTTCGATCTGAAGATTTTCGATCATCTAAATTTTCGAGTAAAAATTTAGCGAAAACATATTTCGATCGAATAATTCACACTCGAAAAACTTTTAGTCAACAATTCGAGTCAAACTTAACGAAACTTTTGATCACTCTTAATTTTACGATACAAATTTTTCGATAAAAGTTTTTGCGATCAACAAAATTATTTGAGAATCTATTTTTCGATAGGATATTCTCTTTGCAAAACCGTTTCGTTCGAAAAATAATTTTCGATAAGTATACCACGAAAAACATATACGATCGAAAATCTTTCTCGATTATAAGGTTTAAAATTTTTCAAATCTGAAAACTTACTGCTCGAAAAATTTTTCGACTACTGAACTTTCATACACACATTTTACACTAATCTTAATTTTTTATGAAAATAAGAAAAAATCGTAATTTTCAAAACTTAAGAAAAATATTTTTCTCTGAATAATCTTCTTCGATACTCAAAATTTTCGATATTAAATTCAAAATTATTTAGCAAAATTTTGAAGTATCAATTCTTATTTCAAATATTATTCGCAATCAAAACAATTCCTCTTTAAAACTGAAAAATAAGTTCGAAAATGAAATTGCTTAAAGTACGAGCCAAACATTACTAACGAAGTTTTTTACTTGTAAAGCACTTTTACCATTTCAATCCCAAACTTTCACGAGATCCTACCAATCAACTTCAAATGGATGCTTACTCACTTAGAAACGACGTCCGCCCTCCAATTCTACAAAGATGCGAATACACCGTATGGAGAAGTCGATTCATGAACTTCGTGGACACAAAAGATCAAGCTACAAATTTGTTAACTTTTATTCAAGAAGGTCTCACTCAATTTGGGTTATCCAAGAAGGCGATGCCACTAATAATCCTCTCATTCCCACCACTAGAAGACTCAAAATTCCTAATGAATACACAGAGGAGGAGCGATTGAGAGTTAAAAGCAGATCTCAAAGCTAACACTTTCTTGATGCAAGACATTCCGAATGACATCTATATAAAAATAGATAGTCTATCTAGTGCAAAGGCTATGTGGGACGAGCTCCACAAAATGATGCAACGGACCGAAGACGGATTCAAGGCTAAGCAAGCGAACATTCCCACCGCTTACGAGTCCTTCAAAGCTAAGACGGAGGAAAACGTCTACGAACTCTATCAACGCTATTTAACTCTTCTTAACGAGATGAGGAAAATAGAAATTTTAAAGACTGGAGGTCAACATCCGATTTCTCTCTTCTCTTCAACGGGAGTGGAAGAAAATATCCATGCAAATTGGTCAAAACAAGGACTTGGACGAATGGATATCCACGCTGTCTTTGATAATCTCGCTCAACAAGATGAAGACATTAGCGAGATATAAAAAGAACTAAAGGGAAAACAGATCAAAGACTCTATAACTCTAGTTTCGGAAAGAAAAACTATTCGATCTCGTAAAGATAAAAGCATCAAATTTTCGAGTTCTTCCGAAGATGAAGATGAATCAGAATCGGATTCAGAGCTCGATATGAAAGAGTTCAAGAAACAATTGGCTCTCATTACTAAAATGATGAGCAAAAAGTTCTATAAAAAGATATCCTTCTCTTCGGCTAATAGAGTTCGGACCTCAAGCTCTAAGCACAAGGAAAGACCGGCCGAGTCGTCAGAATCCAAAAACGCCAAAGAACCGCAAAAATGTTACAATTGTGGAAAGATAGGACTCTTCGCCAGAGAATGCAATCTTCCTAAGAAGAAAGACGCCGATTACTACTCCACGAAATTTCAACTTACCAAACAAAAGGAAGGTGGAGTAGCTCTAATGGCCGAACAAGAGCACTGTCTAGAAGACACAACGGATTGTGACAACGACAATCTAGCTCTCATGGCGTTTCTTAACGATGCCTCAGACGAAAACTCAATTAGGAGGTCCGACGACGACGACAAAGCATCAACCTCATCTCAAGAGGTAGCTACACCCGAATTTACATGTTAGAATCAATAGAATTAGAGGTAGCATCAACCTCATCTCAACCTCATCATGTTAGAATCTTTACAAATTAAATATGCTAACATTAAAAATGAGCGGAGAAGTACAAAAGAATTAGAGGACAGCTAGCCCTTGGTAAAATTAATTTCCAAAAGCAACAAGATAAGAAAGTTCACCTACAAATCTCTTATCTAATGCTAAGGAAACAATAAATAGTTTGAAAATTTCTAGAAATAATTTTAAGGAAATCTCCGACGAACGTAAGAAGCTTTACTCTAGGATTAAGACTTTAGACGATCTTTTAACAAAAAGGGTACAAACAGATCAAACTATTTTTCTAAATTAACCTCATGATATATAATTTTATAATCCTATAGGAGGCTTAAGCTATAACAATCCCTGTAACTTGAAAAATGTAAATGTCAAACAATTATATGATATCCAGTACATGGGCTTAGGATTAACTTCTTTAATGGATTTTACTAACTCTTCCGAAATAATGCCTTAGAAAATTCCAAAAGAAAAGCCACAAATAGGTCTGATATCTCCTTTGACTATACCGATTTGAATAATAGTTACAAGACACGGGAATTAAACTTGTCTAGTGATAATAATTCATTATATCGTTTAGAAGATATTCCTAAAGTCAAGGAAGAAAATTATGATCATTCTAAAAATTCTAATTTCTGTTATATTCCCGTTATTATTAACAAAATAGCTGATTTGAACACTTCCTTAGAGATAGAAAGAAATAATTTAAAAGCAGAAAAGAATGAGCTTTTATTGGAGATACCTAATCTAAAAAATTCCTCAATTTTAAAATCTTGTCCTGATTTTATTTTGAAAGAAAAATCATTAATTAAGGACAAAACCAAATTTAAGAAAACACCTCCCATTATTTTACAAAATATTTTAAAAGAAGAAAAAATCTTTTTTTAAAAAGCGTACAGGGAGGAAAAGAGTCCTTAAATGTTTCAAAGGTGAAATAGATTTTTACTAACTCTTTTTCTACTCCATCCACATGTAGAGTAGTAAAAAGAGTGAAGCATGCAAAGGACAGAGTGCCTAGGATATAACTTAAGAAGAAAATGATAGAAATGACTTATTTTCTAAACTTTCTTCTGTATGAAAAACTAAGGACACTCGTAAGAAGACAGCCGTTTCTAATTTTCATGTTGTTGCTTCAACTTATGCATTAAAATCTATTAACTTTGAAAGCACAAATTTTGAAAACGGCTCAACTTCTAAAAACAAAAACCATCATTCTAAGACAAATGCAAGTCTTAAGTCTCGTACGAAACAAGATTTGGCTATTAAGCAAGCTTATAGCTCGGTACATTATTTTCCTCATCTAAGGTACACAGTCCAAGTACACTCGGCTAAACACCTTAGAAGACTAATTAGAGAAAAGAGTTTCTCATGCACTAAGACTGGTAAGACATTTGTCCGAGCTGAAATTAATCTCCCATGTAAGGTTCACCCTCAATGGATTCCCAAGACACCATTATGCCAACGAAAGCCAACAAGGCCAAGTTGCCTGAAGGGGTACCACTTAAACCAACTACTTCTATGTTGGTTTGGGTACCTAAGAGCACCACAATGGTTAAGGAACAAAAAATGAACAAACCTTACTTACTAAATCTGTTAATCCGAGATGACCCATTAATAAGTGGGTACCTAAGTCTCTGTAAATCTTTCTATGCAGATCCATCATGTGTGGTATCTAGATTCCGGTTGCTCCATACACATGACGGGAAATCAAAAACTGTTTAGCAACTATCAACACCGTTACAACTGAAAAAGTCAGATTCGGTAATAACGATTCAACTCCAATACTAGGCTTTGGAGATATCCTTCTGATGAATCTGACAATCAAAGATGTCTGTTATGTCCAAGGTCTTAAACACAACCTGTTCAGCATAGGACAATTCTGTGATAAAGGGTTTCAAGTGGTGTTTCTAGCTTATCAGTGCAGAATTTTAAATAGTCAGAATTAATAACTTCTTACAGGATCTCGAAGATCTAATCTATACACCATCAATCTGACAACAGTACGACCTTCGGCAGCTGTTTGCCTCATATCACAAACTACAATCAAGAGGAATAACTTATGACATCAACGGCTATCTCATATAAATCTCAAAGCTCTTCACAAGCTCTTTATTAAAAAGTTTGTCAACGGTCAACTAACTATTTCCCTTCGTGAAGAGCATCACTGTTCGGCTTGTCAAATGGGAAAAATGAAGCGAGCGTCACACAAACTCAAACAAGTAGCTTCCACATCTCGACCTTTGGAATATGACACATGGGCCTTTGTGGACCAATGAGAACACAAAGTATCAATAGTCGTAAGTATGTGCTAGTAATTGTAGACGATTATTCTCGCTACACTTGGACAAGATATCTCCGAACTAAAGATCAGACTGGATACCTTATAATAAGCTTTGTGAATACAACTCAGAATATCATGCAAAAGAAGATCCAAGTAATCAACACTGACAATGGGACTGAATTCAAGAATCGTCGTCTCAGCAATTACTATCAGTCACTTGGAATTATTCAACAATTTTCAGCCGCTAAAACGCCTCAACAAAATGGCGTCGTGGAACGGAAGAACCGGACTTTAGTTGAAGTTGCAATAACAATGTTAATACATTCCGGTCTCCCTCACATTCTATGGGCTGAAGCAGTGAGTACAACGTGCTTTACGCAAAAAATCGGACGATTATTCACAAACGCTTTGAAAAGACGTCGTACGAGATAATAAATCAAAGGATTCCGAATGTCTCTTTCTTCAAAGTCTTTGGGTGCAAATGCTTTGTAGCCAACGATCGAAAGCATCGAAGCAAGTTCGACCCTAAAGCAATTGAAGCCGTCTTTAATGGATATTCATCCACTTCTAAAGCAAACCACGTCTATATCAAGTCTTATCGTACTATTTTAGAAAGCTACAATGTCACTTTTCATGAAGTGACCAATCTGGCTTATAAACAAAATAGTTCAGAACCCTGGGCTTATAGGTGTGTTGGCACAAAGTCAACAAATTCCGACAACATTTACCTCAACGTCAGAAGAAGCGATTCCCGCTGATTTGGAAGATTTGGATTTCCTCTTTGAACATTTTTATAGTAACGAGTCTCAAATACCTGCTTCATCTCATTCTATACCAAGCATCACACCTTCTCCTTATACGGTAGAAATTACAATTGAGATTCGAACCCTCAAACTCCGACGAATGTTCCAGATTCTCCAAATTCTGAATCTTCAACTAGTGCTGCAACTCTTCCAATTCAACTTCAGAATTGAATTTCCCTATTACGAATGATCAACATAAAAATTCAGGATGTCTAGACCTACATATCAACGATGGATCTACTTCGGATCTACATATCAACTTCAGAATTGAATTTCCCTATTAAGTGGACTCGAGCTCATCCTATCACCCAAATAATCGGTGATCCTTCAAGTGGAGTACGCACTAGGACATCTACACAAAGCGGACTATTCACGTGCTTCTTAAGCCAAAATGTACCACTTAAGGTAGCTGAAGCCCTTAAAGACACGGATTGGGTGATCACAATGCAAGATGAACTCAACCAATTCGAGCGTCTACGAGTTTGGACACTATTTCCTCGACCGCATGGCAAAACAATTATAGGAACTAAATGGGTTTTCTAAAATAAGAAGAACGAGAACGGTGAAATTATCAAGAATAAAGCACGACTCGTAGCCAAGGGGTACAATCAACAAGAAAGTATTGACTACGATGAGACATATGCTCCGGTTGCTCGTATTGAGGCTATTCGATTATTCTAGCATATGCGGTTCCTAAAGACTTCAAAGTCAATCAAATGGACATCAAAACCGCCTTTTTCAACGGAATGTTAAAGGAAGAAGTCTACATCGCTCAACCCAAAGGGTTCGTGCACGAAAATCATCCTGATTATGTCTATCGATTGGAAAAATCTCTCTACAGACTAAAACAAGCCCCTCGTGCTTGGTATGATGTTCTGAGCGAATTTATAGTAAAATCCAACTTTATAAGAGGAACAATCGATACGACACTTTTCATCAAAAACAAGGCAAGGACTTGATGATTGTTCAAGTATACGTCGATGACATCATCTTCGACTCGACAAATGAACGACTCTGTCAGAAATTTGGTGATCTAATGAAAACCAAATTCGAGATGAGCTTAATGGGCGAACTCCAATTTTATCTTGGGTTACAAGTCAAGCAACTCGAAGATGAAATATTCATCAGTCAAACCAAGTTTATCCGAGATATTCTGAAGAGATTTAATCAAGACAAGAGCACACCTAGGAATACTCTCATGTCAACAAACTGCAAATTGGATGCTGATCCTTCTGGCAAGGCAAACAACATCACAACCTATCGAAGTATTATCGGATCTCATCTCTATTTGACGTCAAGCCGACCCAACATCATGTTCGCCAATTGTCTTTGTGCTCGTTTTCAAGCTGACCCGAATGAGTCCCATATGCACGCGGTCAAGCGAATTCTACGCTATCTCAAAGGAACTCCCAAGTTAGGGCTATGGTATCCTAAAGACACATATTTTAGATTAATTGGCTATATTGACACTGATTATGCAGGTTGTCGAATGGACATAAAAAGCACGTCTGGCGGAACACAATTTCTAGGCAATAAGTTGGTCTGCTGGTCCTCCAAGAAACAGCATTGCGTGTCAACATCGACGACCGAGGGGGAGTACGCGCGGCTACCAGTTGTCGCTCACAGGTTCTATGGATGCGGACACATCTACGCGACTACGGGTTTGAATATAATAACATTTCCATTTATAGTGATTCTCAAAGTGCTATAGCAATTACTTGCAATCATGTTCATCATTCACGCATGAAAGACATAGATATTTGCTATCATTTTTTAAAAGATCACGTAGAAAAAGGCACCATAGTATGTATTTTGTTAAAACGGAGCTTCAACATGCAGACTTATTCACTAAGGCATTGGATGAAAAACGATTCCAATTCCTTATTGCTAATTAGGCATGTTGAGTCTCAATCTTAATTGAAATGTGCCTCACATGCTCTATTATGCTTCTGTATGATATTATGTGTGCTTGTTGATAGTTCTTGCTATATCTATGTTTCAAATTTTTTATATAAGATAAATAAAAATAAAATAGTACATCTATATATAATAATAATAAAAACATAAAAAAATAAAAAAAAGGGGGATGATGATAATTTTGCCTATTTGGAACTACTGAAAAATATATCTCTTTGATATATATTTAGTTCTTTGCTTAAAAATTCATGTGACATTCTTTTATTCAAAGCGTTTCGTTTGTTTTACTAGACACAAAGCCACATCATAAATGTGAGAATTTGAGCCTCAATATTTTTTTAGTAGGTCACACTCCAAAAGTCTATCTCTTGATTTGTACTAGCCTCATTCTTGCTTTTGTGTTAGTTTGTCATGAAAATGATAAGGGCAAAATTAAGAAATTCCTCACTTGGCCCAAATTATCAATTCTTTATTATTTTCTCTAGAGATCCCTTTTGAGCCTTCTCCGACATTTGTTTTCCTTTGAAACCCGATTTAGCCTTCAACCTTATTCATAAGTTTCGCGGTTGCTCAATCAAGAAAAAGAGGGGGAGAGAAAACGAGATGCACATGATGAATTTCTCAATCTTAATAAAAGAGAAACATGGATCTCGTTGTGAACTTCTCCTAGATAATCTCGTATAATCAAGAGAAGCACCTCGAAGTGAACTTCTCCAACGATAATCTAGATCTTATATAGAGAAAACGAGAAGAGGAGCACGGCCTTGGGTTCGAATTCCATAACTGTGAAATCTTCGAGAGGAACACGGTCTCGGCCCACAAAAGAAGATCTCATCTCTCAAAGCTTCGTAAAGCAGAAGAGTCTCATCTTGAACAAGTGCAGAAGAAAAGAAAAGAAAAATGAGCAGAAATGAATTTCAAAAGGGCCCCTGGAATTGAAGAATTTTTAAACTCACTAATCCCAAAAATATCCTACCATTTTAGTCAGAGCCTAAAAATAATCGCTTCAAAGTCCCTTTGATTCAAATTGTTGGACTTTCACTTGCTAAGTTGATCAAATATGCGGCGATAACAAATATATTGATATAATTTTGTCGTGTTGATATGAGTGTTATATCTTCTAAATATTTCCATGATAAAAATAATTTGAGTACTATGAGCGAAACTAGTGAGAGTTGTTAAAACGATTCATACTATGATCTTAGAATATTAGTTTAGTTACATGATTTTACGGAAAATTAGTATTCAATACAGAAAATTAGTATTCTATGCGTAATAATGTTCAAAATGGACAATCTGACACCAAAACAAAATATTTTTGAAAATATTTTCGCACATTTTTAAATGCATTAAATACATGCAGTTGTTCAGAATTGATAAAATGCGAAATTTTTTAAAAATACAAAATTTTCATGAATGCTGAATTGATTAAATCCGTTACTTGTGCTTATATAGTAAATTTTCATATGCAAAATTGTATTAAATATGTGCTAAAGATTAAACGTGCATTTGTTGAGGGGGAGTTTACACGAAATTTTGTTATTATCTCCTAAATGATTTACTTTCAATCACAACTTCTAATATTTTTTTATGTATCACATAATATTTTGAGCTCATTCGAGGAGTCAAGTGTTGAATTTCATCACAATTGGGAGATAATTGCATTTATTTCAGAAATACAGGGAGCCTTATGAAATTTCCTTTTAGGTTCACAAGTAAAAGATTAAATTTTTTTCGTTAAATCTGACTTGATTTTTAACGAAAGCCCAAAATATTTTTTCGGCCCAAAGCCCTTTAAACTTTACTTCATCGAAAAGTATTAATATAACTTTTGCGATCGAAAAACTCATTCTCACGCAACAAAATACAGTCGAAAAACTTTTTGGTTTCTCCAAACTCTTCGGCGATTTAACAAAACTCTTCAATCTTCCTCGATTTTCCTCGCCGAATTTGAAGGTAGAAACCAGTTTCGGATCATCTTTCCGTTCACAAACGCACGAATTGCGATAGTTTTTCAAAATCATTCGACGAAGATCTGTAACATCGCGACTTTTTCGACTGAAACATCTTAAAAACTCAAAATTAACGTGTTAAACTCGACCATTCTGATTTCAAGCGTGATATTTGGTTTCACAACTGATTTCCAATCATTCCAAGTCCAGATTTAACTCATGATTTACCCAGATATCGTCATTTGCATTTTTAAGCGTTTACTGTTTGATTTCAAACTTTTTCGATCGAAAATGTTCTTATCGCAAACAGTGCCATCGAAGAACTTTTGTTTCCGTTAAGTTTTACTCGATCGCAAAACTCAGCGGTGAAAACTTTATGTTTTAGATATGTTTTTTATTGCATCGTAAAACGTCGCGGCGAAAACTTTAGTTTTCGATTATGTTTTATGCGATGACAAAAATAAGAGGCGAACCTTAAGTTTTTCGATACATTTTTATATGATCGCAAAACTACGCGGCGAAAAAATGAAGTGTTTCGACAATATCTTATTCGATCGCAAAATTACTCAGCGAAAAACTTTAGTCGGTCGTAAAAATCAGCGATGAAAATATTGAAATTTTCGATAAGTTTTTATTCGATCGTAAAACTTAGCGTTCGAATCGCATAAAAACATGCTGAAAAGACTTAGAAAAAATTTCAAATTTTTTTTGCCTAAGTCTTTCGATAATAAACACTAATACTTAGAAAAATTTTTCTAAGTCATTTTCGCCATCCACAATTACTTAGTAAAATTTGCATATGATTATTTCAATCTAATAAATTTTATTTTTTCTTTTCAGAGGTGGCTCATCAAGAGTGCTCCCACATCTACTCTTCTGACGAATTGCTGACGGTCCACGACAACAACTACCAATTGGACCTCGCCACCTTTCGGTGTCCGGATGAAGTAATAATATACATCCTCAAGGGATATCCTCTATGGCCAGCTCTAACCATGACAGCCTCTGTCCAAATGGTCTATCTCCAGCAGTTATGGGAATGCATGAGGAGCTACATCGTTGGCGATGACGTGCAATACACAACGAAGATCAATAAAAAACACGTCATCATTGACAATAACCTTCTGGGCATGGTGCTCGATCTACCACATCACGAAGTCTACGACCAACTACCAACATATGCGGTGATCGTGGAGGATATGCTTCGGATGGGATATAAGCCACAATTGGCCAACTTCCAGAACATCGGGATCCCACATCCATGGAGAACATTGTTCGGCATCATCAAATGCCTCTTCCCAAAGCACTCCGGATTCGACAAGGCGACGGGAACATCCTCCGAATCTTCCACGGAGTCGTCTTTTTGAAGAAATACGATGTGGCCCAGCTAATTTGGAACGACTTAGCGGACCAAATGCATCAAAGGGAAACGAAGTCAAATGCGAAGTTTCTCCCTTATGTCCGGTGGTTCCCGGTGTTGAACTCCCACCTCGTGAAAGTACATCCGGAGATCCCACGTCTGCCACCCGTTGGAGGTTATATACCGCCGAGGCTGCGGTTCTTTCAGAACTAGAAGACATTCGATCTAGCGCTCCAACTGATGCTGATCCCATCGACAAGGCCTACCAAGATTATTGCCAAGACAACTCCATCACGGAGGCAATGGTACGGTCCGTCGATCAGGCTCCGATGTCTTCTCAACGAGAATCATTTGTGGAGACACACGAGCCCGAAGTCGCGGCTCAAGAGATCGAAACACCGGCTATTGAGCCAGAAGGTGTCACTCCACAAGCCGAATCTCCTGAGGCCACCGAGTCTGATGTGGAATGCAGACTACAACGAAGGGGCTCATGCCGACAACTTATCTCTGCCCCTTCTGCATCTCCTTCTACACAAATGGCTTCGATGACATCTCCTCCACCATCATCGGTACAGACAACCACACAGGTTCACATTGAACCTGTTTTAACATCCATAGAGATGATACATTCAGTATCATCTCAAGGATTGGATGAAATCCCCATTGGACCCCCGACATCTTCGGAGAAAACAATGGGCCAACCCACCGCTTCTGGGTTGTTAATGGATGTCCTTAGACGTTCCGGCATCACAAGTCCTCTCTCAGGCGGCACATCACAAGTCCTCCCTGGCCCCACTTCGACACCACCTATTATTGTGACGGAGTAACATTTACAAGACGCCCTCTCCACAGCTATCAATTCTCTTGAAGACCGGCGTATAGAAAGGATGCTACACTCCATTGAGACTTCTCGACGGGATACCGGGAATGTACCAGTCCAGAAGCAGCTCCGTCCGAAGCTCACACCACACCCTTATCCTTACCACTACTAACCATCACCATACAACCCATCTTAACCACTTCATCCCAATCACCTTCCCTCATCAACCCATATATCATACCAATAACCCAGCTTCACGACATCCCCATCTCTCGCCTACTAGCCCTTGAGAAGAGGACACCGGATGGTGAGAGTCTCTACTAACGACTAGTAGATGAACCCGAACCGCCTGCTCAAACGCGTTGCCGTGAAGAAAGCTCCCGCACAAAGCGAAGACATGACGATCCCGATGATCCGGATCGTCATGAAGGGGAGAAAAGGCAAAGGACCACAAGAAGCGGCCGTGGTCAGAGTCGAGAAAAGCAAATATCGACTCGTGAAGCTGGAGGTTCATCCACCAACCCACAAACCACACAACCCACTACTCGCCAACAAACAACCACAACATCCACCACCCCACACACAAACACTACCTCCCACAAGTCCAAATCCAATCCTGACCTCCAACCTCCTCCCAAACCAGCCACAAGCAGTCGTTTACGATCCACATGCGATTGTAGATAATTACATCTTAAACGAGAAGTGGCTGACGCAATGGGAATAAGAGGAAGCTGCTCAAGCCAGGCTTTCTAATGTGAGATTTTTCCTACAACAAGCTTCGGTAGATTTTGTGCTTCTTGAAGACGAAGAACTTTAGGAAGGCGAGAACTACAACTCCGCACTCCTTGAACTTCCATCAGGCATTGAGTCGACTCCCCTCCTCGCTTATCAAAGGGGACTGTCAGAATTGAGACGCCTTGGGAGAACGTACGGATTGAAGTTCCGTTGATTGAAGATATAAGGAAGCAGATTTGGAGGGCTCCAAATCGCATCCAGAAGCTAAATGAGCTGAATTTACGGGGCATCTACCACTGGAAAGAAAGGAAGAAGATGGAGCACATCTTCATGCTGACCTACCTCGGTCCGGATCGAAGTGGCGTCCCAACGGATCAGCTTAGAAGAAATTTCAGAGACAAGCCACCGATCCTTGAACTCGTGGGCGTACCGCACACGGCAGGAAGCTATCCAACCCCGATATACCACATCGAGCAATGGGACAACGGCCATACTCGAGAGGAGATAGACGAAAGCTATCTGTCGTTCCTTCCACCAGACAAAGTGTATCGTCTGTTTCAGATGTACAAAAGAAAATACCAGACGCCCACTGGTTATATTAAGAAGGAAGGACTTGAGAGGTTAAAGAGGTTCATGGTGCGGCAAATAAAGTTCCACACCACACACGACCTTCAAATTGCCGTAGAAAACAATATGAAGAAAACATGGAGTCTCCACTCATGAAAGGCTTCCCGCTGAACGACTTCCCAGAGAATTACACCTTTAAGAAGCCAGGTCTCGCCATCACATATTGGAATCCAATTATTGGAAAGACGAGAGCGATGATGAAGTCTGAAGTTCACAAATTCTGTGACGGGACGTTGAAGCTCGTGAGGAAGAACATCGAGACGAGGTTGGTGGAGATCACTGAAGAAATGATCTTGGTGGACCTTGGTGAAGAAGAGGCCCCGCTCCTAAATGAGCTTCTGGATGCTATAAACGAAAGACTGGAGCTGAGAAATGTTGTCCGACACTACGAGACAGCATTGGGATTGAAAAGATCGTTCGACGCCCGACAAGGATAAACAGAGCTGAATAGAAAACAAGCATAAAGGGGGGATTGAAGAAACATAGAAGTTGTGCTTTGTTAATTAGTTATCCTTGTAATTAGGGGCGTACCTCGTATTTTTGTTAGTTCAGGACTAGTTTGTAAATATACCATGTATAAAGGTATATATACCATGTACACAACAAAAATCAATACACAAGAATTTCAGAAAAATTGAAAAGCGAGATAAACCATCGGGGAGACCTATGGAGGTAATACTCGAGATTTCTTATTCAAATATCTAAATTTCATGGTTAGATTGATTGTTAGTTGATTAAATATGACCTAACAGCGTACGATTCTTTCAAGACCAAAGCGAGATAAAACATCGGGGAGACCTGTGGAGGTTCCTTACTTTGATTAGCGAGATGAGGAAGATCAATGTCTACAGGACAAACATGGAGCTTAACATCGAATTCATTACATCTCTGTTACTTGAGTGGAAGAAGATTGACACACAAATTAGGGAGATTGATGACCTAATGATATAGATATTTACAGCATCTTCGACAACCTCGCACAACACTCTGAAGATATTAGTGAGATCACCGATGACTCGAAGGGAAATGAGGTGGTTGATTCCCTCGCCCTAGTAACCGAAAAAAACCTCAAGAGGAGCACAAAATCGTACAAAGAAATGTCGGTGAAACCCCAAAGCGCACCATCAAAGAAAACTGTTGGGAAAGGAACACGGTTTGTACCCGAGACGCAACGCCCCGGGATACGGTGCAGAATAAAATTTTTTCCGGGTTCCTTCGCAGCTCGGATCGAAAACTCTAATCACGTTGACACGTAATAGGGCGGGTCATACCCGTGAGAGATTACCTTTGAAGCGAGTGGCAGCTCCTCGTCGATTGCGTCGTCGGCCGCGGTCGTGTTGGGTATCGTCTAGATCGTCACACCGACCTCGCAGTGTACCACGGTTTCGATTCTCCGAAGATGGCTAGAGAGAATTGATCCGTCGCTCGGGAGAGTGGTTTGAGTTTGTGTGTTCGTGTTTCGATTTTCGGGTCGAGAAATTTCGCGTCGATTCTCTTCCCGTTTACCTTTTTTTTTTTTACGAGGGTCTCACGCTTATTTATAGTAGGGGAGGACGAAATTTTCAGCCCTAAACAAGGCTAAAATCTCGAAATATTTGTTCCTAATATGAGAGATATTCTTGCCAAATTATCTCTCCTAATTGAATTCAAAATTCTATTAAAGGAACATACTATAAATAGAAAATTAACTAAGATATTAACATATCTTCAAATATGGTAAATAAATTTCGAAATTTATATAAAATATAAATTCGAATTTTAGTTTTAATATATAATATTCCAAATATTTTTATTACCATATTTGTAAATTACGAAAATACCCTTTAAGGCATTTTTCGAATTTCTCGGCTTAGGGTTGAATTCCAATTCTTCCCTCAAGTCTTTCTAAGCACTTAGCCAAGCCTAAGTCTTAATGACCCCGAGGCCCAATAAGGCGTGGCATAACGACCCGAGGCCAGTTAAGGCCCAAAACACAATCTCTCCTTCTCGGTACACATTGATAATCCTTTTTAAGCCCGACTCTGTAGGTTCCACTCAATCGGCAAGGGAGGAATCCAAGAGTCCGGTAGGTGCCTAGCCAATCCCGCAGTACCGGACAGATCCCGACTTGAGCACGAATTTCGAACTAGTCTCATTCCAGAACCTAACTATTGATTATAGTACTAAGTACAAACCCTTCAGCTGTGTCCCGATCGAGTGAGAGCCATGGTATTTGTCAAACTCACTAAACTCGATACTATGATAAAATGACACGAGGCAAATTACCAAACTACCCTCCATGTCTAACATGAGTTAGTTTAATACCTTGGCCAAGGATTTTGTAATTTCCCGTCGTCATTCTCATAAGACACTTATCTCGATTACTTGCGAGACTGTGAATCCGTACTCCGCGGTCTAAACCCGGCAATCACAAATATCCATCAAGACCGCATATGTCCCGCTGACCCATGCAATAGCAAATCGGATATAGCGAAACCAGTGATAGTCAAGACTTTAAAGTCAACTCCGTCAAAGCCCCTTTCGGTCTAAGGTTCAAGCAGATTACTATAGTTTTGTCGTCGATCATTGACACTCCTTGAGTAATAAGCCATGTTTGATCGTACGACCTGCGAGTCAGTGTCCATGAAACGATTCAATCCCTTGATTCGACTCGTATCACAAGTCATGACTTCCGCTTCCAAGCGGTATATCGGCACACGGTAAGTCATCTACAAATAAGCCATGATTGGTTTTCCAGCACCCAACTGAAACCTAAGGCTTATGGACATTTTATGTTCGAGGTTAAGAGTCCACTGGTGCCTTCCTCTCTCGTACCCATCGAAAACAGTGACTCAACTCGACACATTTGGATTTATTCATTTATTGCATTACCCGATGCTAAGTAAAGAACTCATATAACCAATAAACGAATAATGCATTTATTAATACGCAAAACAATGTTTGATTACATTGACAATCGAATGATAAATAAGCGAATGCCCTATACATATCCAATCCTCGTATAGCATTCGAGGGCATATCCCTAACAATCTCCCACTTGCACTCAATGCCATGCGCTGTTGTATCTAATACCCATCTTCTCGAGATGTTTGTTCAGCACTGCCTGAGATAAAGGCTTGGTGAATGGGTCGGCCACGTTGTCCGCAGTCGCAATCTTCTGGACGGCTATGTAGCCACTCTCAACGAATCCACGTAACACGTGGTATTTTCTTTCTATGTGTTTGGATTTACTGTGAGATCTTGGTTCCTTCGCTTGCGCGATTGCACCACTATTGTCGCACCACAGTGGCAGTGGTTTTTCGGCAATCGGAACCACTTGCAGTTCTTCCAAGAACTTTCTCATCCAAACTCCTTCTTTAGCTGCCTCTGAGGCGGCTATGTACTCAGCCTCGCAGGTGGAATCAACAGTTGTGCTCTGCTTGGAACTTTTCCAAGATACTGCTCCACCGTTGAGTGTAAAGACGAAACCTGAAGTGGATTTTCGGTCGTCCACGTCTGACTGGAAATCTGAATCCGTATATCCTTCCACTTCTAATTCTCCATTTCCATAGACCAGCATCATATCCTTTGTTCTTCTAAGATACTTGAGGATATTCTTGACTGCTGTCCAGTGTTCTTTACCCGGGTTGGCTTGAAATCGACTGACTACGCTCACAGCGTATGCTATGTCCGGTCGCGTGCAAAGCATTGCGTACATCAAGCTACCCACTGCGGATGCATAGGGGATTCCATTCATCTCTTTTCTATCTGCCTCACTTTGAGGACACATAGCTTTGGAGAGATGTATCCCATGCCCCATAGGTAAGAACCCTTTCTTAGAATTGTCCATGTTATATCGTTTCAGGACCTTTTCTAAGTATAGGGCTTGGGAGAGCCCTAACATCTTATTCGTTCTATCCCTATAGACACGAATTCCTAGGATTTAGGTCGCTTCTCCCAAGTCTTTCATGGAGAATTCGGTCGAAAGCCATGCTTTCACCATGGAGAGCATCCCAATATCGTTTCCTATCAAAAGGATGTCATCGACGTACAATACGAGGAACGATATCTTGCTCCCACTGCTTTATGAATCTGTAGCTCTTAACTACTTCATCAAACCGAAGATTCCAGCTCCTAGAGGCTTGTTTAAGTCCGTAAATTGACTTATTCAATTTGCATACTTTATGAGCATCCTTTTGTGATGTAAAACCCTTTGGCTGTTCCATATATATTTCCTCCTTGAGGTATCCATTTAGGAACGCGGTTTTCACATCCATCTGCCAGATCTCATAAGCGTTATACGCTGCTATCGCAAGTAATATCCGAATGGACTTCATCATCGCAACGGGCGAAAAGGTTTCCTCATAGTCAATTCCTTCTTTTTGACTATAACCTTTCGCTACAAGCCTAGCTTTGTATGTATCCACCAGTCCGTCTGATCCAATCTTTTTCTTGAAGATCCACTTACACCCAGTGGGTCTAAAACCATCGGGGAGATCAACAAGTGTCCAGACCTGATTTTCGTGCATTGAATCCATTTCGACTTGCATAGCTTCAAGCCATCTTACGGAGTCTATATCCGTCATTGCCTAGTCATAGGTAGCGGGGTCGTCCCCGACGTTACCCCCCGTCGCCGCATCCCCGTGCTCGACGTGTACCATTCCATATCTCTCAGGCTGGCGAGATACTCTACCAGACCTGCGCAACTCTGATTGCGTCTTGGACTGCTCTACGGTGTCTTCTAACAGTGGAGTTTGTGAAATCGTTTCTGTCGTTTCTCCAAGAGTTACTTCACGACCCACTCCACCTTCTCGAACGAACTCTTCTTCGAGAAAGTGAGCCTGAAGGGCTACAACGATTTTCTGATCGTCGTGGAAGTAAAATTGGTATCCCATGGAATCCTCAGGATACCCGACAAAACGTCTTTTCACAGCTCTCGATTCCAATTTTTCTGTCTTGAGCTTTTTCACAAAAGCGGGGCAACCCCATATTCTTATGTAGTTCAAGCTCGGCCTTCTACCAGTCCATATTTCATAAGGGATCTGGTCGACAGAACTAGAAGGGATTCGGTTTAAAACGTGTGTTGCGGTTAATAACGCATGACCCCACCGCAACAGTGGCAGGTCTGTGTAACTTAGCATTGATCGAACCTTGTCCAACAGCGTTCGATTTCTGCGTTCGGACACACCATTTAATTGTGGTGTTCCCGGCGGTGTCATCTGTGAAATGATCCCGTTCTCTTTCAAGAACTCGTCAAACTCGAGACTCATGTACTCGCCACCTCGATCAGATCGAATGGCCTCTATATGATTCCCAGTTTGTTTTTCTACTAAAGCCTTATATTCCTTGAACTTATCAAGGGCTTCAGACCTGTATCTCATAAGATATACCTTCCCAAATCTTGAATGATCGTCGGTGAAGGTAATAAAGTAGTGGAAATTACCTCGAGCCGCTTCCCCGAATGGCCCACAAACATCTGTATGAATCAAAGTGAGAAGTTCTGTGGCTTAATGGGCTTGTCCGAATTTTTCTTTCTAATCGACTTCCGAGTCTTATAAGTCGCAACAAGAGCCACTTCCTTTCCCTTTATCTTTTTCATCTGAGTTTGGGCCATTGACAACTGGTTCATCAACTCAGTTAATGTCATCTCAACCCTATTCAGATTATAATTCACAATGAAGGGATTAAAGGAAGCCGGCAGTGACTGGAGCACGAGATCGTTTTGGAGCTCATTGTCCAAGAGGAAGTCGAGTGCATCGACTCTCTCGATCAAACCGATCATTTTCAGCACATGTTCTCTAACGTTGCTGCCCTCATCCATTTTGCAATGAAACAGTTGCTCTGTCAAAGAGTAGTGAGCACTTCTGGAGTGTTCACCAAAGAGCTCCTTCCATTTTCAAGTGGCTTCGCTGCAACTCATTGCTCATGGATAGGAGTATATAGCCCTTGACCTTTGGCTCGTCTATTTGCCACTTGACATACGCAGCCCGGTCGTCGTCACTCACATCAGTCCCTGGGACTTGCGGTGTAGGGGAATCGAGGACATAAGTCAAAGACTCCATACCTAGAACTATCCTGAGGTTACGGAGCCAGTCCACGTAGTTTGGTCCTACCAAACGGTTCTTTTCAAGCAGCATGTTTAAAAGATTCGTCATAGTAACTAGAAAGAAAATAACTCTGCAGAAGATAAAGATCACATAGTTAGGTTTATTCTATCATTCATCAAGCGTAAACATGGACTTTTCGTTTCGCTTGACTCCCACTATTTTTCTCGAAAATTCTATTCTCCCGATTTAAGAATTTCGGAAACTTCGTTGAGTAGTCTCATAGTGGAGTTGAGGTCCCCAACTCGATTAGACATGCCTCAGCCTTTAACGCAATAATTGGCCTGCCTAATCGATCGAAGTCGAGTTTCACTCGACCCCATCCTATGAGTATTTCAACTAGCTTTGTCTCAGTCAGTGACCCTCACGGCTAACCCTGCATTTTGGGTATAACTGTCTAAGTGCAACCTAATCAACTTATGCTCTAACCGCACATTTGAATTCTGCCTTACGGCCTTACGCTTCGTGGGGCGGAATATGCTATGGTGAGCGTCGTCAAACGAACCCGAAACGCTAATGTTAGGGCTTAATGTACGGCGCCAACTTACTCGGAACAAACCGTACAAACTCCCTAACACCAGACATCTCAAGCATGATAGAAGACAGGAACCCAATTCCTTTTCTCACTTAGTATTTATCAAACGGGAGAAAAAACCTTTTTCACATAAGACCACATAAAGCATGCATATCATTTCACAAATCGACGCGCACGTAAGTAGTAAATAAACCCTAGGAAAATAAACTACAAGGCAACACGAACGGGTTATTTATATTCTAGCCCTATTACGTGAATTATGTGTATGTGGCTTCAAAAAATCATCGGTTCTCCGTATGGGCTTTGAAGTCGACAATCGCCCTTCATCATTCGAACGACCTCCAAGTCGTCGATCGTCCACCAAGTCATCTTCTCCCGGGGAGTCGTCAACCGTCGAACAGCTTCGTGTATTCTAAACTAAGCCTAATCTAATAAAGACCTTGAAGTACAACACGGGGGGATCATCAGTCCCAAACAACCCGTAAAAGACAAATACAACCCGGGGGGACTAGGACCTTAACAAATAACTCGGAAAACCAAATAGAAATCCTAAACCCGTAAGTGTGCCTTAAATCATAATCATAACGAGCACGTTGACAATTTCATGAATTCTAACCAAAACCAACAATTTGGGCCTTAAATGGACCAAGCCCGATAAAAAGGCCCGTTAGGGTTTTTGGGCGAAAAACCTTAGGCGGCCGTCTGTCCCGGAGGCTGCAGTTTCGTGCGGGTACGCGGCTGTCCATGCGGTTGCGCGACTGTCCGCGCGCCGTTGGCGCTGCCGTCAGAGGTGGCACCACCATCGGACAGCAGTGTGCCGCTGCCTGAGGCAATGGCGCGGTGGTTCGCGTCTTCGTTGCCCGAACCCGCGGCAGCGGATACGCCGTCGCACGGCGCGGTTGCGCGTGCGGCTGTGCGGCTGTCTGCGTGTCACAGCGTCTCGACGGTGGTGCCTTCGACCCCGTCGAGCGGTATGGTGGTCGTGGGTTGGCAAGCGACGCATCAAGCAGCCCCACGCGACAGCATTGGGATTGAGGAGATCGTTCTACGTGCGACAAGGATAAACGAAGCTGAAGAGAAAACAAGCACAAAGCGGGAGATTGAATAAACATATAAGTTTTGCTTTGTTAATTAGTATCCTTGTAATTGGGGGCGTAACTCGTATTTTTACTAGTGTAGGACTAGTTTGTAAATATACCATGTATAGAGGCATATATACCATGTACACAACAAAAATCAATACACAAGAATTTCAAAAAAATAGAGAAGTATTGAATTCACATTCTAGAGAGAGAAATACAACCAGAAACTTCCACCGAAGGCAATTCTTGACATTTCTTATTCGAAAATCTAGAATTCATGCTTAAATTGATTGTTAGTTGATAAATAGGACCTAACATAACTTTTTTGGATTGTATCAATGTCTCCCGATCTTCAAACTCGATATTCGACCGAAGGCAATTCTTGACATTTCTTATTCGAAAATCTAGAATTCATGCTTAAATTGATTGTTAGTTGATAAATAGGACCTAACATAACTTTTTTGGATTGTATCAATGTCTTCTCGAGCAGCGGTGCTTCTTTGACCCTTTGATCTTCGAGTAGTGCCCCTGTTGGAATTGTCTCAAGTCTTTTCCTTAGCTTGTCTCGGATGATCTTCAACGTTCCATTACAGAACTTCGCCACATCTGATGCTATGAGGGCTTGTATCTACCGTTTCCTTTGTTGGAAATATGTGACAACAAGTTCTGGGTCCAAGAAGATGTAGTTTTCCCCGAGGTTTGCTGAGGGTTCAGCGTTGTTGAGTGGCTTGGTTAGGTTCACTTTCTTCATGTTGCTTTCCAAGGCTACTTGAAAGTCGATAGTGGAGAAGTATTTGACTTGTCTTAGCATGTACCGTTTGAGCCTTTCGAACCCCGCTTTTTGTTTGAAGGTGTTGAGGGTAAAGTTCCGATGCATGTTGTACAGTTGGTACACTTCGTCCAAAGGGAGGTAAGGATGATCGGCCTTTGTTATCTTCTCTCTAGCCTTGGTTGCCCTCTCGATAACGAAGATGGCACTGGGGAATCGTCCAGTCGTGTGCTCTACATCTATGATAGGGTCCTTGTTCTTCTGCTGTGTCATGTATTGCTCCTTGGTTAGGGAGCTTGTGCTCGCCATTTTCATGAGCATGTACACGTGCTGGAATCCCTCATATGTACCATTGAGGTGTGTTAGGACTCGCATATTGAGTTCGTCAACCCTCAGTATTTTCCTCTCGTCTCTCCAGATCCTTGGGTAGTAATCTTCAAGGAACGATGCCTTGATTTTCTTCTTATTCCAAGGTGTCTGCTTCTTCTTGAAGTTAATTACCTCTTTCTCGGGTAATTGGTAGTAACAACGATCTGGGAGATCCAGAAGTTCCCTCTCGTGGTATACGCCTTGATCTTCCTCCTCTGGCTCGATCAGATATATGGCGGGCACCCCCTTGCTTTTGAAGTATCGCACGATTTCTAGTCAAAGGCGGGCTTTTTATTCTATCTTTGTTTGGTCAGTAACTCTTCCTCCAAATGTACTTGTCATTGCAAGTGTGAGAATTGAATTCCCAAAAGGAGGGTTGATGGGAAGAAGTTGTGTTTTGGCAGGTTTGGTGGGTTGTGGTTTGTAGTAGTGTTTGTGGTATTTGGGTGGTGTGTTGTGGTTTGTAGTAGTGTTTGTGGTATTTGGGTGGTGTGTTGTGGTTTGTAGTAGTGTTTCTGGTATTTGGGTGGTGGTTTTGGTAGTTCGGTGGATGTTGTTGGGTGGAAGATGAGAGTGTAGGTTGGACGATGAAGAGCCCGCTCCACGTCCTCGCGTCCTCCCTCTTCCTTTGGTGTCTTCTCCTCTTCGCCATCTGATCTGGGTTTTCTCTTTTTGATGGCTAGGAGACAGGAGATAAGGATATCGTGGAGTTGATGGACGAGCATGGTGAATGGCTCAAGTGGGTGGGCTTGTTCTGGTGGGGAAGGTGGTGGTGGTGGTGGTGATGGAGGTGGTGGCACATCCGTCAAGGGAGCTTTACCCTTGTCTTGTAAGGCATTCTCGACGATCGTACGCAGTTGCTCCAGGATGTTTTTGTTAGGGATATGCCCTCGAATGCTATACGAGGATTGGATATGTATAGGGCATTAGCTTATTTATCATTCGATTGTCAATGTAATCAAACATTGTTTTGCGTATTAATAAAGGCATTATTCGTTTATTGGTTATATGAGTTCTTTACTTAGCATCGGGTAAAGCAATAAATGAATAAATCCAAATGTGTCGAGTTGAGTCATTGTTCTCGATGGGTACGAGAGAGGAAGGCACCAGTGGACTCTTAACCTCGAACATAAAATGTCCATAAGCCTTAGGTTTCAGTTGGGTGCTGGAAAACCAATCATGGCTTATTTGTAGATGACTTACCGTGTGCCGATATACCGCTTGGAAGCGGAAGTCATGACTTGTGATACGAGTCGAATCATGGGATTGAATCGATCAAACATGGCTTATTACTCAAGGAGTGTCAATGATCGACGACAAAACTATAGTAGTCTGCCTGAACCTTAGACCGAAAGGGGCTTTGACGGAGTTGACTTTGAAATCTTGACTATCACTGGTTTCGCTAGATCCGATTTGCTATTGCATGGGTCAGCGGGACAAATGTGGTCTTGATGGATATTTGTGATTGCCGGGCTTAGACCGCCGAGTACGGATTCACAGTCTCGCAAGTAATCGAGACAAGTGTACTATGAGAATGACGTCGGGAAATTACAAAATCCTTGGCCAAGGTATTAAACTAACTCATGTTAGACATGGAGGGTAGTTTGGTAATTTGCCTCGTGTAATGTTATCATAGTATCGAGTTTAGTGAGTTTGACAAATACCATGGCTCTCACTCAATCGGGACACAGCTGAAGGGTTTGAACGTAGTACTATAATCTATAGTTAGGTTCTGGAATGAGACTAGTTTGAAATTCGTGCTCAAGTCGGGATCTGTCCGGTACTGCGGGATTGGCTAGGCACCTACCGGACTCTTGGATTCCTCCCTTGCCGATTGAGTCGAACCTAGAGAGTCGGGCTTAAAAAGGATCATCAATGTGTACCGAGAAGGAGAGATTGTGTTTTGGGCCTTAACGGGCCTCGGGTCGTTATGCCACGCCTTATTGGGCCTCGGGGTCATTAAGTGGAACGAAGTCGGACTTCATATGAAACTAACTTTAAGACTTAGGCTTGGCTAAGTGCTTAGAAAGACTTGAGGGAAGAATTGGAATTCAACCCTAAGCCGAGAAATTCGAAAAATGCCTTAAAGGGTATTTTCGTAATTTACAAATATGGTAATAAAAATATTTGGAATATTATTTATTAAAACTAAAATTCGAATTTATATTTTATATAAATTTCGAAATTTATTTACCATATTTGAAGATATTTTATCTTAGTTAGTTTTTATTTTTAGTATGTTCCTTTAATAGAATTTTGAATTCAATTAGGAGAGATAATTTGGCAAGAATATCTCTCATATTTAGGAACAAATATTTCGAGATTTTAGCCTTGTTTATGGCTGAAAATTTCGTCCTCCCCTACTATAAATAAGGGTGAGACCCTCCTTAAAAAAAAAAAAAACACGGGAAGAGAATCGACGCGAAATTTCTCGACCCGAGAATCGAAACACGAACACACAAACGCAAACCACTCTCCCGAGCGACGGATCAATTCTCTCTAGCCATCTTCGGAGAATCGAAACCATGGTACACTGCGAGGTCGGCGTGACGATCTAGACAATACCCAACACGACCGCGGCCGACGACGCAATCGACGAGGAGCTGCCACTCGCTTCAAAGGTAATCTCTCACGGGTATGACCCGCCCTATTACGTGTCAACGTGATTAGAGTTTTCGATCCGAGCTGCGAAGGAACCCGGAAAAAATTTTATTCTGCACCGTATCCCGGGGCGTTGCGTCTCGGGTACAAACCGGGTACCTTTCCCAACAGTTTTCTTTGATGGTGCGCTTTGGGGTTTCACCGATTTTTCTTTGTACGATTTTGTGCTCCTCTTGAGGTTTTTTTCGGTTACTAGGGCAAGGGAATCAACCACCTCATTTCCCTTCGAGTCATCGGTGATCTCACTAATATCTTCAGAGTGTTGTGCGAGGTTGTCGAAGATGCTGTAAATATCTATATCATTAGGTCATCAATCTCCCTAATTTGTGTGTCAATCTTCTTCCACTCAAGTAACAGAGATGTAAGGAATTCGATGTTAAGCTCCATGTTTGTCCTGTAGACATTGATCTTCCTCATCTCGCTAATCAAAGTAAGGAACCTCCACAGGTCTCCCCGATGTTTTATCTCGCTTTGGTCTTGAAAGAATCGTACGCTGTTAGGTCATATTTAATCAACTAACAATCAATCTAACCATGAAATTTAGATATTCGAATAAGAAATCTCGAGTATTACCTCCATAGGTCTCCCCGATGGTTTATCTCGCTTTTCAATTTTTCTGAAATTCTTGTGTAGTGACTTTTGTTGTGTACATGGTATATATACCTTTATACATGGTATATTTACAAACTAGTCCTAAACTAACAAAAATACGAGGTACGCCCCTAATTACAAGGATAACTAATTAACAAAGCACAACTTCTATGTTTCTTCAATCCCCCCTTTATGCTTGTTTTCTATTCAGCTCCGTTTATCCTTGTCGGGCGTCAAACAATCTTTTCAATCCCAATGCTGTCTCGTAGTGTCGGACAACATTTCTCAGCTCCAGTCTTTCGTTTATAGCATCCAGAAGCTCATTTAGGAGCGGGGCCTCTTCTTCACCAAGGTCCACCAAGATCATTTCTTCAGTGATCTCCACCAACCTCGTCTCGATGTTCTTCCTCACGAGCTTCAACGTCCCGTCATAGAATTTGTGAACTTCAGACTTCATCATCGCTCTCGTCTTTCCAATAATTGGATTCCAATATGTGATGGCGAGACCTGGCTTCTTAAAGGTGTAATTCTCTGGGAAGTCGTTCAGCGGGAAGCCTTTCATGAGTGGAGACTCCATGTTAGCCTTCTTCATATTGTTTTCTACGGTAATTTGAAGGTCGTGTGTGGTGTGGAACTTTATTTGCCGCACCATGAATCTCTTTAACCTCTCAAGTCCTTCCTTCTTAATATAACCAGTGGGCGTCTGGTACTTTCTTTTGTACATCTGAAACAGACGATACACTTTGTCTGGTGGAAGGAACGACAGATAGCTTTCGTCTATCTCCTCTCGAGTATGGTCGTTGTCCCATCGCTCGATGTGGTATATCGGGGTTGGATAGCTTCCAGTCGTGTGCGATACGCCCACGAGTTCGAGGATCGGTGGCTTGTCCCTGAAATTTCTTCTAAGCTGATCCGTTGGGACGCCACTTCGATCCGAACCGAGGTAGG
Organism: Linderniella brevidens; assembly: GCA_004919715.1. Taxonomy (NCBI): domain Eukaryota; kingdom Viridiplantae; phylum Streptophyta; class Magnoliopsida; order Lamiales; family Linderniaceae; genus Linderniella; species Linderniella brevidens. Next base: position 7,959,006 of record SWDC01000145.1, read on the forward strand.
TCAGCATGAAGATGTGCTCCATCTTCTTCCTTTCTTTCCAGTGGGAGATGCCCCGTAAATTCAGCTCATTTAGCTTCTGGATGCGATTTGGAGCCCTCCAAATCTGCTTCCTTATATCTTCAATCAACGGAACTTCAATCCGTACGTTCTCCCAAGGCGTCTCAATTCTGACAGTCCCCTTTGATAAGCGAGGAGGGGAGTCGACTCAATGCCTGATGGAAGTTCAGGGAGTGCGGAGTTGTAGTTCTCGCCTTCCTAAAGTTCTTCGTCTTCAAGAAGCACAAAATCTACCGAAGCTTGTTGTAGGAAAAATCTCACGTTAGAAAGCCTGGCTTGAGCAGCTTCCTCTTATTCCCATTGCGTCAGCCACTTCTCGTTTAAGATGTAATTATCTACAATCGCATGTGGATCGTAAACGACTGCTTGTGGTTGGTTTGGGAGGAGGTTGGAGGTCAGGATTGGATTTGGACTTGTGGGAGGTAGTGTTTGTGTGTGGGGTGGTGGATGTTGTGGTTGTTTGTTGGCGAGTAGTGGGTTGTGTGGTTTGTGGGTTGGTGGATGAACCTCCAGCTTCACGAGTCGATGTTTGCTTTTCTCGACTCTGACCACGGCCGCTTCTTGTGGTCCTTTGCCTTTTCTCCCCCTCATGACGATCCGGATCATCGGGATCGTCATGTCTTCGCTTTGTGCGGGAGCTTTCTTCACGGCAACGCGTTTGAGCAGGCGGTTCGGGTTCATCTACTAGCCGTCAGTAGAGACTCTCACCATCTGGTGTCCTCTTCTCAAGGGCTAGTAGGCGAGAGATGGGGATGTCGTGAAGTTGGGTTATTGGTATGATATATGGGTTGATGAGGGAAAGTGATTGGGATGAAGTGGTTAAGATGGGTTGTATGGTGATGGTTAGTAGTGGTAAGGATAAGGGTGTGGTGTGAGCTTCGGACGGAGCTGCTTCTGGACTGGTACATTCCCGGTATCCCGTCGAGAAGTCTCAATGGAGTGTAACATCCTTTCTATACGCCGGTCTTCAAGAGAATTGATAGATGTGGAGAGGGCGTCTTGTAAATGTTACTCCATCACAATAATGGGTGGTGTCGAAGTGGGGCCAGGGAGGACTTGTGATGTGCCGCCTGAGAGAGGACTTGTGATGCCGGAACGTCTAAGGACATCCATTAACAACCCAGAAGCGGTGGGTTGGCCCATTGTTTTCTCCAAAGATGTCGGGGGTCCAATGGGGATTCCATCCAATCCTTGAGATGATACTGAATGTATCATCTCTATGGATGTTAAAACAGGTTCAATGTGAACCTGTGTGGTTGTCCGTACCGATGATGGTGGAGGAGATGTCATCGAAGCCATTTGTGTAGAAGGAGATGCAGAAGGGGCAGAGATAAGTTGTCGGCATGAGCCCCTTCGTTGTAGTCTGCATTCCACATCAGACTCGGTGGCCTCAGGAGATTTGGCTTGTGGAGTGACACCTTCGGGCTCAATAGCCTGTGTTTCGGTCTCTTGAGCCGCGACTTCGGGCTCGTGTGTCTCCACAAGTGATTCTCGTTGGGAAGACATCGGTGCCTGATCGACGGACCATACCATTGCCTCCGTGATCGAGTTGTCTTGGCAATAATCTTGGTAGGCCTTGTCGATGGGATCAGCATCGGTTGGAGCGCTAGATCGGATGCCTTCTAGTTCTGAAAGAACCGCAGCCTCGGCGGTATATAACCTCCAACGGGTGGCAGACGTGGGATCTCCGGATGTACTTTCACGAGGTGGGAGATCAACACCGAGAACCACCGGACATAAGGGAGAAACTTCGCATTTGACTTAGTTTCCCTTTGATGCATTTGGTCCGCTAAGTCGTTCCAAATTAGCTGGGCCACATCGTATTTCTTCAAAAAGACGACTCCGTGGAAGATTCGGAGGATGTTCCCGTTCACCTTGTCGAATCCGGAGTGCTTTGGGAAGAGGCATTTGATGATGCCGAACAATGTTCTCCATGGATGTGGGATCCCGATGTTCTTGAAGTTGGCCAATTGTGGCTTATATCCCATCCGAAGCATATCCTCCACGATCACCGCATATGTTGGTAGTTGGTCGTAGACTTCGTGATGTGGTAGATCGAGCACCATGCCCAGAAGGTTATTGTCAATGATGACGTGTTTTTTATTGATCTTCGTTGTGTATTGCACGTCATCGCCAACGATGTAGCTCCTCATGCATTCCCATAACTGTTGGAGATAGACCATTTGGACAAAGGCTGTCATGGTTAGAGCTGGCCATAGAGGATATCCCTTGAGGATGTATATTACTACTTCATCCGGACACCGAAAGGTGGCGAGGTCCAATTGGTAGCTGTTGTCGTGGACCGTCAGCAATTCGTCAGAAGAGTAGATGTGGGAGCACTCTTGATGAGCCATTTCTGAAAAGAAAAAATAAAATTTATTAGATTGAAATAATCATATGCAAATTTTACTAAGTAATTGTGGATGGCGAAAATGACTTAGAAAAATTTTTCTAAGTATTAGTGTTTATTATCGAAAGACTTAGGCAAAAAAAATTTGAAATTTTTTCTAAGTCTTTTCAGCATGTTTTTATGCGATTCGAACGCTAAGTTTTACGATCGAATAAAAACTTATCGAAAATTTCAATATTTTCATCGCTGATTTTTACGACCGACTAAAGTTTTTCGCTGAGTAATTTTGCGATCGAATAAGATGTTGTCGAAACACTTCATTTTTTCACCGCGTAGTTTTGCGATCATATAAAAATGTATCGAAAAACTTAAGGTTCGCCTCTTATTTTTGTCATCGCATAAAACATAATCGAAAACTAATGTTTTCGCCGCGATGTTTTACGATGCAATAAAAAACATATCTAAAACATAAAGTTTTCACCGCTGAGTTTTGCGATCGAGTAAAACTTAACGGAAACAAAAGTTCTTCGATGGCACTGTTTGCGATAAGAACATTTTCGATCGAAAAAGTTTGAAATCAAACAGTAAACGCTTAAAAATGCAAATGACGATGTCTGGGTAAATCATGAGTTAAATCTGGACTTGGAATGATTGGAAATCAGTTGTGAAACAAAATATCACGCTTGAAATCAGAATGGTCGATTTTAACACGTTAATTTTTAGTTTTTAAGATGTTTCAGTCGAAAAAGTCGCGAAGTTACAGATTTCCGTCGAATGATTTTGAAAAACTATCGCAATTCGTGCGTTTGTGAACGAAAAGATGATCCGAAACTGGTTTCTACCTTCAAATTCGGCGAGGAAAATCGAGGAAGATTGAAGAGTTTTGTGAAATCGCCGAAGAGTTTGGAGAAACCAAAAAGTTTTTCGACTGTATTTTGTTGCGTGAGAATGAGTTTTTCGATCGCAAAAGTTATATTAATACTTTTCGATGAAGTAAGGTTTAAGGGCTTTGGGTCGAATAAATATTTTGGGCTTTCGTTAAAAATCAAGTCAGATTTAACGAAAAAAATTTAATCTTTTACTTGTGAACCCAAAAGGAAATTTCATAAGGCTCCCTGTATTTCTGAAATAAATGCAATTATCTCCCAATTGTGATGAAATTCAACACTTGACTCCTCGGATGAGGTCGAAATATTATGTGATACATAAAAAAATATTAGAAGTTGTGATTGCAAGTAAATCATTCAGGAGATAATAACAAAATTTCATGTAAACTCCCTATCAACAAAATGCACGTTTAATCTTTAGCACATATTTAATACAATTTTGCATATGAAAATTTACTATATAAGCACAAGTAACGGATTTAATCAGTTCAGCATTCATGAAAATTTTGTATTTTTCAATAATTTCGCATTTTATCAATTCTGAACAACTGCATGTATTTAATGCATTTAAAAATGTGCGAAAATATTTTCAAAAATATTTTGTTTTGGTGTCAGATTGTCCATTTTGAACATTATTACGCATAGCATACTAATTTCTTGTATTGAATACTAATTTTCCGTAAAATCATGTAACTAAACTAATATTCTAAGATCATAGTATGAATCGTTTTGACAACTCTCACTAGTTTCGCTCATAGTACTCAAATTATTTTTATCATGGAAATATTTAGAAGATATAACACTCATATCAACACGACAAAATTATATCAATATATTTGTTATCGCCGCATATTTGATCAACTTACCAAGTGAAAGTCCATCAATTTGAATCAAAGGGACTTTGAAGCGATTATTTTTAGGCTCTGACTAAAATGGTAGGATATTTTTGGGATTAGTGAGTTTAAAAATTCTTCAATTCCAGGGGCCCTTTTGAAATTCATTTCTGCTCATTTTTCTTTTCTTTTCTTCTGCACTTGTTCAAGATGAGACTCTTCTGCTTTACGAAGCTTTGAGAGATGAGATCTTCTTTTGTGGGCCGAGACCGTGTTCCTCTCGAAGATTTCACAGTTATGGAATTCGAACCCAAGGCCGTGCTCCTCTTCTCGTTTTCTCTATATAAGATCTAGATTATCGTTGGAGAAGTTCACTTCGAGGTGCTTCTCTTGATTATACGAGATTATCTAGGAGAAGTTCACAACGAGATCCATGTTTCTCTTTATAAAGATTGAGAAATTCATCATGTGCATCTCGTTTTCTCTCCCCCTCTTTTTCTTGATTGAGCAACCGCGAAACTTATGAATAAGGTTGAAGGCTAAATCGGGTTTCAAAGGAAAACAAATGTCGGAGAAGGCTCAAAAGGGATCTCTAGAGAAAATAATAAAGAATTGATAATTTGGGCCAAGTGAGGAATTTCTTAATTTTGCCCTTATCATTTTCATGACAAACTAACACAAAAGCAAGAATGAGGCTAGTACAAATCAAGAGATAAACTTTTGGAGTGTGACCTACTAAAAAAATATTGAGGCTCAAATTCTCACATTTATGATGTGGCTTTGTGTTTAGTAAAACAAACGAAATGCTTTGAATAAAAGAATGTCACATGAATTTTTAAGCAAAGAACTAAATATATATCAAAGAGATATATTTGTCAGTAGTTCCAAATAGGCAAAATTATCATCATCCCCCCTTTTTTTTTATTTTTTTATGTTATTTTTATTATTATATATAGATGTACTATTTTATTTTTATTTATCTTATATAAAAAATTTGAAACATAGATATAGCAAGAACTATCAACAAGCACACATAATATCATACAGAAGCATAATAGAGCATGTGAGGCACATTTCAATTAAGATTGAGATTCAACATGCCTAATTAGCAATAAGGAATTGGAATCGTTTTTCATCCAATGCCTTAGTGAATAAGTCTGCAAGTTGAAGCTCCGTTTTAACAAAATACATACTATGGTGCCTTTTTCTACGTGATCTTTTAAAAAATGATAGCAAATATCTATGTCTTTCATGCGTGAATGATGAACATGATTGCAAGTAATTGCTATAGCACTTTGAGAATCACTATAAATGGAAATATTCAAACCCGTAGTCGCGTAGATGTGTCCGCATCCATAGAACCTGTGAGCGATAACTGGTAGCCGCGCGTACTCCCCCTCGGTCGTCGATGTTGACACGCCATGCTGTTTCTTGGAGGATCAGCAGACCAACTTATTGCCTAGATATTGTGTTCCGCCAGACGTGCTTTTTATGTCCATTCGACAACCTGCATAATCAGTGTCAATATAGCCAATTAATCTAAAATATGTGTCTTTAGGATACCATAGCCCTAACTTGGGAGTTCCTTTGAGATAGCGTAGAATTCGCTTGACCGCGTGCATATGGGACTCATTCGGGTCAGCTTAAAACGAGCACAAAGACAATTGGCGAACATGATGTTGGGTCGGCTTGACGTCAAATAGAGATGAGATCCGATAATACTTCGATAGGTTGTGATGTTGTTTGCCTTGCCAGAAGGATCAGCATCCAATTTGCAGTTTGTTGACATGAGAGTATTCCTAGGTGTGCTCTTGTCTTGATTAACTCTCTTCAGAATATCTCGGATAAACTTGGTTTGACTGATGAATATTTCATCTTCGAGTTGCTTGACTTGTAACCCAAGATAAAATTGGAGTTCGCCCATTAAGCTCATCTCGAATTTGGTTTTCATTAGATCACCAAATTTCTGACAGAGTCGTTCATTTGTCGAGTCGAAGATGATGTCATCGACGTATACTTGAACAATCATCAAATCCTTGCCTTGTTTTTGATGAAAAGTGTCGTATCGATTGTTCCTCTTATAAAGTTGGATTTTACTATAAATTCGCTCAGAACATCATACCAAGCACGAGGGGCTTGTTTTAGTCTGTAGAGAGATTTTTCCAATCGATAGACATAATCAGGATGATTTTCGTGCACGAACCCTTTGGGTTGAGCGATGTAGACTTCTTCCTTTAACATTCCGTTGAAAAAGGCGGTTTTGATGTCCATTTGATTGACTTTGAAGTCTTTAGGAACCGCATATGCTAGAAATAATCGAATAGCCTCAATACGAGCAACCGGAGCATATGTCTCATCGTAGTCAATACCTTCTTGTTGATTGTACCCCTTGGCTACGAGTCGTGCTTTATTCTTGATAATTTCACCGTTCTCGTTCTTCTTATTTTAGAAAACCCATTTAGTTCCTATAATTGTTTTGCCATGCGGTCGAGGAAATAGTGTCCAAACTCGTAGACGCTCGAATTGGTTGAGTTCATCTTGCATTGTGATCACCCAATCCGTGTCTTTAAGGGCTTCAGCTACCTTAAGTGATACATTTTGGCTTAAGAAGCACGTGAATAGTCCGCTTTGTGTAGATGTCCTAGTGCGTACTCCACTTGAAGGATCACCGATTATTTGGGTGATAGGATGAGCTCGAGTCCACTTAATAGGGAAATTCAATTCTGAAGTTGATATGTAGATCTGAAGTAGATCCATCGTTGATATGTAGGTCTAGACATCCTGAATTTTTATGTTGATCATTCGTAATAGGGAAATTCAATTCTGAAGTTGAATTGGAAGAGTTGCAGCACTAGTTGAAGATTCAGAATTTGGAGAATCTGGAACATTTGTCGGAGTTTGAGGGTTCGAATCTCAATTGTAATTTCTACCGTATAAGGAGAAGGTGTGATGCTTGGTATAGAATGAGATGAAGCAGGTATTTGAGACTCGTTACTATAAAAATGTTCAAAGAGGAAATCCAAATCTTCCAAATCAGCGGGAATCGCTTCTTCTGACGTTGAGGTAAATGTTGTCGGAATTTGTTGACTTTGTGCCAACACACCTATAAGCCCAGGGTTCTGAACTATTTTGTTTATAAGCCAGATTGGTCACTTCATGAAAAGTGACATTGTAGCTTTCTAAAATAGTACGATAAGACTTGATATAGACGTGGTTTGCTTTAGAAGTGGATGAATATCCATTAAAGACGGCTTCAATTGCTTTAGGGTCGAACTTGCTTCGATGCTTTCGATCGTTGGCTACAAAGCATTTGCACCCAAAGACTTTGAAGAAAGAGACATTCGGAATCCTTTGATTTATTATCTCGTACGACGTCTTTTCAAAGCGTTTGTGAATAATCGTCCGATTTTTTGCGTAAAGCACGTTGTACTCACTACTTCAGCCTATAGAGAGTGAGGGAGACCGGAATGTATTAGCATTGTTATTGCAACTTCAACTATAGTTTTGTCGTCGATCATTGACACTCCTTGAGTAATAAGCCATGTTTGATCGTACGACCTGCGAGTCAGTGTCCATGAAACGATTCAATCCCGTGATTCGACTCGTATCACAAGTCATGACTTCCGCTTCCAAGCGGTATATCGGCACACGGTAAGTCATCTACAAATAAGCCATGATTGGTTTTCCAGCACCCAATTGAAACCTAAGGCTTATGGACATTTTATGTTCGAGGTTAAGAGTCCACTGGTGCCTTCCTCTCTCGTACCCATCGAGAACAGTGACTCAACTCGACACATTTGGATTTATTCATTTATTGCTTTACCCGATGCTAAGTAAAGAACTCATATAACCGATAAACGAATAATGCATTTATTAATACGCAAAACAACGTTTGATTACATTGACAATCGAATGATAAATAAGCTAATGTCTATACATATCCAATCCTCGTATAACATTCGAGGGCATATCCCTAACAACATTCAGTATCATCTCAAGGATTCAATGGAAGCCTCATTGGACTCCCCGACATTTTTAGAGCAAACAATGGACCAACCCACCGAAGTGGTGACTTCGGGGTTGTTAACGGATGTCCTTTGACGTTCCGGCTCTCCCAGGATGCACGTCGGAGATCTTCTCCGATGTTGTGACAGTGGAGTGCCTCCCTGACCCCACTCCAACACCACACATGATCGTGACGAAGTAACAACTGCAAGAAGTCCTCTCCACAACCATCTCTTCCCTTGAAGACCGAGTGATGGACAGGATGCTACGAGCCATTGAGACTTCCCGATGGGATACCGGGAAAGCAACAGTCTCAGAAGCAGCTCCGTCCGAAGCCCACACCACACCCTTATCCTCACCACCACTAACCATCGCCATACACACCCCATACAACCCATCTTAATTACTCCATCCCAATCACCTTCCCTCATCAACCCATACACCATACCTAACCCAGCTTCACGAAATTCTCATCTCTCGCTTACTAGCCCTTGAGACAAGGACCTCAGTAGAGGAGAGTCTCTACAGACGGCTAGTAAATGAACCTGAGTCGCTCTCCCAAACGCGTTGCCGTGAAGACAGCTCCCGCACAAAATGAAGACATGACGATTCCCATGATCCGGATTGTCATGAGGGGAGAAATGGCAAAGGACCACAAGAAGCGGCCGTGGCCAGAGTCGAGAAAAGCAAACATCGACTCGTGAAGCTGGAGGTTCATCCACCAACCCACCAACCACACAACGCACTACCCGCCAACAAACAACCACTAGATCCACCACAATACACACACAAACTCTACCTCCCACAAGTCCAAATCCAATCCTAACCTCCAACCTCCTCCAAAATCAATCGGAAGCAGTCGTCTACGATTTACATGCGATCGTAGATGATTACATCTTAAACGAGAAGTGGCTGACGCAATGGGAACCAGAGAAAGCTGCTCAAGCCAGACTTTTCAACGTTAGATACTTCCTACAACAAGCTTCGGTAGATTTTGTGCTGCTTGAAGATAAAGAACTTCAAGAAGGCGAGAACTACAACTCCACACTCCCTGAACTACCAGAGACTATCAAGCATCGAGTCGACTCTCCTCATCACTTATCAAAGGGGACTGTCAGAACCGAGACGCCTTGGGAGCATGTACGGATTGAAGTTCCGTTTATTGAAGATATAAGGAAGCAGATTCGGAGGCCTCCAAATCGAATCAAGAAGCTAAATGAGCTGAATCTACGGGGCATCTCCCACTGGGAAGAAAGGAAGAAGATGGAACACATCTTCATGCTGAACTACGTTGGTCCGGATTGAAGGGGCATCCTAACGGATCAACTTAAAAGAAATTTCAGGGAGAAGCCACCAACCCTCCAACTCGTGGGCGTATCGCACACGATTGGAAGCTATCCAACCCCGATATACCACATCGAGCGAGCGTACAACGGCCATACTCGAGAGAAGATAGACAAAAGCTATCTGTCGTTCCTTCCACCAGACAAAGTATATCGTCTGTTTTAGATGTACAAAAGAAAATACCAGACGCCCACTGGTTATATCAAGAAGGAAGGACTTGAGAGGTTAAAGAGATTCATGGTGCGGAAAATAAAGTTCGACACCGCACATGACCTTCAAATTGCCGTAGAAAACAATATGAAGAAGGTCAACATGGAGTCTCCGCTCATGAAAGGCTTCCCGCTCAACGACTTCCCATAGAATTACATCTTCAAGAAGCTAGGCCTCGCCATCACATATCGGAATCCAATTATTGGAAAGACGAGAGCGATGATGAAGTCTGAAGTTCACAAATTCTTTGATGGGACGTTGAAGCTCGTGAGGAAGAATGTCGAGAAGAGGTTGACGGAGATCACTGAAGAAACGATCTTCGAGGACCTTGGTGAAGAAGAGGCCCTACTCGTAAATGAGCTTCTGGATGCCATAAAAGAAAGACTGGAGCTGAGGAATGCTGTCTGACACTACGAGACAGCATTGGGATTGAGGAGATCGTTCTACGTGCGACAAGGATAAACGAAGCTGAAGAGAAAACAAGCACAAAGGGGGAGATTGAATAAACATAGAAGTTTTGCTTTGTTAATTAGTATCCTTGTAATTGGGGGCGTAACTCGTATTTTTACTAGTGTAGGACTAGTTTGTAAATATACCATGTATAGAGGCATATATACCATGTACACAACAAAAATCAATACACAAGAATTTCAAAAAAATAGAGAAGTATTGAATTCACATTCTAGAGAGAGAAATACAATCAGAAACTTCCACCGAAGGCAATTCTTGACATTTCTTATTCGAAAATCTAGAATTCGTGCTTAAATTGATTGTTAGTTGATAAATAGGACCTAACATAACTTTTTTGGATTGTATCAATGTCTCCCGATCTTCAAACTCGATATTCGACCGAAGGCAATTCTTGACATTTCTTATTCGAAAATCTAGAATTCATGCTTAAATTGATTGTTAGTTGATAAATAGGACCTAACATAACTTTTTTGGATTGTATCAATGTCTTCTCGAGCAGCGGTGCTTCTTTGACCCTTTGATCTTCGAGTAGTGCCCTGTTGGAATTGTCTCAAGTCTTTTCCTTAGCTTGTCTCGGATGATCTTCAACGTTCCATTACAGAACTTCGCCACATCTGATGCTATGAGGGCTTGTATCTACCGTTTCCTTTGTTGGAAATATGTGACAACAAGTTCTGGGTCCAAGAAGATGTAGTTTTCCCCGAGGTTTGCTGAGGGTTCAGCGTTGTTGAGTGGCTTGGTTAGGTTCACTTTCTTCATGTTGCTTTCCAAGGCTACTTGAAAGTCGATAGTGGAGAAGTATTTGACTTGTCTTAGCATGTACCGTTTGAGCCTTTCGAACCCCGCTTTTTGTTTGAAGGTGTTGAGGGTAAAGTTCCGATGCATGTTGTACAGTTGGTACACTTCGTCCAAAGGGAGGTAAGGATGATCGGCCTTTGTTATCTTCTCTCTAGCCTTGGTTGCCCTCTCGATAACGAAGATGGCACTGGGGAATCGTCCAGTCGTGTGCTCTACATCTATGATAGGGTCCTTGTTCTTCTGCTGTGTCATGTATTGCTCCTTGGTTAGGGAGCTTGTGCTCGCCATTTTCATGAGCATGTACACGTGCTGGAATCCCTCATATGTACCATTGAGGTGTGTTAGGACTCGCATATTGAGTTCGTCAACCCTCAGTATTTTCCTCTCGTCTCTCCAGATCCTTGGGTAGTAATCTTCAAGGAACGATGCCTTGATTTCTTCTTATTCCAAGGTGTCTGCTTCTTCTTGAAGTTAATTACCTCTTTCTCGGGTAATTGGTAGTAACAACGATCTGGGAGATCCAGAAGTTCCCTCTCGTGGTATACGCCTTGATCTTCCTCCTCTGGCTCGATCAGATATATGGCGGGCACCCCCTTGCTTATGAAGTATCGCACGATTTCTAGTCAAAGGCGGGCTTTTTTTTCTATCTTTGTTTGGTCAGTAACTCTTCCTCCAATGTACTTGTCATTGCAAGTGTGAGAATTGAATTCCCAAAAGGAGGGTTGATGGGAAGAAGTTGTGTTTTGGCAGGTTTGGTGGGTTGTGGTTTGTAGTAGTGTTTGTGGTATTTGGGTGGTGTGTTGTGGTTTGTAGTAGTGTTTATGGTATTTGGGTGGTGGTTTTGGTAGTTCGGTGGATGTTGTTGGGTGGAAGATGAGAGTGTAGGTTGGACGATGAAGAGCCCGCTCCACGTCCTCGCGTCCTCCCTCTTCCTTTGGTGTCTTCTCCTCTTCTCCATCTGATATGGGTTTTCTCTTTTTGATGGCTAGGAGACAGGAGATAAGGATATCGTGGAGTTGATGGACGAGCATGGTGAATGGCTCAAGTGGGTGGGCTTGTTCTGGTGGGGAAGGTGGTGGTGGTGATGGAGGTGGTGGCACATCCGTCAAGGGAGCTTTACCCTTGTCTTGTAAGGCATTCTAGACGATCGTACGCAGTTGCTCCAGGATGTTTTTGTTAGGGATATGCCCTCGAATGCTATACGAGGATTGGATATGTATAGGGCATTAGCTTATTTATCATTCGATTGTCAATGTAATCAAACATTGTTTTGCGTATTAATAAAGGCATTATTCGTTTATTGGTTATATGAGTTCTTTACTTAGCATCGGGTAAAGCAATAAATGAATAAATCCAAATGTGTCGAGTTGAGTCACTGTTCTCGATGGGTACGAGAGAGGAAGGCACCAGTGGACTCTTAACCTCGAACATAAAATGTCCATAAGCCTTAAGTTTCAGTTGGGTGCTGGAAAACCAATCATGGCTTAGTTGTAGATGACTTACAGTGTGCCGATATACCGCTTGAAAGCGGAAGTACGACTTGTGATACGAGTCAAATCAAGGGATTGAATTTTTTCATGGACACTGACTCGCAGGTCGTACGATCAAACATGGCTTATTACTCAAGGAGTGTCAATGATCGACGACAAAACTATAGTAGTTTGCCTGAACCTTAGACCGAAAGGGGCTTTGACGGAGTTGACTTTGAAGTCTTGACTATCACTGGTTTCGCTAGATCCGATTTGCTATTGCATGGGTCAGCGGGACAAATCCGGTCTTGATGGATATTTGTGATTGCCGGGCTTAGACCGCCGAGTACGGATTCACAGTCTCGCAAGTAATCGAGAAAAGTGTACTATGAGAATGACGACGGGAAATTACAAAATCCTTGGCCAAGGTATTAAACTAACTCATGTTAGACATGGAGGGTAGTTTGGTAATTTGCCTCGTGTCATTTTATCATAGTATCGAGTTTAGTGAGTTTGACAAATACCATGGCTCTCACTCGATCGGGACACAGTTGAAGGGTTTGTACGTAGTACTATAATCTATAGTTAGGTTCTGGAATGAGACTAGTTCGAAATTCGTGCTCAAGTCGGGATCTGTCCGGTACTGCGGGATTGGCTACCGGACTCTTGGATTCCTCCCTTGCCGATTGAGTCGAACCTATAGAGTCGGGCTTAAAAAGGATCATCAATGTGTACCGAGAAGGAGAGATTGTGTTTTGGGCCTTAACGGGCCTCGGGTCGGTATGCCACGCCTTATTGGGCCTCGGGGTCATTAAGTGGATCGAAGTCGGACTTCATATGAAACTAACTTTAAGACTTAGGCTTGGCTAAGTGCTTAGAAAGACTTGAGGGAAGAATTGGAATTCAACCCTAAGCCGAGAAATTCGAAAAATGCCTTAAAGGGTATTTTCGTAATTTACAAATATGGTAATAAAAATATTTGGAATATTATTATTAAAACTAAAATTCGAATTTATATTTTATATAAATTCGAAATTTATTTACCATATTTGAAGATATTTTAATATCTTAGTTAGTTTTCTATTTTTAGTATGTTCCTTTAATAGAATTTTGAATTCAATTAGGAGAGATAATTTGGCAAGAATATCTCTCAAATTTAGGAACAAATATTTCGAGATTTTAGCCTTGTTTAGGGCTGAAAATTTCGTCCTCCCCTACCTACTATATATAAGGGTGAGACCCTCGTCAAAAAAAAAACACTGGAAGAGAATCGACGCGAAATTTCTCGACCCGAGAATCGAAACACGAACACACAAACGCAAACCACTCTCCCGAGCGACGGATCAATTCTCTCTAGCCATCTTAAGGGTATTTTCGCAATTTACAAATATGGTAATAAAAATATTTGGAATATTATTTATTAAAACTAAAATTCGAATTTATATTTTATATAAATTTCGAAATTTATTTACCATATTTGAAGATATTTTAATATCTTAGTTAGTTTTCTATTTTTAGTATGTTCCTTTAATAGAATTTTGAATTCAATTAGGAGAGATAATTTGGCAAGAATATCTCTCATATTTAGGAACAAATATTTCGAGATTTTAGCCTTGTTTAGGGCTGAAAATTTCGTCCTCCCCTACTATAAATAAGGGTGAGACCCTCGTCAAAAAAAAAAACACGGGAAGAGAATCGACGCGAAATTTCTCGACCTGAGAATTGAAACACGAACACACCAACGCAAACCACTCTCCCGAGCGGTGGATCAATTCTCTCTAGCCATCTTCGGAGAATCGAAACCGTGGTACACTGCGAGGTCGGCGTGACGATCTAGACGATACCCAACACGACCGCGGCCGACGACGCAATCGACGAGGAGCTGCCACTCGCTTCAAGGGTAATCTCTCACGGGTATGACCCGCCCTATTACGTGTCAACGTGATTAGAGTTTTCGATCCGAGCTGCGAAGGAACCCGGAAAATTTTTTATTCCGCACCGTATCCCGGGGCGTTGCGTCTCGGGTACCTTTCCCAACGAATGTATCATCTCTATGGATGTTGAAACATGTTTAATGTGAACCTGTGTGGTTGTCTGTACCGATGATGGTGGAGGAGATTTCATCGAAGCCATTTCTGTAGAAGGAGATGCAGAAAGGGCAGAGATCTGTTGGCGGCGTGAGCCCCTATGTAGTCTGCATTCCTCATCAAACTCGATGGCCTCAGGCAATTCGGCTTGTTGAGTGACACCTTCGTGCTCAATAGCCGGTGTTTCGGTCTCCTGAGCCGCGGCTTCGGGCTCGTGTGTCTCCACCAAGGATTCTCGTTGGGAATGCATGCGAGCCTGATCGACGGACCGTACCATTGCCTCCGTGATCGAGTCGTTTTGGCAACAAAGGCCTCGTCGGTGGGATCGACCAGGCTTAGCAACTCCAGTGGGATGAAAATCGGTTGAAGCGCTAGATCGGATGCCTTCGGGTTATGGAAGAACCACAGGCTTGGCGGTATATAACCTCCAACGGTTGGCAGACGTGGGTTCTCCGGGTGTACCTCCATCAGGTGGGAGATCAGCACAGGGAACCACTGGACATAAGGGAGGAACATCGCCTTCAACTTTGTCTCCCTTTGACGCATTTTGTCCGCTAAGTCGTTCCATATTAGCTGGGCCACGTAGTATTTTTTCGAGAAGACGACTCCGTGGAAGATTTGGAGGATGTTTCGGTTCGCCTTGTCGAAACCGGAGTGCTTCGGGGTGAGGCATATGTTGATGATGCCGAACAAAGTTCTCCATGGATGTGGGATCCCGCTGTTCTGGAAGTTGGCCAATTTTGTCAACGGTGGCTTATATCCCATCCGAAGCATATCCTCGAAGAAACATAGAAGTTGTGCATTGTTAATTAGTTATCAGCGGTGTAGGACTAGCTTGTAAATATACCATGTATAGAGGTATATATACCATGTACACAAAAAAATCAATACACAAGTTTTTGTAAAAAATTACAAAGTATTGAATTCACATTCTAGAGAGAGAAATACAATCGAAAATTTCCACACTCTAATTGTTTCTCTCTCCCGATCATCAAACTCGATATTCGACTGAACGTAATTATAGAGATTTCTTATTCGACTATCTAGAATTCATGCTTAGATTGATTGTTAGTTGATGAAATATGACCTAACAATTGGTATCAGAGCAGATCGTTATCGCTTTTGGATTGAATTCGCTATTTCAGATCAAAATTATTTTCCAGATTTTTCGATCGAAAAACTTACGTGAAACGTATTTTGATCAATATGCTTAATTTTGCGAAATTTATTGATGATCTTGCTGTTAAAGTGATAGATTATATGTTAGGAATGAATTACGTACTGATTTCAATCGCTTAGAACATCGGATTATTTCAGATTTTTGATTTCGATCGATATTTTGCGATTAAGTTTTGAATACGATTTGATTTTCTTCATAATCGATATATTTTGCTGTAAAACGTGGTTAATCTTGTGTTTGTTCATATTCAGAACTTAGATTCGAGTGATTATCCAGAATCTCAGCACCTAACATGAACTTTACGGTTGAATCTGGATTTTCACTGTTCCATTGAAGTTGAAGGTTGTTCTTCGATCGTTTTCGATCGAAAAACTTGACTGGAAAAATATTTTCGGAAAAATTTTAAAGCCGAAAAGTTTCTCGATAACTCACACTTTTTTTCTAGTTTCACTCAAATATGTTTTCCTAAATTTGGTGTTATCTTAATTAAAAACTTTTCTTTCAAAATAAAATAAGGACAAGATTTTAAAACTGGGGAATTTTTTAGATTAGAAATCTCTATTAAAAGCTCATTCTTTTATGCTTCAAAATTCTTTCTTTCTGTTTCTAGGGAAGATTTCGAATTAGTTATGTTGTTAATAATAGCGGGAATATAACAGAAAGTATAATTTTTAGAATGATCATAATTTTCTTCCTTAACATTAGGAAGATCTTCTAAAGGATATAATGAATTATAATCACTAGACAGGTTTACTTACCGTGTCTTGTAACTATTATTCAAATTGGTATAGTCAAGGGGATGTCAGTCATATTTGTGGCTTTTCTTTGGGTTTCTTCTAAGGCATTTATTTTGGAAGAGTTAGTAACAACCATTAAAGAAGTTAATCCTAAACGCATGTATTTGATATCATATAATTGTTTGACATTTACCTTTTTCAAGTTACATGGATTATTATATCCTAAGCCTTCTATAGGATTATAAAATTCGATATCATGAGGTTGATTTAGAAAAACAGTCTGATCCGTTTGTCCCCTTTTTGTTAGAAGATCGTCTAAAGTCTTAATCATAGAGTAAAACTTCTTATGTTCCTCAGAGATAAATTATTTCTATAAATTTCTAAATCTCTTTGACATCGCTAAGAGTTTTACTAATGTCGTTAATTTTTGTCTCAGAAGTAGTTAACCTGGATTCAAGACTAGTTATTGTTTCCTTAGCATTAGATAAGATAATTCCTAGGTGAATTTTCTTATCTAGTTGCTTTTGGAAATTATTTTCACTAGGGCTAATCTCTCCTCTAATTCTTTTGTACTTTTCCGTTCATTTTTCATGTTAGCATATTTAATTTGTAAAGATTCTAACATGATTAATAATGTAGAATCAGGTGTAGCTACCTCTTGAGATGAGGTTGATGCTTTGTCTTCATCGTCGGACCTCCTCACTGAGTTTTTGTTTGAGGCATCGTCAAGAAAAGCCATGAGAGCTAGATTGTCGTTGTCAGAATCCGTTGTGTCTTCTAGCCAGTGCTCATGTTCGGCCATTAGAGCTACTCCAGCTTTCATTTGTTTGGTAAGTTGAAATTTCTTGGAGTAGTAATTGGTGTCTTTCTTATTACGAAGATTGCATTCTCTGGCGAAGTGCCCTATCTTTCCACAATTGTAGTATTTTTGTGGTTCTTTGGCATTTTTGGATTTTGACGACTCGGCCGGTCTTTCCTTGTGCTTAGAGCTTGAGGTCCGAAGTCTATTAGCCGAATAGGAGGATTTCTTTTTATAGAACTTTTTGCTCATCATTTTAGTAATGGGAGCCAATTGTTTCTTGAACTCTTTCATATCGAGCTCGAAATCCGATTATGATTCCTCTTCATCTTCGGAAGAACTCGACAATTTGATGTTTTTATCTTTACTAGATCGACTAGTATTTCTTTCAAAACTAGAGATATTGAGTATTCGATCTGTTTGCCCTTTAGTTCATTTTGTATCTCGCTAATGTCTTCCTCGTGTTGAGCGAGATTATCAAAGACGGCGTGAATATCCATTTCGTCCAAATCCTTGTTTTGACGGATTTGCATGGATATTTTCTTCCACTCCGGTTGAAGAAAAAGAGAAATCGGATGTTGACCTCCATATTGGTCTTGAAAATTTCTATTTTCCTCATCTGTTAAGAAGAGCTAAATGGCGTTGATAGAGTTCGTAGACATTTTCCTCCGTCTTAGCTTTGAAGGACTCGTAAGCGGTGGGAATGTTCGCTTTCTTAGCCTTGAATCCAACTTCAGTTCGTTGCATCATTTTGTGGAGCTCGTCCCACATAGCCTTTGCAGTAGATAGACTATCTATTTGCATGTAGATGTCATTCGGAATGTCTTGCATCAGGAAAGTTTTAGCTTCGAGATCTGCTTTAACTCTCAATCGTTCCTCCTCTGTGTATTCATTAGGAATTTTGAGTCTTTTAGTGGCGGGAATGGGAGGATTATTAGTGGCATCGCCTTCTTGGTATGCCAAAATTGAGCGGGACCTTCTTGAAGAGAGGCTATCAAATTTGTGGCTTGATCTTTTGTCTCCAAGAAGTTCATAAATCGGCTTCTCCATACGGTATATTAACCTCTTCGTCAAATTCGAGGATGGACGTCGTTTCCAAGTGAGTAAGCATCCATTTGTACTTGATTGGTAGGATCTCGTGAAAGTTTTGAATTGAAATGGTAAAAGTGCTTCACAAGTAACAAACTTAGTTAGTAATGATTGGCTCGTACTTTAAGAAATTTCCTTTTCGAACCTATTTTCGGTTTTAAAAAGGAATTGTTTTGATTGCGAAAAATATTTGATATAAGACTTGATACTTCAAAATTTTGCTAAAGAATTTTGAAATTTATGATCGAAAATTTTGAGTACCGAAGAAGATTATTCAAAGAAAAATATTTTTCGTAAGTTTTGAAAGCTTCGATTTTTTATTCCCAAAACTTAAGATTAGTTTAAAATGTGTGAGTGTTTTAAAGTTCACTAGTCGAAAATTTTTTCAAACAATAAAGTTTTCCGATTTGCAAATTTTCGAACCTTATAATCGAAAAAAAATTCAATCGTATAAGTTTTTCGTGGTATATTTATCAAAAATTATTTTTCGAACGAAAAGGTTTTGCAAAGAAAATATTCTATCGAAAAAGAGTTTGTCGAATTAGTTTATTGATCGCAAAAACTTTTATCGAAAAATTCGTAATCGAAAAATTAAAAGAGATCGAATAATTCGTTAAGTTTGACTCAAATTGTTGACAAAAAGTTTTTCGAGAGTGAATTATTCGATCTTAATATGTTTTCGCTAAATTTTGAGTCGAAATATTAGATGATCGAAAATCTTGAGATCGAAATACTTGTAATAGCAAAACTCGTTTTTCGTGTCAGATTTAGATATTTATCAAGCGAAACAGTATTCGTCGAAAAAATTTTTACGCTTTGTTACGCTCAAAAAAGATATTTATGTATTAATCAAAAAACTAAATATCAAAAATAATATTTTTCAAGTCTTATATTTGAGGGAAACTTACAAAAACAATGTGAGTATTGAAAAACTTTTCGCCTGTAAATTTATTTGAAATATATTTTTCGAGCCATGTTTGTCGATCGAAGATAACAATTCGAGTTCAATGGAACAGTGAAAATCCAGATTCAACTGAAAAACTCAAGTTAGATGCTGAGATTCTGGATAATCACTCGAATATGAGTTTTGAAAATGAACAAACAAAAGATTAACCACGTTTTACAGCAAAATATATCGTTTATGAAGTATATCAAATCATATTCAAAACTCAATCGCAAACACAAATATCGATCGAAATCGAAAATCTAAAATAATCTGATTTTCGAAGAAATTGAAATCAGTACATAATTTCCTAACATATAATCTATCACTTTAACAACAAGCTCATCAACAGAATTCGCAAAATTAAGCACGTAGATCAAAATGCATTCCACGTAAATTTTTCGATTGAAAAAACTGCAAAATAATTTTGATCTTAGAATAGCGAGTTCAATTCAAAAGCGATCACAATATGTTCTGATACCAATTGGTAGGTCCTATTTTATCAACTAACAAGCGATCGAAGCATGAATTCTAGATATTCGAATTAGGAATCTCGAGAATTACCTTCGATCGAATATCGAGTTTGAAGATCGGGAGAGAGAAACAATTAGAGAGTGGAAGTTTTCGATTGTATTTCTCTCTCTAGAATGTGAATTCAATACTTTGCAATTTTTCTGAAATTGTTGTATTAATTTTTGTTGTGTACATGGTATACATACCTCTATACATGGTATATTTACAAACTAGTCCTACACTAACAAAAATACGAGATACGCCCCTATTTACAAGGATAACTAATTTAACAAGGCACAATTTCTATGTTTCTTCAATAATGATTAAATCCTAGTAATTTCATACTCACTCCCGAATTTGTTGCCGCCCTAGACGGTTGTGAGGATATAAATTAATAATTACCTATGAAGAAGTTTAACTATTTGATGTCGCCTGAATAATTGAACCTAACGTTTACGAAAAGGTTCAATCATTAATTAGTTATAGCCCTAAACGATCTACCAAACAATCACATCAACACATAGACATATGGAAGCGATAATCAATCCAACACATATACGTACTGAATTGGAGAACATATCCATAAACGGTAAATGATCAGAATACGTGTTCACGAGTAATTTACGTCCGTCCTACAACTCTACCTAACGTTCATCTCATCCCAAACACACGGGGATTTAGCTACTCAACATAGGGAAAGATACAACGAAATAAATAGCGAACAAACATGTAAAATTCATAGTTATTCCCTTTGGGATGATCGTAGGTGGATCTCGCTGATAATTCTTCGTTTTTCAATCGATTCTGTCGATAAATCTTCGTTGAATCTCCCATCTTGCGTCTAGGAATTAAAAGTGTGTTATTCCTGGGGTTCCTTTTCAGTCCTCTTTGCCTCTTAGGTATTTTTGGTTGGAACCGTCGAAGGAATCTCCCGTTTTAGGGTGAAATTGGGGTTTTTTGTACATGTCACATCGCGCTCGCGGCCTCGGTATGGGCCTCCCTTGACTGTGGGTTTATTCTGCCTAAATTCCAGCCATTTCCCACGGACGTTGGAAATTAACTCATGTGGTTGTGGGCACCTTCTGCTCATATTTATTCAATTATCACGACTATGGGTATTGCCTCATGTGGCTATCGGTTCTTCAACTCGCTTGTTTTTGCTTGGTTATCTCGTAATATCGTCTTGTATACCTTCAAGATAAGAATAAATGAAAATACTACGAATAAATATACAATTCAACAATGAATTACTCAAATATGACCTAATTATGACTGAGATAAACGTATGAAAATAGGTTTATCATACCTCCCCACACTTAAGCTTTTGCTTGTCCTCAAGCAAATTAGAACTAAGAAAAGACATAAAAAATACAACATTTTTTTGCAACACATCATTTGAGATAAAAAAGCATAAAATGAAATAATGCAAATGATTTCAGAACGGCTATACTAATGGTTGATGACTGAAAACATGAACTCCCTTTGCAACACTATTCAAGACCCGTACCTCGCAGGAATTCACACAATTGACTCGGTGTATAAGAAAATATGTCAATGAATTCACTCATTTCATGTCCTAGTCTATTCCCTACCATAAGCTTGCAAGTGGGTCATATATCTACTACTGTTAGGAATATTTTGTTGTGTCCTTTAATTCTTATAACTCTTGGATCTATTTTGTATTTAAATAGATTGTGGTAGGTTTTGGGCCGCTCGTAAATATAAGGTAGTTTAGGTCATAAGCCTTAATAAACCAACACATGTTGTATATAAGACCCCATTTACCCTTCCAAAATAGAAAACACATACAAACACACACTAAATGGTGTTCTTCGATCTTTAACATTAAAAACTATCTTTCGATCCTTGTCTGATAGAAGACGGACCAACAAGTGGTATCAGACCCTAGCGTGGATCGATCAAAACGATTTGAATCTAGTTTCGTTCGATTTCAATAAAATTTAAAAGAGTTTTTGGATAAAGTTCATTTTCGATTTATTCTTGTTCATTTGGGTATTTGAACTGTTTTTACTGTTTTTATCTCCTTAAGAGCTTGATAAACCGTTTATGAGTGATGTTCTACTCTTTTGCATCAATTTCAGTCAAGTTAAAGTAAGATTTGAGCCAAAATCGAGTATGAAACTCGTCTTTTCTGCCACAGTTTTGATTTTCAGGTAGATGAATGTAATAGTACCCAGAAAGTTAGTCTACTTTAGTCAATTTTCGGGCAACTAAGACTTGGAATTTGCCTGATTTTCAAAACTCTCGGCGAAATTCAAAATTCGACTAAGATTACCCGATTTTTTAAATTTCGGCTAAGATTACCTGATTTTCAAAAATTCGGTCAGGATTACCCGGTTTCTAACTTTATGCCAGAAATAATCAATTTTCAAATGTCGGCCAGGAAAACCCAATTTTCAAAAATAGGACAGCCTTACCCGATATTTAAATTTGCCGTATTTACTCGAATGTTTTGTTTCTTCGCGAAAAACCTCCGAAACTTATCAATTCACGGGCAGATTGTTAGGAATTAATTGTAGTGTCCTTAGTTAGTATTTGAGTTTTG
Organism: Linderniella brevidens; assembly: GCA_004919715.1. Classification (NCBI taxonomy): domain Eukaryota; kingdom Viridiplantae; phylum Streptophyta; class Magnoliopsida; order Lamiales; family Linderniaceae; genus Linderniella; species Linderniella brevidens. The sequence goes on from SWDC01000145.1 coordinate 7,981,344, forward strand.
GGTCAATATTAGTTAATTTATTGTATTTGGGGTCAAATTGTAAATATTTTATTGTTTGAGTCCCAAGCCTTAATATACCAACTCATGTGGTATATAAGGCATCCCATTAACCCTAATTAGGGTTGGTCAAGCATAATTCTTAAAAGTAAGTTCTTAATTTCGGCACACACACACAAACACACACTGAAGGTGTTTTAAGAACTTTATCATTTTTAAGCCTTTGATCCTCTCTTGAGTGCGTAATCGGACTAACAAGTGGTATCAGAGCAAGACACGGATCGATCTCTGCAAATCTATACCAATTTCGTTTGATTTCGTCAAGATCGAAAGAGTTTACTAAGCAAATTTTATTTTCGATTTTTTTCAAGTATTTTGGGTTAGATCTTGCTGTTATTGATGTTTTTAAACCTTTAAATGCTTGATTATCAGTCTTGGCTTGTTTAGGAACTCGTTTAGATTAATTTTCGTCAAGTTTGAGAAATTTCTGGGGAGAAATCGATTGAAATTGGTGTGTTTTAAAGTTGCTGAAAAATTTCGGGCGTTTCTCTGTTTATTCGCTCGAAGTTCGTTCTTGAACCCGAAAATTTTCGATCAGAAAATTGACCGAATTTGAGTAAGCTAAGTTTATTCGCCGAATTTGCTTTCTACTGTTTAAAATTAACGGCGAATTTGGTCGAATTTTAAAATTAAGATTGCCCGAATTTCAACTTAAAATTTTCGGCGAAGTTTTGATTTAAGTCACCCGAATTTCTTAATTCTCGGCGAACTTTTATCAGAAAGTCACCCGAATTTTGATTTTTTTTAATTCTCGACTGAATTTAGTTTACCCGAATTTTGAAAGTAATTTTCGATAAAATTTTTCCTACCTTAATTTAATCCTGAACTTCGGCGAACTTATATTTGTCACCCGAATTTTGATTTCCTTTGATTTCAAAATTCTCGACAAAGTCTTTTCATCCGAATTTCAGAATTCAAATTTCGGCAACAACTCTACAAGTGCCCGAATTTTATTCTTTAAAATTAAAATAAAAAGTCGAACACTTAAACACAATTTCTTTCCACCAAAATTTACTCAAACTTAACGTTATTCTTAGACGTTATTTTTCGAAACTGACCATTTAGGATTGCAGATCACGACCGTGAACGATCATTAAAAAGCACTCAACTACATCCATGGATTTCATAGCAATCGGAAGCGATAACAGACCCCCAATTCTAACAATGAAAAGGGGGGAGTTCACAGCATGGAGAAACCGATTTGTAAATTTCGTTAGCTCCAAGGACATAGGAAACGAAATCCTAGAGTCCCTCTCGGAAGGACCCATAACATATTGGGTTAATATAGAGGGTGATTCCACAACAAATCCTCCCACCTTACCATCCATTCAGAAAAAATCTCCCACATGCTACACAATGGAAGAAAAGAACAGGGTCAAGGCAGATCGACTTGCACTCAACTATCTCATCCAGGGTATTCACAACGATATCTACATGCAAGTAGATAGCCTCACCACTGCTAAGGAAATGTGGGACGAGATCCATAAGCTGATGCAAGGGACGGAAATGGGAATCAAAGCACGTAAGGCAAACACCCTCGCGGCCTACGATACCTTCAAAGCAAAGCAAGGGGAGGACATAGAGGACACGTATAGACGGTTTATGACTCAAGTCAACGAGATGCGAAAGGTGAACGTTCATCGCACCAATATGGAATTGAACGTGAGATTCCTTAACTCACTGCAGCCAGAGTGGAGGAAAATAGCCACTCAAATCAGGCAGAACAAAGACCTTGATGAAATCGACATCCACTGCGTTTTCGAGAGCCTCTCTCAACATGCAGACTACGTACATCAAAAATCTGCGGAATCAAAAGGAAAATCAGCAGCAGATCCTCTAGCCTTAGTAACTGATAATAGAGCTAAGAAACCTTCCCGCGCCACAAAGGATAAGGCCGTAAAACTTGAAAGCTCATCTGAGGAAGACAACTCAGACTCTTCATCGGATTCCGATCTAAAGGAATTCGAGAAACAAATGGCCCTCATCACTAAGATGATGGGCAGAAAATTCTTTAAGAAGTCTTCCTCCTCTTCCAACAAACAACGAGTTTCATCTTCTCATCAACCTCAACAAACTCCGCATCGGCCCGAACAAAAATCCCTACCTGAGCCTCCAAAATGCTATAATTGTGGGAAGGCAGGACATTGGGCCAGGGACTGTTTCCTTCCCAAGAAGAAGAACGAAGACTACTACGCCAAAAAGCTCAAACTGTCCAAAATGAAGAAAGCTGGCGTAGCCCTGCTGGCGGAGCAAGCTGAATGGTACGATGACACTTCTGAGGATGAACCCGAGAACATGGCTCTAATGGCGTTTGTGGAAGAAGAAGCTGGTGATGCAGAAGGAGCCGAGACGGAGAGCAATGACGAAACTGAATCATCCGAGGACATTGAGGTAGAAAATATAGACTTCTACAGACATAAAATTAAGAATAAGAACAGCTTCCGAAAGGAACGCTCAAGTAGGAAGTCTACATATAAAGATATGGCCACGAATGACATCATCTTGGCCAAAACACAAAATTTGGTCACTGAGCTAGAAAATAAACTAGCTACTTCAGAAAAATCACTAGAATTAGCTGAAGCTAATCTAGTAAAATCTGAAGAAAAAGTAGTTTCCCTGACATCAAAACTGACCGTGCTTGAGCATATCCAGAATTCTCCATTAGAACACTTGCAAAAACTAGAAGCTCTGGAAAAGAAAAACGCAACAAATTATCAATGTGTGCTCAAACACTTAGGTGAAAAAGCAACTCTCAGATGTCATTTAGAAAATGCATCTGAGAAAATCTCGAAGCTTGAATCCGAGACTAATATGCTGAATGCAAATATTAGTCAATTAACCACTAGCCTGCGAATTAGTGAAGAAGAGCGTATTGGTAAAACAGATCAATACAATCTTCTAATGGAGGAACGTAAGAAGCTTTACTCCAAAATCAAAAGTCTGGAGGACCTCCTTACGAAAAGGGGACAAACCGACAAAACGATTTTCTTGAATCAGCCTAAGGACACGAGATTTTACAATCCACGTGAGGGCTTAGGCTTTAAGCCAAACCAACAAACCACTGATAAACGGCCGCTTGCTCTTTACAATGCTGCATACCTAGGACTAGGAATACCTAGCTTGTTAGCCTTTCTCAGATCATCTGAAGAAGAAGATAACCTAGAACAGGAAAAGCGCAAGACCAAAAGCAAGGCCGAAATATCCTTGGATTACAAGGAAATCAACGATAGTTATGGAACTAGGGAAATTCCTCTTTCAAATGACTATCTACAAATGTTTCCCCATCCTCCCTCTGAATCTGATCAGCCCATGACAGAAATATCTAGCTCAAAGAACTCAGATCTTTGCAGAATTTACATTCCCCAAAAGATCAAGAATATTCAATCCACGATAGAGCTCGAACGGAAAATATTTCAAGCTGAAAAGGAGAAACTCCTTGAGAGAATTTCCTCACTTGAAAATCAATCATATGCTGATCTCGCTAAATCTTCTAAGTCGGAGTCTGTTATTATAACACCAATAGATTCCTCATCCATGAAGAATAGGCTAACTAAGAAGATTATCATTCAAGCAACAGCTAACATCCCTTCACCATCTATGACAGATCTGAGACGGACAGAGACTGCTGGGAAGAAAAATTCAGGAACGCAAGAGAAGGATGCCAAAATCTTTGATAAAACGACGAAGTAAAATTTGACTAGTGTTTCTGATTTAAAATTATTTCCAAAAACATTTAGAAATCTTTCTTCATGTAGTTCGAACAATGCTTCCGCTTATTCCCGTATTCCTTCCACAACAAGTTCTGTTAAGAATGTCAGTGATTATCTTACCTACGATAAGTGTATAGCTATGAATGCTAAATTTATACGTCGTAGAGATATGATTTCAGGAACACACACGAAAACGGTTCTACCATCCAAAACGTCCAACCTAAAAGTTGACGAAAAGGTAGCTAGAACATTCAGAAGGCCAACTCCCACTGAAACAAAAGCTAAAGCTCAAGCTTTAGAGAAAAAGGTCAAAAACGTGACCAAATCAGACCCAAAAATACCTGAGCAATCGAAAACCCGAGCTGAAGCTAAGGGAAAAGATTGCAAACAAATCTGGGTAATTAAAACAGTGCTTGCTGCATGCACAAAGCTCTGTTTTCCTTTAGGGGTAAAGAAAATTTGGGTACCGAAAAACTCAGGAAAGATACAAGCCAACCTGGTACACAATTCACCCAATCTTGCATGCACTTTAACCTCTGCAAATGATAGAAGACCCGTAATAAACGGGATCTCTAACACTGCTTAAACTTATCTTGCAGATAAGTCATGTGTGGTACTTAGACTCGGGTTGCTCCACACACATGACTGGAAGAAAAGAACTGCTGAGCAACTACACAGAGAGATTTGGTGGAAAGGAGGAGTTTATTTCATTTTTATTAAGGGGGAGTTTATTTCATTTTTATTATGGGGGAGTATATTTCATATTTATTAAGGGGGAGCATATTTCAATTTTATTAAGGAGGAGCTTATTTTTATTACGGGGGAGTATATATCATTTTATTGAGGGGGAGCTCTTTGACATAATATAAAATTTCGGAAGTCCAATTTTGGACTAACAGTGAAGAAATTCGGCCAATTTCAATTTCACTCGCCGAATTTCAAATTCGGGGTCACTTTTGGTCAATACTAATTTCGATCGCCGAATTTCATATAATTTTCACTTAATCAGAACGAATTTCGGCGAAACTCAATTTTAACATGCCGAATTTCATTCACCCGAACTTTTGCACAGTAACCCCTATTTATCTCACTACTCGCCCGAATTTCATTATTTACCCTAAATTTACAAGTTAACGCCCGAATTTCAGAAAATTTACTCTCGAATTTAAATTCGCGCAAACACAAAATCTTCAAATCAAATCTCTTCAACTTCGATTTTACTACAGAAGGTAATGGCGACCCCGAATCTGCAATTTATTTGCCAAAATTTCATCCAAATCCCGATGGAATCGACCTATTTTAATTTTTAGGTTTCGGGCGAAATTCGGGTAAAATTTAAATTTTCATCCGAATTTCTGCTTTTCAATCCGAAATTCGGCGAATTTCTACTGTACCCCGACTCCTCACAGTCGAATTCCATCGCCCGAATTTGTCAATTTCGGCAAATTCAATTTTAAAGACAAGCACCCGAATTTGATGAATGATGATAACAAATTCGATTTAATTTTCACTTACCCGAACTTCATTACAATTCGGCGAACAAAAATTTCAAATCCTCATAACCCGAACTTCATCAAATTCGGCGAACAAAACTTTTCAAATCCAAATTCGGCCAAATCAAACTTCGAGTTTTAAACTTTTCAATGTACTCTTAGCCGAATTTGTGAACTTCGCCGCTTGTATTTCAAAAGTATAATCTTATTTACTTAAGCAAATTTCGGGCACTTTCATATAAAATTTTTCAAGTCCGAAATTTTTTTCTAAGTAACATTTTTATCTACTCTGCCTAGTCTAACAATTTTCTGTGTTTTCTTCTTAGCAGATTACATAAACATGTTGAGACAAATTGACGAAGTCTTTCCTCAAAGTCAATGGGCCACTAAACTACCCAACAACCCGGCCATTGACTTTGACAACATCACGGTCCCCGCACCGATAATACTCGAAATCCTTCGTCACCATCCTCTACACACCGCCCTCACCATTACGGAATCGGCCCCAGAAGTATACGCACAACAGCTATGGGCCAACCTACAACCATCAACTTCAAAAACCCCTCCAACCTCACTTACCTCACAAATAGACCAAACACCCATAATCTTCACCCCATCCATACTACGCCGTATCTTAAACCTACCTCACAGCCTAATATATAACCCACCACCCACGGAGGAAGAATTGAAAACCGACTTCCTCCTAATGGGATATCGCCCAGACATCCATAAATCCCTACACCTACCCGATTTCTGCGCCAAGGACATTCCACAACCTTGGCGCACACTCTTTCTCATAATAAACAAATGCCTATCACCCAAGCACTCAGGCCCAGATCGCTGTAACCGCAACATTATGATCATCTTCCACGGTGTCATCTTTAATAAAAATTATGACATCGTGCAGTTGATCTGGGCCGATATCCTTGACCAACTCCGCCGAAGGGACTTATCCACCAAAAATAAAACCCGACAAGTCCTTCCCTACCTTCGGTGGTTTCCAGTGATAATAACCCACTTTCAAGACCTACACCCCGAGATAACCCGTCGACCGAGATCGGAGGGATACCAAATTCCCAAGCTAGCATCCCTCCATTCTTCCAAATCCAAATTTGATCTCGAGTCGATGCGGATCCCTGACCACCTCCTACAAATCGCTAATCCTTCCAACCCAATAGTAGCGAGGTACCTCCAATCCATCACCCTTGAAGACACTCCTATGGTTCGACAAAACCCAGTCGAACCTACCCCGGGAATTAGCCTACCCCAGCCTCAGTTAGGTCTAGGAAGCGCCGCTTCCCCTCCTCGTTCCTCACGAAAAACAAAACGAGGGGAAGACGTAAGACGCATACAGGAGCGTCGCACCAAACAAAAACATGATCGACCTCCTCAATCCTCTAACCCACTACAAAGCCGGGCCGAACCCGTAGGAACAGGAGACGACACGATCGTCTCCCGAGTAGCAGTCGTGCCATCAGGCCCAAGCACGCAAATAACCCTTCCAACCCATTCGGTCGTCTCCCAACAGACGACCGTCTCAATAGCACCGGAGGAGCCACGACAACCATCATTGCCTTATTCGGAGGCAATAGATGTTGAATTAAGCAGTTCACTTCCTCCGACTGCGCCCTCCTTGATCACAGGTCTAGTGTCCGCACCAACTAAAATTTTTTCCATTTCTAGGACACATACACTATTTCCGCACCTCTAAGTCTTCCAGACTTAGACAGAACGCTCTCTGACGTCACTCTGGGGCTAATCTCCGAGGGACTGAGCGGAAGCCCCGAAACGATCAACATCCCACCAGTCGTCTCGGGCCAACGGTCTGAGTTTGTCTTAGCACCGTTGCCACCGGTGTGCCTTGGTGGCCCCGGAAGACCCACTACAGTGGGCGGCACGTCAGAAATCTACTCTGACGTCGCGACAACGGCACGCCTCAGTGGCTCCGTTTTATTTCCCGATCCGTTTGTGACGGAGTCTCGGCTACGATCTTTTGGCGACGAACTAGTGGAAAAAGTCCGGGCCATGATCGAAACATCAAGACAAGACAAAGGCAAGACTCCAGTCACACACGAGACAGCTGCTGCTGTTCCTTCACTCACACAACCAGAAGAAGGACCGTGGGACGTGCCCATTGAAGAACTCTTCAACATTCTTTTGGCACGTATCCGGTCGGCGCCACACCTGACACCGAAGGAGAAAGAAATCCAGAGGCTGATTGACCCCACCAGCTGCCGAACACAAGCCGGGGGCCTATCTGGATCGCGGGACGACCCTGAAGACGAGGACCGTCCCGAGGGGGAGAACCGACAGCGTGGAGTCGAATCCCCTCACCAGCAGCAGCCAACAACCAAAACAGTCCAAGAATCCAACCCGCTGGATACCTCAAGCTCAAAAGGCAAAACAAAACAAGTCTCCAGCACCACAATAATATTCCCTACCATGGAGATCTCAACCACAACCGAACAAAATACACAAGAGATCTCCAATACACTTTCCCTTTCGACACCCACTCCAGTCACTATAAGCCTTAGCTCACCAAGAACCTTCTACCGACAAAGTCCACCTCAAGCCACATCTATTGACCTCCAAATCTCGGAAGAAATCAGCCAACTCTACAATCCACATGATGTGGTAGAGAAATATATTTGAAGAAGGATGGCTGAAGCAACCGATGGACCTCCAGCTCGAAGCCAGATTTCGAGAAAACGCCAGACTATTCCTCGAAAAGGCGTCGATAAGCCTGGTGAAAGTCCATGAAGATGAGGAGCTGGAAGATCTGCAAAGTGACCTCCCCGATCTACCGGAACTACTCAAACATCAAGTCCAAAATGAGGATGCTCCACTTCTCATGTCAAAGATCGGGGCAACGGTCGATCTTCCGTGGCAAAACGTCAGAATCTTAGTTCCATACCAAGAAGAGATAAGGAAAAGAATCTGGCGTAAAGAGGATCAGCTCGTCAAATTGAACGAGCTGGAGCTACGTGGGATGACGCACCTGTCAGAGCGCAGAGCCAATCTCTACCTTCTTTCCCTAAGACGTCTTCATATGTTCTTAGGGAAAGGAAATGATCTGGCTGCTCTCAGGCGAGAGGAAAAGCAGAGGCCCCGAATACAAGCCGTAGAAAGAGTTGGAATAGATCGGCTCGGGACCTTCCTACTAAGCGTCTACCACGTAGTGAGGGAAGACGGTACAAGAGAGACCTTGACAGAGGCTGACTTCCCGTACATCAGAGCTGAAGACATCTCACAGATGATTGGAAGCTACCGATACGTGGGAACGCTGCAGGACCAGAACGTCAAATTAGGATACATGACGATCAAAAGGTTCATGCTCCGACAAATCAAGTACGGAGCGACGCACGACCTGCAGCTAGCACTGGAGTCAAATGTCAGAAAGGTCAACCTCACCAAACCATCATTCGAGCTCCCTGAACAAGTTGAATATGGTGAAGGCCACGTGTTCGAAAGTGAAGATCCAGCGGTGGTCTACATCAACTACAAGGGAGAAAAGCGAATATTGAAGACATCGGAGATACCAAAATTCTCCGACGGAACGCTCCTCATCATACGAGAGAAGTTGAGGAGCATACTGGATAAGATGGAAGGTGAAGGACCGGACACAAAAGCCAAGATACTGAATATGCTGAACAACATACAAGAAAGGCTTTCGTTCCGGAGGGAAATAAGGACGTACGAGCACAAGCTTGGACTACGGAAATCCGTGTACGCCCAGCAACGACCCAAAGGCTCAAAGAAACAGACAAAGACGAAGAAAGGACACTAAGGGGGAGAATGTTAGGAATTAATTGTAGTGTCCTTAGTTAGTATTTGAGTTTTGGGTCAATATTAGTTAATTTATTGTATTTGGGGTCAAATTGTAAATATTTTATTGTTTGAGTCCCAAGCCTTAATATACCAACTCATGTGGTATATAAGGCATCCCATTAACCCTAATTAGGGTTGGTCAAGCATAATTCTTAAAAGTAAGTTCTTAATTTCGGCACACACACACAAACACACACTGAAGGTGTTTTAAGAACTTTATCATTTTTAAGCCTTTGATCCTCTCTTGAGTGCGTAATCGGACTAACACAGATTTACACGGCAATGCACGTATTACCCGAATTTCACACTCCTCCAACTTTCAACGCGGGTTAAATGAATTTTCGACTCAAGTGTTGCCCGTGAGTCAACACGAAATCCAAAATTCTCACCAATTAACTAATTTAAATTACTCGTTGCCCGATAATTATTTAACAATCTTTCAAGAAATTTCTAAGTCCAAAATACAACAATTTTTAACTTTAAATGCTTTGAAAACTCTTATCTATTTTTCTTAGGACATTTTTATTTTGTTCAAATATAAATGTTATCTTAGTCTTGTAGTATAAGTGGTAGTTTAAGCTTAATTGTAATTAAGCCATAGAATATGGCTACTTTGCAAATATACGAAACTTATTTGGTATATAAGGAACACTAATGTGATGTATTAGGGTGAAGAATTCATTTAAGAGAAAACCGAGCTTTACAACGTGAAGAATGCTCTAAAGCTTCAGCGCTAAATTCAAACATGTTCTTCGTAAGTTTTACATTTTCTATCGAATTCTTCACCGAACTTAATCGTGTTGGATATAATAGGACCCAAAAATTGGTATCAGAGCAGAACGCGTTCGGATTTGCATCTGATTTTGGGTTTTTAATCGAGAATTTAGTTTTTGGCTCGAGAATTTTTAAAGTGTTCTTCGCTCAATTTTTCAAAAATTGATCATATTTTGCTCTTGAGTATGATTAATTGAGTGTTTATTAGCTGATCTACAATCGAAACTATATTTGAAATTCATTTTTCGAGCTCAATCTGTGCGTAAATTGGTCAAATTGAGGATTGAAGTTTAGAATTTTCAATCGTCGTTCTTCATCTTTTCTCGATTGATTTTCAAATTTCACCACGATTGTTTTTTAGGTTCAATTGATTGTTATAAATATCTCTGTCTTGAAATTTGATCGATCGAAACATCAATTTGTGTGAATTGTGAAGATTATTCGAAAATCCTCTTTGTGTGTTCTTCGTAAAATTCAACAAAATTTCAAAAAATTCGGCATGATTTGCTGCTTTTGTGTTCAATTGAGTGTTTTTCCTTGAATATATAAGTGTTTTGATCCATAACCCAAGCACAATTTGAACAATTTTGTGTTTCGGATCGATTATTATGGTTTCTTCGTAAAAAAAAAAAAAAAAAAAGAGGATGTTCACTGTTTTTTTTGTTCTCGATAGTCCATTTTTTTCTCGTAAAAACTTCTTGATAAGCTTCGCAATACTACATGAATAATATGGTCAACTCGAAAAATATATTATGTCTTATTCTTTGCGGCCCCTGGAGAAAACTAACAAAATATTCTTTGCGCCCCTGAAGAGAACTTTGCGATAGTCTTGCAATAAAATAAAAATATGATCAACTCGACAAAAAAAAATTGAGAGTTTCTCGTAAACATTGTTTTTCGACACATATTTGAGAGTTTCTCGCAAACATTGTTTTTCTCGCAAACATTCTTGGACACATATTTCATTTGCAAACATTGTTTTTCGACACTTTATTGCAAAATAAAGTTTCTCGATAATTTCTTTTGCATAAAACGTTTTCGCACAAATATTTTCACGAAACTTTCACTACATAAAATTTTATCACAAATCCTTACTTCACCGTAAAACCTTTATCGTCAAACTTTCTCGGTAGCATTTGACAATGGAATTTCTCGATATCAATTTTGACAAATTACAAGAAAATTGTGGTATTTTTTACGAAGTTTTCGACAAAATATAAAACATTTTGGTAACTACCAAAAATTTTCGAGACTTATATAATTTTCGAAACTTCACTATATTTCACGAAAACACCAACAATTTTCGATACGGAATTAGCCAATTTTAAATTTTTTATCGAAGAATTTTTACCGAAAAAATTAGTCAACCCGAAAAACTTGGTCTACCCGAGAAAGTTTAGTTTTCACAAAGGTGTTATCGAGATTCTCTTATCGCAAAATAAAGTTTCTCGGTACGAAAAATTTTTTTGATACACATATTTTTCAATACTTAACCTTTTGACCCGAATTTTTCAGACTTTAATAGTCTGATACAAAAAGTTTCAATTTCAACAATTTTCAGAAAAATAAAATGTTTTCACACTTATTCAATTTTGGCACATTATAGAAAAAGTTTTGGTAAATTTTCGAAGTATTGAACACCAATTTAAAACTTTTCAGTACACACCTAAAATTTTCGATACTTTTAGATATTTTTTTTCAACACCAATACTTTTCGGAATTGAAATTTTAAAGCCAATTATATTTTCGATATTAGAAAATAAAAAGTTTTCGATAGTTGCACTCTCATTATCAAATGTTTTCGGTACACACAAAATTTTCGATACTTAAACTTTTCGACTCCAAACTTTTCAAAACTATACTTTTCGGTCCAAAAGTTTTTGATAGCTACATTTTATCCTAAAAACATTTCGATACCTACTCTAGTCTTCGAAACATTTATTAAAAGATCTCAAATCCACAAACGATCAAATATCCAACCTAACCAACACAAACGTATACCTACTCTAGGAACAAATCCAAGACCTAATTGATGCTCTTCAGAGAGCACGGTATCTACGAATGAACTCGTCCACTTACCATCTCAAGGTTAGTACTTCTGACTCTAGTTTATTTGAAAAGTTAGCAAAAACAGTTATAGAGTTAGAAGCAAACAACAGGAAACTTACCACGCGTCTTAAAAATAGTGAAGCAGTGTGTCGTAATAAGTCACTCCTTTATGATAAACTAGTTGAGGAACCGGAAAATTGTACTGTAATATAAAAAATTTAGAGGACAATCTTGCAGAAAAGGGTCAAAAAGACCAAAGTTCCTCTAAAGTCTTAGCATCTAATTGGGAAAATAATTTACATTCTGATAAACCTACCTCTTGTTGAGAAATTCCGGAGGTTATTCATAAAATAACCGAACTAACGCAACTCTGGAATTAGAAAGAGTAGGTTTCCGAGGGAAAAAGAAAAAGCTTTTAGATAAGATATCAAATCTCAAAAATTCCCCTCATTTACATGACATGGAATTTTATAATCATGTTGAAGGCTTAGGCTTTACAAATCCTTGTAACTTGAAAAACATTAACGTAAAACAATTATATGATATCAAGTACATGGGTTTAGGATTAACTTCTTTAATGGCTTTTACGAACGCTTCTGAAATAAATGCCTTAGAAGAATCCAAAAGAAAAGCCACAACTAGGACTCAAATCCATTATGATTACACTAATTTGAATAATAGTTACAAGACGCGGGAGTTAAACCTGTCTAGTGACTATAATTCATTATATCCTTTAGCAACCATCTCTAAAGTCGAGGAACAAAATCATGATCATTCTAAAAATTCTACTTTCTGTTATATTCCTGCTATTATTAAGAAAATAGCTGATTTAAACTCCTTAGAATCAGAAAGAAAGAATTTTGAAGCAGAAAAGAATGCGATTTTATCGGAGATATCAAATCTCAAAAGTTCCTCTTATTTACTTGTTTTAAACGATATTTCTAAAGAAAAATCTTCTCTTAAACAAGATAAAGCAACGTAAACGAACGCTTTTATTCCTAAAATGAAAAGACTTTTACTAATACTTCTACGTCAATTTTGACCGGAACTGAAATTCAAAGTAAAAGCCAAGAACTTGAAACTGCTAAGGAACAAATACAACTTAGAAAGGAGAAATGAAAATCTACATTATTTTCAAACGTTACGGAACGGAAATTTAAAGAACAAAAATTTTCTTCTCCTATTCCTATAAAGAAATTTGTTAACGAAATTTAAAAAGCCTAGACTTGGTTATAATTTTTCTAATTCTTCTCATCATTCTAATGTAATTGTGTGAATTCTCAACGTAGGATACACGACTTATATGCTAATGATGCTTGTAATTCTATATGCTCATAATTCTACATGAAGTATCCAGTCCAAGTTCATTCTAAGAAGCATCTTATGCGTGTGACTTCGGAGAAAATATTTAAATATTCTCCGACACTTTCACCAAAGCTGAAATTTTTTTCCGTGTCAAATCACTCACTCCTACATGGGTTCCTATGTCTACTATTAAGTTAGGAAATCCCACACAAATTTGGGTACCTAAATGCACATAAATGGATTATTTAGGACCGAAATTAAATTTGACTCCATCTATGCTTAACCTGTTTACAATGGGTACCAAAGTCCCGTTAATATTTTGCAGATTCCCTCATGTATGGTATTTGACGTAGTGGCTCCACATACATGATAAAGGGAAGGGGCGTGAGCTACTACAACTACCCTTCAACGAGGTACATTCTAATTATGCATATGTTGAACGAACTTTCAATAATCAATTTGCATACGCATACCTACATAAGAAAAACATGAAGAGAATTTAAAGTTGTGCTTTGTAATTTAATTATCCTTGTAATTAGGGGTGTAATTATTAGTTTTGATACTGTAGGACCAAATAGTAAATATACCATGTAAATAGGTATAAATACAATGTACACTATCAAAATCATATACAAGTTCATTTTCAGAAAATCACGAGCATTGAATTCATATTCCAAGAGACAGAAAAGTAATCGAGAAACTCTCTCTCTCAAGATCTTCAAAGAAGATATTCGATCGAAGGTATATTGTGAAATTTATCATTCGAACATCTAAAATTCATACTTAGATCGATCGGTAGTTGCTAAAATATGACCTAACAATTGTTATCAGAGCAGATCGTGATTGATTTTGGAGTGAATTCGCGATTTTAAGATCAAAATAATTTTCCAGATTTTTCGATCGAAAAACTTACGTGAATTGTATTTTGATCAATATGCTTAATCTTTGCGAATTTTGTTGATGATCTTGCTGATTAAGTGATAGATTATATGTTAGGAATGATTTACGTACTGATTTCAATCGCTTAGAACGTCATATTAATTCAGATTTTCGATTTAGATCGATATTTGCGTTTGCGATTAAGTTTTGATTTCGATTTGATTTTCGTAATATTTGATATATTTTCCTGTAAAATGTGGTTAATCTTGTGTTTGCTCATATTAAGAACGAAGAAACGAGTGATTATCCAGAATTTCATGACCTAAATTGAACATCTCGGTTGAATCGGGAATTTTCACTGTTACATTGAACTTTGTTGTTCTTCGATCAGATTTTCGATAGAAAAACATGGCTCGAAAATTAATTTTGGAATAAGTTTACAGCCGAGAAATTTTTCGATGACAAACACTGTTCTCGTGTGTTTTACTAAAATATAAGACTCGAAAAACATTATTTCGATAATTAGTTTTTTGATTCATATATAAATATCTTTTTCGAGCGTGATAAAGCGTATTTTTTTTCGACGGATTCTGTTTTCGCTAAATAATTATCTAATTTTCACTCGATCTCAAGATTTTCGATCATCTAAATATTCGAGTAAAAATTTAGCGAAAACATATTTCGATCAAATAATTAAAACTCGAAAAACTTTGAGTCAAACTTAACAAAATTTTTCGATCACTATTAATTTTTGGATAAAAGTTTTTGAGATCAACAAATATCCGACAAACTATTTTTCGATAGGATATTTACTCTGTAAAACTCTTACGTTCATAAATAACTTTCGAAAAATATAACGAAAAACTTATACAATCGAAAATCTTCTTCGATCATAGGTTCGAATTTTTTTAATCGAAAACTTTATTGTTCGAAAAACTTTTCGGTCACTGCTCAAACACACACACATTTTACACTATTTTGAAAGAAATCAAATTTCGTAATTTTTAAAACTTACGAAAAATATTTGTCTCCGAATGATCTTCTACGATACTAAAAATTTTCGATCTTAAAATCAAAATTACTAAGCAAAATTTTGAAGTATCAATTTTCATATCAAATATCTTTTAGAAATCAAAAAAATTTATCTTTAACAATCGAAAAATAGGTATGAAAGGGAAATTGTTTAAAGTACGAATGCAACATTACTAACGAAGTTTGTCACTTGTGAAGCACTTTTCATTACAATTCCAAACTTTCACGAAGATCCAACCAATCAACTACAAATGGATGCTTACTTGCTCGGAAACGATGTCTGCCCTCCAATTCTACGAAGAGGCGAATACACCGTATGGAGAAGCCGATTCATGAACTTCTTGGAAACAAAAGAGCAAGCTACAAATTTGATAGCTTCTCTTCAAGAAGGTCCCGCTCAATTTTGTCTCATCTAAAAAGGCGATGCCACCAATAATCCTCCGATACCCGCATCACAAAGACTAAAAATTCTTAGTGAATACACCGAGGGTGAGCGATTAAGAGCAAAAGCATATTTAGGAGCCAAAACTTTCCTAATGCAAGGAATTTCTAACGACATCTATATGCAAATAGATAGTCTATCTAGTGCAAAAGCTATGTGGGACGAGCTCCACAAGATGATGCAACGGACCGAAGTTGGAGTCAAAGCCAAGAAAGCAAATATTCTAACCGCTTATGACTCATTCAAAGCCAAGGCAGAGGAAACCGTTTATGAACTCTATCAACGCTATCTAACTCTTCTTAATGAGATGAGGAAGATATATATCTTCATGACCAACATGGAGGTCAACATCCGATTTCTTTCTTCTCTTCAATCGGAGTGGAAGAAAATTTTCATGCAAATCCGTAAAAATAAGGATTTGGACGAAATGGATATCCACGCCGTCTTTGATAATCTCGTCCACCACGATGAAGATATCAGCGAGATACAAAAAGAACTTAAGGGCATGCAGGGTAAGCAGATCGACGATTCTATAGCTCTTGTTTCTAAAAGAAACACAAGTCGATCTCGCAAAGATAAAAGCATCAAGTTGCCAAGTTCTTCAGAAGATGAAGAAGAATCTGAATCAGACTCCGAACCCAATATGAAGGTGTTCAAGAAACAGTTGGCTCTCATTTCTAAAATGATGAGCAAAAAGTTCTACAAAAAGAAATCCTCTTCCTCGGCAAATAGACTTCCGACATCAAGCTCTAAGCACAAGGAAAGACAGGCCGAGTCCTCAGAATCTAAAAACGTCAAAGAACCAAAAAAGTGCTATAATTGTGGTAAGATATGGCACGTCGCCAGAGAATGCAAACTTCCCAAGAAAAAGGACGCCAACTACTACTCCAAAAAATTCCAACTCACTAAACAAAAAGAGGCTGGAGTAGCACTGATGGCCGAACAAGAGCATTGGCTGGAAGACACCACAGATTCTGACGATGAAAATCTCGCTCTCATGGCATACCTCGAAGACACCTCAAATGATAACTCTTCAAGAAGGCCTGACGACGACGACGATAAAGCATCATCTTCATCACAAGAGGTAACAATGTCTCATTCCACATTATTAAACATGTTAGAATCATTACAGATTAAGTACTCTAAAATGCAAAATGAGCGGAAAAGAACTACGGAATTAGAAGAGAGACTAGATCTTAGTGAAAACAATTTCCAAAAGCAATAAGATAAGAAAATTCATTTAGAAATTCTCTTATCTAACGCTAAGGAAAAAATATCTAGTCTCGAATTAACAATAGCTACCTCTCAGACTAAAGTCAATGACCTTAATACGACTCCTATCGATTGTCAGAGAGATTTAGAAATTTCAAAAAATAATTTCAAAGAAATCTCTGACGAACGTAAGAAACTTTACTCAATGATTAAAACTTTAGATGATCTTCTAACGAAAAGGGTCGAACGGACCAAACTATTTTTCTAAATTAACCTCTTAATATAGAATTTTATAATCCTAAAGAAGGCTAGGTTTTAACAATCCCTGTAACTTGAAAAAAAGTCAATGTTAAACAATTATATGATATCAAGTACATGGGATTATGAGTAACTTCTCTAATGGTCTTTACTAATTCTTTAGAAATAAACGCCTTAGAAGAATCTAAAACGAAAAGCCACAAATAGAATTGACATTCCCATTGACCGTCTTGAATAATAGTTATAAGACAAGGGATCTCAACCTACCTAGTGACTATAATTCATTATATCCCCTAGAAGACTTTTCTAAAAATAAGGAAGAAAATAATGATCATTTTAAAAATTCCACTTTCTGTTATATTCCAACTATTATTAGGAAAATAGCTGATTTAAACGCTTTCTTAGAAACAGAAAAAAAGAATTTCAAAGCTGAAAAGAATGAGCTTTTACTGGAGAATTCTAATCTCAAAACTTCATTTACTTTAAAAACTTGTCATGATTTTACTTTGAAAGAAAAATCATTAATTAAGGACAATATTACATCTAAGAAAACACGTTCCATTGTTTTTCAAAATATTTTAATGGAAGATAAATCTTCTTTAAAACTAGTAAAGGGAGGAATAGAATCCTGAAATGCTTCAAAAAGGAAAAAGACTCTTTCTAACTCTTTTTCTACTCCATCCACAGGTAGAGTAGAAAAGAGGTGAAGCATGCAAAGGAAAGAGTGCCTAGGACAGAATTTCAGAAGAAAAATGATAGAAATGTCTTATTTTCAAAATTTTCTTCTGTATCAAAAACTATGTGTTAAAACCTATTAATGTTGTTGCTTCCACTTATGTGTTAAAACCTATTTTGAAAGCACAAATTTTAAAATTGGCTCTACTTCAAAAATTACAAACAATCATTCTAAGACAAATGCACCTCTTAAGTCTCGTAGGAAACAAGATCCAGCTATTACGAAAGCTTATAGCTCAATACATTCTTGTCCTCACGTAAGGTACCCAGTCCACGTACATTCAGCTAAACACCTTAGGAGACTAGCTAGAGAAAAGATTTTCTCAAGCAATAAGACAAATCAGACACTTGCTCGTGCTAAAATTAACCTCCCATGAAAGGTTCAACCTCACTGGGTTCCTAAAACACCACCTAGGCCAACACAAGCCAATAAGGCCAAGTTTCCTAAAGAAGTACCACTTAAATCAACTACTTCTAAGTTGGTTTGGGTACCTAAGCATTCCAATAATTTAGTAATCAAAGATGACCAAACCTTACTTATCAAATCTGCTAATCCGAGATGACCCATTCAAAAGTGGGTACCTAAATCTCTCTAACCTCTTTCTATGCAGATCCATCATGTGTGGTATTTAGATTCTGGTTGCTCGACACACTTGATAGGAAAGCAAGAACTGTTGAGCAACTACCAAGACCGTTACAACGGAAAAGTCCGATTTGGCAATGATTCAACTCCAATACTCGGCTTTGGAGACATTCTACTGTCGAATCTGACGATTAAAGATGTCTCTTACGTCGAAGGTCTTAAACACAACCTGTTCAACATAGGAAAATTCTGCGACAAACAAGTGGTATTTCTAGCTAATCAGTGCAGAATTTTAAATAGTCAGAATCAAGAACTTCTAACGGGATCACGAAGATCAAATCTCTACACTACCAATCTGACAACAGTTCGACCTTCGACAGTTGTTTGCCTCATCTCACAAACTACAATCAAGAGAAACAGCTTATGGCATCAACGCTTGTCTCATCTAAATCACAAAGCTCTTCACAAACTCTTTGTTAAAAAGTTGGTCAACGGTCTACCAACAATCTCTCCTCATCAAGAGCATCAATGTTCGGCTTGTCAAACGGGAAAAATGAAGGGAGCATCACACAAACTCAAGCAAGTTGCTTCTACATCTCGACCCTTGGAATTACTTCACATGGACCTTTGCGGACCAATGCGTACATAAAGTATCAACGGTCGTAAATATGTGTTAGTAATTGCGACGATTATTCTCGCTACTCATGGACAAGATATCTCCGAACTAAAGATGAGACTGGAGACTTGATAATAAGCTTTGTGAATACAACTCAGAATCTCCTGCAAAAGAAAATCCAAGTAATCAGAATGGACAACGGGACTGGATCCAAATATATCTGAGATATTCTGAAGAGATTTAATCAAGACAAGAGCACACCGATGAATACACTCATCTCAACAAACTGCAAATTGGATGCTGATCCGTCTGGCAAGGCAGTCAACATCACAATCTATCGGAGCATTATTGGATCTCTTCTCTACTTGACGTCCAGCCGACCCGACATCATGTTTGCCACTTTTCGCTGTGCTCGTTTTCAAGCTAACCCAAAGGAGTCCCACATGAAAGCAGTCAAGCGAATATTGTGCTATCTAAAAGGAACTCTCAACTTAGGGCTATGGTATCCTAAAAATACTAATTTTTTATTAATTGGCTATACTGACGCTGATAATGCAGGTTGTCGAATGGACAGGAAAAACACGTCCGGCGGAGCACAATTTTTAGGCGAAAAGTTAGTATGCTGGTCCTCAAAGAAACAAAATTGTGTGTCAACATCGACGGTCGAGGCGGAATACGTCGCGGCTGCCAGCTGTTTCTCGCAAATTCTATGGATGCGGACACAACTACGCGATTACGGTTTTAAATTTAATAACATTACCATTTACAGTGATTCTCAAAGTGTTATTGCCATTACTTGCAATCCTGTTCATCATTCCCGCACGAAACATATAGACATTCTCTATCATTTCATAAAAAAATCATGTAGAAAAAGGCACTATAGATATGTATTTTGTTAAAACGGAGCTTCAACTTGCTGACTTATTCACTAAGGCATTGGATGAAAAACAATTCCAATTCCTTATTGCTAAATTAGGCATGTTGAATCTCAATCTTACTTGACATGTGCTTTACATGCTCTACTATGCTTTTATTTGATACTCTATATGCTTCTCGATATTCTTTGATTATCTTGTGTGACTCTATCCCAAATTTAAATAATAATAAAAAATAGTATATAAATATAATAATAATAAGAAAAAAATGGGAGATGACGATAATTTGCCTATTTTGAATTACTCACAAAAATATTTCTTCGGTATATATGCTTAGTTCTTTGTCTAAAAATTCACGTCACATTCTTTTATTCAAAGAGCTTCGTTTTATTCACTAGACACAAAGTCACATCATATATGTGAGAATTTAAACCTCAATAATATTTTTTGAGTGTGTCACACTTCAAATGACTATTCTTTGGTCTGTACTTCGTAGCTTCATTTTTACTTTGGTGACTATTTTGTCATGAAAATGATAAGGGCATATATATCGAAGAAAGCAATAGGTTTGGGTGAAAGTCCTATTGGATCATCTCAATGATTGGGTGGAAGTCCTATTGGATCCCCGACATCTTCGGAGCCACCAATAGGCCAACCTGCAATCCTGTTCATCATTCACGCACGAAACATAAAGACATTCTCTATCATTTCATAAAAGATCATGTAGAAAAAGGCACTATAGATATGTATTTTGTTAAAACGGAGCTTCAACTTGCCGACTTATTCACTGAGGCATTGGATGAAAAACAATTCCAATTCTTTATTGCTAAATTAGGCATGTTGAATCTCAATCTTACTTGTGTTTTACATGCTCTACTATGGTTTTATTTGATACTCTATATAATTCTCGTTATTCTTTGATTATCTTGCGTGACTCTATCCAAAATTTAAATAATAATAAAAAAATAGTATATAAATATAATAATAAGAAGAAAATTGGGGATGACGATAATTTTTGCCTATTTTGAATTACTCACAAAAATATTTCTTCGATATATATGCTTAGTTTTTTGTCTAAAAATTCACGTCACATTCTTTTATTCAAAGAGCTTCGTTTTATTCAATAGACACAAAGCCACATCATATTTGTGAGAATTTAAACCTCAAAAAATTTTTTTTAGTGTGTAACACTTCAAATGACTATTCTTTGGTTTGTACTTCGTAGCTTCATTCTTACTTTTGTGACTATTTCGTCATGAAAATGATAAGGGCATCTATATCGAAGAAAGCAATAGGCTTGGGTGGAAGTCCTATTTTATCATCTCAAGGATTGGACGGAAGTCCTATTGGATCCCCGACATCTTCGGAGCCAGCAATAGGCCAATCCATCGAAGTGGTGACTTCAGGGTTGACAACGGATGTCCCAGGATGTTCCGAACTATCAAGACCTATCATCGGAAATCTTTTCCGATGTTGTGTAGTGGAGTGTCTCCCTGGCCCCACTCCACCAATGATCGTGACGGAGCAACGCCTACAGGAAGCGCTCTCCACAGCCATGTCTTCGCTTGAAGATCGCCTGATGGATCGCATGCTAAAAGCCATCGAGACTTCCCGAAGAGATACCGGGAAAGCACCAGTCTCCAAGGCTGCTCCGACCGACACACAAACCACCCCTGTATCGCCCAGCTCCACGACATACTCATCTCCCGCCTCCTCGCCTTAGAGACCATGACTCCCGCTAAGGAGAGTCTCTACAAAAGGCTGGTAGATGAACCAGAGCCGCCAGCACAAACAAGGTGCCGAGAAGAAAGCTCCCGCACCAAACGAAGACATGACAATCCCGACGATCCGGATCGTCATGAGGGGGAGAAACGACAACGAATCACACGGAGCGGCCGTGGATTGAGTCGAGAACAAACAAAGACTCAAGAAAGCTGGGGGATCGTCCTCAAATCCACCAACCACACAATCAACCACACAACCCACAACCCGCCAACAAACAACCACACCTCCCACTACATCCCACACACTACCACTTTCTCCTACAAATCCAAATCCAATCTCGACCCCTAACCTCCTCCAAGCCCAAATAGAAGCAGTTGTCTACGATCCACATCTGATCGTAGACGATTATATCCTAAATGAGAAATGGACGACGCAATGGAAACTAGAGGAAGCTGCTCAAGCTCGACTCTCCAACGTCAGATATTTCTTACAACAAGCTTCAGTGGACCTGGTACTGCTTGAAGATGAAGAAATTCAAGAAGGCGAGAACTACAGTTCTGCTCTCCCAGAGCTACCAGAGATGATTAGGCACAACGTCGACTCTCCTCCCCGCTTATCAAAAGGGACAGTTAGAGTCAAGACACCATGGGAGAATGCCAGAATTGAAGTTTCGTTTATTGAAACGTTAGAAAGCAGATCTGGAGGGTTCCAAATAAAATAAAAAAGCTCAACGAACTCAATCTACGGGGCATCTCACACTGGAAAGACAAGAAGAAAATGGAGCACATTTTCATGCTCAACTATCTTGGCCCCGATCGGAGTGGCATCCCAACTGATCAACTGAAGAAAAATTTCATGGACAAGTCACCGATTCTCCAACTCATCGAAAGATACCCAACCACCATCAAT
Source organism: Linderniella brevidens (assembly GCA_004919715.1). Taxonomy (NCBI): domain Eukaryota; kingdom Viridiplantae; phylum Streptophyta; class Magnoliopsida; order Lamiales; family Linderniaceae; genus Linderniella; species Linderniella brevidens. The sequence goes on from SWDC01000145.1 coordinate 8,003,826, forward strand.
AATTGAGCGAGCGGACAGCAACCGCACTCGAGAAGAGATAGATGAAAGCGCTATCTCCCTTTCCTTCCACCGGATGAGGTCTACCATCTGTATCAGATGTACAAGAGAAAATACCAGACGCACTCCGAATATATCAAGACTGAAGGACTCGAGGGACTGAAGAGATTCATGGTGCGGCAGATCAAGTATCACACCGCACACGACCTTCAAATCGCCTTAGAGAACAGTATGAAAGAAGGTCAACATGGAGTCTCCGCTCATGAAGGGCTTTCCACTCAACAATTTTCCCGAGAACTACATCTTCCAGAAACCTGGTCTCGCCATAACCTATCGGAATCCACTCATTGGAAAGACGAGGGCTATGATGAAGTCAGAGATCCACAAGTTATGTGACGGGACACTAAAATTAGTGAAGAAGAACATCCAGAAAAGATTGGGAGAGATCACCGAAGAGACAATCTTCGAAGATCTTTGTGAAGAAGAGGCACCACTCTTAAATGAGCTTCTGGATGCGATAAATGAGAGATTGGAGCTGAGGAATGTTGTTCGACGATACGAGACAGCATTGGGATTGCGAAAATCATTTTACGTCCGACAAGGATAAATGAAGCTGAAACGAAGACAAGCACAAAGGGGGAGATTGAAGAGAATTTAAAGTTGTGCTTTGTAATTTAATTATCCTTGTAATTAGGGGCGTAATTAGTAGTTTTGATAGTGTAGGACAAAATAGTAAATATACCATGTAAATAGGTATAAATACAATGTACACTATCAAAATCATATACAAGTTCATTTTCAGAAAATCACGAGCATTGAATTCACATTCTAAGAGAGAGAAAAGTAATCGAGAAACTCTCTCTCTCTCAAGATCTTAAAAGAAGATATTCGATCGAATGTATATTGTGAAATTTATCATTCGAATATCTAGAATTCATGCTTAGATCGATCGGTAATTGATAAAATAGGACCTAACAAAACACCTATTTTTTTCAAAATGGTACATTTTAAATATGCATTTTCAAAACTTTAAGAGATTTTAAATTCTAAATGCATATTAGACACGGAAATGATAAATACCATTTTTTTATGTAACATTTTAAATGAGCTTAATTTGAGGGAGAGCGACTCTTTTATTTTAAAGAGGAACGACTTTTATTTCTTTCAAGAGGGAGCAACAATTTTAATTTTTGAGGGGGAGTTAAAACTTTAAACGACAGAATTAAGGGAAAGATATTCGTAATATTTTTTTAATCCAACTACGCAACATTCTAGAGGGAGAAATTTTATTTCAGAATCATTATTTGAGAGGGAGAAATTATAAAAATATAGATATAGTTTTCAATATTGAAATTTTGAAAATTCTACCGATATATTTTCTACATTTCTCGAGAAATTTTATCGCAAGACTTTCTCGACATATTTTTTATCGACAAACTTTCTCGAGACGTAATGTGAAAATTTTATCGACAATTTTTTTCGTACATCTTTCTCGAGAATTTTTATCGCAAACATCATTCGAATTTTTTTCTCGATGCACCTCATTCGAATCGAGAAATTTTTAGGCTTACCTATCGAGAAATCTTATCGCGAACCTCATTCAAAATTTTTTTTGATATACCTCATTTCGAGAAAATTTTTTCGATAGTTCCAAATTCCCGACTACGACTCAACAACCTCTCACCCGCAAACCACATATATATATATATATATATATATTACTAATAAATATACATAATATACTTAATATATATATATATAAAAGAAGAAAGAAGAAGAAAATAAAAAAAGAGAGAAGACTATAAAAACAAGAAAAGGAAGAAAATTAAAAAATAAAAAAAGAAACTCTCCTCCGATCTTCATTAAAGCTTCATGAATATTTCCTCCGACAACTTTCGACGGACTTCAAGGAAGAATCTCGAGTTTACGACGAACAAATGCTCATTTTCAACGACCGGCTCCGGCTTGCTGATTCAAATCAAGCAGCACTTATCACGTATCCCGGAAGCATGGATTTTAGTTCCTATGGTTCAGTCTAAACCAACTTGATCCTAACCCCGGAACGCGTTCGAGCATTTGTGACGATACAACCTACCACCTACCCTACATCATCCGAACAACAAGCAAGATGACTTCGATGATGACTTGGAAATTTTTGAAGGTACATAAATCCCTTATCTCACAAATATTTCAGACTAACCGCCATATGTAGATGTGCTAATTTTATTAGCTCCCGGGTAGAAGACGCCGCATTAGGTCCGACGGCACATGCACAACCAAGCCTTACCCACTCATCGTCTATTAAAAGACCGATGTTTCATTTTCTCACGGGGAGCCACGTCTACTATCACCACTTCACTCGGAAGTGGGAGATATTGCACTAAGTGGTAATCCGCCCCGTACCACGCTTTCATTGATCACATCGTGTCTAGTGTGTCCTCACTTCCTAAATTTTTATAATTTCTAGGACACATACACTTTTTATATATACTTGGTCTTTGTCATCAAGTTAGAACTTTCGTAGACATGTCATTCTCAGACATGCTTCGATGATCGAAAGGAAGACCTACCGTTGCAACATCAAACCAACAACGATATTAGGCCATCTTCTACGAGCAACGCTCCTAGAACGATGTCAACGGGAAGCCTATGTGGCCCCGGTTTCATATCGATGGAACGCCTTTGTGGCTCCAGCGGGTTATTACCGAATATGATTTCCTACAAAGTCTACAAACTCCATTTCCTTGTCACGACGATACAATCTTCTTGCCAACGATTATGTCCCATTTTGATACATCGGCATGACGATCTCCCCACTCGATCATCATAAGGGGGAGTAGTACTAAAGAAATGGGAGCAATACAATAACGAAAGTGCAAGATTGATCGGAAATAATAAATTCTTAAGCATCGTTGAATCAAGCAAACACCACGAGCTTCAATGACCAAAGTTGCCGAGAAGAGTATTACAAGATAAGGTGAGCTTGAAGATCTCCAAAGAAGAAAGAGATCACAAGCCAAGATAAAGGAAGAGATTACACAAATAATCTCGAAAGAGGAGATTGTTAGGACTCGAGGAATCTTTTCAAAACAAGACAAGATAACCTACGCTCAAGCGAAGATTGAACACAAAGGGGGAGATTGTTAGGACACTTTAATTGTGTTCAAATATATATGTTATCTTAGTCTTGTAGTATAAGTAATAGTTTGGGTTTAATTGTAATTAAGTCATAGATTATGACTACTTTGCAAATATACCAAACTTATTTGGTATATAAGGAACCCTTATGTGATGTATTAGGGTTAAGAATTCATTTAACAGAAAACCGAGCTTTACAACGTGAAGAACGCTCTCAAGCTTCCGCGCCAAATTCAAACGTTTTCTTCGTAAGTTTTACATTTTCTATCGAATTCTTCACCGAACTTAATCGTGTTGGATATAATAGGACCTAACAATTTTTGCCAAAATCTCTTACTCAAACTTTTCGATACTTTGAATATAATTGATTGAAACTAACCTTTCATTTCATAGATCTCTATCACGTTACTATCATTACCAAACAACATGGACGCCTTTGCAATTGGATCTGACACTCGTCACCCAATGCTAAGATGGGGGAGTATCGCAAAAGAATCGCTTCATCAACTTCATAGAAATCTAGGATGGTGACCTTGCCGATGAGATGCTCTCGTTTATCTTTGAAATGCCCGCTCAAATTTGGACTGTCGTTGAAGCTCAGCCTAACGGCGTCCCTCCTCTCTTGGAAAGAAGAACGCCCAAGCATCCAACTCGTTACTCTATTACAGATAAGGCACAAGCCGGAGCAGACAACCTTGCCAGAAATTATATCCTCCAGCATGTCCAGTGCCAAAGAAATTTAGGACGAAGTCTAGAAGATGATGGTTGGGACAGATGTAAGGACCTTGTCCAAGAAATCGAGCACCCTGACTGCTTACGTTTCCTTCAAAGCTAATCGAGCACCCGGATGAAGAAGAGTTGGGCTCCGTCTCCGAAAGAACTGATCGTTCCACATCCGACCTTGAGGTATACACTCCATCCCTAAGGATTTCATTGAGCTAAAACAAAAAATACAAGAGTTGTCCATGCAACGTAGGGATTACACATAACTACAAAGAAAATCTAACAATATATACGCCTTACTAAACAAACAACAAGAACAAATAGCTATTCTTAAGGAATTATTAGCCTTTATAGAATCTAAAACGAAAAACTTAGCAGAAAAGATAGAGAATAACGAAATACAGGTTAGCGATGCTAATAAAAATTTGAAGGAAAGTGAAGAAGAACGTGTAAACGTATCTTCTCAATACGAATTGATCACTTAAGAACCCGTTAGACTCTATAAGAATGTCAAACAATTGGATGACCTTCTTACAAAAAGAAGTCAAACGGATCAAACCATCTTTCTCAACCAGCCAAAAGATGTAGAATTCTACAATCCTCGTGAAGGTTTGGGGTTCCAAAGTAAAACGAACCCTAAAAAAGATGAAGCAATTTCTTTGTACGACATTAAACACCTTGGCTTAAGACTGGAAAAACTTATGCCTTTTGTTGAGTCGACAAAGGTTATTAATCAGAGAACAAAAACGGAGAAACAAAAATTGGGCCTAAATTGCATTTAGTTATGCGGAGCTGAACGATTGTAATATAACTAGAAACACTCCGCTAACTAAGGACTTTTATTTTCCTTTTGGACCAGAAAATCAGGAAAGTACTTCCGAACAGGCCAAACCCATTAATTCCTCCAGTTATATTCCAGAGATAATTCGCAAAATAGGCGATCTAAATGCGTCTCTGGAATCTGAAAGGAAAGCCTCTTCAGAAGAAAGAACTGTTCTTTTAAGCAAAATTAATATTGTTCAAAACTTTCCTGATGTCTACAAACCTTCCTCCTCTTATTTTGTTTCTGAAACACTTACGTATAAATGCAAGAAAACAGATAAAAAAAACTTCTTTGTCTCGTACTAACTCCGTATTGCATGTGCCTACAGATCAAAGACTGAGTTCCAAAGAGACGAAGAGAGTTAGGTTGGGTCGAGTGAAGGAGGCAACTCTCTTTGATAAAAAAGAAGCTACCTTCAACTCTTGTTACTCTTGTTTTCGACTGCTTTACCTTTTCAAAAAATTCGTCTTGTAATATCACATACCGTGTTTCGTTATTTTCCATTAAAGTACCTAAGTCTTGTTATGACAACTATGATGTACTTCCACGTTCTCGTAACAATCGTTTCCGGAAAAATGCTTCCACTTTACAAAGAGCAAACATTTCCCTTCCCCTCTTCATGATGGTTTCTCTCTGATTCAATACATGCAATCTCACAAAACAAATAGAAAGAGATACACCTCACCCAGAAACAAGACAATTAAATTGTTAAAACATAGGAAAATGTATATTCCAAAATCCCTACTGCACCCAATAGGCTATAATCGAGTCTGGGTTCTTACGTCAGTCATTCAACAAGCTCACTTAGAACTCAACATAACAACAAAAACGTTGAAACCCACACCCGCAATTAAAGGACCCGTCCTCATACGGGTACCTAAGTTTGCTTAACTTGTTTTGCAGTTTCGTCATGTGTGGTACTTAGACTCAGGTTGTTCCTCACACATGACGGAAAATAAAGAGCTGTTGATCAACTTTTCCGAAGGCTATCTCGGAAAAGTCTAATTCGGGAATGGTGACTCTACTCCTATGCTAGGAAAATGCGAGCTCATTCATGACAGAGTCACCATAGAAGGAGTTCATACGTGAAGGCCGAAGCTACAACCTATCCAACATCAAATGCTTTGTGACAAAGGCTATAAGGTTCTAGTTGAATCCAACAAGTGTAGCGTCATCAATGCTAAAGGAACGGAGCTGCTCACTGGCCACAGAAAGAAAAACCTCTACTCCATGGATCTAAAGATTACTCAACCAACATGCTTCATCTCTCGCGCCTCTCTACATCAGAACGACCTTTGGCACCATCGCCTCTCACATCTCAACTTCAAGGATCTAAACAAGCTCCGCACGGATAACTTGGTCAAAGGGCTTCCATTGATTAGGTACCACAAAGAGCATCTTTCCTCGGTGTGCAAAATGGAGAAGATGAGGGAAGCGTCTCACAACACCAGACACACGACATCAACCTATTCTTGAGCTCATTCACATGGATCAGTGTGGACCTGTGCGCACTCAGACCATCAATAAGTGAAGATACGTGTTAGGTAATCGTGGACGATTTCTCGCGCTTCACATGGACTAAGTTTCTCCGAACCAAAGACGAAACACAGGATCTCATCATCAAGTTTGTGAAGACAACACAAAATCTTTACCAGCTGAGCGTCCAAATAATCAGAACTGACAATGGGACGGAATTCAAGAAAGAAAACTCGGTAACTTCTATGGATCGCTTGGCATTACGCAATAGTTCTCAGCTGCAAAGAACAGGACCCTAGAAGCAACAAAGACTCTCATGGTTCATTCTGGATTGTTACACTTCTTATGGGCTGAAGCACTAAATTCGGCGTGCTTCAGTCATAATCGTGCTTCTCTTCACAGAAGATTTATGAGATCTCCGTACGAGATGATAAACCGAAGAGTGCCAGACGTCTCATTTCTCAGGGTATTCAGATGCAAATGTTATATTGCCAATGACCACGAAGATCGGAGTAAACTAGATCCAAAGGATTTCGAAGGCGTACTTGTAGGATACCCGACAAACTCCAAAGCCTATCGAGTATACCTAAAAGATAGATGGTATGTCGTGGAAATCATCAACGTTACATTCGACGAAGTAGACCAAGTGTCTTCTGCACAAATCAGTCCAGAACCCGGATTTTTACGAGATTTGACGAAAGATCAACCAAGTTCCTCCCTGGTGGGCTCGCCTTCAACTACTTCTACTTCAAGCGATGTGGATCTTGAGCTGCTTTTCGAGCATGTCTATCCAAGACTAACGCCACCCACCATTTCTACTTCTTTTGCAACCCCAAGCAATGACCTTTTGCCTCCTACGGTGGAAAATCTCCACATCGGTGAAGATAACGTACCTTTAACTGATTCAGATATCGTTGCAAGCTCAGAAGAGGACACCGCTCAAACCACTGACTCTACGCCAGAAGCATCTTCAGCAGAGTCAGAACCCCAACCGGATGAGCCTATGGAACACAGATCATCCCACATCAGGGAATTCACATGGATAACGATGCTCTGAATCGTCTCAAACACATGAAAAAAAGTGGACCTGCGCTCATCCGAACTCACAAATAATTGGTGATCCCTCTAGTGGTGTTGCCACTCGCGCTTCAACGAATAATGAAAGTCTCTACTCATGTTTTCTAAATTAAAAGGAGCCGACCAAACTAGGTGACGCTCTTACCGATACAGACTGGATCATTGCCATATAGGAAGAAATTAGCTAGTTTGAGAGACTAAACGTCTGGAAACTTGTACCCAGACCGAAAGGGAAAACCATAATTGGCACTAAGTGGATCTTAAAAAACAAGAAGGACGAACAAGGGTTTGTGGACAAGAGTAAAGCTAGGTTGGTGGAAAAAAGATACAATCAGCGGGAAGGAATCGATTATGACGAGCCTTATGCATATGTTGCTAGAATTAAATCCATCAGGATCTTTTGAGCTTTTGCTACCCGCAAAAACTTCACGGTGTACCAGATGGACGTCAAGACGGCCTTCCTCAACGAAGTATTAAAGGAAGAAGTCTTCATCTCTTAGCCTGAAGGTTTTGTGAGCAAAGAGAATCTCGACTACGTGTACCGACCGGACAAAGCCCTCTATGGACTAAAACAAGCTCCCCGAGCATGGTATGAAGTCCTCTGGGATTTTCTCATCTCATCCGGTTACACGAAAGAAAAGATTGACACGAGTCTCTTCACCAAAAGAAGAATATAAGATATAATGCTCATACAAATATATGTCGAAGACATCATCTTTTGCTCGACAGACGCAAATCTCTGTAGGAATTTTGGAGACATGATGAAGCAAAAATTTGAATGAGTATGATGGGAGAGCTAAGCTTCTTCTTAGATCTTCAAGTCAAGCAGCTTATCGACGGAATCTTCATCAGTCAGTCCAAATACATTCACGACATTCTGAAGAAGTACAACTTGAACTACTCCACTCCTGCCAAGACTTTGATGTCTCCTTCTTGCAAGCTAGATGCGAATACCTCAGGAAATCCGTGAACCAAACAAGTTATCGAGGCATGATAGGATCATTACTCAGTCTCACGTCCAATCGACCAGACTTCTTGTTCGCGACGTGTCTTTGTGCTCGCTTCCAAGCCGATCCGAAGGAATCCCATATGTTGGCTGTAAAGAGGATCTTCAAGTACCTCAATGGAACTCCAAACCTTAGTCTATGGTACCCTGTGGATTCCGACTTCGGACTCGGTGGATATACCGATGCAGACTACGCGAGACGCAAGCTGGACAGAAAGAGCACATCCCGGGCCGCTCAATTTCCAGGGGGTAAACTCGTGAGCTGGTCTTATCGGAAACAAAACTGCGGCTCAACCTCCACAGCGGAGGCAGAATATGTCGCCGCTGGGAGCTTTTGTTTGCAGATTTTGTGGATGAGGACCCAACTACAAGATTTTGATCTTTTATTCAATAATATTCCCATATTTAGCGACTCTAAGAGTGCAATAGCGATAACTTCTAATCCCGTACATCATTCGCGCACAAAACATATAGACATTAGGCATCACTTTATTAATAATGAACATGTAGAACAAGACACCATAGAAACGCATTTCTTTAACACCGAGCTTCAACTTGCCCACCTATTCACTAAGGCATTAGATGAAAAATGATTCCAATTCCTCGTGTCTAAGTTAGGCATGTTGAACTTCAAGCCATGATTAATGGTGCCACCATGAACCTTATATTGTTCATATATATCTTACATATTTTTTCCTTATTTTCTATGACTTTTTGTGTGCACAAATCGAGGGGGAGTTTTTACTACTCTATCTAGGGGGAGTTTTTGAAAGTCATGCATAAATTGAGGGGGAGTTTGAAATACTTTACAATTTTCTTAGCAAAATTTTTATCAAATTTATGCCGTTGAAAATTGTTGAAATTATGACTTTCGGTAAAAAATCTTTAAGTTTCAAAAACATCGGGTACATGTCAATTTTTGGCTAGATATCATTATTATTTTATATTAAACATAAAAATCTCGGCGAAATTTGAATTACCCGAAAATCCAAATCACGCAAAAATTAACAGTAGCCTCTTATATTTCCCGACTTACCCGAATTTCTCAATTCACTTTTTACTATTCAAACTCACCTGAAAGATAAAACCTCTCGATTTACAGAGATCTCGCCCTTTCAGTTCCCAATTCAAACATTTCTTCGCTTTATGCACTTATCCACCCATAATCGGTAAGAACAACTTCAAATTTGCTAGTTTTAACTTGTTTTTAACTAATTTTTCCAGAATTACGCAAATTAGGGTTTAAACATTCGGTCGATTTTCGGATGAAATTAGAATTTCTCCCCGAAATCCACTGTTGACACACTTTGTGGCCACTCGAACTTTGTCCACCTGAAATTAGTCTACCCGAATTCTTCCAATCGGCGAAGTTTGATTGTAGAAAACGTTAGAATTTTACCCGAAAATCCATCTGGCTTTCACCACCCGAATTTTACTTAAAATCGGCGACGACCTTTAAGCGATTGAAATCAGTACGTAAATCATTCCTAACTTATAATCTATCACTTAATCAGCAATATCATCAACAAAATTCGCAAACATTAAGCGCATTGATCAAAATATATCTCTCGTGAGTTTTTCGATCGAAAAATCTGGAAAATTATTTTGATCTTATCATCGCGAATTCAATCCAAAAGCAAACACGATCTGCTATGATACCAATTGTTAGGTCCTCATATATCAACTACCGATCGATCTAAGCACGAATCGAATAATAAATCTTACAAAATACCTTCAGTCGAATATCTTCTTTGAAGATCTTGAGAGAGGGTGTTTCTCGATAGCTATTCTCTCTCTTCGAATGTGAATTCAATGCTTGTGTTTATACCTATTACCTATTTACATGGTATATTTACTATTTAGTCCTACACTATCAAAACTTTTAATTACGCCCCTAATTACAAGGATAACTAAATAACAAAGCACAATTCTAAAGTCTCTTCAAACCACCCACTACGTAACGCCCTTACTATCTCCGAGTGCATCCCAGAAGTATACGTTCAACAATTTTGGGCCACTCTCACAAATCCAACCACTCGACAAAACCCAAACATCCTAACCGCACAATTGACCAACCCATGTCGTCCTAAACGATTCCATACTCCATTCTCTCTTCAACCTACCATCATCCCTAAACTTCGACCCACACCCCACTAAAGAGGAACTTCAACATGACTTCCTCTTCATGGGAGACAAACCCGACGCCCACAACTCCATACACCTTCCCAACTTCACCGCCAAGGACATTCCCCAACCTTGGCGAACCCTCTTCCTCATTTTCAATAAGTGTATATCCCCAAACATAGTGAGCCTGATAGATGTAACTGCAACGTAATGCTCATCTTCCACGACATCATCGTTAACAAAAAAGTACGATGTCGTTCAACTCATCTGATCGGACCTCCTCGATCAATTACGAAGACGAGACCTCCCCTCAACTACGAAGAAAGTAATGTCGTACCAGAGGTGGCTACCAGTGTTCGTCAAGCACTTCATGGGCACCGTCCCAGAGATCGAAAGTCGAGATCCATCCAAAGGATATCAACCACCAAAACTCAGCTCTCTCCATTCCTCAAAAACCAAATTTGACGGGGACGCGATGTCCATTCTTCAAAAACCAAATTCGACGGGATGCGATGTCCATTCTTTAAGAACTACTAAGGCTCGCCGACCCAACCAACCCGGTCGTCCGCGCTTATCTCCGGGAAAACGATATTGAGGAGGTTCCTATAGTCCAACATATCCCAGCTGGACCTAACCCGAGAAATAACCTACCCACCAACCCAAGCATAGGTCTACGACTCAGCATCCCTTGCTCGAAAAGAAGAAATCAGAAAGGGATGTCGTAAGATGCCAACATGAACCGTGCACAAAACAAAGAAGCGACCGGGTTTCTCTGCCTCTAAGTCCACAAATATCCCGGACCGAGCCCATAGATGCAACTGCGCAAATGCTCGAACCTAGCCACTCAACCATCTCTCAACAGATGGTTGTTTCATTTACTCACAAGGAGCCAAATATGCCATCACTACCTCCCTCGGAGGTAGTAGATATTGAAATCAGCAGCCCTTCGCCTCAAACAGCACCTTCTTTTACAACAACGAGTCTAGTGTCCTCACCATCATATATTTCCACATTTCCTAAGACACATACAAGTTTTAGTGCACCTTCAGATCTTAGTGATCTGGACAAAATGCTCTTCAGTGTCTGCTTGCTGGATATCAGCCAAGGACTGAGCGGAAGTCCCACAACAGCCAGCATTCCTGCAGCTGCTGCATTGGGCCATCGAGTTGGGTCAGTCTCAGTTTCGATGTCAATGGGGAGCCTAAGTGGCCCTGGTTTCTCATGTCCTATGCAAACAGGCGGCGTTTCAATTCCCTCTTGACGACGGCATGTCTTAGTGGCTCCGTCCCGTTATTTTCCCCGTTCGTGACAGAGGCCAAACTCGCGGACTTCGCCAATAAAGTCGAGGACTCTATCGTGACGAAGGTCTACACGGCCCTCAAAACATCAACTCGAGACAAAGGCAAGGCCCCTGCCACTGAAACCGCACATGTTGCGTCTCCTCCATCCGCTCTGCCAACTCACACCTCTGAACCGAGACTGTGGGACGTACCAATTGAAGATCTCCATGACACCCTCATGGCCCGCATACAGTCCACCCTGTCTCTGAATGAGAGGGAGCAAGACATCATGCTACGGCTAATAACTCCGATGTCTTGTTGCAGAGAGGCGGAGCAGTCCAAAAGAACATGTGACGACCCAGATAATGAGGGCCGTCCTGAGGGGGAGAAGAGACAGAGAACAACCTCGGAACTCCAGACGCAACAGATTACTCCATCCACCACCACTCAAACTACCGAAACAACCACCACCCAAACCACTCAACCGGATCATCTCAAAGAGAAGCTGCCTCCGTAGCCCACACTACCACTCCCTCACCAGCCACTATAAGCCTCCCCTCACCTCAACCCACCATCCAAAAAGGCCATCCAACGCCCCCTCAAACCTCTAAATCACTAGCTCCCTCTCAAGCTACCGACGAGCCGCTCATGACCGTCGAAGAGCTCTACAACCCACATGACAAGGTGGAGAGATATATACCAAATGAAGAATGGATGACTCAACTGGTGACTCCCGAACTAGCCAAAAGGTTGATAAAAAAGGCCAGATTCTTCCTAAAATGGCAGCCATTAGCCAGATTCAGATCGAAGAGGAGGAACTCAAGGAAGGCGAAAATTACGAAGCCGAGATCCGAGAAATTCCCGAGCTCCTCCTACAAAGAGTCGTGGACGAGGACGACCCTCGATTGAAGTCAAACATAGGAGATGAACTGAACTTACCTTGGAAATTTGCCAGGATTGTGGCGTCTTACCAAGAAGATATCTGAAAGAGAATCTGGAGGAAAGAGGACCGCCTTAAGAAGCTCAACGAGTTGGAGCTGCGAGGCATGACTCATCTCTCGTAGCATAGAGGCAACCTGTACCTGCTCGGCCTCCGTCGAAAGCTTATGTTCGACGGAAAAGGAAGCAACGTGTAGGCTCTTCGAAGGGATGAGAAGAAGAGGCCGAGTGTCACGCCCCGACCCGCGCCGGAGGGATGACATCTGCCACATTTGTCAATAAACGCAAGGCTTCGATGTCAAGTCACGCATCAACGAGTTAAATTACATGAAAGAAGACGAGATGAACGAAAATATATTTATATAACAAGAACGGTTTACACTGTACAATACAACTCAAAACATCGATACCAGATGGAATATAAACATCGATCAACGAAGAAATATATGTACAATCAAAATTTTCTTCCAAAAGATATCCTAGCCAATGGATCCAACGCAAAATAAAGATATTGTACCCCAAAATGAGAGCAAGAGTAGCGGAAATGTCGATAGAAGGAAGACAACCTCCGATCAAAATAATATCAACCTGGAAGAGGATATATGTTTGTATATATGGGGTGAGCAAACTACAAGCTCAGTGAGAAAAAATATGGACACACCTTGTCCTCACGGTGAGGTGTATCCCCGACGATGAATACCAATACAATCATCAAACATCACTACTACGAACTATCGCACAAACGGAATCATGTATACCGAAGATAACAAATCAGATAAACAACGTATGGGTAGCCATAACCTCACTCGAGCTGAACTCCCCGTCGAGATTCAGACGCGTCCGTCACCGTACTCTACATCATGAATCATGAATGATCGTATTAACTATGTATGCTATGCATGTCCCACTCCGGTGACGTTGGTCGTAATAATTTCTAACGATCACCGTCCAACAATAATGCCGAAAGGAACGATAACACCTATCCTTTGAATAGGTATAAACCCTTGGGCCCCTACTTGGCCCATTACAACTACTAGCCAAGCACAAGAGCCCACAGTTCGGACTCTACTTCACTTAATAAAGTAAATACAAGACTTAGACTTAATAAAATATATTGGACACTTTAATATATCTAACAATCTCCTCTTAAGTGTCCAAATACAAATAACGGCCTATGGTCTAAGTCTCCTATTTTCTTCTTTTTCTTCCTCGGGCACGGAAGACGTGGAGCTTCCCGGTGAGCGAATAATGTCTTCCTGAATCCAAGAGCGATCTCTTAATGTCTTACGTCATTTTGATGTCCAGTCGTTGCCTCGATGATCTTGTTGAGAAGGGGCAGTTCTTCCACTTCATAACCTTCGAGCTTTGCATCGCCCGTCTCCTGCCTCGTCATCAGCTTATCAGGGATTATCTTTAGCATTCCATCACATAATTTTGGTTGATCTCTCGAGTTCTGACACCAGAAGAGCTTGATCTCTCGAGTTCTGTGTTGAAAGTACGTGATCGCCAATTTTGGTTGTAGAAAGATGTAGCTCTCTCCGAGACTTTCTAAGGGCTCCCTGCAGTTGTGGGGCTGAGTCAGGTTGACCTTCCTCTTGTTGCTCTCCAGAGCCATTCGTAGATCGTGAACATCATGGTATTGGACTTGTCTGAGCATGTAGTGCTTGATCCCTTCGAACCATTTTCTTCGTTCGGGCATGTTGAGGGTGAAGTTGCGGTACAAGCAGAACATTTGGTCGACTTCGCCCATTGAGAGGTAGGGGAAATCGACTTTTGTGATCTTCTATACGGCCGCATTTGTCGTCTCTATTACGTAGACTGCGCTTTCGTATCTTCCATTTTAGCGCGCTATGTGTACGAGCTTGAGTATGGGATTCTTATTTATGAGGTGTATCATGCACTGCTCTTTGGTCCGTTTGCCCGTGTTTGGCATCGTCCAAAGTATTATCAGGTGTTGAAGTCCCTCATTTCTCCCTTTTAGATGGGACGGGCCTCGAAGACGGAGCTCATCGACTTCCTTTATCTCCTTCTCCATTCGCCAGATTCTTGGGTAGAATTCTTCAAGGTATGTTGCCTTAGTCTTCTTGTTGTCCCAAGGTGTATCCTTCTTCTTGATGCTCGTCGCCTCTTTTTCGGCCGCTTGGTACTTGAGGAGATATGGTAGCTCTGGGAGGTCAGCTTCAGTGTTCGCTCCTTCCACCTCTTCTTCAGGCTCGAGGCGACAGAAGTCAGTCGCCGCCAATTTTAGTTAGTGTCTGATGTGGTTCAGGCGTAGGCGGGCTTCTTCTTCTGTCTTGGTCCTCTCTAGCAACTCGTGCTCCAGTATGTACTTGTCTATATAAGGGTATGGGTAGCAGGAGGGCTGTCGAGGGGTAGTGGTTGTTTGGACTGATTGGGCGGAAGTTGTGGTGGTTTGTACGCTGGTTTGGGATTTGGGTGGTTGGGATGATGATAATGGTGCTGGGTTTGTTGACGAGACTCCAACTTCTCCCGTTTTTTTCTTGGGTGCAAAAGTAAAAAGATTAAAATAAATTCGTTAAACAGACCTGATTTTTAACACCTGTCAGAGCGCAGAGCCAATCTCTACCTTCTTTCCCTAAGACGTCTTCATATGTTCTTAGGGAAAGGAAATGATCTGGCTGCTCTCAGGCGAGAGGAAAAGCAGAGGCCCCGAATACAAGCCGTAGAAAGAGTTGGAATAGATCGGCTCGGGACCTTCCTACTAAGCGTCTACCACGTAGTGAGGGAAGACGGTACAAGAGAGACCTTGACAGAGGCTGACTTCCCGTACATCAGAGCTGAAGACATCTCACAGATGATTGGAAGCTACCGATACGTGGGAACGCTGCAGGACCAGGACGTCAAATTAGGATACATGACGATCAAAAGGTTCATGCTCCGACAAATCAAGTACGGAGCGACGCACGACCTGCAGCTAGCACTGGAGTCAAATGTCAGAAAGGTCAACCTCATCAAACCATCATTCGAGCTCCCTGAACAAGTTGAATATGGTGAAGGCCACGTGTTCGAAAGTGAAGATCCAGCGGTGGTCTACATCAACTACAAGGGAGAAAAGCGAATATTGAAGACATCGGAGATACCAAAATTCTCCGACGGAACGCTCCTCATCATACGAGAGAAGTTGAGGAGCATACTGGATAAGATGGAAGGTGAAGGACCGGACACAAAAGCCAAGATACTGAATATGCTGAACAACATACAAGAAAGGCTTTCGTTCCGGAGGGAAATAAGGACGTACGAGCACAAGCTTGGACTACGGAACTCCGTGTACGCCCAGCAACGACCCAAAGGCTCAAAGAAACAGACAAAGACGAAGAAAGGACACTAAGGGGGAGAATGTTAGGAATTAATTGTAGTGTCCTTAGTTAGTATTTGAGTTTTGGGTCAATATTAGTTAATTTATTGTATTTGGGGTCAAATTGTAAATATTTTATTGTTTGAGTCCCAAGCCTTAATATACCAACTCATGTGGTATATAAGGCATCCCATTAACCCTAATTAGGGTTGGTCAATGTATAATTCTTAAAAGTAAGTTCTTAATTTCGGCACACACACACAAACACACACTGAAGGTGTTTTAAGAACTTTATCATTTTTAAGCCTTTGATCCTCTCTTGAGTGCGTAATCGGACTAACAAAGATATTCAACCGAAGGTATATTGTAAGATTTATCATTCGAATATATAGAATTCATGCTTAGATCGATCGATAGTTGATAAAATAAGACCTAACAATTGGTATCAGAGCAGATCGCGATCGCTTTTGGATTGAATTCGCGATTTTAAGATCAAAATAAATTTCCAGATTTTTCGATCGAAAAACTTATGTGACTTGTATTTTGATCAATATGCTTAATTGTGCGAATTTTATTGATGATCTTGCTGATTAAGTGATAGATTATATGTTAGGAATGATTTACATACTAATTTTAATTGCTTAGAACGACATATAAATTCAGATTTTCGATTTAGATCTATATTTGCGTTTGCGATTAAGTTTTGATTCCGATTTGATTTTCTTAATAATCGATATATTTTGCTGTAAAACGTGGTTGATCTTGTGTTTGTTCATATTAAGAACTAAGAAACGAGTGATTATCCAGAATTTCAGCACCTAACTTGAAAATCTCGGTTGAATCTGGAATTTTCACTGTTACATTGAACTTGGTTGTTCTACGATAGGTTTTTCGATCGAAAAACTTTGCTCGAAAATTATTTTTCGAATAAGTTTGCAGTCGAGAAATTTTTCGATGACAAACACTGTTCTCGTGTGTTTTACTTAAATATAACACTCGAAAACCATTATTTCGATAATTAGTTTTTCGATTCATATATAAATATCTTTTTCGAGCATAATAAATCGTATTTTTTTCGACGGATACTGTTTTCGCTAAATAAATATCTAATTTTGACTCAAAAAACTTGTAATAGTAAAACACGTTTTCGATCTCAAGATTTTCGATCATCTAAATTTTCGAGTAAAAATTTAGCGAAAACATATTTTGATCGAATAATTCACACTCGAAAAACTTTAAATCAAACTTAACAAAATTTTTCGATCATTCTTAATTTTTCGATTACAAATTTTTCCATAAAAGTTTTTGAGATCAACAATTATTCGACAAACTATTTTTCAACATGATATTTACTCTGTAAAACTCTTACGTTCGAAAAATCTTTTAATCGAATTTTTCCATAAAATCTTTTTCGATCATACGTTCGAATTTTTTTTAATCGAAAACTTTATTGTTCGAAAAACTTTTCTACACTGCTCAAACACACACACATTTTACACTTGAAAGAAATCAAAATTCGTAATTTTCAAAACTTAAAAAAAATATTTGTCCACGAATTATCCTCTACGATACTCAAAATTTTCAATCTTAAAATCAAAATTCATTAGCAAAATTTTGAAGTATCAATTCTCATATGAAATATTTTTCGAAATCAAAACAATTTCTCTTTAACAACCGAAAAATAGGTACGAAACGAGAAATTGCTTAAAGTACGAAACAAACATTACTAACGAAGTTTGTCGCTTGTGAAGCACTTTTATCATTCTAAACATTCACGAAAGATCCTACCAATCAACTACAAATGGATGCTTACTCACTCGGAAACAACGTCCGCCCTCCAATTCTGCAAAGAGGCGAATATACCGTATGCAGAAGCCGATTCATGAACTTCTTGGAAACAAAAGAGCAAGCTACAAATTTGATAGCTTCTCTTCAAGAAGGTCCCGCTCGATTTTGGCTCATCCAAGAAGGCGATGCCACCAATAATCCTCACATTCCCGCCTCACGAAGACTCAAAGTTCCTAGTGAATACACCGAGGGGGAGCGATTAAGAGCAAAAGCGGATTTAGGAGCCAAAACTTTCCTAGTGCAAGGAATTCCTAACGACATCTATGTGCAAATAGATAGTCTATCTAGTGCAAAAGCTATGTGGGACGAGCTCCACAACATGATGCAACGGACCGAAGTTGGAGTCAAAGCCAATAAAGCTAATATTCTAACCGCTTACGACTCATTCAAAGCCAAGGCAGAGGAAACCGTTTATGAACTCTATCAACGCTATCTAACTCTTCTTAATGAGATGAGGAAGATAGATATCTTCAAGACCAACATGGAGATCAACATCCGATGTCTTTCTTCTCTTCAACCGGAGTGGAGAAAATATCCATGCAAATCCGTCAAAATAAGGATTTGGACGAAATGGATATTCACGCTGTCTTTGATAATCTCGCCCAACACGAAAAAGATATCAGCGAGATACAAAAAGAACTTAAGGGCAAGCAGATCGACGATTCTATAGCTCTTATTTCTGAAAGAAAAACAAGTCGATCTCGCAAAGATAAAAGCATCAAGTTGTCAAGTTCTTCAGAAGATGAAGACGAATTTTAATCAGACTCGGAACCCGATATGAAGGAGTTCAAGAAACAGTTGGCTCTAATTTCTAAAATGATGAGCAAAAAGTTTTATAAAAAGAAATCCTCTTCCTCGGCCAATATACTTCGGACATCAAGCTCCAAGCACAAGGAAAGATCGGCTGAGTCCTCAGAATCTAAAAATGCCAAAGAACCATAAAAGTGCTATAATTTATGTAAGATAGGGCACTTCGCCAGAGAATGCAATCTTTCCAAGAAAAAGGACCCCAACTACTACTCCAAAAAATTCCAACTCACTAAACAAAAAGAGGCTGGAGTAGCACTGATGGCTGAACAAGAGCATTGGCTGGAAGACACCACAGATTCTGAAGACAAAAATCTCACTCTAATGGCATACCTCGAAGACGCCTCAAATGATAAGTCTTCAAGAAGGCCTGACGACGACAACGATAAAGCATCCTCTTCATCACAAGAGGTAACAATGTCTCATTCCACATTATTAAACATGTTAGAATCATTACAGATTAAGTACTCTAACATGAATAGAATCATTACAGATTAAGTACTCTACATGAAAAATGAGCAGAAAAGAACTAAAGAATTAGAAGAGAGACTATCTCTTAGTGAAAACAATTTCCAAAAGCAATTAGATAAGAAAATTCATTTAGAAATTCTCTAACGTTAAGGAAAAAGTATCTAGTCTTGAATTAACCATAACTACCTCTGAGACTAAAGTCAATGACCTTAATACGACTCTTATCGATTGTCAATGAGATTTAGAAATTTCTAAAAATAATAACAAAGAAATCTCTGACGAACGTTAGAAACTTTACTGAAGGATTAAAACTTTAGATGATCTTCTAACAAAAAGGGGTCAGACGGATCAAACTATCTTTCTAAATCAACCTCTTGATATAGAATTTTATAATCATAAAGAAGGCTTAGGTCTTAACAATCCATGTAACTTGTAAAAGGTCAATGTTAAACAATTATATGATATCAAGTACATGGGATTAGGTTTAACTTCTCTAATGGCCTTTACTAATTCTTCAGAAATAAATGCCTTAGAAGAATCTAAACGAAAAGCCACAAAAAGGACTGACATTCCCTTTGACTACACCGCTTGAATAATAGTTACAAGAGGAGGGATCTCAACTTGTCTAGTGACTATAATTCATTATATCCCCTAGAAGATTTTTCTAAAAATAAGGAAGAAAATAGTGATCAATTTCGAAGTTCTACTTTCTGTTATATTCCAGCTACTATTAAGAAAATAGTTCATTTAAACGCTTCCTTAGAAACAGAAAGAAAGAATTTCAAAGCTGAAAAGAATGAGCTTTTACTGGAGATTTCTAATCTCAAAACTTCCTCTACTTTAAAAACTTGTCCTGATTTTACTTTGAAAGAAAAATCATTAATTAAGGACAAGATTACATCTAAGAAAACACCTCCCATTGTTTTTCAAAATATTTTAAAAGAAAATAAATCTTCTTTAAAAATCGTAAAGGGAGGAAATGAATCCTTAAATGCTTCAAAAAGGAAAAAGACTTTTTCTAACTCTTTTTCTACTCCATCCACAGGTAGAGAAGAAAAAGAGGTGAAGCATGCAAAGGAAAGAGTGCCTATGATAGAATTTCAGAAGAAAAATGATAGAAATGTCTACTTCAAAACTTTAATGTTGTTGCTTCCACTTATGTGTTAAAACCAATTAATTTTGAACGCACAAATTTTGAAATCGGCTCTACTTCAAAAATTATAAATCATCATTCTAAGACAAATGCAAGTGTTAAGTCTCGTATGAAACAAGATCCGGCTATTAAGAAAGCTTATAGCTCGATACATTCTTGTCCTCATTTAAGGTATCCGGTCAAAGTTGACTCAGCCAAACACCTTAAGAGACTAGCTAGAGAAAAGATCATCTACTAAGACTAATAAGACATTTGCCCGTGCTGAAATTAACTTCCCATGTAAGGTTCAACCTCAATGGGTTCCCAAGACACCATCTAGGCCAACGCAAGCCCAAAAGGCTAAACTGCCTAAAGAGGAACCACTTAAACCAACTAATACCAAGTTGGTTTGGGTACCTAAAAACATAAATGATTTAGGAACAAAAAATGAACAAACCTTACCTACCAAAAATGAATAATGGGAACTAAATGGGTTTTAAAAAATAAGAAAAACGAGAACGGTGAAGTAATCAGGAATAAGGCACGTCTCGTCCCTAAGGGATACAATCAACAAGAATGAATTGACTATGACGAGACGTATGCTCCGGTTGCACATGCTATTCGCTTATTTCTAGCTTACGCGGCTCATAAAGACTTCAAAGTCTATCAAATGGATGTTAAAACCGCATTTCTCAACGGCGTATCAAATGAAGAAATCTACGTCGCTCAACCCGATGGCTTCGTGCACGAGAACCATCATGATCATGTCTATCGATTGGACAAAGCTCTTTATGGACTAAAACAAGCCCCTCGTGCTTGGTATGATGTTCTGAGCGAATTTTTAGTCAAGTCCAACTTCATCAGAGGAACAATCGATACGACACTCTTCATTAAAAGGCAAGGAAAAGCTTTGATGATCGTTCAAGTTTACGTTGATGACGTCATTTTCGGCTCGACGAATGAACGTATCTGTCAGAAATTTGGCAATCTCATGAAGACCAAATTCGAGATGAGCTTAATGGGAGAACTTCAATTCTTTCTTGGATTACAAGTAAAGCAACTCGAAGATGGAATCTTCATCAGTCAAACCAAGTATATCCGAGCTATTCTGAAGAGATGTAATCAAGACAAGAGCACAGCGATGAATACTCCCATGTCAAAAAATTGCAAATTGGATGTTGATCCGTCTGGAAAGGCCGTCACCATCACAACCTATCGGAGCATTATCGGATCTCTTCTCTACTTGACGTCCACCCGACCCGACATCATGTTGCAACTTACCTATGTGTCCGCTTTCAAGCTAACCCAAAGGAGTCCCACATGAATGTTGTCAAGAGAATTCTACGATATCTCAAAGGAACTCCAAACTTAGGGCTATGGTATCCTAAAGATACTGACTTTTGATTAATTGGCTATACTGATGCTGACTATGTAGGTTGTCGTATGGACTGAAAAAGCACGTCTGGCGGAGCACAATTTTTAGGCGAAAAGTTGGTCTGTTGGTCCTCCAACAAACAAAATTGCGTGTCAACGTCGATTGTCGAAGTAGAATACGTTGCGGCTGCCAGATGTTGCTCACAGATTCTATGGATGCGGATACAACTACGCGATTACGGGTTTGATTTTAGTAACATTCCCATCTACAGTGATTCTCAAAGTGCTAAACCATTACTTGCAATTATGTTCATCATTCACGCACAAAACACATAGATATTCGCTATCATTTTATAAAAGATCATGTAGAAAAAGGCACATAGATATGTATTTTGTAAAAACGGAGCTTCAACTTGCTGACTTATTCACTAAGGCATTGGATGAAAAACGATTCCAATTCCTTATTTGCTAAGTTAGGCATGTTGAATATCAATCTTACTTGAAAAGTGTTTTTACATGCTCTATTATGCTTCAATGTGATATTCTATGTGCTTCTTGATATTCTTTGATTATCTTGCGTGACTCTATCCCAAATTAAATAATACTAATAATAATAATAATAATAATATATAAATATAATAATAATAATAATAAAAATGGGGGATGACGATAATTTTGCCTATTTTGAATTACTCACTCAAATATTTCTTCGATATATATGCTTAGTTCTTTGTCTAAAAATTCACGTCCAATTCTTTTTTTCATAGAGCTTCGTTTGATTCACTAAACACAAAGCCACATCATATATGTGAGAATTTGAACCTCAATAATTTTTTTTTCTTGAGTGTGTCACACTTCAAATGATTATTCTTTGGTTTGTACTTCGTAGCTTCATTCTTACTTTTGTGACTATTTCGTCATGAAAATGATAAAGGCATATTAGCCCAAATTATAAATCCTTTAATTTTTCCCCTAGAAATCCCCTTTTGGGCCTTCTCCGACATTCTTTTTCTTCATCAAACCAAATTAAGCCTTCAACCTTATTCATAAGATTCGGGGATACTCAATCAAGAAAAAGAGGGAGAGAGCAAAAGAGATGCACATGATGAATTTCTCAATCATTATAGAAGAGAAACACGGATCTCAGTGTGAACTTCTTCTAGAAATCTCGTATACTCCTAGAAGAGAAGCACCTTGAAGTGAACTTTCCATTGATAATCTAGATCTTATGTAGAGAAAACGATAAGGGAAGCACAGTCTTGGGTTCGAACTCCGTAACTGTGAAATTTTCACAAGGAACACAGTCTCGACCCAAACACAAAGAAGATCTCGTCTCTCAAAGCCTTGAAAAGAAGACGGAAATAACCCTTAAAAGTCAGACCAAGTACAAAAGAAACGAAAAGCAAAAGGATCAGAACATAATTTCACAAAAGGGCCCATGGAACTGAATAATTTTTTTTAAGCTCACTAACCCAAATTTCCTAGCCCCTTAGTTAGAGCTTAAAAATAATCCCTTAAAAGTCCATTTGATTCAAAATGATGAACTTTCACTTGATAAGTTGATTAAATATGCTACGATAACAAATTAATTGATATAACTTTGTCGTGATAATATGCGTTATATATTTACTAAATATTTCCATGATAAAAATAAATTGAGTAGTATGAGCGAAACTTGCGATAGTTGTCGAAGTGATTCATACTATGATCTTGGAATATTAGTCTAGTTACATGATTATATGGCAAATTATTATTTTATATGTCATAAGAAATTTTTGTGTGATAGTGTTCAAAATGTCCCATCCGACCCCAAAACAAAAATATTTTTTGAAAATTTTTATTTGAAAATATCTTTCGCACATTCTAAATGCATTAATACATGCATTGGCTCAGAATTGATAAGATGCGAATTTAAAAAAACAAAAAGCGCAAAATTTTATTGAATCTATGCTGAATTGTTTAAAATGTGTTACTTGTCCTTAAATAGTAAATTCTCATATGCCAAATTGTACTAAATATGTGCTTAAATGCAGAAAAGTTAAATCGTGAAATTTTTTAGGGGGAGTTTTATATGTGAATTTGTTATTATCTCCTATATGATTTACTTGTAAAACATAACTTCTAACATTTTTTTTTCTAAGCATCACAGAAAATTTAGAGCTCATCCGATGAGTCAAATGTGGAATTTCATCAACATTAGGAGATAATTTCATCTCGTTCAGAAATACAGGGAGTATTATGCAATTTATTTTTTGGGTTAATCCATAAAAGATTAAATTCTTGTTTAATCAGATCTGAATTTTAACTAAAGCCCAAATTTTTTTTACGGCCCAACGTATTTTTACCTTACCCGATCGTAAAGTATTAATACCACTTTATCGATCGATAGACTCACTCACACGCAACTCATTTCCATCGAAAAACTTTTCAACTTCTGAAAAACATACTTCGAACTCCAGCGATTTCAACAAAACCTCATCCATCTCTGTGATTTTCTTCCTTAACTCGCCCATTTCGAAGGTAGAAACACGTTTCGAATCACTTTTCATTCAAAAACATATGGTTCGCAAGCAGTTTCACGAAAACATTTGAAGAAATTTCATTTTCATACTTTTTCGACTAAAAACGATTTTAAACTCTCAAATCAACATGTTTTAACTCGACCTTTTGGGTTAAAATCATGATATTTGGATTCGCAACTGTTTTCTGAACGTTCCGAACCCAGATTAACTCATGATTTACCCAGAAATCGAAATTTACGTTTTACGCGTTTACTGTTTGATTTGAAAATTTTTCGATCGAAAAAGTTCTTATCGCAAACAGTATCGTCGAAGAACTTTAGTTTTCGTTATGTTTTATTCGATCGCAAGCAAAACTCAGCGTCGAAAACCTTTAGTTTTCGATATATTTTAATTCGATCGTAAAACTTGGCGGCGAAAACTTAATTTTTCGATTATATTTTATTCGATCGCAAAAGTCAGCGGCGAAAACTTTAAGTTTTTCGATATTCTTTTATTCGATCGCAAAACTACATGGCGAAAAAACTTAAGTTTTTTGACAATTTTTTATTCGATCGCAAAATTACTCAGCGAAAAACTATTCTTCTCGATAACATTTTATTCGATCGTAAAAGTCATCGGCGAAAACTTGAGTTATTCGACACATTTTTATTCGATCGCAAATTTAACGATCGAATAAATTGTCACTCGAATAAAAGCACGCTGAAAAAGACTTAGAAAATTTTTCAAGACATAGAAAATTTTCGATCGCAAAAAATTAGCATTCGAATAAATTCCCGATCGAATAAAAATACGCTTCTAAGACTTGGTCAATTTTACAAATTTTTCAAAATTTTTCACTAAGTTTTTCGAATATAAACCTTAACACTTAAAATTTTCTCTAAGTCCATTTTTAATCCCGTTTATTCGCATATGAATTTCCCAACTACTGAATTATCTTTCATTTTTTGTTACATATATGGCAACTCCAAACTACCCAAACATCTACCCCTCTGGAAGTTACATGCCAGTCAAGATAACAACTACCATCTGGACCTTACCACGTTTCGGCGTCCGGATGAAGTCATTATCTCCATCCTCAAAGGACACCCACTATGGCCAGCCTTGACCAGGACGTCCACCGTACCAATGGTCTATCTCCAGCAATTATGAGGAAGTATGAAGAGTTTCGTCAACGACGATAGCGTGGAATATATGACGAAGATCAACACAAGACATATTGCCCAAGACATATCGCCCTGACGAAAAATCTGATGGCCATGGTGCTCGATCTCCCGCACTACGATCAACTTCCAACGGACGCGGAGATCGTAGAAGATATGCTCCGGATGGGATACGAACCCCCGCTGACCAAACTGGCGAACTTTCAAAATAGCGGGATCCCACATTCGTGGAAGACGTTGTTCGGCATAATCAACAAATGCCTCTCCCCAAAACACTCCGGCTTCGACAAGGCGAACGGGGATATCCTTTGCATCATTCGTGGAGTGATCTTCTCCAAGAAATACGACGTGGCCCAGTTGATATGGAATGATCTAGCGGACCAGATGTGTCAAAGGGAGACCAAGTCAAAGGCCAAATCTCTCCCCTATGTACGGTGGTTCACGGTGCTGATCTCACACTTCATGGATATTCATCCAGAGATTCCGAGACTACCACCTGTTGGGGAATACATTCCGCCACGCCTTCAATTCTTTCACAACCCGAAGACAGCCGACCTAGCGCTCCAACCAATGTTGATCTGGAGCTGCTCCGACTAGCTCATCCAACGGACGAGGCCTACCAAGACTACTGTCAAAATAACTCCATCACGGAGGAGATGGTACGAGCCTTGGATCCAGCTCAGACACCTTCTAAAAGGGAATCGCTGGTGGAAACAACGGAGCCCGAAGCCACGGCTCAAGAGATAGAGACACCGGCCGTCGAGCCCAAAGGTGTTCCTCAAGATGTCTCTCCTGAGGCCTCTGACTCAGATGAAGAATACAGACTCCAAAGAAGGGGCTCTCACCGACAACAACTCTCCGCCCCATCTGTATCTTCTTCAACAGTACCGGCTTCGGTGCCAACATCTCCACCACCAACGGATCAACAAACCACACAAATTCCAATTGAATCTGTCTCAACACCCATAGAGGTGATAACTATTGTATCATCTCAAGGATTGGGTGGAAGCCCTATTGGACCCTCGATATCTTCGGAGCAAACAATAGGCCAATCCATTGAAGTGGTGACTTCAGGGTTGACAACGGATGTCCCAGGACGTTCCAAACAATCAAGACCTACTCAAGGCGGCACATCGGAAACCTTTTCCGATGTTGTGACAGTGGAGCGCCTCCCTGGCCCCACTCCACCAATGATCGTGACGGAGCAATGCCTACAGAAAGCGCTCTCCACGGCCATGTCTTCTCTTAAAGATCGTCTGATGGATCGCATGCTTAAAGCCATCGAGACTTCCCGAAGAGATACCGGGAAATCACCAGTCTCCGAGGCTGCTCCGACCGACACACAAACCACCCCCGTTTCCCACCACCTCTTACCACCACCATACACACCCCCATACAACCCACCCTCACCACCCCTACTCCATCACCTTCTCTCATCAACCCCTATACCATCCCGATCACCCAGCTTCACGACATACTCATCTCCCGCCTCCTCACCTTAGAGACCAGGACCCCCGTTGAGGAGAGTCTCTACAAAAGGCTGGTAGATGAACCAGAGCCGCCAGCACAAACAAGGTGTCGAGAAGAAAGCTCCCGCACCAAACGAAGACATGACGATCCCGATGATCCGGATCGTCATGAGGGGGAGAAACGGCAACGAAGCACACGGAGCGGCCGTGGAGTGAGTTGAGAACAAACAAAGACTCAAGAAGCTGGAGGATCATCCTCAAACCCACCAACCACACAACCCATAACCCGCCAATAAACAACCACACCTCCCACCACATCCCACACATTACATCTCTCTCCTACAAATCCAAATCAAATCCCGACCCCTAACCTCCTCCAAGCCCAAACAGAAGCAGTCGTCTACGATCCACATCTGCTCGTAGACGATTATATCTTAACTGAGAAATGGACGACGCAATGGGAACCAGAGGAAGCCGTTCAAGCCCGACTCTCCAAACGTCAGATATTTCTTACAACAAGCTTCAGTGGACCTGCTGCTGCTTGAAGATGAAGAACTTCAAGAACGCGAGAACAACAGTTCTACTCTCCCAGAGCTACCAGAAATGATTAGGCACAGAGTCGACTCTCCTCCCCGCTTATCAAAAGGGACAGATAGAGTCGAGACGCCGTGGGAGAATATCAGAATTGAAGTCCCATTTCTTGAAGATGTTAGAAAGCAGATCTGGATGGCTCCAAATAGAATAAAGCTCAACGAACTTAATCTACGGGGCATCTCACACTGGGAAGATAGGAAGAAAATGGAGCACATCTTCATGCTCAACTATCTTTGCCCCGATCGGAGTGGCATCCCAACTGATCAACTGAAGAAAAATTTCAGGGACAAGCCACCGATTCTCCAACTCATCGGAGTCTCGCATACGACAGGAAGCTACCCTACCCCTATCTACATCATTGAGCGAGCGGACAACAACCGCACTCGATAAGAGATAGATGAAAGCTATCTCCCTTTCCTTCCACCGAATGAGGTGTACCGTCTGTATCAGATGTACAAGAGAAAATACCAGACGTACACCGGATATATCAAGACTGAAGGACTCGAGGGACTAAAGAGATTCATGGCGCGGCAGATTAAATATCACACCGTACACGAACGACCTTCAAATTGCTATAGAGAACAATATGAAGAAGGTCAACATGGAGTCTCCGCTCATGAAGGGCTTCCCACTCAACAATTTTCCTGAGAACTACATCTTCGAGAAACCTGGCCTCGCCATAAGCTATCGGAATCCAGTCATTGGAAAGACGAAAGCTATGATGAAGTCAGAGATCCACAAGTTCTGTGACGTGACACTAAAGTTAGTGAGGAAGAACATCCAGAAAAGATTGGGAGAGATCACCGAAGAGACAATCATCGAAGATCTTTGTGAATAAGAGGCACCACTCTTAAATGAGCTTCTGGATACGATAAATGATAGATTGGAGATGAGGAATGCTGTTCGATGTTACGAGATAGCATTGGGATTACAAAAATCGTTTTACGCCCGACAAGGATAAAAGGAGATGAAATGAAGACAAGCACAAAGGGGGAGATTGAAGAGAATTTAGAATTGTGCTTTGTAATTTTATTATCCTTGTAATTAGGGGCGTAATGAGTAGTTTTGATAGTGTAGGACCCCATAGTAAATATACCATGTAAATAGGTATAAATACAATGTACACTATCGAAATAAAAATATACAAGTTCATTTTCAGAAAAACACGAGCATTTAATTCACATTCTAATAGAGAGAAAAGTAATCGAGAAACTCTCTCTCAAGGTCTTCAAAGAAGATATTCGACCGAAGGTATATTGTAAGATTTATCATTCGAAAATATCTAGAATTCATGCTTAAATCGATCGGTAGTTGATAAAATAGGACCTAACATCATAATTTTTTATACAGAAGAAAATTTTGGAAAAGACATTTTTATCATTTTTCTTCTGAACTTCTATCCTAGGCACTCTTTCCTTTGCATGCTTTACCTCTTTTTCTACTCTACATGTGGATGGAGTAGAAAAAGAGTTAGAAATTTTTTTTTCCTTTTTGAAGCATTTAAGGATTCTTTTCCTCCCTTTACAATTTTTAAAGAAGATTTATTTTCTTTTAAAATACTTTGAAAAACAATGGGAGGTGTGTTCTTAGTTGTAATTTTGTCCTTAATTAATGATTTTTCTTTCAAAGTAAAATTAGGACAAGTTTTTAAAGTAGAGGAAGTTTTGAGATTAGAAATCTCCAGTAAAGCTCATTCTTTTCAGTTTTGAAACTCTTTCTTTCTGTTTCTAAGGAGGCGTTTAAATCAGCTATTTTCTTAATAATAGCTGGAATATAACAGAAAGTAGAATTTTGAAAATGATAATCATTTTCTTCCTTATCTTTAGAAAAATCTTCTAGGGGATATAATGAATTATAATCACTAGACAAGTTGAGATCTCTTGTCTTGTAACTATTATTCAAGTAGGTGTGCCTTTTCGTTTAGATTCATCTAAGGCATTTATTTCTGAACAATTAGTAAAGGCCATTAGAGAAGTTAAACCTAATCCCATGCACTTGATATCATATAATTGTTTAACATTGACCTTTTTCAAGTTACAGGGATTTGTTAAAACCTAAGCCTTTCTTTAGGATTATAAAATTCTATATTAAGAGGTTGATTTAGAAAGATAGTTTGATATGTTTGACCCCTTTTTATTAGAAGATCATGAAGAGAACATTAGAATTGTGCTTTATTATTTCATTATCCTTGTAATTAGGGGCGTAATTAGAAGTTTTGATAGTTAGGACCTAATAGTAATTATACCTTAGATATAGGTATAAATATGATGTACACTATCAAAGTCAAAACAAGTTTTACAAGTATCGAATTCATATTTTAAACGTGAGAACACGTTCGAGAAACTCAGAAAAGCTAACACAACCTCTCTCAAGATCTTCAACGTGAATATTCGACCGAACGTAATTCGTAAGATTTCTTACTCGAATACCGAGAATTCGTGCTTAGATTGCTTGTTAGTTGATGAATCAGGACCTAACAATTGGTATCAGAGCAAATCATGATTGATTTTGGATAGAATTCGCAATTTTCAGATCAAAATAATTTTTCCTGATTTTTCGATCGAAAAACTCACGTGACTTATATTTTGATCAATATGCTTAATTGTGCAAATTTTGTTGTTGATTTTGCTGATTAAGCGATAGGTTATATGCTAAGATTGATTTACGTACTGATTTTAATCGCTTAGAACATCATATTAATTCAAATTTTCGATTTAGATCGATTTTTACGTTTGCGATAAATTTTTGAGTTCGATCTGATCTTCTTAAATCTCGACATATTTTGCTATTAAACGTGGTTGATTCTGTGTTTGTTCATATTTAGAAACTGTTAAACGAGTGATTATCCAGAATTTCAGCACTTAAATTTAACATCTCGATTGAATCTGGAATTTTTACTGTTACATTGAACTTAGCTATTATTCGATCAGTTCTTCGATCGAGAAACTTGGATTGAAAAATATTTTTCGACCAAGTTTGCAGCCGAGAAATTTTTCAACGACAAACATTATTTTTGAGTGTTTTACTCAAATTTAAGACTCGAAAAATATTATTTCAATAATTAGTTTTTCGGTTCATATATAAATACCACTTTCGAGCGAATAAATTTTTCTACCCAAAATTAGCTAAAACATATTTTCGATCGAAAAATATTCCATCGAAAAATTTTACAGTCAACAATTTGAGTCAAACTAAAAACAATGTTTTTCGATCACTAGTAATTTTTCGATCACAAGTTATTCGATAAGAGTTTTTGTGATCAACATAGTTTTTCGAAAAAAAAAATTTCGATAAAATCATCTTTTCAACATTTTTCCGAAAAATATTTTTCGATAAACATATAACTAAATCATTAAACGTTCGAAAAACTTTTTCGATTAAAAAGTTTAATATTTTTAAATCGAAAAACTTTACTGCTCGAAAAACATTTCACCCACTGCATTTAAAAGAAATAAAAAATTGTGAACTTCAAAACTTACGAAAAATATTTGTCTCTGAACTATCAATTTTGATACTCAATATTTTCGATCAATAATTCAAATTTCGTTAACAAATCTTGAAGTATCAATTTTTACTTACCAAATATTTTAGAAAACATAACAATTTCTCTTTCACGACCGGATCATAGGTTCAAAAAGGAAATTATTTAATGTACGAATCAAATATTTCTAACTAAGTTTGTCACTTGTGAAGCATTTTTCATTACGATTCCAAACTTTCACGAAGATCCTACCAATGAACAAAAATGGATGCTTACTCACTTGGAAATGACGTCCGCCCTCCAATTCTTCGAAGAGGCGAATACACTGTATGGAGAAGCCGGTTCATGAACTTCTTGGAAACGAAAGATCAAGCCATAAATTTGATCGCGTCACTTCAATAAGGTCCATGTCAATTCTGGCTCATCCAAGAAGGAGATGCCACAAACAATCCTCCTATTCCTGCAACCAGAAGACTTAAAGTTCTTGGTGAATACACCGAGGGGGAGCGTTTAAGAGCCAAAGCAGACTTGGGAGTCAAGACTTTCCTAATTCAAGGAATACCTATGACATCTATATGCAAATAGATAGTCTATCGAGCGCAAAAGCCATGTGGGACGAGCTCCACAAGATGATTCAACGAACCGAAGTTGGAGTCAAAGCAAAGAAAGCAAATATTCTAACAGCTTATGACTCTTTCAAAGACAAGACAGAAGAATCAGTTTATGAAATGAGGAAGATAGATATATTCAAGACCAATATGGAGGTCAACATCAGATTTCTCTCTTCTCTTCAACCGGAGTGGAAGAAAATATCCATTCAAATCCTACAAAATAAGGATTTGGACGAAATGGATATCCACGTCGTCTTTAATCTTGCCAACGTGAAGAAGATATAAGCGAGATGCAAAAAGAACTAAAGGGAAACAGATCGACGATTCTATAGCACTTGTCTCTGAAAGAAAGCAAAGTCGATCTCGAAAGGATAAAAGTATCAAGCTGCCAAGTTCTTCAGAAGATGAAGGAGAATCTGACTTGGACTCCGAACCTGATATGAAGGAGTTCAAGAAACAGTTAGCTCTCATTTAAAAAATGATGAGTAAAAAATTTTACAAAAAGAAATCCTCGTCTTCGGCTAATAGACTTCGGACACCTAGCTCCAAACAAAGGGAAAGACCGGGTGAGTCCTCAGAATCAAAAAGTGTCAAAGAACCACAAAAATGTTATAATTGTGGAAAGATCAGACACTTCTCCAGGGAATGCAAACTACCCAAGAAAAAGGACGCCAACTATTACTCCAAAAAATTCCAACTCACCAAACAGAAAGAGGCTGGAGTAGTACTGATGGCAGAACAAGAGCATTGGCTGGAAGACACCACAGATTCTGAGGACGAAAATCTTGTGGTTATGGCATACCTCGACGACGCTTCAAATGATAACCCATCAAAGAGGCCTGACGACGACGACAAAGCATTATCTTCTTCACTAAAGGTACAAATGTCTAATTTCACATTATTAAACATGTTAGAATCGTTACAGATTAAGTATACTAACATGAAAATTGAGCGGAAACGAACAAAGGAATTTGAAGACAAACTAGCTCTTAGCGAAAGCAATTTCTAAAAGCAATTAGATAAGAAAATTCATCTCGAAATTCTCTTATCTAATGCTAAGGAAAAAATCTCTAGTCTTTAATTAATCATAGCTACCTCTGAGACAAAAATTACTGAACTTAATACGATTCTTATTGATTGTTAGAGAGGCTTAGAGATTTCTAAAAATATTTTCAAAGAAATTTCTGACGAACATAAGAAACTTTATTAAAGGATTAAAAAGTTAGATGATCTTCTAATAAAAAGGGGTCAAACGGATCAAACTATATTTCTAAACCAATCTCTTGATACAGAATTTTATAATCCTAAAGAGGGCTTAGGTTTTAACAATCCCTGTAACTTGAAAAAGGTCAATGTTAGACAGTTATACGATATCAAGTATATGGGATTAGGTTTAACTTCTCTAATGGCATTCACTAATTCTTCCGAAATAAATGCTTTAGAAGAATATAAACGACAAGCCACTGATAGGACTAACATTCCTTTTGACTACACCGACTTGAATAATAGTTACAAGACAAGAGATCTCAACTTGTCTAGTGATTATAATTCATTATATCCCCTAGAAGATTTCTCTAACGACAAGGAAGATAATATTGATCATTCTCAAAATTCTAATTTCTGTTATATTCCAACTATTATTAGAAAAATAGCTGATTTAAACGCTTCCTTGAAAACAGAACGAAAGAATATCAAAGCTGAAAAGAACGAACTTTTACTGGAAATTTCCAATCTAAAAACTTCCTCTACTTTAAAAACTTGTCCTGATCTTATTTTGAAAGAAAAATCTTTAATGAAGGACAAGATTAAAACTAAGAAAAACTCTCCTATTATTTTTCAAAATATTTCAAAAGAAGATAAATCTTCTTTAGAAATTGTAAAGAGAGAAAACGAATCCTTAAATGCTTCAAAAAGGAAAAAGATTTTTACTAACTCTTTTTCTACTCCATCCACAGGTAGAGTACTAAAAGAGGTGAAGCATGCTAAGGAAAGAGTGCCTAGAATAAAATTTCAGAAGAAAAATGATTTGTTATATATTTCTTCTATGTCAAAAACTACGGACACTCGTACGAAGACCATCATTTCTAGTATTGTTACTTCAACTTACGCGTTAAAGCCTATTATTTTTTAAAGCACAAACTTTGAAATTGGGTCTACTTCTAAAAACAATCCTCATCATTCTAAAACAAATGCAAGACTTAAGTCTCGTCTGAAACAAGATCCAACTTTTAAGAAAGCTTATAGCTCCATACATTCTTGTTCTCACCTAAGGTATCCATCCAGTACACGTACATTCAGCTAAACACCTTAGGAGACTAGCAAGAGAAAAGATTTTCTCCAGCATTAAAACAAATCAGACATTTGTTCGTGCTGAAATTAACCTCCTATGTAAGGTTCAACCACAATGGATTCCTAAATCACTACCTAGGCAAACACAAGCCAATAAGGCTAAATTGTCTAAAAAGGTACTACAGGTACTACTTAAACCAACTACTTCTAAGTTGGTTTGGGTACCTAAGCATTTTCATAAGTTAGGAACCAAAGATGAACAAACCTTAATTATCAAATCTGCTAATCCGAGAGGACCCATTCAAAAGTGGGTACCTAAGTCTCCCTAATTTCTTTCTATGTAGATCCTTCATGTGGTATTTAGTTGCTCCACACACATGACGGGAAAACAAGAACTGTTGAGCAACTACCAAGATCGTTACAATGGAAAAGTCCGATTTGGCAACAATGACTCAGCTCCCATACTCGGATTTGGAGATATTTTACTGCCAAATTTGACGATTAAAGATGTCTCTTACGTCCAAGGTCTCCAGCACAATCTGTTCAGCATAGGACAATTCTGTGACAAAGGATTTCAAGTAGTATTTCTAGCTGAATAGTGATGAGTTTTGAATAGTCAGAATCAAGAGCTTCTCACAGGATCACGGATATGAAATCTATACACAATCAATCTGACAACAGTTCGACCTTCGATAGCTGTATGCCTCATCTCTCAGACAGCAATCAAGAGGAACAGCTTATGACATCAACGTCTGTCTCATCTAAATTTAAAAGCTCTTTACAAACTCAGTGTTAAAAAGTTGGTCAACGGTCTGCCAACAATTTCATCTAACCAAGAGCATCACTGTTCGGCTTGTCAAATGGGAAAAATGAAGCGAGCATCACACAAACTCAAGCAACTTGCTTCTACATCTCGACTCTTGAAATTACTTCACATGGACCCTTGCGGACCAATGCGTACACAAAGCATCAACGGTTGAAAATATTTGTTAGTAATTGTCAGGATTATTCTCGCTACACATGTACAAGATAGATCTCCGAACTAAAGATGAGACTGGAAACTTGATAATAAGCTTTGTGAATACAACTCAGAATCTCCTGCAAAAGAAAATCCAAGTAATCAGAACGGACAACAGGACTGAATTCAAGAACCATTGTCTCGACAACTTTTATCAATCACTTGGAATTATTCAACAATTCTCGGCCGCAAAAACACCTCAACAAAATGGTGTCGTAGAAAGAAAGAACCGGACTTTAGTTGAAGCTGCAAGAACAATGCTCATATACTCCGGTCTCCCTCACTTTCTATGGGCTGAAGCAGTGAGTACGGCATGTTTTACTCAAAATAGGACAATTATTCACAAACGTTTCGAAAAGACGCCATATGAGTTAATTAATCAAAGAATCCCGAATATCTCATTCTTCAAAGTATTTGGTTGCAAATGTTTTGTGGCCAACGATCGGGAGCATCGGAGCAAGTTCGATCCCAAAGCCTTTGAAGCAATTTTTGTCGGATATTCCTCTACTTCAAAATCATATCGCGTCTACCTCAAGTCTTCTCGTACAATTCTTGAAAGTTACAACGTCACTTTTCAAGAAATGACGGACTTGGCTTCTGAACAAAACAGTTCAGAACCCGAGCTTATAGACGTGTTGGCACAAGGTCAATAACTTTCGGCAACTTCTACATCAACGTCAAGTGAAGCAATTCCCGCTGACCACGAAGATTTAGATTCTCTATTCGAACACTTTTATCGGAACAAGTCACAAATGCGTGTTTCGTCTCACTCAACACCAAGCAGTGCCCCATCTCTAGGACTAAAACAAACCCCTCGTGCTTGGTATGATGTTCTGAGGGAATTTTTGGTAAAATCCAACTTCATCAGAGGAACAATCGATACGACTCTCTTCATCAAAAGGAAAGGCAAAGACTTGATGATCGTTCAAGTTTACGTTGATGACATCATCTTCGGATCGACGAATGAACGTCTCTGTCAGAAATTTGGTAATCTCATGAAGACCAAATTCGAGATGAGCTGAATGGGAGAACGCCAATTCTTTCTTGGATTACAAGTCAAGAAATTCGATGATGGCATCTTCATCAGTCATACCAAATATATCCGAGATATTCTGAAGAGATTTAATCAAAACAAGAGCACACCGATGAATACTCCAATGTCTACTAATTGCAAACTGGATGCTGATCCGTCTGGAAAGACTGTCAACATCACCACCTATCGGAGCATTATCGGTTCTCTCCTCTACTTGACATCCAGCCGACCCGACATTATGTTTGCAACTTGCCTATGCGCCCGCTTTCAAGCCGACCCAAAGGAGTCCCACATGAATGCCGTCAAGAGGATTCTACGATATGTCAAAGAAACTCCAAACTTAGTGCTTTGGTATCCTAAAAATACTGACTTTCGACTTATTGGCTAAACTGATGCTGACTATGCAGGTTGTCGAATGGACAGAAAAAGCACGTCTGGCGGAGCACAAATTTTAGGCAAAAAGTTAGTCTGCTGGTCTTCAAAGAAAAAAAATTGTGTATCAACATCGACGGCCGAGGCGGAATACGTTGCGGCTGCCAGCTGTTGCTCGGAAATTCTATGGACGCGAACACAACTACGCGATTACGGGTTTGATTTCAATAACATTCCCATTTATAGTGATTCTCAAAGTGTTATAGCCATTACTTGCAACCCTGTTCATCTTCACGCACGAAACACCTATATATTCGATATCATTTTATAAAAGATCATGTAGAAAAAGGCACGATAGATATGTATTTTGTTAAAACGGAGCTTCAACTTGCCGACTTATTCACTAAGGCATTGGATGAAAAACGATTCCAATTCCTTCTTGCTAAGTTATGCATGTTGAATCTCAATCTTACTTGAAATGTGTTTCACATGCTCTACTATGCTTCAATATTATATTCTATGTACTTCTTAATATTCCTTGATTATTTTGCGTGACCCAATCTTTTAATATTTTTTTTCATAAAAGAAAATTAAAAACAAATAATAATATATATATAAAAAATATATATATATATATAATAATATAAATATATATAATAGTATAAATAAAGTAAAAAAATGGGGATGACGATAACTTTGACTATTTTTGAAACTACTCACAAAAATATCTCATCGATATCTATATTAAATTCTTTGTCTAAAAATTTATATGACATTCTTTTATTCAAAAGAACTTTGTTTCACTCGACACAAAGCCACATCATACATGTGAGAATTTGAACCTCAATATTTTTTAGAGTGTCACACTTCAAATGACTATCTGTTGGTTTGTACTTCGTAGCTTCATCTTGCTTTTGTGTTTAGTTTGTCATGTAAATGATAAGGGCATATTAGCAAATTCCTCACTTGGCCTAAATTATAAATCCTTTACTTTTTCCTCTAGAGATCCCCTTTGAGCCTTCTCCGGCATTCCTTTTCTTTATCAACACCCGATTAAGCCTTCAACATTATACAAATGATTCGGGGTTACTCAATCAAGAAAAAGAGGGGGAGAGCAAAAGTTATGCACATTATGCATTTCTTAATCATTATAGAAGAGAAACATGAAACTAGCTGTGAACTTCTCCTAGATAATCTCGTATACTACTAGAAGAGAAGCACCTTGAAGTGAACTTCTCCAATGATAATCTAGATCTTATGAAGAGAAAACGAGAAGAGAAACACAGTCTTGGGTTCGAACTCCATAACTGTGAAACTTTCTCAAGGAACACAGTCTCGACCCAAAATCAAAGAAGATCTCATCTCTCAAAGCCTTGAAAAGAAATTACTAAAGAAAGGAAAAGCAAAAGGAACAAAAACATGATTTCACAAAAAAGGGCCCCTGGAAGAGAAGAATTTTTAAGCTCACTAACCCAAAATTCCTACCCCTTTAGTCAGAGCCTAAAAATAATCCCTTAAAAGTCCCTTTGATTCAGAATGACGAACTCTCACTTGGTAAGTTGATTAAAAATACTACGATAACAAATTAATTGATATAAATTTGTTGTGATGGTAAGAGTGATATATCTACTAAAAATCTCCTTGATAAAAATAAATTGAGTGATATGAGCGAAACTTGCGAGAGTTGTCGAAGTGATTCATACGATGCTCTTAGATACTAGTTTAGTTACATGATTTTATGGCAAATTAATGTTTTATATGTCTTAGAAATTTTGTGTGATAATGTTCAAATTAAATAAATCTGACCCTGAAACAAAAATATTTTTTTATTCGCACATTTTAAATGCCTTAATACATGCATTGGTTCAGAATTGATAATATGCGACTAACTATTTTGAAAAACGAAATATTTTAATGAAACTATGCTGAATTGCTTAAAATGCGTTACTTGTACTTAATTCGGAAATTTTCATATGTCAATTTGTACTGAAAATATGCGTAGATACTGATTGTTGAGGGGGAGTTTTATATGAGAATTTGTTATTATCCTCTACACTCGTAAAACATGAATTCTAACATTTTTAAGCCTCACAGAAAATTTAGAGCTCATCCGAGGAGTCAAATGTTGAATTTCATCAACATTAGGAGATAATTTCATCTCTTTCAGAAATACAGGGAGTACTAAGCAATTTATTTTTGGGTTAATTCATAAAAAAAAAATTTCAGACCTGAGTTTATCTAAAGCCCAAAAATTATTTTTTACGGCCCAAAGGAATTTTTACTTTACCCGATCGTAAAGTATTAATATCACTTTATCGATCGAAAAACTCTCTCACACGCTACACATTCCCAATGGAAAAACTTTTCGACTTCTACGAAATCTTCGAACCGACTTTGGCGATTCCAACCAAATCCCACAATATTCGAAATGTTTAGATTAAACTTGCCGATTTCGAAGGTAGAAACTTGTTCCGAATCATTTTCTGTTCAAAAACATCCGATTCTCAAGCATTTTCACGAAAAACATTTGAAGAAAGTTCATGTTTATATTTTCGACGAAAACTGGTTTTTCGACCCTCAAATCAAAGTGTTTAAACTCGATGTTCTGGGTTAAAATCATGATATTTGGATTCGCCACTGTTCTCTGAACATTCCGAACCCAGATAAACTCATGATTTACCCAGAAATCGAAAATTATGTTTTATGTATTTACTGTTTGATTTGAAAATTTTCGATCGAAAAAGTTTTTGTCGCAAACAGTGTTGTCGAAGAACTTTAGTTTTTGTTCAAATTTTATTCGATCGCAAAACTCAGCGTCGAAACGAAAAACTTTTGTTTTCGATATTCTTTTATTCGATCGAAAAACTACGCGGCGAAAAATTAATTTTTTGAGTATATTTTATTCGATCGCAAAAGTCACCGGCGAAAACTTTAAGTTTTTCGATATCCTTTTATTCGATCGCAAAACTACGCGGTTAAAAACTTAAGTTTTTCGACAATTTTTTATTCGATCGAAAACTTACTTAGCGAAAAACTATTGTTTTCAATAACATTTTATTCGATCGTAAAAGTCATCGGCGAAAACTTGAGTTATTCGACACATTTTTATTCGATCGCAAAATTTACCGATCGAATAAAAACACGCTGAAAAAGACGTAGAAAATTTTTCAATACTTTGAAAATTTTCGTTCGCAAAATTTATCGATCAAATAAATTGTTACTCGAATAAAAAAAAGCTTCTAAGACATAGTCAATTTTACAAATCTTTCAAAATTTTCACTAAGTCTTTCAAACATAAACCTTAGAACATACAATTTTTCTCTAAATTCATTCTTAATCCAATCTATTCACATATGAAAATTTATCGACTAATGAACCTTATGTTATTTTCGCATATATGGCAACTCCCAACTACCCTCATATCTACTCCTGTGGAAGCTATATGACAGTTCAAGACAACAACTTCCAACTGGACCTAACGACGTTTCGGTGTCCGGATGAAGTCATAGTATCCATCCTTAAAGGACAACCTCTATGGCCAGCCTTGACCATGACGTCCACCGTACCAATGGTCTATCTCCAGCAATTCTGGGGATGTATGAAGAGTTTCGTCAACGGCGATAGCATGGAATATATGACAATGCTCAACACACGACATATCGCCCTGACGAAAAATCTGATGGCCATGGTGCTCGATCTCCCGCACTACGACGAATATGATCAACTTCCAACGGATGCGGAGATCGTAGAAGACATGCTCCGGATGGGATACAAACCTCCGCTAACCAAATTGGCGAACTTTCAAAATAGCAGGATTCCCCATCCGTGGAAGACATTGTTCGGCATCATCAACAAATGCCTCTCCCCAAAACACTCCGGCTTCGACAAGGCGAACGGGAACATTCTTCGCATTTTTCACGGAGTTGTCTTTTCCAAAAGATATGACGTGGCTCAGCTGATTTGGAACGATCTAGCGGACCAGGTGCGTCAGAGGGAGACAAAGTCGAAGGCCAGACTCTTCCTTATGTACGGTGGTTCCCGATACTAATCTCGCACTTTATGGAACTCCATTCAGAGATCCCGAGACTACCACCTATTGCGGAATACACTCCGCCACGCCTTCGATTTTTTCACAACCCGAAGGCCGCCATCTAGCACTCCAACCAATGCTGATCCCATTGGAGCTGCTTCGATTAGCTGATCCAACTGAAGAGGCATACCAAGACTACTGCCAGAACAACTCTATCATGGAGGCGATGGTACGTGTCTTGGATCCAGCCCCGACGCCTTCTCAAAGGGAATCCTTGGTGACAACAACGGAGCCCGAAGTCACAACTCAGGAGATTGAACCCGAAGGTGTCCCACAAGATATCTCTCCTGAGGCAACTAATTCTGATGAAGCACACAAACTCCAACGAAGGGGCCCTCGCCGACAACAACTCTCGGCCTCGTCTGCAGTGCCTTCACTCATACCAGCTTCGGAGCCAACACATCCACCACCAAGTGATCAGCCTACTGAACAGATTCAAATTGAATCTGTCTCAACACCCATAGAGGTGATACCTATCGTATCAGCTCAAGGATTGGGTGGAAGCCCTATTGGACCCCCGATATCTTCGGAGCCAACAATAGGCCAACTCATTGAAGTGGTGACTTCAGGATTGATAACGGATGTCTTTGGACGTTCCGGAACTTCAAGACCTACTCTAGGCAGCACATCGGAAATCTACTCCAATGTTGTGACAGTGGAGCGCCTCCCTGGCCCCACCCCACCAATGTTTGTGACGGAGCACAGACTACAAGAAGCACTCTCCACAGGTCTATCTTCTCTAGAAGATCGTCTGATGGACCGTATGCTCCACGCTCTCGAGACTTCCCGAAGAGACACCGAGAAAACACAGTCTCAGAAGCTGCTCCGACTGACACTCAAACCACACCATATCCTCACCACTTCCTACCACCACTCTACACACCCCACTACAACCAATCCTCACCACCCCAACTCCCGCACCCTCACTTATCAATCCATACACCATCCCGATCACCCAGCTTCATGATATACTCATCTCACGCATCCTCGCCCTAGAGACCAGATCTCCCACTGAGGAGAGTCTCTACAAAAGGTTGATAGATGAACCAGAGCCGCCAGCACAAACAACGTGCCGAGAAGAAAGCTCCCGCACTAAGCGTAGACATGACGATCCCGATGATCCGGGTCGTCATGGGGGGGAGAAACGACAACGAACTACACGGAGCGGCTGTGGATTGAGTCAAACACAGACAAAGACTCAAGAAGCTGGAGGATCGTCCTCACACCCACCAACCACACAATCTCAAACCTGTCAACAAACAACCACACCTCCCACCATATCCCAAACACTAACCCTCTCTCCTACAAATCCAAATCTGATCCCAACCTCAAACCTCCCCCAAGTCCATCAAGAAGCAGTTGCCTACGATCCACATCTGATCGTAGATTACATCCTAAACGAGAAGTGGATGACGCAATGGAACCCAGAGGAAGCTGCTCAAGCTCGACTCTCCAACGTCAGATACTTCTTACAACAAGCTTCAGTGGACTTGGTGCAGCTTAAAGAAGAAGA
The DNA here is from genome assembly GCA_004919715.1 of Linderniella brevidens. Lineage (NCBI taxonomy): Eukaryota > Viridiplantae > Streptophyta > Magnoliopsida > Lamiales > Linderniaceae > Linderniella > Linderniella brevidens. The sequence continues at coordinate 8,045,509 of SWDC01000145.1, forward strand.
ACTTCAAGAAGGCGAGAACTACAGTTCTGCCCTCCGAGAGCTACCCGAAATGATAAGCTCAGAGTTGACTCTCCTCCCCGTCTATCAAAAGGGACAGTTAGAGTCGAGACGCCATGGGAGAACGTCAGAATTGAAGTCCCGTTTATTGAAGACGTAAGAAAGAAGATTTGGAGGGCTCCAAACAAAATCAAGAAGCTCAATGAACTTAACCTAAGGGGTATCTCACACTGGGAAGATATGAAGAAAATGGAGCATATCTCATGCTCAATTATCTCGGACCCGATCGAAGTGGCATTCTAGCTGATCAACTGAAGGAAAACTTCAAGAACAAGCCACCGATTCTCCAACTTGTCGGAGTCTCGCATACAATCGAAAGATATCCAACTCCTATCTACATCATTGAGCGAGCGGACAACAACCGCACTCGAGAAGAGATAGATTAAAGCTATCTCCCATTCCTTCCACCGGATGAGGTCTACCAATTATACCAAATGTACAAGAGAAAGTACAAGACGCATCCTGTATATATCAATACTGAAGGACTCGAGGGGCTGAAAAGATTCATGGGGCGGCAGATCAAGTATCACACCGCACACGACCTTCAAATTGCAATAGAGAACAACATGAAGAAGGTCAACATGGAATCTCCGCTCATGAAGGGCTTCCCACTCAACAACATTCCCGACAACTACATCTTCAAGACACCTGGCCTCGCCATAACCTATCTAAATCCAGTCATTGGAAAGACAAGGGCTATGATGAAGTCAGAAGTCCATAAGTTATGCGACGGGACGCTAAAGTTAGTGAGGAAGAACATGCAGAAGAGATTGGGAGAGATCACCGGAGAGACAATCTTCGAAGATCTTTGTGAAGAAGAGGCCCCACTCTTGAACGAGCTTCTAGATGCTATAAATGAGATATTGGAGCTGAGGAATGCTGTTCGACGCTACGAGACAGCATTGGGATTGAGGAAGTCTTTTTACGCCCGACAAGGATAAAAGGAGCTGAAACGAAGACAAGCACAAAGGGGGAGATTGAAGAGAACATTTTGCTTTATTATTTCATTATCCTTGTAATTAGGGGCGTAATTAGAAGTTTTGATAGTGTAGGACCTAATAGTAATTATACCTTAGATATAGGTATAAATGTGATGTACATTATCAAAGTCAAAACAAGTTTTATTATTGAGAAAAATACAATTATCGAATTCATATTTTAAACGAGAGAACACGTTCGAGAAACTCGGAAAAGCTAACAACCTCTCTCAAGATCTTCAACGCGGATATTCGACCGAACGTATTTCATAAGATTTCTTACTCGAATACAGAGAATTCGTGCTTATATTACTTGTTGATTGATGAATCAGGACCTAACAGATCATCTAAAGTTTTAATCCTTGAGTAAAGTTTCTTAAGTTCGTCAGAGATTTCTTTGATATTATTTTTAGAAATTTCTAAATCTCTCTGACAATCGATAAGAGTCGTATTAAGGTCATTGACTTTAGTCTCAAAGGTAGCTATGGTTAATTCAAGACTAGATATTTTTTCCTTAGCGTTAGATAAGAGAATTTCTAGATGATTTTTCTTATCTATTTGCTTGTGGAAATTGTTTTCACTAAGAGCTAGTCTCTCTTCTAATTCCTTAGTTATTTTCCGCTCATTTTTCATGTTAGAGTACTTAATCTGTAATGATTCTAACATGTTTAATAATGTGGAATTAGGCATTGTTACCTCTTCTAATGAAGAGGATGCTTTATCGTCGTCGTCGTCAGGCCTTCTTGAAGAGTTATCATTTGAGGCGTCTTCGAGGTAAGCTATTAGAGCGAGATTTTCGTCTTCAGAATCTGTGGTGTCTTCTAGCCAATGCTCTTGTTCCGCCATCAGTGCTACTTCAGCCTCTTTTTGTTTAGTGAGTTGGAATTTTTTGGAGTAGTAGTTGGCGTCCTTTTTCTTGGAAAGTTTGCATTCTCTGGCGAAGTGCCCTATCTTACCAAAATTATAGCTCTTTTGTGGTTCTTTGGCATTTTTAGATTCTGAGGACTCGGCCGGTCTTTCCTTGTACTTGGAGCTTGATCTCCGAAGTCTATTTTCCGAGGAAGATGATTTCTTTTTATAAAATTTTTTGCTCATCATTTTAGAAATGAGAGCCAACTGTTTCTTGAACTCCTTCATATCGGGTTCGGAGTCCGATTCAGATTCGTCTTCATCTTCTGAAGAACTTGCCGACTTGATGTTTTTATCTTTGCGAGATCGACTTGTTTTTCTTTCAGAAACAAGAGCTATAGAATCGTTGATCTGCGTGCCCTTAAGTTCTTTTTGTATCTCGCTGATATCTTCCTCGTGTTGGGCGAGATTATCAAAGACGACGTGGATATCCATTTCGTCCAAATCCTTATATTGACGGATTTGCATGAATATTTTCTTCCACTCCGGTTGAAGAGAAGAAAGAAATTGGACGTTGACCTCCATGTTGGTCTTGAAGATATCTATCTTCCTCATCTCATTAAGAAGAGTTAGATAGCGTTCATAGAGTTCATGAACGGTTTCGTCTCCCTTGGCTTTGAATGAGTCGTAAGCGGTTAGAATGTTCTCTTTCTTAGTTTTGACTCCAACTTCGGTCCGTTGCATCATCTTGTGGAGCTCGCCCCATGTAGCTTTTGCACTAGATAGACTACCTATTTGTATATAGATGTCATTAGGAATTCCTTTCATTAGGAATGTTTTGGCTCCTAAGTCTGCTTTGGCTCTTAATCGCTCCCCCTCGGTATTTTCAGTAGGAACTTTAAGTCTTCTAGTTGGGGGAATATGAGTAATATTAGTGGCATCGCCTTCTTGGATTAGCCAAAATTGAGCGGGACCTTCTTGAAGAGAAGCTATCAAATTTGTAGCTTGCTCTTTTGTTTCCAAGAAGTTCATGAATCGGCTTCTCCATACGGTGTATTCGCCTCTTCGTTGAATTGGAGGGCGGGCGTCGTTTCCGAGTGAGAAGGCATCCATTTGTAGTTGATTGGTAGGATCTTCGTGAAAGTTTGGAATCGAAATGGTAAAGTGTTTCACAAGTGATGACACACTTCGTTAGTAATGTTTGTTACGTACTTTAAGCAATTTCCCTTTCGTACCTATTTTTGGTTGTTGAAGAGAAATTGTTTTGATTTCGAAAATATTTGATATGATAATTGATACTTCAAAATTTTGCTAAAGAAATTTGATTTTAAGATCAAATATTTTGAGTATCGTAGAAGATAATTCGAGTAAAATTTCTATCGAAAAATAGTTTGTCGAATAATTGTTGATATCAAAAACTTTTATTGAAAAAATTTGTAAATATTCTATCGAAAAATAGTTTGTCGAATAATTGTTGATATCAAAAACTTTTATTGAAAAAATTTGTAATCGAAAAATTAAGAGTGATCGAAAAAAATTTCGTGTAGTTTGACTCAAATTGTTGACTAAAAGTTTTTCGAGTGTGAATTATTCGATCGAAATAAGTTTTCGCTAAATTTTGACTCAAAAATTTTAATGATAAAAAATCTTGTTATCGTTTTACTATGAAAAGTTTTTCGTGTCAAAATTAGATATTAATTTAGCGAAAACAGTATTTGTCGAATAAAAATACGCTTTATTACGCTCAAAAAAAGATATTTATATATGAATCAAAAAACTAATTATCGAAATAATGTTTTTCGAGTCTTATATTTGAGTAAAACACACGAGAACAGTGTTTGTCATCGAAAAATTTCTCGGCTGCAAACTTTTTCGAAAAATAATTTTCGAGCCAAGTTTTTCGATCGAAAAACCGATCGAAGAACGGCAAAGTTCAATGTGACAGTGAAAATTCCAGATTCAACCGAGATATTCAAGTTAGGTGCTGAAATTCTGGATAATCACTCGTTTCTTAGTTCTTAATATAAGCAAACACAAGATTAACCACGTTTTACAGCAAAATATATCAAATATTAAGAAAGTCAAATCGAAATCAAAACTTAATCGCAAACGCAAATATCGATCTAAATAAAAAATCTGAATTTATATGACGTTCTAAGCGATTGAAATCAATACGTAAATCATTCCTAACATAAAATCTATCACTTAATCAGCAAGATCATCAACAAAATTCGCAAACATTAAGCACATTGATCAAAATCTATTTCACGTGAGTTTTTCGATCGAAAAATCTGGAAAATTATTTTGATCTTATAATCGCGAATTCAATCCAAAAGTGATCACGATCTGTTCTGATACCAATTGTTAGGTCCTTATCTATTAACTATTGATCGATCTAAGCACGAATTCTAGATATTCGAATGATAAATCTTACCAAATACCTTTCGGTCGAATATCTTCTTTGAAGATCTTGAGAGAGAGTGTTTCTCAATTGCTTTTCTCTCTCTTAGAATATGAATTCAATGCTTGTGTTTTTCCGAAAATAAACTTGTGTTTTGATTTTGATAGTGTACATTGTATTTATACCTATTTACATGGTATATTTACTATTTGGTCCTACACTATCAAAATTACTAATTACGCCCCTAATTACAAAGATAATAAAATTACAAAGCACAATTCTAATGTCTCTTCACTACTCGTTCCGATTCCAGGGTTGCATTCAATTATGCTATTTTACTAGCAACATCTGAAATTTCCCAACAAGAAGTAGGTCTTTCCGACCCTTTTCTGCAAGCATGCACTCTACGTGATGAGCTTTAGAGTGCCACTTACGGCGTTCCTCAAACATACGATTATATTTACTCTTGTTTATATTCCGCTCAACTTCACAAGCCTTTAAGCTAGTGGTGAGTTCGCGAAGTGGTGCTTTGAATTTTTTGAGCATCACGACTTGTAACGCCCTCTTGTGCAGCTTCTAGCTGGCACATGAGTGTGTCTTTTTCTCTTAGGTTTCTAACTAAGGCATGATGATTAGTTTCTAACCTAATTTCTAAGTTCTTTATAGTCTTTTCAAGATCTATATGGAACACATTGTTTTTGAGTAGATGCATAAGTCGTTGCGTTGAAGTCCATATTTTTTTTAAAAATAAATTATTTGAAAAACTTTTAGATGGATACGCAATCCTTAACGCGTTGTGTATATTTGAGAATTTTTGGCTTTTGTAAAGTTCAGAAATGAAAAGATTTTGTGTGTCAAGAAATTTCGTGAAGTCGAATACTTCTAAAATATTACCAAAATCGTTTTCTATAATGTGCCAAAAGAAATGTTTTGGGTTCGAAAATTAAGTTTCAGTGTATCAATGCGAAAAATAAATTTTCATAGTGTAGAGATGCCAAAAGTTTAGATTTTCGAAGTAAGAGTACGAAAACTTAGATTTTCGAAGTCTAGGTTGTGAATATTGAAATTTTCTGAGTGTTGGGTGCGAAAAGCAAAATTTTCGAAGTGATGTTGCGAAAATTCAAATTTTCGGTATAAGTTGCAAAAATTAAATTTTCGAAGTGAGTTATTGCAAAAATTAGGATTTTCGGTATGTATTGCGATAACAGAAATTTTCGAATAATGAGGATGCAAAAATAATTTCAAAGTGTGATGCGAAAAATATTTTTGATATATGTGAGTGTAAAAATTTATTTTCGATAAATTGTGCCGAAAATCTTGCCGAGAAATTCTAACCTAGCGAAACGAAAATTTATCGATCCCAAACACAAAATAGTTCAACTATGTCTGGGTTATGGATCCACGCTCTTATATCTTCAACGAAAAACACTCGATTAACCGCAAAAACACCAATATATGTCAAATTTTCGAGAATTTGAAGAACATTAGATGAAGATCCAAAAAACTAAAATAAAACATTTGACTCAAATCTTAACGCGTGTCGCTCTGATACCAATTGTAAAGCCTAGGATATCCAACTAAACTAAGTTTAAAGCAATTTTACCACGATTGAAGATCGGAAGAATTGAAATGCTTGGGGTGCTTGTTCTTGAGTTCTTGAGGGACGTTGGGGGATTCCTCTCAAAATGCATAGTTCTTTATTTCATACACAAGACAACCCTAACATGTGTTAGGGTTTTAGTATATATACCACATGTTGGTATATTATACTTGGGCCCTTTTAAGCTCATTACATATAAAGATCACTAGATTCTATAAATAAAATTAGGTCACTTAAATAAATTACAATACTAAGATAACATAATCAATTTGAACACAATAAAATAATCATAACAAGTGTATATCGTTTGGTTGTTGGTTGCAGAAACTGGTACATAATGTCATTATAACTATCAAAGTCGAGCCACGTACTACGTATGCTGTCCCGTAAGACGTTATTGCCCAGTATTTCATTGCTTCGGGTTTGCGTAATCCGTCCCGAATATACAACGACTTTGGAATTCAGCTTCGCTGCACTGCGAATCCGAATTATCGATAAATCTAGTCAAAGACTCGAGCCTTTCTTTCTTTGATTTACTTCGGACTATAATGCTCAAACACTATAATGGTGTGGTACGATTGAATGAACCCCCTCTCTGGGGGGCTATTTAGCATCTGAAGGTTTATGGGGTCAATTCGCTAACAGCTGCAACTTTTTGCCACTGTTTGACCGTTTTATTCAGTTGACCATGGGCATTTTTGTGAATAGGTATTTCTATTGGGCCACTTCGCTCAATTCACATCTTTGACTCAACGGTTTGGTCCGAACCGCTCCACTCGACCTATTTTGCGAACAGTCGCTACCCAACAGACCATAACCTGTCCGTGACACATCACCGTCGTCCACGCTGTGCTATGTCAGCGACACGTCCTCTCACTGCACACGTATCACCTGACACGTCACCCACTTGCCACGTCAATCGAGCTGCAATGTCATCGATGACATCAGTGTCACCGTCACTTCACTAGACCATAAATTTTAGCTCCTCATGCCGATGCTTCGTGTGAAGTGCAAAGTGTACCACAAACGCCATTGCGCACGACTCGGGTCAGTGTCGGGCTCGAACTTAGCCTCGAACCGGGCACAGGGCGCGGGCTTGCTGGTGCGAGGCACCGACTCGCACTTGGGCAATAGCCTACACAAGCCCATAAGTCCATAAGCCAAACAACCCACTTGGGTAAGCACTTTTCAATAACCCATGTACGGAAATTCGTAAAGGGATATGGAGATGATCTATGTGGGACACAAAATCCCCTTCAATATATTAAAGTATAATATCATCTCATTGTTGGGACAACTTCGAAAACTAATTACTCATTTACCAGACATCGGTTTTGATCCAATTAATAGATTCTACTCGAAACGTAGAATACAAATCTTTCATCAATCTTGAGTTTCAACTAACGAAGATTCTTGATTTTATAAGTTCGGTTAAGCTATTTTTTATTGGATCAAATACCCATTTGGGCCTAAAAGTCTAAATTACAACAATCCCCCACATGAATGTAAATTAATGCAAATGGGCCGCATGTTGACTCTAACAAGAAACTCCCGACGATCCATCATTGCATCGAGATATGTAGTTTATGGCTTGAATATTTCTTACTGAAATGCTATCGGATTTACTCGATGCTCAGTGAACGTGATGTCTTGAATTGACAGCGTTTTGCGTAAACCAAGCCAACATCATAAACACAAAGGTGAACCTGATCTCCTCGATTCTTACGTTTTATCCCTTTCCGCCGTGAACCATATGTCAATTCTTAAGTGTTTTCTTTGAAGCGGCGCCTCTTCTCACTTATATAGGTGATCAATTATTGTAACTTAATCCTAGAGTAGCTCGAAATACTCCACTAGTTTAGTAGAGTAATAATTAAAAGCATTACGCTTATCCTAACCACACGTCATCGAGATATTACTTGGACAGCTTTCGAGAATGTAATTTTAGAATTCCCAAGTATATAACTGAACCGGCCACAGCTTAGTTGTCTCATTAAACCAAGTTTGTAGGACCTCCACTCATCATGGTTGAGTTACCACTGTGCCCTTTCTTTGGTGCGTGGATCTTTAGTCTCATTCCCCTTACTACAGTGTCAATCTCTAGCAATGCCTTTCGTCAAAGGATTTGATATGTTCTCTTTTGACTTCACATAGTCAATCGAGATTATTCCACTAGAGATTAGTTGCCTTACGGTGTTATGTCTCCGACGAATGTGCCAAGACTTACCATTAGACATGCAACCTTTACCTTGTCAATAGCCTCCATGCTATTTCAGTTTATCATTATAGCTGGCACATGCTTATTCCAACAAGGAAGGGCCTCAAGGAAATTTCAAAAGCCATTCAGCTTATTCGTCGGCTTTATCCAGTGCAATGAACATCGATTTCATCATTGATCGAGCTATGCCCGTTTGTTTGGGGAATTTCTAGGAAACTTCTCATTTGCCGATAGCGAATACATAACCACTTGTGGATTATAGTCTTTACTGTCAGATATCCGATTTGCGTCGCAATATCCTTCAATAACTGCGGGATATCTTGAATAGAGTATGTCATAATCAATGATGTACTTCAGATATTATAGTACTCTGGTTAGTGCTATCCAGTGACTATTATCCAGATTACTAGTAAACCTAGTAAGTTTACCGACTGAATATGTTATGTCGGGTCGAGTGCAGTTAGACAGATACATCAAGCAGTCAATCACGCGAGCATATTCGAGTTGCAATAAAGGGTCTCCTTTATTTGACAAAATACATATTTACATCTACATGTATCTTATCCGGAGGATCGTTGAAGGCTTCAAATTTCTTCAATATGCTCTCAACATGGTGTGATTGTGTCAGAAAAACTCCTTTGGGCATCTTAGAGACATTTATCCTAAATATGACATCAGCCAAACCCATATCCTTGAAGCTAAATAATTTTTCAACGTATTCTTTGTGTTCACGATTATTTTGTGACTTCTTTTCCAATGATCAATATGTTGTCTACGTAAAGACATACAATCACAAATTCTTTAGGTATTTCTTTAATGTAAACACATTTATCCACTCATTTATCTTGAACCCATTCATAGTATCGTCATATCGAAGTTCTCGTCCCACTGTATTGGGGGTTGCTTAGGCCCAAAAAGTGATTTGACGAGATGACACGCTTTATCCTCTTGCCCGGGTGCTATAAACCCTTCATACTATTTCATGTAGTCTTCTTCCACTAATTTCCCGTTCAGAAATGATATCTTCATATTCATTTGGTATATCTGTAGATCATATGACGCTGCAATAAGCAACGAGAACTCGAATGGATGTTATCCTTGTTACGAGCGAATATGTAGCGAAGAAGTCACAACCTTTTTTTGTTGAACCCCATAGCGACTAATCGAGCTTTATATTTCTTGATCGACCCATCGGTCTTAAGCTTCCTTTTAAGGATCCGCTTACATCTCATAGGTTTACACCCCTTCAAGAGATCTACCAGCTCCCAGGTATATGATGTTGCATTATGGACTCAATTTTGCTATTGATAGCTTCTTTCTAGAACGGAGCTTCTGGAATGGACAAGGGTTCTTGCAATGATCGTGGTTCGTTGTCTATCATATACGTTAGGAAGTCGGTCCAAATGATTTGGCCACTTTCTTTCTTTTACTTTGCGCCGGTTCATGATTTCCTTCAGCTGAATTTTCAAAAGCATCATAAGTTCATTTTCTAGAACCTATCTAGCTTATTTCCTTATTTGGAAAGACATTTTCGAAGAATATTGCATTACTCAACTCAATTATCATCCTTGTATTCATCTTAGAGATTCCTTACTTGTGCACGAGAAATTTGTATGCAGTACTGTTATTTGCATATCCAATGATGTTAGGAATATTTTGTAGTGTCCTTTAATTCTTATAAGTCTTGGGTCTATTTTGTAATTATGTAGACCGTAGTAGGTTTTGGACCTCTACATAAATATAAAATAGTTTAGGTCATAGGCCTTAATATACCAACACGTGGTATATAAGGCCCCCTTTACCCTTTTTAGGGTTTTTATCGAAAGAAATCCTATGGAAGCCACCTTGTACTTTCTCTAAAAGGAAACAGACACAAACATACACTAAAAGGTGTTCTTCATTCTCTAAGCTTAAAAGCTATGTTTTGTTTGGTAGAAAACGGAAAAACAAGTGGTATCAGAGCCTAGCGTAGATCAATCAAAACAATTTGAATCCAGCTTCATTCGATTTCAGTATGATTTAAAGAGTTTTTGGATAAACTTCATTTTCGATTTATTCTTTTTCATTTGGGTGTTTTTTTAACTGCTTTTATTGTTTTTATCCCCTTAAGAGCCTGATAAACTGTTTATGAGGGAATTCGACTTGTTCAACAAGGCATTCGACTGTTTCAGCAAGGCATTACATGGTCAACAAGGCATTTGACTTGTTCAAGAAGACATTACTTGGTCAACAAGGCATTCGACTTGTTCTTGAAGGCATTAGACTTGGTCAACAAAGGATTTGACTTGTTCAACAAGGGATTTAACTTGTTCAACAAGTTATTACTTGGTGAACAAGGCATTCGACTGGTTCAACAAGGCATTCGACTTGGTCAACAAGGAATTCGACTTGTTCAACAAGGCGCATTCGACTGTTTCAACAAGGCATTACATGGTAACAAGGCATTTGACTTGTTCAAGAAGGCATTACGTGGTGAACAAGGCATTCAACTTGTTCAACAACGCAATACTTGGTCAACTAGGCATTCGACTTGTTCAGCAAGGTATTACATGGTTAACAAGGCATTGGACTTGTTCTTTTTTTTTTGGATAAAAGTTCACTAAATAAATCAAATAAAGATACATCCTCTCTCAAGCCCAACGAAGTATACTAACGACTACCAAACTACCAAGCAATACACCACGAGCGACGTTAAGCACAATACTGATGCGAAAAACGAGACCATAACAATGACAAATGCATAATAAGAACATCAAGAATGTCCTCAATAAGTTTCTCAGATGACATCCTCTTATCATCAGTCCACCAATGATTCATCTCTGTCCAAATGTGATAAATAACAGACGCGAGGACATGTCTATAAGCTAGAAACTGGAGGTGACGACCTCTCCATCTCAATGCTTGCCAGCGAATACCCGTCTGTCAGTCCCGATAATGCCACGACAACCGTAACTTCTGTCGTAGAAGGTGCAAATAGCGGGAAGTGTACCTACAATAAAAAAACAAATGATTGTTCATCTAAATCATCCCCGAGTCACATAATAAGCATGCATCCGAGTTAGCCTTCAGTGCAATCCACGGTTTGTCACTCGTGGCCAGACGTTCGCGGATGGCGAGCCATAAGATGATCTCGTGTCTAGGAACACGCAACACATCCCCGAAAAGGTCAGCCCAATGTATCATCGAGTGTCTGACACGAATAGCGTCTCGAGCAGATGCAGTGGTGAAAGCTCCATCTGGGGTCCCATGCCATCGATAAGAGTCAGATTCCAATGGGTAAATTGCTTGAAGCATCGGCTGAATCATGAGAAACTCAGTCGAAGATTGGGACGGCCATTTCCAGCCGTCCCTATCAATAACCCGACTCAAGCGAGTATCCGCCAGAAGACCCATAACAATTGGCCCCCTATTGAACCTTCTCAGCAACGGCTCAGAATTGAGCCACGGGTCCTACCAAAGCCAAATGGTCGCCCCATCCCCAATTCAAAAACGAATTAGAGACCGAAGCAGAGCCCGTACACTCAAGCATTTCTTCCAGCTCCATGCCGCCTTACTGGTTGTTGAAATAGTCCACAGCGAACACGAGTGTAACCTTGTGTGTAATAGCTAAAATACCCAAATAGAATTTGGGTACTTAGTTAGCACAGTCTAAAGTTGCTTAAGTAGTAAGGCTCTATTATCATCCACAATCGATCGAATGCCCAGACCACTCTCATTCATCGGAAAACAAATCTCAGCCCATGAGACTTTGGCCGAAGCTCCAGCCCATAGAAAGGTCCGCCAGCCGCATCTCAATTGCACGGAGCACCGCTTTCGGCAGTAGGAAGACACCAGACCAGTACATGTGAAGTGCGGAAAGAACGGATCTGATCAGCTGCACCCGTCCAACATACGAAAGAGAACGGTTCAGCCATGAGCCCACAAGGTGATGAATGATAGGCTGACAGTCCCGAATAGTCAGGTGGGACGTGATAGGTGGTACACCCAAGTAGCGAACCAGAAGATGCCTCAACGGAATATCCCATAATGGAAGATATCATGTCGTAGCTGCCCCTCGCCCATTTCGATAGAAACATTTTGCTCTTACTAGGGTTTTCCCGTAGCCCTGAAAGATTAGCAAATTCCTCCAATCCATCCCGAATTAGTCGAACAGATTGGGCATCAGCATGGCTAAATAATAAAAGATCAACCGCAAACGTAGGTATAAAAAGGCAAAACAGTTCACAACGCCAATGAAAGGTAAACCGCCCCTCCGAAAGGATCTGCATTCGACTTGTTCAAGAAGGTATTACTTGGTAACCAAGGCATTCGACTTGGTCAGCAATGGATTTGACTTGTTCAAAAATCATTACCTAGTGAACAAGGCATTCAACTTGTTCAACAACGCATTACTTGGTCAAAAAGGAATTCGACTTGTTCAACAAGACATTCGACTATTTCAGCAAGGCATTACATGGTGAACAAGGCATTCGACTTGTTCAAGTAGGCATTATTTGGTCAACAACAAATTCGTCTTTTTCAGCAAGACATTACGTGGTTAACAAGGCATTTGACTTGTTCAAGAAGACATAGAGTTTGACTTGTTCAAGAAGGCATAGAGTTGTTAAACAAGACATTACTTTGGTCAACAAGGCATTCAAGTTGTTCATTAAGGCATTGGACTTGGTAAATAAGGCATTCGACTTGTTCAACAAGGCATTCGACTAGTTCAAGATAACATTACTTGGTCAACAAGCATTCGACTTGTTCTTGAAGGCGTTAGAATTGGTCAACAAAGGATTTGACTTGTTCAACAAGGGATTTGACTTGTTCAACAAGTCATTACTTGGTGAACAAGGCATTCAACTTGTTCGGCAACGCATTAATTGGTCAACAAGTAATTTGACTTGTTCAAAAAGACATTCGACTTGTTCAAGAAGGCATAGACTTGGTCAACAAGGGATTTGACTGGTTCAACAAGGCATTACTTTTTGAACAAGGCATTCAACTTGTTCAACAAGACATTAGTTTGGTCAACAAGGCATTTGACTTGTTCAATAAGGCATTCGACTTGGTAAATAAGAGATTCAACTTGTTTAACAAGGCAATACATGGTCACTTGGGATTCGACTTATTTTAGACGAGATTACTTGGTCAATAAGGCATTCGACCTTTTCTTGAAGGCATTAGACTTGGTCAACAAAGGATTTGACTTGTTCAACAAGGGATTTGACATGTTTAACAAGGCATTACTTGGTGAACAAGGCATTCAACATGTTCAGCAATGCATTACTAGGTCAACAAGGCATTGGACTTGTTCAGCACGACATTTCATGGTTAACAAGGCATTCGACTTGTTCAAGAAGGTATTACGTGGTCAACAAGGTATTTGACTTGTTCTTGAAGGCAAAGGACTTGGTCAACGAGGGATTCGACTTGTTAAACAAATCATTACTTGGTGAACAAGCCGTTCAATTTGCTCAGCAACACATTACTTGGTCAACAAGGCTTTCGACTTGGTCAACAAGGCATTCAACATTTTCAAGAGAGCATTCGACTTGTTGAACAAGGCATTCGACATGTTGAACAAGGCATTCGACTTGGTGAACAAGGCATTCGACTTGTTCAAGAAGGCATTCGACTTGTTTTTGAAGGCACTAGAATTGGTCAATAAGGGATTTGACTTGTTCCACAAGGGATTTCACTTGTTCAACAAGTCATTACTGGGTGAACAAGGCATTCAACGTTTTTAGCAACGAATTACTTGGTAACCAAGGCATTCGACTTGTTCTTGAAGGCATTTGACTGGGTCAACAAGGGATTTCACTTGTTCAGCAAATCATTACTTGGTCAACCAGACATTCAACTTGTTCAACAAGAAATTACTTTGGTCAACAAGGCATTCGAGTTGTTCAAAAAGGCATCGGACTTGGTAAAGAAGGCATTCGACTTGTTAAAGACGACATTACTTGGTTAACAAGGAATTCAAGTTGTTCTTGAAGGCATTAGATTTGATCAACAAGGGATGTGACTTTTTCAACAAGTTATAACTTTGTGACAAGGCATTCAACTTGTTCAGCAACGCATTACTTGGTCAACAAGGCATTCGACTTGTTCTACAAGGCATTACATGTTTAACAAGGCATTCGACTTGTTCAAGAAGTTATTACTTGGTCAACAAGGTATTCGACTTGTTCTTAAAGACATTAGACTTGGTTAACAAGGGATTTGACTTGTTCAACAAAGCATTACTTGGTGAACAAGACATTCATTTTGTTCTGCAACGCATTACTTGAACAACAAGGCATTCGACTTGTTCAACAAGGCATTCGAATTGGTCCACTAGGCATTCGACATGTTTAACAAGGCATTCAACTTGTTGAACAAGGCATTCGACTAGGTCAACAAGGCATTCGACTTGTTCGAGAAGGCATTATTTGTGAAGAAGGCATTTGACTTGTTCTTGAAGGCATTGACTTACTCAACAATTCATTACTTGGTGAACAATGCATTCAACTTGTTCAGCGATGCATTACTTGGTAACCAAGGCATTCGACTTGTTCTTGAAGGCATTCGACTTGGTCAACAAGGGATTCTCCTTGTTCAACAAGTCATTACTTGGTTAACATGGCATCCGACAAATTAAGAAGGCTTTACATGGTCAACAACACATTTAACTTGTTCAAAAAGACATTACTTTTGTCAACAAGGCATCTGACTTGTTCAACAAGACGGCATTAGACTTGTTAAATAAGGCATTCGACTTGTTCAACAAAGCATTACATGGTGAACAATGCGTTCGACTTGTTCTTAAAGGCATTAGAATTCGTCAACTAGGTATTTGACTTGTTCAACAAATCATTACTCTGCGAACAAGGCATTCAACTTTTTCAACAACGCATTACTTTGTCAACAAGGCATTCGACTTGTTCTTGAAGGCATTACTTGGTGAACAATGCATTCCACCTTTTCTTGAAGGCATTAGACTTGGTCAGGGATTTTACTTATTCAACTAATCATTACTTGGTGAACAAAACATTCAACTTGTTCAACAACACATTACTTGGGTCAACAAGGCATTCGACTTGTTCAGCAAGGTATTACATAGTTAACAAGGCATTCGACTTGTTCAAGAAGGTATTACTTGGTCAACAAGGCATTCGACTTGGTCAAAAATAGATTTGACTTGTTCAAAAAATCATTACTTCGTGAACAAGACATTAAACTTATTTAGCAACGCATTACTTGGTCAACAAGGCATTCAACTTTTCAGAAAGACATTACATGGTGAATAAGGCATTCTACTTCTTCAAGAAAAACTTGGTCAACAAAGAACTCGACTTTTTCAACAAGACATTACATGGTTACAAGGCATTCGACTTTTTAAAGAAGGCATTAGAATTGGTCAACAAGGGATTTAACTTGTTCAAAAAGTTATTCTTGGTCAACAACGCATTCAACTTTTTCAACAAGACATTACTTTTGTCAACAAGGCATCCGACTTGTTCAATAAGGCATTGGACTTGGTAAATAAGGCATTGGACTTGTTCAAGACGATATTACTTTGTCAACAAGGCATTCGACTTGTTCTTGAAGGCATTAGACTTGGTCAACAAGGGATTTGAATTGTTCAACAAATCATTAATTAGTGAACATGACATTCAACTTGTTCAACAACGCATTACTTGGTCAACAACGCAATTGAGGTGTTTAACAAGGCATTCGACTTGTTCAACAAGGCATTCGACTCGGTCAACAAGGCATTCAACTGGTACAGCAGGACATTACTTGGTGAACAAGGCATTCGATTTGTTCTTGAAGGCATTCGACTTGGTAAACAAGGGATTTTACTTGTTCAACAAGTCATCACTTGGTTAACAAGGCATCCGACGAATTCGAGAAGATATTACTTGATCAACAAGGCATTCAACTTGATCAACAACACATTACTTTTGTCAACAAGGCATCTGACTTTTTCAACAAGGCATTACATGGTCAACAAGGCATTCGACTTGTTCTTGAAGGCACTAGACTTGGTCAACAAGGGATTTGACTTGTTCAACAAATCATTACTTGGTGAACAAGGCATTCAACTTGTTCAGCAACGTATTACTTGGTCAACAAGGCAATTGAGGTGTTTAACAAGGCATTCGACTTGTTCAACAAGGCATTCGAGTTGGTTAACAAAGCCATTCGACTTGCTCCTGAAGGCATTAGACTTGGTCAACAAAAGGATTATACTTGTTCAACAAATCATTCCTTGGTGAAAAAGGCATTGGACATGTTAAACAACGCATTACTTGGTCAACAAAGCATTCGACTTGTTCAGCAAGGTATTCGACTTTTTTTGAAGGCATAAGACTTGGTCAACAAGCCATTGGACTTGTCCAACAAGGCATTCGACTTGGTCACCAAGACATTCGATATGTTTACCAAGGCATTCGACTTGGTTAGCAAGGCATTACTTGGTAAACAAGGCATTCGACTTATTCAAGAAGGCATTACTTAGTGAACAAGGCATTTGAGTTGTTCTTGAAGGCATTCGACTTGGTCAACAAGGGATTTCACTTTTTCAACATGGGATTTGACTTGTTCAACAAGTCATTACTTGGTGAACAAGGCATTCAACTTGTTCAGCAATGCATTACTTGGTAACCAAGGCATTTGACTTGTTCTTGAAGGCATTCGACTTGGTCAACAAGGGATTTCACTTTTTCAACATGGGATTTGACTTGTTCAACAATTCATTACTTGGTGAACAAGGCATTCAACTTGTTCTGCAACGCATTACTTGGTAACCGAGGCATTGGACTTGTTCTTGAAGGCATTAGACTTGGTCAAGAAGGCCTTTGACTTGTTCAACAAGTCATTACTTGGTCAACAAGGCATCCGACCAATTCCAGAAGGCATTACTTGGTCATGTTCAACAAGACATTACTTTTATCAACAATGCATTTTACTTTTTGAACAAGACATTACATGGTCAACAAGGCTTTCGACTTGTTCTTGAAGGCACTAGACTTGGTCAACAAGGGATTTGACTTGTTCAACAAATCATTACTTGGTGAACAAGGCATTCAACTTGTTCAGCAACGTATTACTTGGTCAACAAGGCAATTGAGGTGTTTAACAAGACATTCGACTTGTTCAACAAGGCATTCGAGTTGGTTAACAAAGCCATTCGACTTGCTCTTGAAGGCATTAGACTTGGTCAACAAAGGATTTTACTTGTTCAACAAATCATTCCTTGGTGAAAAAGGCATTGAACATGTTAAACAACGCATTACTTGGTCAACAAAGCATTCGACTTGTTCAGCAAGGTATTCGACTTTTTTTGAAGGCATAAGACTTGGTCAACAAGCCATTGGACTTGTCCAACAAAGCATTCGACTTGGTCACCAAGACATTCGATATGTTTAACAAGGCATTCGACTTGGTTAGCAAGGCATTACTTGGTAAACAAGGCATTTGACTTATTCAAGAAGGCATTACTTAGTGAACAAGGCATTTGAGTTGTTCTTGAAGGCATTCGACTTGGTCAACAAGGGATTTCACTTTTTCAACATGGGATTTGACTTGTTCAACAAGTCATTACTTGGTGAACAAGGCATTCAACTTGTTCAGCAACGCATTACTTGGTAACCAAGGCATTTGACTTGTTCTTGAAGGCATTCGACTTGGTCAACAAGGGATTTCACTTTTTCAACATGGGATTTGACTTGTTCAACAAGTCATTACTTGGTGAACAAGGCATTCAACTTGTTCAGCAACGCATTACTTGGTAACAAAGCCATTCGACTTGCTCCTGAAGGCATTACACTTGGTCAACAAAGGATTTTACTTGTTCAACAAATCATTCCTTGGTGAAAAAGGCATTGAACATGTTAAACAACGCATTACTTGGTCAACAAAGCATTCGACTTGTTCAGCAAGGTATTCGACTTTTTTTGAAGGCATAAGACTTGGTCCACAAGCCATTGGACTTGTCCAACAAGGCATTCGACTTGGTCACCAAGACATTCGATATGTTTAACAAGACATTCGACTTGGTTAGCAAGGCATTACTTGGTAAATAGGGCATTCGACTTATTCAAGAAGGCATTACTTAGTGAACAAGGCATTTGAGTTGTTCTTGAAGGCATTCGACTTGGTCAACAAGGGATTTCACTTTTTCAACATGGGATTTGACTTGTTCAACAAGTCATTACTTGGTGAACAAGGCATTCAACTTGTTCAGCAACGCATTACTTGGTAACCAAGGCATTTGACTTGTTCTTGAAGGCATTCGACTTGGTCAACAAGGGATTTCACTTTTTCAACATGGGATTTGACTTGTTCAACAAGTCATTACTTGGTGAACAAGGCATTCAACTTGTTCAGCAACGCATTACTTGGTAACAAAGCCATTCGACTTGCTCCTGAAGGCATTACACTTGGTCAACAAAGGATTTTACTTGTTCAACAAATCATTCCTTGGTGAAAAAGGCATTGAACATGTTAAACAACGCATTACTTGGTCAACAAAGCATTCGACTTGTTCAGCAAGGTATTCGACTTTTTTTGAAGGCATAAGACTTGGTCCACAAGCCATTGGACTTGTCCAACAAGGCATTCGACTTGGTCACCAAGACATTCGATATGTTTAACAAGGCATTCGACTTGGTTAGCAAGGCATTACTTGGTAAACAAGGCATTCGACTTATTCAAGAAGGCATTACTTAGTGAACAAGGCATTTGAGTTGTTCTTGAAGGCATTCGACTTGGTCAACAAGGGATTTCACTTTTTCAACATGGGATTTGACTTGTTCAACAAGTCATTACTTGGTGAACAAGGCATTCAACTTGTTCAGCAACGCATTACTTGGTAACCAAGGCATTGGACTTGTTCTTGAAGGCATTAGACTTGGTCAAGAAGGCCTTTGACTTGTTCAACAAGTCATTACTTGGTCAACAAGGCATCCGACCAATTCCAGAAGGCATTACTTGGTCATGTTCAACAAGACATTACTTTTATCAACAAGGCATTTTACTTTTTGAACAAGACATTACATGGTCAACAAGGCTTTCGACTTGTTCTTGAAGGCACTAGACTTGGTCAACAAGGGATTTTACTTGTTCAACAAATCATTACTTGGTGAACAAGGCATTAAACATGTTCAACAACGCATTATTTGGTCAACAAGGCATTCGACTTGTTCAGCAAGGTATTACATAGTTAACAAGGCATTTGACTTGTTCAAGAAGGTATTACATGGTCAACAAGGCATTCGACTTGGTCAACAATGGATTTGACTTGATAAAAAAAACATTACTTGGTGAAGAAGGCATTCAACTTGTTCAGTAACGCATTACTTGCTCAACAAAGAATTCGACTTTTTCAAAAAGACATTCGACTGTTTAGGCAGTGCATTACATGGTGAACAAGGCATTCGACTTATACAAGAACGCATTTATTTTGTCAACAAGGCATTCGTGTTTTTTAGCAAGACATCACATGGTAACCAAGACATTTGACTTGTTAAAGAAGGCATAAACTTGTTCAACAAGGGATTGGACTTGTTCAACAAGTAAGTCATTACGTTGTCAACATAATAATCAACTTGTTTAACAAGGCATTACTTTGGTCGACAAGGCATTCGACTTGTTCAATAAGACATTGGACTTGGTAAATAAGGCATTCGACTTGTTCAACAAGGCATTAAATGGTAAACAAGGCATTCAACTTGTTCAACAAGGCATTAAATGGTAAACAATGCATTCTTTTTTTGGTAAAATTTCCCGAAAAAAACCGAATGTAAACAGAAAAGCGCCCAAGGGAAAGACCCATGCCGCAGAGAACCGGTAACAAGCTACCGGAAGCAAACAAAACACAATCGACAAAGAAGCCGACAAAACCAAGCAAAAGCCATGCAAACAAAAACACAAAACACAAAACAACCCAAAGCAAACTACCAAGCAATGTGCCAGAGGCGCTTGAGCGAGGCAGCCTGCAGAGTGAAGCGGGTGGGAGCCTGGCTCAGCCTTAAGCACGCGATCCCTAAGACCAAACTCACAATTCGCTCCGGAGAGCAACAAGTCTGATCCCGCCAACGCCTATTCCTCTCTTGCCAGATATGGTAGACCAGAGAGGCGAGAAGATGGCGGGAGATCTCATGATGAAGATGATGACTTCTCCAACGAGCAGCGACCCACTCGATCCCGTGAATCCAATCTCGATGCGGCCACCTCCAGTGGGTCTTCATTCTCAGCAAGAGAATGCATCTCCTGGAGAAAGAACACTCGAAGAAGAGGTGACGGACCGTCTCCGTGCACTGAGACTCACAAAGAGAGCAAGCATCAGAACCCAAACGAGCCATCACCCAAGCACAGTCCCTAGTCGCCAACCTTTCACGAATAGCAAGCCACAGAAGAAATTCATGTCTAGGGACCCGAAAAGGGCCCCCAAACAGAGAAGCCCAAGCAATCCTCGGAGAGTGGGTCCGGATAGCCTCACGAGCACTCCGAACAGAGAACTTCCCATCCGGAGCCACCTTCCAACAAATGGAGTCAGCAGCAGAGGGGTCCACAGATGGAAGAAGGGGCTGAAGCAGAAGAAACTCCACCGACTGCTGGGCAGGCCAGGTCCATCCAGCATTCGTCACAACAGCAGAGAGCCGGGAATCCAAGGGGAGACCCATAACCAAAGCCCCCTCGGAAATCTTTCGATGAGAGGGGAACCAGACAGCCAAGGGTCCTTCCAGAGCCAAAGAGAGTTCCCATTTCCAACACGAAAGGATAAAAGGGAACGGAAAGTACCTCTGAGGTGGAGCAGCTTACGCCAGCTCCAAGCGTCCGAGGAGGTGGGCTGGATATCCCAGAAAGAGCGATCCCTGAGTTTAGTGGCGTAAAGCCACTGAACCCAAATCGAGTCAGGATCACGAGTGACAATGCTCCAGAGGTGATGGAAGAGGAGAGCCCGATTGTCGATCAAGAGAGATCGAACGCCTAGGCCTCCTTCCTCCACCGGCTTGCAGACGTCATCCCAAGCCACCTTAGCCGGAGATCCATCCCACAGAAATCTCCGAAAGCGAGACGCCAAGGCCTTGATCACCCCTTTCGGGAGGAGGAAGACCCCAGCCCAAAAAGCCTGCATGGCAGAGAGGACAGATTTAATGAGCTGCAGCCGACCGGCATACGAGAGGGACCGGTTCAACCAGGAACCGAGCCGTCTATCCACAGATTGAAGCAGTGGGGTGCAGTCCTCCAGTCTGAGCCGGGAGTGAATCAAGGAACTCCAAGATAGCGGACAGGAAGCTGGCCACAGGAGAAGCCCATGATACTCAGGAGCTTTCCCGAAAGAGGCTCAGCCCTCTTGGAAAGAAACAACTCACTCTTAGTCGGGTTAGGGAGGAGACCAGACAAAGAGCCGAAGGAATCAAGAGCATCACGGAGGGTCCGAACAGAGCAGGCATCAGCGTGACAGAAAAGCAGCAGATCGTCAGCAAAAGACAGCATGGCAAGCTTACTCGTATCACATCTCCAATGGTAACGGAATCCGGGAGAGGACTGGATGCGGGATAATAGAATCCCATGGAGCACCTCCATGACCAGAACGAACAGGTAAGGAGAGAGGGGGTCGCCTTGGCGGAGACCCCGCTTACCCACAAAGAAACCTTCCGGCACTCCGTTGATGCACACGGAGAAAGCAGTCGAAGTGATGCATTCCCTGATCCACTGGATGAAGAGGGGGTGGAACCGCATGGCCTGAAGAGTTGCAATAACAAAGCTCCAATCCACCTTATCAAATGCCTTCGCGAGATCGACCTTGATGGCAGAACGGGGTGGGAAACTCTGGTTCTGGTAGCCCCTGCAAATCTCTTGAGCCAACATAATGTTATCGCTGATGCGTCTGCCCGGGATGAAAGCCGTCTGAACCGGATGAACGAGGCCAGGAAGGACAGATCTGAGCCGATTGGCCAAAATTTTGGCAATGACCTTACACAGGACATTGCACAAGAGATTGGCCTAAAGTCAGAAGCACGTCTAGAAGAGGTCCTCTTAGGGATGAGGCTGATGAGAGTACAGTTGACGCCCCGAAGAAGATGACCCGTCCAAAAGAAGTCCTCCACAGCACGAGTGACATCAGCACCCAAGATCCCCCACGATGCCTTGAAGAAGGTGGCCGTATAGCCATCAGGGCCAGGGGTCTTATCGTCATCCATAGCGAAAATAACATCACGGATCTCCGCGTCAGAAACTCTCGAGATCATCCCATCCGCCTGATCCCGAGATAAAGTATGCGTGATGAAGCTCCCTACTTCCTCAGCACACACAGGAGAAGATCTACCGCACTGGCCCAGAAGATCCTGGTAGAAGCGAATCAGCTCTTCACGAATTGGGTCGGACCCCTCAATCAGCTGGCCATCCGCATTCTCAAGAGAGAGGATACGATTACCACAACGTCGAATCGCCACCTTCTTAAAAAAGAAGGAGGAGCATTGATCACCATCCTTGAGCCAGGCAAGTTTGGCTCTCTGGGCAAGGTAAGAGTGCTCCATCTCCACAGCACGAGAGAAGAGCAATCGGCAGATCCGCTCGAACTCGTGAAAGAGAGGCTCGTCGGGGTATCGAGCCGCGAAAGATTGGCTGAGATCCAGAAACTCCCTAGCCTCCAGCACGTTCCGACTCAAGTCGCCCTTTGCACGCCGAAGCTCCTTAAGGCGGGGCTTAAGTAACTTCAGACGGCGAACAAGCGAAAACATAGGAAAACCCTGAGGCGGGGAGGCCCAAACCTGCTCCACAACCCCCAAGAAGGCCAGGTCCTTCGTGAGAAGGTTATCGAACCTGAAATAGGTGTTCCGACGTCCCGTCCTAGCAACCGAGAGCACAAGAGGAAGTGATCGGATGTAGCAGGGAGAGCAGCCTGATAGTGAAGATCCGGGAAGAGAGAGAACCACGACGGGTTGCCCACAATGCGGTCAATCCGTCTCCAGATACCCGCCTCAGCCCTCTGCTGATTATGCCACGTAAAGAAGGGGCCCGACGATACCAAAGTGATCAGGTCAGCCTGGGTAAGGCAGTCGTGAAGATCAATCGCATCCTGAGGAGAGGGGGATCCCCCTTTGGCCTCAGAAAGATCAGCAATGGCATTAAAGTCCCCGAGAACGAGCCAAGGAGCTCCAGCCCGGTCAGCAGAGATCTCGACAAGCTCCTCCCAAAGCGAGACACGCTCCTCCCTCCGACTCATGCCATAGACAAAGGAGAAGAAAACAGTCTCTCTGCTCTCCAAAGAAGTGGCTCGGCAATGAACCGCCTGCTCCGAAGAACTCAAAACGGAGATGTGGAGGAAGCTGGGGTCCCAACCAATCCAGATCCTCGTACCAGGTCTGCCATCATAATCGAAAAACCAGTCCCACCGATCTCTAATGCCAGAGGCAATCTGGGTGGCATTAGAGAAAGAGACACGAGTCTCGAGGAGACCCACAAGATGAAGATCATACCGAGTGATAAAATCCCGAACAGCCCTCCCATGGTCCCTCTCGAGGTAAACAAGGCATTCGACTTGTTCTAGACGACATTACTTGGTCAACAAGGCATTCGACTTGTTCTTGAAGGCATTAGACTTGGTCAACAAGTCATTACTTGGTGAACAAGGCATTCAACTTGTTCAACAATGCACTGCTTGGTAAACAAAGCATTCCACTTTTTCACCACGGCATTACATGGTTAACAAAGGTATTCGACTTGTTCTTGAAACCACAAGACTTGGTGAACAAGGGGTTTGACTTGTTCAACAAATCATTACTTCGTGAACAAGGCATTCAAGTTTTACACCAACGCATTACTTGGTCAACAACGCATTCAACTTGTCTAACCAAGGGTTTGACTTGTTCAACAAGACATTCGAGTTATTCAAGAAGGTATTACTTGGTCAACAAGGCATTCGACTTTTTCAGCAAGACATCACACGGTTAACAAGGCATTCGACTTATTCAAGAAGACATAAACTTGGTAACCAAGGGATTTGACTTGTTCAACAAGTAATTACTTGTCAACAAGGCATTCAACTTCTTGAACAAGGCTTTAAACTTGGTCAACAAGGCATTACTTGGTGAACCATGCATCCGACTTGTTCAAGAAGGCATTACTTGGTCAACAAGGCATTCGACTTGTTCCTGATGGCATTAGACTTGGTCAACAAGGGATTTGACTTGTTCAACATGGGATTTGACTTGTTCAACAAGTCATTACTTGGTGAACAAGGCATTCAACTTGTTCAGCAACGCATTACTTGGTAACCAAGAAGGCATTGGACTTGTTCTTGAAGGCATTCGACTTGGCCCCAACAAGGGATTTTAATTGTTCAACAATTCATTACTTGGTTAACAAGGCATCCGACCAATTCCAGAAGGCATTACTTGGTCAACAAGGCATTCAACGTGTTCTTGAAGGCATATAACTTGGTAAACAAGGGATTTCACTTGTTCAACAAGTCATTACTTGGTCAACAAGGCATCTGACCAATTCTAGAAGGCATTACTCGGTCAACCAGGTATTCGACTTGTTCAAGAATACTTGGTCAACAAGGTATTCGACTTATTCTTAAAGGCATTAGACTTGGTAAACAAGGGATTTAACTTGTTTAACAAATCATTACTTGGTGAACAAGGCATTCAATTTGTTCAGCAAGACATTCGACTTGTTCAATAAGGCATTCGACTTGGTCACCTAGACATTCGGCATGTTTCACAAGGCATTCGACTTAGTTAGCAAGGCGTTACTTGGTGAACAAGCTATTCGACTTGTTCACGAAGGCATTACTTAGTTAGCATGGCATTTGACTTGTTCTTGAAGGCATTCGACTTGGTCAACAAGGGATTGGACTTGTTCAACATGGGATTTGACTTGTTCAACAAGTCATTACTTGGGGAACAAGAATTCAATTTGTTCTGCAACGCATTACTTGGTAACCAATGCATTGGACTTGTTCTTGAAGGCATTCGACTTGGCCAACAAGGGATTTTAATGGTTCAACAATTCATTACTTGGTTAACAATTCATCCGACCAATTCCAGAAGGCATTACTTGGTCAACAAGGCATTCAACTTTTCAACAAGAAATTACTTTTGTTAGCAAGGCATCTGACATTTTCAACAAGGCATTAGATGGTCAACTAGGCATTCAACTTGTTCTTGAAGGCATTAGACTTGGTTAACAAGGGATTTGACTTGTTCAACAAATCATTACTTGGTGAACAAGCCATTCAACTTGTTCTGCAACGCATTACTTGGTCAACAAGGCATTCGACTGGGTCTTGAAGGTAATGACTTGGTCAACAAGGGATTTTACTTGTTCAACAAATCATTACTTGGTGAATAAGGAATTCAACATGTTCAACAACACATTACTTTGGTCAACAAGCCATTCGACTTGTTCAGCAATGTATTGCATAGTTAACAAGGCATTTGATTTGTTCAAGAAGGTATTACTTGGTCAACAAGGAATTCGACTTAGTCAACAATGGATTTGACTTGTTCAAAAAAACATTACTTGGTGAACAAGGCACTCAACTTGTTCAGCAACGCATTACTTGGTCAACATGAAATTTGACTTGTTCGACAAGGCATTCGACTGTTTCAGCAAAGCATTTGTTGGTGAACAAGGCATTCGACTTGTTCAAGAAGGCATTACTTGGTCAACAAGGCATTCGTGTTTTTCAGACACATGGTAAACAAGGCATTCGACTTGATCAAGAAGCCATAGACTTGTTCAACAAGTCATTACTTTGTCAACAAGGTAATCAACTTCAACAAATCATTACTTGGTGAACAAGGCATTCAACTTGTTCAACAAGGCATTCGACTTGGTCACCAAGACATTCGGCATGTTTAACAAGACATTCGACTTAGTCAGCAAGGCGTTTCTTGGTGAACAAGGCATTCGACTTGTTCACGAAGGCATTACTTGGTGCGCATGGCATTTGACTTGTTCTTGAAGGCCCTCGACTTGGTCAACAAGGGATTTGACTTGTTCAACATGGGATTTTACTTGTTCAACAAGTCATTACTTGGGGAACAAGACATTCAACTTGTTCAGCAACGCATTACTTGGTAACCAAGGCATTGGACTTGTTCTTGAAGACATTCGACTTGGTCAACAAGGGATTTTAATTGTTCAACAATTCATTACTTGGTTAACAAGGCATCCGACCAATTCTAGAAGCATTACTTGGTCTACAAGGCATTCAACTTGTTCAACAAGACATTACTTTTGTCAACAAGGCATCTGACATTTTCAACAAGGCATTAGATGGTCAACTAGGCATTCAAATTGTTCTTGAATGCATTAGACTTGGTTAACAATGGATTTGACTTGTTCAACAAATCATTACTTGGTGAACTGGCATTCAACTTGTTCTGCAACGCATTACTTGGTCAACAAGGCATTCGACTTATTCTTGAAGACATTACTTGGTGAACAAGACATTCGACTTGTTCTTGAAGGCATTAGACTTGGTCAACAAGGGATTTTACTTGTTTAACAAATCATTACTTAGTGAATAAGGCATTCAATATGTTCAACAACACATTACTTGGTCAACAAGGCATTCGACTTGTTGAGCAAGGTATTACATAGTTAACAAGGCATTTGATTTGTTCAAGAAGGTATTACTTGGTCAACAAGGAATTCGACTTAATCAGCAATGGATTTGACTTGTTAAAAAAAACAATAATTGGTGAACAACGCACTCAACTTGTTCAGCAACGCATCACTTGGTCAACATGAAATTTGACTTGTTCGACAAGGCATTCGACTGTTTCAGTAATGCATTTCTTGGTGAACAAGGCATTCGACTTGTTAAAGAAGGCATTATTTGGTCAACAAGGCATTCGTGTTTTTCAGCAAGATCACATGGTAAACAAGGTTTTCGACTTGATCAAGAAGCCGTATACTTGTTCAACAAGGGATTTGACTTGTTCAACAAGTCATTACTTTGTCAACAAGGTAATCAACTTGTTCAACAACTCATTACTTGGTGAACAAGGCATTTTTTTTATTTTTTTTTTTGGGAAAAGGTCATTAAAATAAAATGTGGAAAGATACAATGTTCAGCAGCAATAAGCTGCACCGCTCGGTAACATGCTACCTATAATCAACGCAAGCAATCCAATCGAGCAAGCAAACATCAAAAGCAAGCAAGCAGACTGTAAAGCAAGTGACTACGTGCTCGGCCACGCAATGCGCCAAACACGTCGAAGCGCACAGGACTGTAGCTGATACTTCCCTCCAAGGGTAGAGAGCCGTATACAGAGTGTAGTCTCGACGTCCGCAACGATATGAGTAGGAGGTCTTCGTCAACAAGGCATTAAACATGTTCAAGAACGCATTATTTGGTCAACAAGGGATTCGACTTGTTCAGCAAGGTATTACATAGTTAACAAGGCATTTGACTTGTTCAAGAAGGTATTACATGGTCAACAAGGCATTCGACTTGGTCAACAAGTCATTCGACTTGGTCACCTAGACATTCGGCATGTTTAACAAGGCTTTCGACTTAGTCAGCAAGGCGTTACATGGTGAACAAGACATTCGACTTGTTCACGAAGGCATTCGACTTGGTTAACAAGGGATTTGACTTGTTCAACATGGGATTTGACTTATTCAACAAGTCATTACTTCTGGAACAAGACATTCAACTTGTTCAGCAAAGCATTACTTGGTAACCAAGGCATTGAGCATGTTCTTGAAGACATTCATCTTGGTCAACAAGGGATTTTAATTGTTCAACAATTCATTACTTGGTCAACAAGGCATCTGACCAATTCTAGAAGGCATTACTTGGTCAATAAGGCATTCCACTTGTTCAACAAGACATTACTTTTGTCAACAAGGCATATGACATTTTCAACAAGGCATTAGATGTGGTCAACAAGGCATTCGACTTGTTCTTGAAGGCATTAGACTTGGTCAACAAGGGATTTGACTTGTTCAAAAATCATTACTTGGTGAACAAGACATTCAACTTGTTCAGCAACGCATTACTTGGTGAACAAGGCATTCGACTTGTTCTTGAAGGCATTATACTTGGTCAACAAGGGATTTTACTTGTTCAACAAATCATTACTTGGTGAATAAGGCATTCAACATGTGCAACAACGCATTACTTGGTCAACAAGGCATTCGACTTGTTCACCAAGATATTACATAGTTAACAAGACATTTTACTTGTTCAAGAAGGTTATTACTTGGTAAACAAGGAATTCGACTTAGTCAACAATGGATTTGACTTGTTCAAAAAAACATTACTTAGTGAACCAGGCAATCAACTTGTTCAGCAACGCATTACTTGGTCAACAAGAAATTTGACTTGTTTAACAAGGCATTCGACTGTTTCAGCAAGCCATTTCTTGGTGAACAAGGCATTCGACTGGTTCAAGAAGGCATTACTTGGTCAACAAGACATTCATGTTTTTCAGCAAGACATCACATGGTAAACAAAACAATTGACTTGGTCAAGAAGCCATAGACTTGTTCAACAAGGTATTTGACTTGTTCGACAACTCATTACTTTGTCAACAAGGTAATCGACTTGTTTAACAAGGCATTACTTGGTAACTTGGTCAACAAGGGATGTGACTTGTTCAACTAGTCATTACTTGGTGAACAAGGCATTCAACTTGTTCAGCAACACATTACTTGGTCAACAAGGCATTCGACTTGGGAAAAAAGGCATTCGACTTGTTCAGCAAGGCATTAGATGGTTAAAAGGCATTCGACTTGTTTAAGAAGGTATTACTTGGTCAACAAGGTATTCGACTTATTCTTGAAGGCATTAAACTTGGTCAACCAGGGATTTGACTTTTTCAACAAATCATTACTTAGTGAAAAAGGTGTTCAAGTTTTTCAGCAACGCATTACTTGGTCAAAAGGTCATTTGACATGTTTAACAAGGCATTCGACTTGTTCAACAAGGTATTTGACTTGGTCAACAAGGCATTCGACTTGTTCAACAAGGCATTACGTGGTGAACAACGCATTCGACTTGTTCAAGAAGACATTACTTGGTCAACAAGGCATTCGACTTGTTCTTGAAGGCATTTGACTTGGTCAACAAGACATCTGACAAACTCTAAAAGGCATTACTTGGTCAATCAAGCATTCAACTTGTTCAATAAGACATTACTTCGGTCAACAAGGCATTGGACTTGGTAAATAAGGCAATAGACTTGGTCAAGACGACATTACATGGTCAACAAGGTATTCGACTTATTCTTGAAGGCATTAGACTTGGAAAACAAAGGATGTGAGTTGTTCACCAAGGCATTACATGGTTAACAAGGAATTTGACTTGTTTAAGAAAGCATTACTTTGTCAACAAGTCACTCGATTTGTTCTTCAAGGCATTAGACTTGGTCATCAAGGCATTTGACTTGTTCAACAAGACATTACTTCTTCAACAAGGCATTCAACTTGTTCAACAAGGCATTACTTTTCTCAACAAGGCATTGTTCTTGGTAAATAAGGCATTCGACTTGTTCAACAAGGCATTACATGTCAACAATGCATTCGACCTGTTCAAGACGACATTACTTGGTCAACAAGGCATTCGACTTGTTCTTGAAGGCATTAAACTTGGTCAACAAGGGATTTGATTTGTTCAGCAAGTCATTACTTGGTCATTCTACTTGGTCAACAAGGTATTACTTTGGTTAACAAGGCATTTGACCTACTCAATAAGACATTCGACTTGGTCAAAAGGCATTCAAGTTGTTCAGCAAGGCATTACATGGTTAACAAGGCATTCGACTTATCGAAGAAGGTATTACTTGGTGAACAAGGCATTCGACTTGTTCTTGAATGCATTCGACTTGGTCAGCAAGGGATTTCACTTGTTCAACAAATCATGACTTGGTAAACAAGGCATTCGACTTATCAACAAGGCATCGACTTGGTCAACAAGGCATTACTTTGGTGAACAAGGCATTCGAGTTTGTTCAAGAAGGCATTAGTTTTTCAAAGGGATTGGAATTGGTCAACAAGCGATTTGACTTGTTCAACAAGTCATTACTTGGTGAACAAGGCACTCAACTTGTTCAGCAACGCATTACTTGGTCACAAGGCGTTCGAGTTGTTTTTGAAGGCATTTCACTTGGTCATAATTGATTTCACTTTTTCAACAAGTCATTAATTGGTCAACAAGCAATCCAACAAATTCCAGAAGGCATTACTTGGTCAAGAAGGCATTCAAATTGTTCAACATGACACTACTTTGGTCAACAAGACATCCGACTTGTTCAACAAGGCATTGGACTTGGTAAATATGACATATGGTTTTTTCAACAAGGCATTATATGGTTAACAAGGCATTCGACTTGTTCAAGACGACATTACTTTGTCACCAAGGCATTCGACTTGGTCTTGAAAGCATTAGACTTCGTCAACAAGGTATGTGACTTGTTCAACAATGGACTTGACTTGTTCAACCAGTCATTACTTGGTCAACAAGGCATCTAACATGTTTAACAACGCATTACTTAGTCAACAAGGCATTCAACTTGTTCAACTAGGCATTCGACTTGGTCAAGAAGGTATTCGACCTTTTCAGCAAGGCATTACACGGTTAACAATGCATTTGACATGTCCAAGAAGCCATTACTTGGTCAACAAGGCATTTGACTTGTTCTTCAAGGCATTCGACTTGTTCAACAAGGCATTCGACTTGTTCAAGACGACATTACTTGGTCAGCATGGCATTCAACTTGTTTTTAAAGGCATTAGACTTCGTCAACAAGAGATGTGACTTGTTCAACAACTCATTACTTGGTAAACAAGGCAATCAACTTGTTCTGCAATGAAATACATTGGCAACAAGGCATTCGACTTGCTCACCGACGTATTACTTTGTCAACAAGGCATTTGAATTGTTCAACAATGCATTACATGCTTAACAAGGCATCCGACTTGTTCTAGAAGGCAATTCTTGGTCAACAAGGCATTCGACTTGTTCTTGAAGACATTAGACTTGGTCAACAAGGGATTTGACTTGTTCAACAAGGCATTAGACTTGGGGAATAAGGCATTCGACTTGTTCAACAAGGCATTGGACTTGTTCAAGACTACATTACTTGGTCAACAAGGCATTCGATTTGTTCTTCAAGGCATTAGACTTCGTCAACAATAGATTAGACTTGTTCAACAAGTAATTACTTGGTCAACAAGACATTCAACTTGTTCAGCAACGCATTACTTAGTCAACAAGGCATTCGACTTGTTCAACAAGGCATTCGACTTGGTCACGAAGGTATTCGACTTGTTCAGCAAGGCATTAGACTCGGTAAATAAGACATTCTACTTGTTCAATAAGGCATTAAATCGTCAACAAGGCATTCGACTTGTTCAAGGAGGTACTACTTGGTCAACAAGGCATTTGACTTGTTCTTGAAGGCATTAGATTTGGTCAGCAAGGGATTTGACTTATTCTACAAGTCATTACTTGGTGAACAAGGCATTGAACCTGTTCAGCAATGCATTACTTGGTCAACGAGGCATTCGAGTTGTTCTGGAAGGCATTCGACTTGGTCACAAGGGATTTCACTTGTTCAGCAAGTCATTACTTGTTCAACAAGGCATCCGACTAATTGTAGAAGGCATTACTTGGTCAATGCAATCAACTTGTTCGACAAGCCACTACTTTGGTCAACAAGACATCCGACTTGTTCAACAAGGCATTGAACTTGGTAAATAAGACATTGGACTTATTCAATAAGGCATTACATGGTCTACAATGCATTCAACTTGTTCAAGACGACACTACTTGGTCAACTAGGCATTAGACTTTGTCAAAAAGGGATTTTACATGTTCAACAAGTCATTTACTTGGTGAACAAGGCAACCAACATGTTCAGTAATGCATTACTTTGTCAACAAGGCATTCGACTTGTTCAGCAACGTATCTGGGTGGGCTGGGATGCCCGCCTAGTTACTGTCACAATTCTTGCGTACACCACTCAGACCATTCACTGTAAGGCGACGATCCTTGCGGAGCGTGAGGATTTCTTCATCACATTCGCATACGGTCATAATCAGAGGGTGTCCCGACGCGACCTTTGGACGGATCTCATCGAGACCTCACAGCTGCACGCAAACTCACCATGGCTTGTTATGGGGGATTTCAACGCGATCATGGCAAACACGGACGCGCGGGGAGGATCGGCCACGGGGGGCTGTCCGGAGATGATTGCATGCATGACTACATCGGACCTCGCATCCCTGCCATGCACGGGGCAACTCTACACGTGGTATAACCAGGAAGGGGGCACGTCGGGTGTATGGCGATGCCTCGATAGGATGCTTGGCAACCCCTCTTGATTCGCTAGATTTGGGGACCTTACTTATCATTGCGCAACCCCTGCTACATCGGACCACTCTCCACTCATCCTCGCAACTACAGCTAGGGCTTCTGAGAGGAATAATTCTTTTCGTTTTAATAATTTTTTGGCGCAGGATCCTCGTTTTCTTCCTATCGTGGCGAAAACTTGGAGTCTGCAAGCAAATGGATACCCGATGTATGTAGTCGTCCAGAGACTGAAAGCGATGAAGAGGGAACTACGACAACTACGGCGAGACAAGGGTGATCTCAATCGTAACGTGCTCGAGGCGCGCAAATTTCTAGAGATTGCTCAGGACATGGCGGCAAACTATCCATTGGAGGATCAATTACTAATCTTGGAGAAGCAATGTCGGCTTGTGTATGCCGAAGCGGTCGAATTGGAGCATTCGACACTCCTTCAGCGGGCGAAAGTGGCATGGTCAAGGACGGTGACCAATGCACTTCCTTTTTCTTCAAGAAAGTGGCCACACGGCGGGTTGGAAATCGTATCTTCCACTTGGAGGATGAGGCGGGAAACACGTTCGAGGGTGGTGCACAAGTGCGGGCTGAATTGGTCCGATATTACTCGGAACTTCTCGGGCAATCCATGCGGACAACCCCAATATCCGCCTCTGACGTCGCGCCTTACTTCGGGGCAGCGCTCAGCACAATCGGACGCGGAGGCAATGGTTCAGCCGGTCACTGATGTGGAAATCAAAACGCGCTGCATGCAATGGGATAACAAATCGCCAGGGCCAGACGGGTACTCCGCGGTTTTCTACAAGCGGGCATGGCATATCATCGGGGAGGATATCTCGTTCGCCATCCGGGATTTCTTCCGGACGGGACGCCTCCTAGGGGAGCTGAATTCGACCCTTATCACCCTCATTCCAAAAGGGATAATCCACGCATGGCGAAGGATTTTCGACGATTGCCTGCTGCAACGTTCTCTATAAGATCATCTCCAAGATCATTGCTAATCGGCTACGAGACAGCTTCGGGAAACTTGTCCACCCTACACAGACGGCATTCATCCCTGGAAGGCGTATTTCCGACAACATTCTCTTAGCCCAAGAGATTTGTCACGGATACAATAGAGCCGGGCTGCCTGAACGGGTGGCTCTTAAGGTCGACCTCGCCAAGGCATATGATAAGATTGAGTGGGATTTTATCTTTGCCACACTTCAGGCACTTCACTTTCACCCGACCTTCATTGGGTGGGTCCGGTCATGCCTCACGTCGACGCATTTTTCCATCAACATCAACGGTAGGCCGGAGGGTTTCTTCAAAGGACGGCGGGGTCTCAGACAAGGCGACCCCATATCACCTTATCTCTTTGTGTTGGTGATGGAGGCTTTACATGGAATCATAGCGTCCCGCATCAACCTTAGCAGCAGCTTCCGATACCATGGCGATGCGAGGCCACATCCCTCTTCATGTTGACCTTCGCCGATGATCTTCTTCTTTTCTCGCAGGCGGACGTTCAATCAGTCAGTATCTTCCGCGACAGCATCGAGCTTTTTGCTTCACTTTCAGGGCTACGGGCAAACTCCAGTAAAAGCGAGATGTTTATCTCGAAACGGGCAGAACGACTGAAGGGTACACTCCAGGCTGTTATGGGCTTCCCTATCGGGTCTCTTCCTGTGCGGTACCTGGGGGTCCCCTTATCACATCGCGATTGACTATCGATGATTGCGCCCCCTTATTACGTTCTATTGATCGTCGGCTTGGTTCTTGGACCAACCACTCGCTCTCATACGCCGGGAGGGTACAGCTCATTCGATCGGTCCTTATGACTATCCATGTGTATTGGGCGGGAGTCTTCTTACTCCCCAAGGGAATCATCCGCAGTATCGAGAAGCGTCTTCGAGCTTTCTTGTGGAAGGGATCTAGCGCGAAGGTGGCATGGACCGACGTATGCGCACCAAGGGACGAAGGGGGACTTGGACTGAGATCGATTAAGGTGGAGAACAAGGCGCTGATGATGCGTCTTATTTGAAACATTCTCAGGGGAGATGAGTCTTCGATATGGGCCACATGGATACGACGGACGCGGCTGCACAACACATCCTTCTGGACCATCAGATCCACGGCTAATACCTCATGGAGCTGGAAGAAGCTCCTCAAGCTCAGACCCATCATCCGGCCACTTCTAGAGTTCCGCATTGGGAATGGAGCGAATACACGCTCTGGACTGACCCATGGCTACTCACGATTCCGCTGGGGAACGGTACCCGCGTGGTCCATCTGTTATGGGCCTTCCACTTGATTCACGATTGAGCGCGGTGATTGATGAGTCGGGATGGCATTGGCCAGGACAGACAACGGTGGAGTTCATGGATTTTGCTGGTCTCCTACCTCCCATTCAACACGGTGAGATGGACACGATTCGATGGCGGGGGACTCCCAATGGCGTCTTCTCTACTCACTCCGCGAGAAATTGCATACGCCAACATTCTCCGCCTGCATTCTGGACCAACCTGTTCGGAGGCCCTATCTCGATACCACGGCATGAAGTCATTCTATGGCTGGCGATTAGGGAACGCCTGGCGACGAGGGACAAGCCATGGGTGGCCGCGGCAGCAGGAAGTCAGCTTGCCTCTTGTGTGATGATGGCCATGCTATAGAGACAACACGGCATCTTTTCTTTGAGTGTTCATTTTCCAGACATTGCCTACAGTCTTTGCAGGGAAAGTTACGTTTTGGATGCCTTACACGGACTGGATCGAAGGGGTTCACTGGGCTGCTCAAAGGTGGCGGGGCAAGCACCTCGCATGGATGGGGCCCCGACATGCGCTTGCATCGCTTGTCTATCACCTATGGGCCGAGCGCAACCTACGATCGCGGGAAGGAAGACGAAGACCTCCTACTCATATCGTTGCGGACGTCGAGACTACACTCTGTATACGGCTCTCTACCCTTGGAGGGAAGTATCAGCTACAGTCCTGTGCGCTTCGACGTGTTTGGCGCATTGCGTGGCCGAGCACGTAGTCACTTGCTTACAGTCTGCTTGCTTGCTTTTGATGTTTGCTTGCTCGATTGGATTGCTTGCGTTGATTTTAGGTAGCATGTTACCGAGCGGTGCAGCTTATTGCTGCTGAACATTGTATCTTTCCACATTTTATTTTAATGACCTTTTCCCCAAAAAAAAAAAAAAAAAAAACGCATTTGACTTGTTCAAGAAGGCATTACTTGGTCAACAAGGCATTCGACTTGTTCACCAAGATATTACATAGTTAACAAGGCATTTGACTTGTTCAAGAAGGTTATTACTTGGTAAACAAGGAATTCGACTTAGTCAACAATGGATTTGACTTGTTCAAAAAAACATTACTTAGTGAACCAGGTAATCAACTTGTTCAGCAACGCATTACTTGGTCAACAAGAAATTTGACTTGTTTAACAAGGCATTCGACTGTTTCAGCAAGCCATTTCTTGGTGAACAAGACATTCGACTGGTTCAAGAAGGCATTACATGGTCAACAAGGCATTCGTGTTTTTCAGCAAGACATCACATGGTAAACAAGACAATTGACTTGGTCAAGAAGCCATAGACTTGTTCAACAAGGTATTTGACTTGTTCGACAACTCATTACTTTGTCAACAAGGTAATCGACTTGTTTAACAAGGCATTACTTGGTAACTTGGTCAACAAGGGATGTGACTTGTTCAACTAGTCATTACTTGGTGAACAAGGCATTCAACTTGTTCAGCAACACATTACTTGGTCAACAAGGCATTCGACTTGGAAAAAAAGGCATTCGACTTGTTCAGCAAGGCATTAGATGGTTAAAAGGCATTCGACTTGTTTAAGAAGGTATTACTTGGTCAACAAGGTATTCGACTTATTTTTGAAGGCATTAAACTTGGTCAACCAGGGATTTGACTTGTTCAACAAATCATTAGTTAGTGAAAAAGGTATTCAAGTTTTTCAGCAACGCATTACTTGGTCAACAAGTCATTTGACATGTTTAACAAGGCATTCGACTTGTTCAACAAGGTATTTGACTTGGTCAACAAGGCATTCGACTTGTTCAACAAGGCATTACGTGGTGAACAACGCATTCGACTTGTTCAAGAAGACATTACTTGGTCAACAAGGCATTCGACTTGTTCTTGAAGGCATTTGACTTGGTCAACAAGACATCTGACAAACTCTAGAAGGCATTACTTGGTCAATCAAGCATTCAACTTGTTCAATAAGACATTACTTCGGTCAACAAGGCATTGGACTTGGTAAATAAGGCAATAGACTTGGTCAAGACGACATTACATGGTCAACAAGGTATTCGACTTATTCTTGAAGGCATTAGACTTGGTAAACAAGGGATGTGAGTTGTTCAACATGGCATTCGACTTGGTTTAGAAGGTTTTCGACTTGTTCACCAAGGCATTACATGGTTAACAAGGAATTTGACTTGTTTAAGAAAGCATTACTTTGTCAACAAGTCACTCGATTTGTTCTTCAAGGCTTTAGACTTGGTCATCAAGGCATTTGACTTGTTCAACAAGACATTACTTCTTCAACAAGGCATTCAACTTGTTCAACAAGGCATTACTTCTCTCAACAAGGCATTGTTCTTGGTAAATAAGGCATTCGACTTGTTCAACAAGGCATTACATGTCAACAATGCATTCGACCTGTTCAAGACGACATTACTTGGTCAACAAGGCATTCGACTTGTTCTTGAACGCATTAAACTTGGTCAACAAGGGATTTGATTTGTTCAGCAAGTCATTACTTGGTCAACAAGGCATTCTACTTGGTCAACAAGGTATTACTTTGGTTAACAAGGCATTTGACCTACTCAATAAGACATTCGACTTGGTCAAAAGGCATTCGAGTTGTTCAGCAAGGCATTACATGGTTAACAAGGCATTCGACTTATTGAAGAAGGTATTACTTGGTGAACAAGGCATTCGACTTGTTCTTGAATGCATTCGACTTGGTCAGCAAGGGATTTCACTTGTTCAACAAATCATGACTTGGTAAACAAGGCATTCGACTTATCAACAAGGCATCGACTTGGTCAACAAGGCATTACTTTGGTGAACAAGGCATTCGAGTTTGTTCAAGAAGGCATTAGTTTTTCAAAGGGATTGGAATTGGTCAACAAGCGATTTGACTTGTTCAACAAGTCATTACTTGGTGAACAAGGCACTCAACTTGTTCAGCAACGCATTACTTGGTCACAAGGCGTTCGAGTTGTTTTTGAAGGCATTTCACTTGGTCATAATTGATTTCACTTTTTCAACAAGTCATTAATTGGTCAACAAGCAATCCAACAAATTCCAGAAGGCATTACTTGGTCAAGAAGGCATTCAAATTGTTCAACATGACACTACTTTGGTCAACAAGACATCCGACTTGTTCAACAAGGCATTGGACTTGGTAAATATGACATATGGTTTTTTCAACAAGGCATTATATGGTTAACAAGGCATTCGACTTGTTCAAGACGACATTACTTTGTCACCAAGGCATTCGACTTGGTCTTGAAAGCATTAGACTTCGTCAACAAGGTATGTGACTTGTTCAACAATGGACTTGACTTGTTCAACCAGTCATTACTTGGTCAACTAGGCATCTAACATGTTTAGCAACGCATTACTTAGTCAACAAGGCATTCAACTTGTTCAACTAAGCATTCGACTTGGTCAAGAAGGTATTCGACCTTTTCGGCAAGGCATTACACGGTTAACAAGGCATTTGACATGTCCAAGAAGCCATTACTTGGTCAACAAGGCATTTGACTTGTTCTTCAAGGCATTCGACTTGTTTAACAAGGAATTCGACTTGTTCAAGACGACATTACTTGGTCAGCAATGCATTCAACTTGTTCTTAAAGGCATTAGACTTCGTCAACAAGGGATGTGACTTGTTCAACAACTCATTACTCTGTAAACAAGGCAATCAACTTGTTCTGCAATGCAATACATTGTCAACAAGGCATTCGACTTGCTCACCGACGTATTACTTTGTCAACAAGGCATTTGAATTATTCAACAATGCATTACATGCTTAGCAAGGCATCCGACTTGTTCTAGAAGGCAATTCTTGGTCAACAAGGCATTCGACTTGTTCTTGAAGACATTAGACTTGGTCAACAAGGGATTTGACTTGTTCAACAAGGCATTAGACTTGGTGAATAAGGCATTCGACCTTTTCAACAAGGCATTGGACTTGTTCAAGACGACATTACTTGGTCAACAAGGCATTCGATTTGTTCTTCAAGGCATTAGACTTCGTCAACAATAGATTAGACTTGTTCAACAGGTCATTACTTGGTCAACAAGACATTCAACTTGTTCAGCAACGCATTACTTAGTCAACAAGGCATTCGACTTGTTCAACAAAGCATTCGACTTGGTCACGAAGGTATTCGACTTGTTCAGCAAGGCATTAGACTTGGTAAATAAGACATTCTACTTGTTCAATAAGGCATTAATTCGTCAACAAGGCATTCGACTTGTTCAAGGAGGCACTACTTGGTCAACAAGGCATTTGACTTGTTCTTGAAGGCATTAGATTTGGTCAACAAGGGATTTGACTTATTCTACAAGTCATTACTTGGTGAACAAGGCATTGAACCTGTTCAGCAATGCATTACTTGGTCAACGAGGCATTCGAGTTGTTCTTGAAGGCATTCGACTTGTCACAAGGGATTTCACTTGTTCAGCAAGTCATTACTTGGTCAACAAGGCATCCGACTAATTGTAGAAGGCATTACTTGGTCAATGCAATCAACTTGTTCAACAAGACACTACTTTAGTCAACAAGACATCCGACTTGTTCAACAAGGCATTGGACTTGGTAAATAAGACATTGGACTTATTCAATAAGGCATTACATGGTCTACAATGCATTCAACTTGTTCAAGACGACACTACTTGGTCAACTAGGCATTAGACTTTGTCAAAAAGGGATTTTACATGTTCAACAAGTCATTTACTTGGTGAACAAGGCAACCAACGTGTTCAGTAATGCATTACTTTGTCAACAAGGCATTCGACTTGTTCAGCAACGTATTACTTTGTCCACAATGCATTTGAAGTATTCAGCAAGGCGTTACATGGTTAACAACGCATTTGACTTGTTCAAGAAGGCATTACTCGGTCAAAAAGGCATTTGACTTGTTCAAGAAGGCATTACTTGGTCAACAAGGCATTCGACTTCGTCAACACGTGATGTGACTTGTTCAACAATGGATTTGACTTGTTCCACAAGTCATTACTTGGTAAACAAGGCATTCAACTTTTTCAGCATTCGCAAGGCTTAAGGCCCCTTTGGTCCTGGTTTTTTCAGTATAAAGCTGGCCCGGGCTCGCGCATTTGGGTGGGTTGGGATCCGACGACCATCTCGGTCAGTATTGTGGCCTTCACTGATCAGGTTGTTCATTGTCGGGTTGTGCAGCTGGGGTCCGGGGCTGTTCTTTTTGTTTCTTTTGCTTATGGTCGCTCATTTCGCGGGGAGAGGGTTCCTTTATGGGATGAGCTTGTCCAGTTCTCCTCCTCTCGGGTTGACGACCATTGGATTGTGGCAGGGGATTTCAATACCGTCTTGAGTTCGGCTGAAGGGCGAGGGGATCACCTAATTTGCTGAGCATGTCTGACTTTGGTAATGCGCTTCTTCGAGCGGATCTCTCGACTATTCCATCTACTGGTCCACCATTCACGTGGTATAACCAGCAAGGAGGCGCATCTGCTATCTGGAGACGCCTTGACCGTATTTTGGCGAATCCTACTTGGATCGCGGCCTGGCCGGATGCCTTTGTTCACGGCGGTCTCCCTGCTACGTCAGATCATTCGCCTCTTATCTTGGGAACCGTCCCGGGTCACTCTTTTCGGACCTGCTTCAGGTTTGAGAATTTCCTGACTAAGGATCCGAGTTTTCTTTCTGTTATTCGCAGCATTTGGGATCGCCCGGTCCGTGGGTTTCCGATGTTCACGGTGGTTGATCGCCTGAAGCGTCTTAAACCTCTCTTCTATAAGCTGCATCGGGTCAAAGGAGATCTCGCGGCTAACGTTTCCGAGGCGCGGAGGTTTTTAGACGTTGCCCAGCGGTACACTTCGCTCCATCCGTTCGACGACAGTCTCCGCTTGCTCGAAAGTTGCTGTAGGTTGGTCTATTCGAGAGCAGTAGAGATGGAGCACTCGGCATTGGCACAGCGAGCCAAGATGGCTTGGCTGAAGGATGGGGATCAGTGCTCTGCCTTTTCTTTCGTAAGGTTGCGCTCAGACGTAAGTATAACAAGATCCTTACGCTCGAATCCACTTCCGGAGAGTTGCTGACGTCTTTGGATGCGGTTGATTTTGAGTTGCTGGGTTTTACGAGGATCTTCTTGGCAAATCCTCTCTTCCTTCGCCGGTGCTGTTACCCGATGTCCAAGATTTCATCTCACGAAGACTTTCACAGCCCGCGGCTGCATCTATGGTTCTTCCCATGGACGATGCGGAGGTGCGTAAAGCTGTTTTTTCTATGGGTGCTGAGAAGACTCCGGGCCCTGATGGCTTTACCGCGGCCTTCTTCCAAGCTGCGTGGTCTGTTGTGGGACCCGATGTCACTGCTGCTGTCCGGGACTTCTTCGTCACGGGGCGCCTCTTGCGGAGTCTGAACAGTACTTGGCTCACGCTTATTCCGAAGATGGAGTCTCCTCGGCGGGCCTCAGATTTTCGGCCGATCTCGTGCTGTAATGTCATCTACAAGATTATCTCAAAGATTTTGGCCGATCGTCTCAAGCCTGCCCTTCCTAGCCTTGTTCATGGTTGCCAGACTGCCTTCATCCCGGGACGTCACATCTCGGATAACATCCTTCTTGCCCAGGAGCTGTGTCATGGCTACAACGGTCATCGTCACCCTCCTCGAGCGCTGTTCAAAGTGGACCTGGCGAAGGCCTATGACCGGGTGGAATGGAGTTTTGTTTTGGCTACGTTGCAGGCAATGGGACTCCATCCGCAATTTATCGAGTGGATCAGGACCTGTCTTACTACGACAACGTTCTCCCTTTGCGTTAGTGGTCGCCCTATGGGGTTCTTTGAGGGCAGGCGGGTGACCCTATTTCTCCCTACCTTTTTACTTTGGTTATGGAGGTTCTCCATGGCATTGTGTGTAAGCGTATTAGTGAGGAACCGCGGTTTCGTTATCATTAGCGATGCGAGCCTTTATCCTTACCTATGCTTATTTTTGCGGATGATCTGTTATTGTTCTGCCATGCTGACGGGATTTCTGTTGGGGTCCTTAAGGCGTCGGTGGACTGTTTCTCGACTCTTTCGGGTTTATACCCAAACCCGGCTAAGAGTGAGTGTTTTCTTTCTCGCCCGGCTCTCTCCCTCGCACCGCAGCTGCAGCCCATTTTTGGTTTTCCCTTGGGCTTTTTGCCAGTTCGGTATCTGGGGGTTCCATTGATTACCTCTCGTCTTTCGCTTGCTGACTGCAGCCCGCTCTTGTCTCGTGTTGATCATCGTCTGGGTTCATGGTTGAACCAGACCCTCTCTTATGCTGGACGTGTCCAGTTGATCCGTTCTGTTCTTCAGGCGCTGCATGTTTACTGGTCGGGGGTGTTCCTTCTCCCCATGGGTGTGGTGAGGGCTTTGGAAGCTAAATTTCGTCAGTTTCTTTGGGCGGGGTCTACAGCTAAGGTGGCATGGACTGACGTGTGTTTGCCCACTGCGGAGGGCGGTTTGGCCATTCGTTCGATGACAGTTGATAATAAGGTGCTTCTTTTTCGCCTCTTGTGGAGGATCCTTACGAGGGCCCCGGACTCTATTTGGGTTACCTGGCTGTATGCCAGTCGGTTGAGGTCTGATACTATTTGGACGGCTCCTGTTTCTTCGACGACTTCTTGGAGCTGGCGTCAGTTATTGAGGTTTAGGGCTGAGATTAAAGGCCACATTGTCTTCCACATTGGTGACGGTTCCTCCATTCGTTTATGGGAGGACCCTTGGATGCCGGGTGGTTCTCTTCTGGATCGCTTTCCTCGGGGACCTGTTGCTATGGGCCTCCCTGTGGGCACCCGTCTTGCCTCTGTTATTTCAGAGCATGGCTGGAACTGGCCGGGTCGTACTACTGTTGAATATCTTGATTTTAGTCCCGACCTCCCCCCGGTTCGTCCCGACCAACGGGACAATGTTTCCTGGCGTGGGTCTGTCGATGGCATTGCTTCTGCCAGCCTCATTCGGGAGGCGCTGCGGCCTCGTCAGGATGGTGTGATTTGGGCGAGTCTGTTTGGTGGTCCTTTACGGGTCCCTCGACATGAGTTCTCCCTCTGGATGGGTGTTCGTGGCCGACTCTCGACTAGGGATAAGGCTTGGGTTGCTTCTCGTGCGGGGACACAGGCTTGTGGTCTTTGCTCCTCGGCTCAGGTGGAGACGGCCCCCATCTTTTTTTCGACTGCGATTTCTCTCGTCGCTGTTTGCGGATCCTTCGGAGGCGGGTTCGCTGGGACTGGCCACACCGGGACTGGACGCAGGGTTGTCTTTGGGCTGCTCACCGGTGGCGTGGAAATCATTTATTGCATGCGGCGTATCGGCATCTTCTGGCATCCCTGGTTTATCATATTTGGCTTGCTCGGAATCGACGCTGGCGTGAGAATGTTACGACCACGCCGGAACGATTAGTTGCTTGTGTTTTAGACATTTGTTGTTTGCGTCTTTTCGGTCTTTCTGCAAAGTATGCTTTGCAGACTGCGGCCATTAGGCTGCTTTGGCGTGTTGCATGGTAGTTTTTCCTGTCACGCATGTTCTGACTTTCTTTTCTTTTTATATATATACGGAATTTTACCAAAAAAAAACGCATAACTTAGTCAACAAGGCATTTGACTTTTTCAACAAGGAGTTCGACTTGGTCAAGAAGGTATTCGACTTGTTCAGCAAGGCATTACATGGTTAACAAGGCATTTGAGTTGTTCAAGAAGGCATTACTTGGTCAACAAGGCATTCGACTTGGTCAACAAGGCATTACTTGGTGAATAAGGCATTCGACTTGTTCAAGGAGGCATTACTTTGCCAACAAGGCAGTTGAGTTGTTCTTGAAGGCATTAGACTTGGTTAACAAGGGATTTGACTTGTTCGACATGGGATTTGACTTGTTCAACAAGTCATTACTTGGTTTACAAGGCATCCGACCAATACTAGAAGGCATTACTTGGTCAACAAGGCATTCAACTTGTTTAACACGACACTACTTTGGTCAATAAGACATTCGACTTGTTCAACAAGGCATCGAACTCGTTCAACAAGGCATTACATGGTGAATAAGGCGTTCGACTTGTTCAAGATGACATTACTTGGTCAACAAGGCATTCGACTTGTTCTCGAAGACATTAGACTTCGTCAACAAGGGATGTGACTTGTTCAACAATGGATTTGACTTGTTCAACAAGTCTTTACTTGGTGAACAAGGCATTCAACTTGTTCAGCAACGCATTACTTAGTCAACAAGACATTCGACTTTGTCAAGAAGGTATTCGACCTTTTCAGCAAGGGATTACATGGTTAACAAGGCATTTGACTTGTTCAAGAAGGCATTACTTGGTCAACAAGGCATTTGACTTGTTCAACTAGTCAGTACTTGGTCAACAAGGTATTCAACTTGTTCA
Source organism: Linderniella brevidens (assembly GCA_004919715.1). Lineage (NCBI taxonomy): Eukaryota > Viridiplantae > Streptophyta > Magnoliopsida > Lamiales > Linderniaceae > Linderniella > Linderniella brevidens. The sequence goes on from SWDC01000145.1 coordinate 8,089,536, forward strand.
ACAAGGCATTACTTTGCCCAACAAGGTATTGAACTTGTTCAACAAGGCTTTGGACTTGGTAAAAAAGGCATTCAACTTGTTCAACAAGGCATTACATGGTCAATAATGCATTCTACTTGTTCAAGACGACATTACTTGGTGAACTTGGCATTCGACTTGTTGATGAAGGCATTAGACTAAGTCCACAAGGGATTTTACTTATTCAACAAGTGATTACTTGGTGAACAAGGCAATCAACTTGTTCAACAATGCATTACTTTGTCAACAAGGCATTCGTCTTGTTCAACAAGTCAGTACTTGGTCAACAACGTATTAAACTTGTTCAACAAGGCATTACATTGGTACACAAGGCATTTGACTTGTTCCACAAGGCATTAGACTTTGGAAATAAGGCATTCAACTTGTTCAACAAGGCATTACATGGTCAAAAAGGCATTCGACTTGGTCAAGACGAGATTACTTGGTCAACAAGATATTCGACTTGTTCTTGAAGCCATTAGACTTGGTCAAATTTCACTTGTTCAACAAGTCATTATATGGTAAAAACAAGGCATTTGACTTGTTCAGTAAAGCATTCAACTTGGTCGACAAAGCATTCAACTTGTTTTTGAAGGCATTCGATTTTGTCAACAACGGATTTCACTTGTTCAACAAATCCTTACTTGGTGAACAAGGCATTCAACTTGTTCGGAAACGCATTACTTTGTCAAGGCATGCGAGTTGTTCGACTAGGCATGCGAGTTGGTCAACAACGCATTTGACTTGGGCAACAAGCATTACTTGGTGAATAAGGCATTCGACTTGTTTAAGAAGGCATTACTTGTTAAACAAGACATTTGACTTGTTCTTGAAGGCATTAGACTTGGTCTACAAGGGATTTGACTTGTTCAACATGGGATTTTACTTGTTCAACAAGTCATTACTTGGTGAACAAGGGATTAAACTTGTGGACCAATGCATTACTTGGTCAACAAGGCATTCGAGTTTTTCTGGAAGGCATTCGACTTAGTAACAAGGGATTTCACTTGTTCAACAAGTCATTACATGGTCAACAAGGCATCCGACCAATTCCAAAAGGCATTACTTGGTCAACAAGGCATTCAACTTGTTCAACATGACACTACATGGCGAACAAGGCATCCGACTTGTTCAACAAGGCATTAGACTTGGTAAATAAGCCATTCGACTTGTTCAACAAGGCATTACATGGTCAACAAGGCATTCGACTTGTTCAAGACGACATTACTTGGTCAACAATGCATTCAACATATTCTTGAAGGCATTAGACTTCATCAACAAGGGATGTGACTTGTTCAACAATGGATTTTATTGGTTCAACAAGTCATTAGTAGTTCAAGGAGGCATTACTTGGTCAACGGGGCATTTGACTTGTTCTTCAAGTCAGTACGTGGTCAACAAAGTATTCAACTTGTTCAACAAGGCATTACTCTGGTAAAAAAGGCATTTGACTTGCTCAACAAGGCATTGGACTTGGTAAATAAGGCATTCGACTTGTTTAACAAGGCATTACATGGTCAACAATGCATTCGACTTACACAAGACGACATTACTTGGTCAACAACCCATTCGACTTGTTCTTGAAAGCATTAGACTTCGTCAACAAGGGATTTGACTTGTTCAATAAGTGATTACTTGGTGAACAAGGCATTCAACTTGTTCACAACGCATTACTTAGTCAACACGGCATAAACTTGTTCACAAGGCATTCGACTTGGGCAAGAAGGTATTCGACTTGTTCAGCAAGGCATTAGATGGTTAACAAGGCATTTGACTTGTTGAAGAAGGCATTATTTGGTCAACGAGGCATTTGACTTGTTCAACAAGGCATTTAACTTGTTCAACAAGGCATAAACTTGTTCACAAAGCCATTACTTTGGTCAAAAAGGAATTTGACTTATTTAACAAGGCATTGGACTTGGTAAATAAGGCATTCGACTTGTTTATCAAGGCATTACATGGTCAATAATGCATTCGACTTGTTCAAGACGAAATTACTTGGTCAACAAGGTATTCAACTTGTTCTTGAAGGCATTAGACTTGGTCAACAAGGGATTTGACTTGTGGAACAAGTCATTCCTTGGTTAACAAGGCAATCAACTTGTTCAACAACGCATTACTTTGGAAACAAGGCATTCGACTTGTTCAGCAACGTATACTTTGTCTACAACGCATTTGACTTCTTCAGCAATGCATTACATGGTTGACAAGGCATTCGACTTATTCATGAACAGATAACATGGTTAACAAGGCATTCGACTTGTTCTTGAAGGCATTAGTCTTGTCAACAAAGGGATTCGACTTGTTCTACAAGGCATTAGACTTGGTAAATAAGGCATTTGACTTGTTCAACATGGCATTACATGCTAAATAAGGCACTCGAGTTGTTCAAGACGACATTACTTAGTCAAAAAGCCATTTGACTTATTCTTGAAGTCATTAGACTTGGTCAACAAGGGATTTGACTTGTTCAATAACGCATTCGACTTGGTCAAAGAGGCATTCAAGTTGTTCAACAAGGCATTACATGGTTAACAAGACATTCGACTTGTTCAAGAGTATTACTTGGTGAACAAGGCATTCGGCTTGTTCTTAGAGGCATTCAACTTGTTCTTAGAGGCATTCGACTTTTTCAGCAAGACATTACCTGGTTATTAACAATTCATTCGACTTGTTCAAGAAGGCATAAACTCGGTCAACAAGGGATTTGACTTGTTCAACAAATCATTACTTGGTGAACAAGACATTCGAATTGTTCAACAAGTCATTCGACTTGGTCAACAAGGCATTACTTGGTGAAAAAGGCATTCGACTTGTTCAAGAATGCATTACTTGGTCAACAAGGCATTCGACTTTTTCTTGAAGGCATTAGACTTGGTCAACAAGGAATTGGACTTGTTCAACATGGGATTACTTGGTGAACAAGGCATTCAACCTATTGAGCAACGCATTACATTGTCAACAAGGCATTTGAGTTGTTCTTGAAAGCATTCGACTTAGTCAACAAGGGATTTCACTTGTTCAACAAGTCATCACTTGATCAACAAGGCATCCGACCAATTCCAGAAGGCATTACTTGGTCAACAAGGCATTCTACTTGTTCAACAAGACATTACTTTGGTCTACAAGGCATCCGAGTTGTTCAACAAGGCATTCGACTTGTTCAATTAGGCATTACATGATGAACAATGCATTCGACTTGCCCAAGACGACATTACTTGGTCAACAAGGCATTCGACTTGTTCTTGAAGGAATTAGACTTGGTCAACGAGGATTGTGACTTGTTCAACAGTGGATTTGACTTGTTCAACAAGTCATTGCTTGGTAAACAAGGCTTTCAACTTGTTCAGCAATGAATTACTTGGTCAACAAGGCATTGGACTTGTTCAACAAGGCATTAGACTTGGTCGACAAGGTATTCGACTTGTTCAAGAAGGTATTAATTGGTCAACAAGGCATTCGACTTGTTCTTGAATGCATTAGACTTGGTCAACAAGGGATTAGACTTGTTCAACATGGGATTTTGATTTGTTCAATAAGTCATTACTTGGTGAAGAAGGCATTCAACCTGTTCAACAACGCATTACTTGGTCAACATGGCATTCGAATTGTTCTTGAATGGAGTCGACTTGGTCAATAAGGGTTTCACTTGTTCAACAAGTCATTTCTTTGTCAACAAGTCATCCATCCAACCTGTTCAACAAGTCATTTCTTTGTCAACAAGTCATTCACTTGGTCAATAAGGCATTACTTGTTCAACAAGACATTACTTTGGTCAACAAGGAATTCGACTTGTTCAACAAGTCATTACATGGTCAACAAGGCATTCAACCTGTTCAAGACGACAATACTTGGTCAACAAGGAATTTGACTTGTTCTTGAAGGCATTAGACTTGGTCAACAAGGGATATGGGTTGTTCAACAATGGATTTGACTTGTTCAGCAAGTCCTTACTTTGTGAACAAGGCATTCAACTTGTTCAACAACGCATTGCTTGGTCAACAAGGCATTTGACTTTTTCAACAAGGCATTCGACTTATTTAGCAACGCTTTACATGGTTAACAAGCCATTCGACTTGTTCAAGAAGGCATTACTTGGTCAACAATGCATTCGAATTGTTGTTAAAGGCATTAGACTTGGTCAAGAAGGCATTTGACTTGTTCAACAAGTCATTACTTGGTCAACAAGGCATCCGACAATTTTCAGAAGGCATTCTTGGTCAACAAGGCATTCAACTTGTTCAACAAGACATTACTTTTGTCAACAATGCATTGGAATTGTTCTTGAAGTCATTTTACTTGGTCAACAAGATATTTAATTGGTTCAACAAGTCATTACTTGGTGAACAAGACATTCAACTTGTTCAGCAACACATTACTTTGTCAACAAGGCATTCGAGTTGTTCTTGAAGGCATCCGACTTATTCAGCAAGGCATTAGACTTGGTAAATAAGGCATTCGACATGTTCAATAAGGCATTACATGATGAAAAAGGCATTCGACTTGTTCAAGACGACATTACTTGGTCAACAAGGCATTCGACTTGTTCTTGAAGGAATTAGACTTGGTCGACGTGGGATGTGACTTGTTCAACAGTGGATTTGACTTATTCAACAAGTCATTACTTGGTAAACAAGCCTTTCAACTCGTTCAGCAATGCATTAGTTGGTCAACAAGGCATTCGACTTGTTCAACAAGGCATTAGACTTGGTCGTCAAGGCATTAAATCGTTAACACGGCATTCGACTTGTTCAAGAAGGCATTACTTGGTCAAAAAGGCATTCGACTTTTTTAGCAAGACATTACATGGTTATTAACAATGCATTCGACTTGTTCAAGAAGGCATAGACTTGGTCAACAAGGGATTTGACTTGTTCAACAAATCATTACTTGGTGAACAAGGCATTCGAATTGTTCAACAAGGCATGCGACTTGGTCAACAACGCATTACTTGGTGAACAAGGCATTCGACTTGTTCAATAATGCATTACTTGGTCAACAAGGCATTCGACTTTTTCTTAAAGGCATTAGACTTGGTCAACAAGGGATTTGACTTCTTCAACATGGGATTACTTGGTGAATAAGGCATTTAACTTGTTCAGCAACCCATTACTTGGTCAACAAGGCATTTGAGTTGTTCTTGAGGCATTCGACTTGGTCAACAAGGAATTTCACTTGTTCAACAAGTCATCTCACTTGATCAACAAGGCATCCGACCAATTGCAGAAGGCATTACTTGGTCAACAAGGCATTTTACTTGTTCAACAAGACATTACTTTGGTCAACAAGGCATCCGACTTGCTCAATAAGGAATTGGACTTGGTAAATAAGGCATTCGACTTGTTCATGCCGACATTACTTGGTCAACAAGGCATTCGACTTGTTCTTGAAGGAATTAGACTTGGTCGACGAGGATTGTGACTTCAACAAGTCATTACTTGGTAAACAAGGCTTTCAACTTGCTCAGCAATGCATTACAGGGTCAACTAGGCATTGGACTTGTTCAACAAAGCATTCGACTTTTTCAGCAAGGCATTACATCGTTAACAGCATTCGACTTATTCAAGAAGGCATTACTTGGTCAAAAAGGCATTCGACTTTTTCAGCAAGACATTACATGGTTATTAACAATGCATTCGACTTGTTCAAGAAGGCATAGACTCGGTTAACAAGGGATTTGACTTGTTCAACAAATCATTACTTGGTGAAAGGGGCATTCGAATTGTTCAACAAGGCATTCGACTTGGTCAACAATGCATTACTTGGCGAACAAGGCATTCGACTTTTTCAGCAAGACATTACATGGTTATTAACAATGCATTCGACTTGTTTAAGAAGGCATAGACTCGGTTAATAAGGGATTTGACTTGTTCAACAAATCATTACTTGGTGAAAGGGGCATTCGAATTGTTCAACAAGGCATTCGACTTGGTCAACAATGCATTACTTGGCGAACAAGGCATTCGACTTTTTCAGCAAGACATTACATGGTTATTAACAATGCATTCGACTTGTTTAAGAAGGCATAGACTCGGTTAACAAGGGATTTGACTTGTTCAACAAATCATTGCTTGGTGAACAAGGCATTCGAATTGTTCAACAAGGAATCCGACTTGGTCAACAACGCATTACTTGGCGAACAAGGCATTCGACTTGTTCAAGAATGCATTACTTGGTCAACAAGGCATTCGACTTTTTCTTAAAGGCATTAGACTTGGTCAACATGGGATTTGACTTGTTCAACATGGGATAACTTGGTGAACAAGGCATTTAACTTGTTCAGCAACCCATTACTTTGTCAACAAGGCATTTGAGTTGTTCTTCAGGCATTCGACTTGGTCAACAAGGAATTTCACTTGTTCAACAAGTCATCACTTGATCAACAAGGCATCCGACCAATTTCAGAAGGCATTACTTGGTCAACAAGGCATTCTACTTGTTCAACAAGACATTACTTTGCTTAACAAGGCATCCGACTTGCTCAACAAGGCATTGGACTTGTTAAATAATGCCTTCGACTTGTTCAAGACGACATTACTTGGTCAACAAGGCATTCGACTTGTTCTTGAAGGAATTAGACTTGGTCGACGAGGATTGTGACTTGTTCAACAGTGGATTTGACTTGTTCAACAAGTCATTACTTGGTAAACAAGGCTTTCAACTTGTTCAGTAATGCATTACTTGGTCAACAAGGCATTGGACTTGTTTAACAAGGCATTAGACTTGTTCAACAAAGCATTCGACTTGGTCGACAAGCCATTCAACTTGTTCAAGAATGCATTAATTGGTCAAAAAGGCATTCACTTCTTCTTGAGGGCATTAGACTTGATCAACAAGGGATTAAACTTGTTCAACATGGGATTTGATTTGTTCAACATGGGATTTGATTTGTTCAACAAGTCATTACTTAGCGAACATGGGTATTCAACTTGTTCAACAACGCATTACTTGGTCAACAAGGCATTCGATTTGTTGTTGAAGGCATTCGACTTGGTCAACAAGGGTTTTACTTGTTCAACAAGTCATTTCTTGGTCAACAAGGCATCCGTCGAGTTCCACAAGGCATTTCTTGTTCAACAAGAATTACTTTGGTCAACAAGGAATTCGAATTGTTCATAAAGGCATTGGACTTGGTAAATAAGGCATTCGACGTGTTCAACAACGCATTACATGGTCAACAAGGCATTCGACCTGTTCAAGACGACATTACTTGGTCAACAAGGCATTGACTTGGTCAACAAGGCATTGGACACGTCCAACAAGCCAATTACATGGTTAACAAGGCATTCGACTTGTCGAAGAAGGTATTACTTTTCTTGAAGGTATTAAACTTGGTCAACAAGGGATTTTACTTGTTCAACAAATCCTTACTTCGTAAATAAGGCATTCAACTTGTTCGGCAACGCATTACTTGGTCGACAAGGCATTCGACGTGTTCAACAAGGCATTCGACTTTTTCAGCAAGGCATTACATGGTTAAAACGACATTCGACTCTTTCAAGAAGGCATTACTTGGTCAAAAAGACATTCGACTTTTTCAGCAACACATTACCTGGTTATTAACAATTCATTCGACTTGTTCAAGAAGGCATAGACTCGGTCAACAAGGGATTTGACTTGTTCAACAAATCATTACTTAGTGAACAAGGCATTCGAATTGTTCAACAAGGCATTCGACTTGGTCAACAAGGCATTACATGGTGAACAAAGCATTCAACTTGTTCAAGAATGCATTACTTGGTCAACAAGGCATTCGACTTTTTCTTGAAGGCATTAGACTTGGTCAACGAGGCATGTGACTTGTTCAACTGTGGATTTGACTTGTTCCACAAGTCATTACTTTGAACAAGGCTTTCAACTTGTTCAGCAATGCATTACTTGGTCAACAAGGCATTGGACTTGTTCAACAAGGCATTAGACTTAGTCGACAAGGCATTCGACCGATTCAAGACGACATTACTTGGTCAACAAGGCATTTGACTTGTTCCTGAAGGCATTAGACTTGGTCAACAAGGGATATGGCTTGTTCAGTAATGCATTTGACTTGTTCAACAAGTCCTTACTTTGTGAACAAGGCATTCAACTTGTTCAGGAACGTGTTACTTGGTCAACAAGGCATTCGACTTTTTCAACAAGGCATTCAACTTATTTAGCAACGCTTTACATGGTTAAGAAGGCATTCGACTTGTTAAAAAAGGCATTACTTGGTCAACAATGCATTTGAATTGTCCTTAAAGGCATTAGACTTGGTCAAGAAGGCATTTGACTTGTTCAACAAGTCATTACTTGGTCAACAAGGCATCCGACCAATTTCAGAATGCATTACTTGGTCAACAAGGCATTCAACTTGTTCAACAAGACATTACTTTGGTCAACAAGGCATTGGAATTGTTCTTGAAGGCTCTTTACTTGGTCAACAAGATATTTAACTTGTTCAACAAGTCATTACTTGGTGAACAAGGCATTCAACTTGTTCAGCAACACATTACTTTGTCAACAAGGCATTCGAGTTGTTATTGAAGGCATCCGACTTGTTCAGCAAGGCATTAGACTTGGTAAATAAGGCATTCGACTTGTTCAATAAGGCATTACATGATGAACAAGGCGTTCGACTTGTCCAAGACGACATTAATGGGTCAAAAAGGCATTCGACTTGTTCTTGAAGGAATTAGACTTGGTCAACGAGGCATGTGACTTGTTCAACAAGACATTACTTTGGTCAACAAGGAATTCGACTTGTTAAACAACGCATTACATGGTCAACAAGGCATTCGACCTGTTCAAGACAACATTACTTGGTCAACAATGCATTTGATTTGTTATTGAAGGCTTAAGACTTGGTCAACAAACGATATGGCTTGTTCGACAATGGATTTGACATGTTCAACAAGTCCTTACTTTGTGAACAAGGCATTCAACTTGTTCAGCAGCGCATTACTTGGTCAACAAGGCATTCGACTTTTTCAACAAGGTATTTGCTTATTTAGCAACGCTTTACTTGGTTAACAAGACATTCGACTTTTTCAAGAAGGCATTACTTGGTCAACAATGCATTCGAATTGTCCTTAAAGGCATTAGACTTGGTCAAGAAGGCATTTGACTTGTTCAACAAGTCATTACTTGGTCAATAAGGTATCCGACCAATTTCAGAATGCATTACATGGTCAACAAGGCATTCCACTTGTTCAAGAAGACATTACTTTGGTCAACAAGGCATTGGAATTGTTCTTGAAGGCTTTTTACTTGGTCAACAAGATATTTAACTTGTTCAACAAGTCATTACCTTGTGAACAAGACATTCAACTTGTTCAGCAATGCATTACTTTGTCAACAAGGCATTCGAGTTGTTCTGGAAGGCATCCGACTTGTTCAGCAAGGAATTAGACTAGGTAAATAAGGCATTCGACTTGTTCAATAAGGCATTACATGATGAACACGGCATTCGACCTGTCCAAGACGACATTACTGGGTCAACCAGGCATTCGACTTGTTCTTGAAGGCATTAGACTTGTTCAACAATGGATTTGACTTGTTCAACAAGTCATTGCTTGGTGAACAAGTCATTCAACTTGTTCGGCAACGCATTACTTGGTCATCAAGGCATTCAACTTGTTCAACAAGGCATTCGACTTTTTCAGCAATGCATTACGTCGTCAACATGGCATTCGACTTGTTCAAGAAGGCATTACTTGGTCAAAAAGGCATTCAACTTTTTCAGCAAGACATTACATGGTTATTAACAATGCATTCGACTTGTTCAAGAAGGCATAGACTCGGTCAACAAGGGATTTGACTTGTTCAACAAATCATTACTTGGTGAACAAGGCATTCGAATTGTTCAACAAGGCATTCGACTTGGTCAACAACGCATTAGTTGGTGAACAAGGCGTTCGACTTGTTCAAGAATGCATTACTTGGTCATCAACGCATTCGACTTTTTCTTGAAGGCATTAGACTTGGTCAACAAGGGATTTGACTTGTTCAACATGGGATTACTTGGTGAACAAGGCATTTAACTTGTTCACCAACCCATTACTTGGTCAACAAGGCATTTGAGTTGTTCTTGAGGCATTCGACTTGGTCAACAAGGGATTGAACTTGTTCAACAACTCATCACTTGATCAACAAGGTATTCGACTTGTTCAACAAGACATTACGTTGGTCAACAAGTCGTCCGACTTGTTCAACAAGGCATTGGACATGGTAAATAAGGCATTCGACTTGTACAACAAGGCATTACATGATGAACAAGGCATCCGACTTTTTCTTGAAGGAATTAGACTTGGTCAACAAGGGATGTGACTTGTTCAACAGTGGATTTGACTTGTTGAACAAGTCATTACTTGGTAAACAAGACTTTCAACTTGTCCAGCAAAGCATTACTTGGTCAACAAGACATTGGACTTGTTCAACAAAGCATTAGACTTGGTCGACAAGGCATTGTACTTGTTCAAGAATGCATTAATTGGTCAACAAGGCATTCGACTTCTTCTTGAAAGCATTAGACTTGGTCAACAAGGGATTAGACTTGTTCAACATGGGATTTGATTTGTTCAACAAGTCATTACTTAGTGAACAAGGTATTCAACTTGTTCAACAACGCATTACTTGGTTAACAAGGTATTCGAATTGTTCTTGAAGGCATTCGACTTGGTCAACAAGGGTTTCACTTGTTCAACAAGTCATTTCTTGGTCAACAAGGCATCCGTCGAGTACAGAAGGCATTACTTTTTCAACAAGACATTACTTTGGTCAACAAGGAATTCGACTTGTTCAACAAGGCATTGGACTTGGTAAATAAGGCATTCGACTTGTTCAACAACGCATTACATGGTCAACAAGGCATTCGACCTGTTCAAGACGGCATTACATGGTCAACAAGGCATTTGACTTGTTCTTGAAGGAATTAAACTTGGTCAACAAGGGATATGGCTTGCTCAGCAATGGATTTGACTTGTTCAACAAGTCATTACTTTGTGAATAAGGCATTCAACTTGTTCAGCAATGCATTACTTGGTCAACAAGGCATTCGAGTTATTTAGCTAGGCATTCCACTTGTTCAAGAAGGCTTTACATGGTTAACAAGGCATTCGACTTGTTCAAGAATGAATTACTTGGTAAACAATGCATTCAACTTGTCCATGAAGGCATTAGTCTTGGTCAAGAAGGCATTTGACTTGTTCAGCAAGTCATTACTTGATCAACAAGGCATCCGACCAATTCCACAAGGCAGTACTTGGTCAACAAGGCATTCAAGTTGTTCAACAAGACATTACTTTGGTCAACAAGGCATCCGACTTGTTCAATAAGGCATTGGACTTGGTAAATAAGACATTCGACTTGTTCAACAAGGCATTACATGGTCAACAATTCATTCGACTTGTTTAAGACGACATTACTTGGTCTACAAGGTATTCGACTTGTTAATGAAGTCATTAGACTTGGTCAACAAGGGATGTGACTTGTTCAACAATGGATTTGACTTGATCAACAAGTCATTACTTGGTGGACAAGTCATTCAACTTGTTCGGCAACGCATTACTTGGTCTTCAAGGCATTCGTCTTGTTCAACAAGGCTTTCGACTTCATTACATGGTTAACACGGCATTCGACTTGTTCAAGAAGGCTATCTTGGCCAAAAAGACATTCGACTTTTTCAGCAAGACATTACATGGTCATTAACAATTCATTCGACTTGTTCCAAAAGGCATAGACTCGGTCAACAAGGGTGACTTGTTCAACAACTCATTACTTGGTGAACAAGGCATTTGACTTGTTCAACAAATCATTACTTGGTGAAAAAGGCATTCGAATTGTTCAACAAGGCATTCGACTTGTTCGACAAGGCATTTTTTTTTGGGGAAATGTTTACTAAATAAATGAAATAAAGAACAGAAAAGCGCACATGATATGAGTCATGTCTCAAAAACCAGTGACAGGCCACTGGCTACAAGATGGATCCAAACCCTATCCATCAATCAATACTATCGTCCATAGAAACCAATAGACAACACTATGAACTATCTACCAAGCAATGTGCCACAGGCAACGCATGACACAATACGGTAGCTCATATCTACGCGGTAGTAATGATAAGTGCATAAGCAAAACCCTCACGATGTCCTCAACGAGCTGCTGGGAGCAATCCAACAAGCTTAAGATCAAACGACGAATAAAATCCCCCACCGCTCTCCCATGGCCTCGCTTGTTGAGACCACGTACATTCCAACATCCAAATGGCATCAGAAAACAACCCCGTTAAGGGCTGCGTCAGTATCATGGCCCGGATGTAGGAAATCCCAATCATCTTCAATGAGGTGAAGCATATTAAATGGATTCGTGGGAGGCGGTGTTGCTTGGGAAGATGGTAAGGTATGCGGAATCGGAACCTCCACCTTTTCATTTTCGAGGGCCAGCCGAATCACTCCTCCAGTACTTGCCGAATCACTAGTCGATGTCATTCGGGGGGCCGTATGAGGTACTCGCAACTTTGAAGAATCAAGATACGGCCGCATTACGCCTCCCGTGCTCTCCGTGTCAGGGACGATCATAGAAGGCCGTCGGGAGCTCTCCCCTACAGGTATGGTATCCGTAGTGGTCTCGGTAGGGCGTATCTCTATTCTTTTTGCCGAGGCGCCCAACTCTCGTGGTCCAATGATCACCATCTTGTTCTTTGTGACTTGACGCCATATTTGTCGCAGTTGGGGTCGCAGGACACGTGGGGCTGCCAGACGCTTTGCGGCTTCCGGGTTGGTCGATGGGCATGCACTAGTCGAGTGTCCAATGGTCGAACACGCCATACATCTCGGGGTATTCCATTCATACTCCACACGAATCGAGACAACCTTGTCCACAGTCGGTAGGCGGAGGTTAAAGGCTTCCACATATGGATCAGCAAGTTTTTTCATAACGCACACGCGGGCAAAGTCATTACGCTCCATACTGAGCGTCTATGCATTAGGAAATAATGTTGTACCGACTGCACTAGCCACAATACCCAAACCCTCCGGAGTCCAGTATTCCTCCGGGAGGTGACAAAAACGAACCCATGTCGGGACCTCATCATGCGGTCGCTTTTCCAGAGTCATCCCTTGCCGCCACTTCTCAAGAAAGAGGGGTTGGCCATACAATAACCCTGGACCACCCTCCAAAGCATCAACCATCGTAGCCGTGAAGTCGAAACGGAATTTGAAGAAGCCACTCGAGGTAGCACGCACTTCCACCAGCCCCGGCCAAATTGCGCGGAAATTGAAATCCACATGTGGGAAGTAAGGTTCGCGTCCCAAGAAATATCCCACCGCCGTATTGGCCCATCAAAGTCAGCCCTTCGACGCTATCTCTTTTGTTCGCTGAACCTCAATCATTCCATTGACAAGCACAGGTGCAGTATACTGGAGGTGTACCCTATCTGTCCGTCGACGAGTATCGGTAGGTGGAGATGGACCCTTTGAGAATATCTGCGAACGATGGCATCAGAACAAGTATAGAAACCCTAGGGCCATTTGCATGTTGTACTGCCGCTATGATTCCCGGCGTGTTCCCACCATTGCCCGCCGATGTAGGCGCCCGCCGTAGCCTCCAAATTTATCGCGATGTCGATGTCATTTAACGTCGACCTTGGTACTTCGTTCGGTCGTGGCTGGGCAGCCAATGATTCAGCTCGTGGATTTGGCGATGAGGAAACCCTCGTTTCCGTCACGGGCTCAATGCTAGTGTTTCCGTTCACCGGGGCTTTTATGGCATGCGTGATGATTGCCGGCGACGTGATCATTGTCGAGGACACTATAGAATTCACGGTGTGTGGATGGGGTACCGCAGGTTGAGAATCGCAGAAAGATAGCCCCAAATCATTACGAAGATAATGCAAGATATTTTCTATACTAGGGTGGCCCTTTGCATTTTCAGCCAGATATGCAAGATCTCTTTCCGAAATAGCCTCTTCCAATTAATTCTCAACCGTATCTAGGTTCAATAAATCTTGCGCAAGCGTGTCTAGGTGCAATGAATCTTGCACAATTTCAAGCGTGTCTAGGTGCAATGAATCTTGCGCAATTGCAAGGGTGTCTAGGTTTAATGAATCTTACGCAATTTTGGTTGTCACGTCTGACACGTCCCCACGTCGATTAGTTCTCCGACTAGGTGGTGGCGGCGTTCCCGGTCGGTGATATTCGGCTCCCACACGAGCTCCACGTAGTGGTTGTAGTATTGTCACTCCATTCTGTCTATTACCCCCGCCACGGCCCCCTTAGGGAATGTGAGGATCGTCTTCCGCTCCGCCATCGGAGCGGCCATTAATCCTAGCCATCAAAAAATTAAAACATGCTCCATCAAATCTAGAGGCGAACGATGGGTATTCCCTCCTTAGTGAATCAATATCTCGTGAACAATCTTTCAGATCTGAATTATTCATCGATGTAGAAGATTCACTCATTGTCGATCCATACATGAGGGATGTCGATGCCATTGTCAAGCAAAGTCGAACATATGTAAAACTAAAACTCCAAAAATGAGAATCAAACCCTCCAAAGCCGTCTGATCCCGGCGATGGAGGTGCGCCACCTTGTTCCGCCGCCCGTCAACACGCCGTAGGGATTTAGCTTCGTGAACAAGGCATTCGACTTGTTCAAGAATCCATTACTTGGTGAACAAGGCATTCGACTTTTTCTTGAAGGCATTAGACTTGGTCAACAAAGGATTTGACTAGTACAACAAGGGATTACTTTGTCAACAAGGCCTGAAGGCATTCAACTTGGTCAACAAGGGATTTCACTTGTTCAAAAAGTCATTACTTGGTCAACAAGGCATCCGACCAATTCTAGAAGGCATTACTTGGTCAACAAGGCATTCTACTTGTTCAACAAGACATTACTTTGGTCAACAAGGCATTGGACTTGCTAAATAAGGCATTCAATTTGTTCAACAAGGCATTCCATGATGAACAAGGCATTCGACTTGTCCATGACGAAATTACTAGGTCAACAAGACATTAGACTTGTTCTTGAAGGAATTAGACTTGGTCAACGAGGGATGTGACTTGTTCTACAGTGGATTTGACTTGTTCAACAAGTCATTACTTGGTAAACAAGGCTTTCAACTTATTCAGCAATGCATTACTTGGTCAACAAGGCATTGGACTTGTTCAACAAGGTATTAGACTTGGTCGACAAGGCATTCGACTTGTTCAAGAAGGCATTCGACTTGTTCTTGAAGGCATTAGGCTTGGTCAACAAGGGATTTGACTTGTTCAACATGGGATTTGATTTGTTCAACAAGTCATTACTTGGTGAAAAAAGGCATTCAACTTGTTCAACAACGCATTACTTGGTTAACAAGGCATTTGAATTGTTCTTGAAGGCATTCGACTTGGTCAACAAGGGTTTCACTTGTTCAATGAGTCATTTCTAGGTCAACAAGGCATCCGTCTAGTTCTAGAAGGTAGTACATGTTCAACAAGACATTACTTTGGTCAACAAGGAATTCGACTTGTTCAACAAGGCATTGGACTTGGTAAATAATGCATTCGTCTTCTTCGACAAGGCATTCGACCTGTTCAAGACGACATTACTTGGTCAATAAGGCATTTGACTTATTCTTGAAGGCATTAGACTTGGTCAACATGGGATATGACTTGCTCAGCAATGGATTTGACTTGTTCAACAAGTCATTACTTGGTCAACAATGAATATGACTTTACATGGTTACAAGGTATTCGACTTGTTCAAGAAGGCATTACTTGGTCAACAATGCATTCGAATTGTCCTTGAAGGCATTAGACTTGGTCAAGAAAGCATTTGACTTGTTCAACAAGTCATTACTTGGTCAACAAGCCATTTAATTTGTTCAACAAGACATTACTTTGGTCAACAAGGCATCTGACTTGTTCAATAAGGCATTGGACTTGGTAAAGAAGGCATTCGACTTGTTCAACAAGGCATTACATGGTCAACAATTCATTCGACTTGATTAAGACGACATTACTTGGTCAACAAGGCATTCGACTTGTTTTTGACGGCATTAGACTTGGTCAACAAGGGATGTGACTTGTTCAATAATAGATTTGACAGATTCAACAAGTCATTCAACTTCTTTGGCAACGCATTACTTGTTCATTAAGGCATTCGACTTGTTCAACAACGCATTCGACTTTTTCAGCAAGGCATTACATGGTTAACACTACATTCGACTTGTTCAAGAAGGCATTACTTGGTCAAAAAGGCATTCGACTTTTTCAGCAAGACATTACATGGTCATTTATCAACGCATTCGACTTGTTCAAGAAGGCATAGACGCGGTCAACAAGGGATTTGACTTGTTCAGCAAATCATTACTTGGTGAACAAGGCATTCAACGTGACAACGCATTACTTGGTGAACAATGCATTCGAATTGTTCAACAAGGCATTCGACTATCATTAGTATAGTGGTAAAAGTGCAATATTTTATAATTAAGGGGCTAGGTTCGAATCCCGTGTACACTCTTATTTTATGCTGTCTGATACCCCTCTCATTGAGAGATTCCCGAGGGGGCCTTTGGTTATGGGTCTCCCTTTGGATTCCCGGCTCTCTGCTGTTGTGACGAATGCTGGATGGACCTGGCCTGCCCAGCAGTCGGTGGAGTTTCTTCTGCTTCAGCCCCTTCTCCCTGCTGTGGACCCCTCTGCTGCTGACTCCATTTGTTGGAAGGTGGCTCCGGATGGGAAGTTCTCTGTTAGGAGTGCTCGTGAGGCTATCCGGACCCACTCTCCGAGGATTGCTTGGGCTTCTCTGTTTGGGGGCCCTTTTCGGGTCCCTAGACATGAATTTCTTCTGTGGCTTGCTATTCGTGAAAGGTTGGCGACTAGGGACCGTGCTTGGGTGATGGTTCGTTCGGGTTCGGATGCTTGCTCTCTTTGTGATTCTCAGAGCACGGAGACGGTCCGTCACCTCTTCTTCGAGTGCTCTTTCTCCAGGAGATGCATTCTCTTACCGAGAAGGAAGACCCATTGGAGGTGGCCGCATCGTGATTGGATTCAAGGGATCGAGTGGGCCGCTGCTCGTTGGCGGAGTCATCATCTTCATAATGTGATCTCTCGTCATCTTCTCGCCTCTCTGGTCTACCATATCTGGCAAGAGAGGAATAGGCGTTGGCGGGATCAGACTCGTTGCTCCCCGGAGCGAATTGTGAGTATGGTCTTAGAGATCGCGTGCTTGAGGTTGAGACAGGCTCCCTCCCGCTTCATTCTGCAGGCGGCCTCGCTCAGGAGCCTCTGGCGCATTGCATGGTAGTCTGCTTTTTGTTTGTTTTGTGGCTTTGTTTTGCTTGGCTTTGTGGGCTGCTGTTGTCGATTGTTTTGCCTCGATTGTTTGCTTCCGGTAGCTTGTTACCGGTTTTCTGCGGCTTGGGATTTCCCTTGGGCGCTTTTCTGTTTTCATTCAGTTTTATTTACGGGAAATTTTACCAAAAAAAAGACTTGTTCAAGAATGCATTACTTGGTCAACAAGGCATCCGACCAATTCCAGAAGGCATTACTTGGTCAACAAGGCATTCTACTTGTTCAAGAAGACATTACTTTGGTCAACAAGGCATTGGACATGGTAAATAACGCATTCGACTTGTTTAACAAGGCATTACATGATGAACAAGGCATTCGACTTGTCCAAGATGACATGACTTGGTAAACAAGGAATTCGACTTATTCTTGAAGGAATTAGACTTGGTCAAGTTACGTGACTTGTTTAACAGTGGATTTGCTTGTTCAACAAGTTATTACTTGGTAAACAGGACTTTCAACTTGTTCAGCAATGCATTACTTGGTCAACAACGCATTGGACTTGTTTAACAAGGCATTAAAATTGGTCGACAAGGCATTCGACTTGTTCAAGAAGGCATTAATTGGTCAACAAGGCATTTGAGTTGTTCTTGAACGCATTCGATTTGGTCAACAAGGGATTTCACTTGTTCAACAAGTCATTACTTTGTCAACAAGGCATCCGACCAATTCCAGAAGGCATTACTTGGTCAACAAATCATTCTACTTGTTCAACAAGACATTACTTTGGTCAACAAGGCATTTGACTTGTTGACAAAGTAATGCGTTGTTGAACAACTCAAATCAAGTGTTGGAAGGCATTGGACGGAGGGTTTAGGGTATGCCTAGTTTTTTGCCTCTCTTTTCTCTCTAACGAAACCCTTGGAATTCCAACGGTCACGTTGCTTCTCCTTCCCGCCGGCGTGCTCTTTCATCCCTTCCGCCACCACCACCTGGTCCGGCGTGTCAGTTCTCGCGGTCCTTCATCGCCGGGCTCAAACGGCGATTGGAGGCCCGCCGTTGTTGGGTTTACCCGTCCCGCATTATACCATCTCCGGTCTCTTCCATCCCGCTCCTCTTGGGCAGCTTTCCATCGTCCTCTGCCGCCGCCGTGAGCGGCGGACTAGCCTGATCTCGAGCCTCCACTGCCGGGTCCAGACGGCTATCGGAGCTGCTTCGGCGAGATTTTGAACCGTGACTCTTCATATTCCGCTTCCATTTTTCGTGTGCTGCGCTCATGGCTTCCTCTTCATCATTGTGTGGCTCCACCATGGCGGGGCTTATCTCCTCATCGACGGCAACGGAAGGTTTCGCTTCAACTCTCTCTCGTCCACCCGTCACCATGGCTCTCTCGGCGCGCTTCCCGGATTTTGCCGCGGACTTCAAAGGCGAGGCATTTCATGAGCTCTTCCGTCATGTTATCGGGATTGAATCGATGCTTGCGTCTAAAGATTTGGTGGGGCCCTCTTCGGATGCTTCTATGGGATTGGATGGGTCCACCTCCCTCTCCTCCTTCACGGCTACTCCCGCTCCTTCTCCGGGACATTCCGACGTGCACATGTGCACGACGCCTCTCCAACAGGAGGGTTTGGAGATTTCGGAGGCTGCTCCGATTGATGCCTCGACTGTTCGAGTGGACCTCGGCGTTGCTAATGTTTCACGGCGCTCGGCTGACCCTTTGCCGGCCTCGAAGAACGTTGTGGCTCATCATCGGGAGGGAGCTGTGAGGAAGGAGACCCCTCATGGGCAGCCCCCGGCTGTTCGGGCTGTTCGTATTCTTCCTCGCCATGGGGTCACTGTCTCTCAACCACTCCGTGACGAACCGCGATTGACGAGCCTCACGGGCAAGCATCGGCCGGACACCCCGCCGCCTTCCAAGGCCGGAGTGGATCGTGGGGCTGTCCCGATCGCTGCACCTATTGGGTTAATGGAGAATCCCGAGAGGGCTGCCTCCTCGGTGGTTTGCTCGAACGGTGAGAAGAGGTCTTTCTCGGTGGCTCTACATGGGGAGCATACGCGGGTTACGGGACAGCAGCGTATTCCCCTGGCGTACACCCCGTCGGTGGTTGTTGACGGCATGGCTGAGGTTTGCCCGACGTGGGAGGTGGCACGCAAGGGGATGGCACGTTGGAGCCATACCCTTGTTGGGTACTTTCTCGGGAAACGGCCGTATTTCCCCTTTGTTGAGAAATACTTCCGTGCTACTTGGACTGGAGTGGTGGAGGTCCGGGCCTCGATAAATGGATTCTTCAAATTCCGTTTCGAGTCGGAGGATTCCAAGAACGCTGTGTTGGAGGGTGGTCCGTGGCTTCTGCATGGGCAGCCTCTCTTTCTTGAGGTGTGCAAGCCTGGGATGTCCTTCGAAAAGAAGGAACATGATGAGGTCCCGTTGTGGATCAAGTTGTGGAACATTCCGGGAGTTCTGGACTCCCGAGGGTTTACGGATTATTGCCAGTGCTGTGGGCCAGCCGCTATTTGCTGATTCGGTTACGAATCGCACTGCTCGGATTGACTATGCTCGTGTTTGCGTCCTGAAAGCTGAAGGACGACTTCATCGATCGCTTCATCATCCGTCTTCCTAAGGAAGGAGGAGGATCGGCGGGGGCTGTTACTGTTCTCGTTGAGTACGAGTGGAGGCCGACTATGTGTGAGGAGTGTAAGTCTTGGAGCCATACCAAGACTAAGTGCCCCCGGATCGTTCAGCCCACTTTGGCGCGTGCCCCTAACCCGCCGAGGAAGGTTGGCGTGGCTGCAGCCCCGATGGCTGCTCTGGCCACTTCCCCGACCACGGCTACCCCCACTATGCAGAAGGACCCCCAGCCCAAGAAGGATGCATGGAAAAAGGCGAAACAGCGGAAGAAGGGGAAGGCGGTGATGGTTACCTCGGTGAAGGAGGTGGAGGCTGCCCCGTCTCTTCGGGGTGGTGGAGGTAGTGTTGTGGCTGCCCCGTGTCTTCGGGGCAGGGTTGCGGGTGATGGTGAGGGTAGTAGCGGTGTCACTGATTTGGCTGCCCCGTCTCTTCCGTGTGGTGCTAGTGGTGGTGGGGCTAACGAAAGTTCTTCCTCCCAAGTCGTGGAGGAATTCCGTAACCCTTTTCATGTCCTTCAGAGTCTGAGCGTAGACTCTCCTTCTTCTATGGGCCCTGAACATGCAGCCCGCTCCGGTGTTTCTTTATGATTCCGACCGGCGTTTGGAATGTGAGGGGTCTCAACAAGAGAGACCATGGGAGGGCTGTTCGGGATTTTATCTCTCGGTTTGATCTTCATCTGGTGGGTCTCCTCGAGACTCGAGTCTCTATCTCTAATGCCACTCCGATTGCTTTTGGCATTAGAGATCGGTGGGACTGGTTTTTCGATTATGATGGCGGGCCTGGTTCGAGGATCTGGATTGATTGGGACCCCAGCTTCCTCCACATCTCCGTGTTGAGCTTTACGGAGCAGGCGGTTCATTGCAGAGCCACTTCTTTGGAGAGCAGCGAGACTGTTTTCCTCTCCTTTGTCTACGGCAGGAATCGGAGGGAGGAGCGTGTCTCGCTTTGGGAGGAGCTTGTCGAGACCTCTGCAGCCCGTGTTGGAGTTCCTTGGCTCGCCCTCGGGGACTTCAATGCCATTGCTGATCTGTCAGAGGCCAAGGGGGGCTCCCCCTCTCTTCAGGATGTGACTGATCTTCGGGATTGCCTTACCCAGGCTGACCTGACCACTTTGGGATCGTCGGGCCCCTTCTTTACGTGGCATAATCAGCAGAGGGCTGAGGCGGGCATCTGGAGACGGATCGACCGCATCGTGGGCAACCCGTCGTGGTTCTCTCTCTTCTCGGATCTTCACTACCAGGCTGCTCTTCATGCTACCTCGGATCACACAGCTCTTGTGCTCTCGGTTGCCAGGACGGGACGTCGGAGTGCCCATTTCAGGTTCGATAACCTTCTCACGAAGGACCCGGCCTTCTTGGGGGTTGTGGAGCAGGTTTGGGCTTCCCCGCCTCAGAGATTTCCCATGTTTTCGCTTGTTAGACGTCTGAAGTTGCTTAAGCCCCGTCTTAAGGAGCTTCGGCGTGCTAAGGGCGATTTGAGTTGGAACTTGTTGGAGGCTAGGGAGTTTCTGGATCTCAGCCAATCTTTCACGGACCGATACCCTGACGAGCCTCTCTTTCACGAGTTCGAGCGTATCTGCCGGATGATCTTCTCTCGTGCTGTGAAGATGGAGCACTCTTACCTTTCCCAGAGAGCCAAGCTTGCCTGGCACAAGGATGGCGATCAGTGCTCCTCCTTCTTTTTTAAGAAGGTGGCGATCAGACGATGTGGTAATCGTATCCTCTCTCTTGAGGATGCGGATGGCCAGTTGATTGAGGGGTCCGGCCCGATTTGAGACGAGCTGATTCGCTTCTACCAGGATCTTCTGGGCAAGTGCGGTAGATCTACTCCTGTGTGTGCTGATGACGTGGAGGGCTTCATCACGCATACCTTGTCACGGGATCAGGCGGATGGGATGATCTCGAGAGTTTCTGACGCGGAGATTCGTGACGTTATTTTCGCTATGGATGACGAGAAGGCCCCTGGCCCTAATGGCTATACGGCTGCCTTCTTCAAGGCGTCGTGGCGGGATCAGACTCGTTGCTCTCCGGAGCGAATTGTGAGTTTGGTCTTAGGGATCGCGTGCTTGAGGCTGAGTCAGGCTCCCTCCCGCTTCACTCTGCAGGCTGCCTCGGTCCAGAGTCTTTGGCACATTGCATGGTAGTCTGCTTTTGGTTTGAACTGTGGCTTTTTGCTTGGATGTGTCCGCTACTGTTGTCGATTGTGTTTGACTTTATTGTTTGCTTCCCGGTAGCTTGTTACCGGTTCTCTGCGGCATGGGTTTTTTTCCCATGGGCGCTTTTCTGTTTTCATTCGGTTTTTATTTACGAGAAATTTTACCAAAAAAAAACAAGGCATTGGACTTGGTAAATAAGGCATTCGATTTGTTCAACAAGGCATTACCTGATGAACAAGGCATTGAACTTGTCCAAGACGACATTACTTGGTCAACAAGGCATTGGACTTGTTCTTGAAGGAATAACACTTGGTCGACGAGCGATGTGACTTGTTGAACAGTGGATTTGACTTATTCAAAAAGTCATTACTTGGTAAACAAGGCTTTCAACTTGTTCAGCAATGCATTACTTGGTCAACAAGGCATTCGACTTGTTCAGCAATGCATTACTTGGTCAACAAGGCATTCGACTTGGTCCACTTGGCATTTGAATTGTTCAAGAATGCATTAATTGGTCAACAAGGCATTCGACTTGTTCTTGAAGACATTAGACTTGGTCAACAAGGGATTTGACTTGTTCAACGTGGGATTTGATTTGTTCAACAAGTCATTACTTGGTCAACAAGGCATTCACTTTGTTCAACAACGCATTACTTGGTCAACAAGGCATTCGAATTGTTCTTGAAGGCATTTGACTTGGTCAACAAGGGTTTCACTTGTTCAACAAGTCATTTCTTGGTCAATAAGGCATCCGTCAAGTTCTAGAAGGCATTACTTGTTAAACAAGACATTACTTTGGTCAACAAGGCATCTGACCAATTCCAGAAGGCATTACTTGGTCAACAAGGCATTCAACTTGTTCAACAAGACATTACTTTGGTCAACAAGGCATCTGACTTGTTTAATAAGGCATTGGACTTGGTAAATAAGGCATTCGACTTGTTCAACAAGGCATTACATGGTCAACAATTCATTCGACATGTTTAAGACGACATTACTTGGTCAACAAGGCATTCGACTTGTTCTTGAAGGCATTAGACATGGTCAACAAGGGATGTGACTTGTTCAATAATGGATTTGACTTGTTCACAAGTCATTACTTGGTGAACAAGTCATTCAACTTGTTCGGCAATGCATTACTTGGTCATCAAGGCATTCGACTTGTTCAACAAGGCATTCGACTTTTTCAGCAAGGCATTAGATGGGTAACACGGCATTCGACTTGTTCAAAAAGGGATTAATTGGTCAAAAAGACATTCGACTTTTTCAGCAAGACATTACATGGTCAACAAGGTATTGGACTTGTTCTTGAAGGAATTAGACTTGGTCGACGAGGGATGTGACTTGTTCAACAGTGGATTTGACTTATTCAACAAGTCATTACTTGGTAAACAAGGCTTTCAACTTGTTCAGCAATGCATTACTTGGTCAACAAGGCATTCGACTTGTTCAACAAGGCATTAGACTTGGTCCACTAGGCATTTTAATTGTTCAAGAATGCATTAATTGGTCAACAAGGCATTCGACTTGTTCTTGAAGGGATTTGTCTTGGCCAACAAGGGATTTGACTTGTTCAAGATGGGATTTGATTTGTTCAACAAGTCATTACTTGGTGAACAAGGCATTCACTTTGTTCCACAACGCATTACTTGGTCAACAAGGCATTCGAATTGTTCTTGAAGGCATTCGACTTGGTTAACAAGGGTTTCACTTGTTCAACAAGTCATTTCTTGGTCAATAAGGCATCCGTCCAGTTCTAGAAGGCATTACTTGTTAAACAAGACATTACTTTGGTCAACAAGAAATTCGACTTGTTCAACAAGGCATTGGATTTGGTAAATAAGGCATTCGACATGGTCAACAAGGCATTCGACCTGTTCAAGACGACAGTACTTAGTCAACAAGGCATTTGACTTGTTCTTGAAGGCATTAGACTTGGTCAACAAGGGATATGGCTTGTTCGGCAATGGATTGGACTTGTTCAACAAGTCATTACTTTGTGAACAAGGCATTCAACTTGTTCAGCAACACATTACTTGGTCAACAAGGCATTCGACTTTTTCAACAAGGCATTTGACTTATTTAGCAAGGCTTTACATGGTTAACAAGGCATTCGACTTGTTCAAGATGGCATTACTTTGTCAACAATGCATTCGACTTGTCAAGAAGGCATTTGACTTGTTCAACAAGTCATTATTTGGTTAACAAGGCATCCGACCAATTCCAGAAGGCATTGATGGTCAACAAGGCACTCAACTTGTTCAACAAGACATTACTTTGGTCAACAAGACATCCGACTTGTTCAATAACGCATTGGACTTGGTAAACAATTCTTTCGACATGTTTAAGATGACTTTACTTGGTCAACAAGGCATTCGACTTGTTCTTGAAGGCATTAGACTTTGTCAACAAAGGATGTGACTTGTTCAACAATGAATTTGACTTGTTCAACAAGTCATTACTTGGTGAACAAGTCATTCAACTTGTTCGGCAATGCATTACTTGATCATCAAGGCATTCGACTTTTTCAGCAAGGCATTAGATGGTTAACACGGCATTCGACTTGTTCAAAAAGGGATTTATTGGTCAAAAAGGCATTTGACTTTTTCAGCAAGACATTACAGGGTCATTAACAATGTATTCGACTCTTTCAAGAAGGCATAGACTCGGTCAACAAGCGATTTGACTATTTCAATAAATCATTACTTGGTGAACAAGGAATTCGAATTGTTCAGCAAGTCATTCGACTTGTTTAATAAGGCATTACTTGGTGAACAAGGCATTCAACTTGTTCAGCAACCCATTACGTGGTCAACAAGGCATTTGAGTTGTTTTTGAAGGCATTCGACTTGGTCAACAAGGGATTTCACTGGTTCAACAAGTCATTACTTTGTCAACAAGGCATCCGACCAATTCCAGAAGGCATTACTTGGTCAACAAAGCATCCTACTTGTTCAACAAGACATTACTTTGGTCAACAAGGCATCTACCTTGTTCAAAAAGACATTGGACTTGGTAAATAAGGCATTCGATATGTTCAACAAGGCATTACCTGATGAACAAGGCATTCGACCTGTTCAAGACGATATTACTTGGTCAACAAGGCATTTGACTTGTTCTTGAAGGCATTTGACTTGGTCAACAAGGGATATGGCTTGTTCAGCAATGGATTTGACTTATTCAACAAGTCATTACTTGGTAAACAAGGCTTTCAACTTGTTCAGCAATGCATTACTTGGTCAACAAGGCTTTCGACTTGTTCAACAAGGCATTAGACTTGGTCGACAAGGCATTCGACTTGTTCAATAATGCATTAATTGGTCAACAAGGCATTCAACTTGTTCTAGAAGATATTAGACTTGGTCAACAAGGGATTTGACTTGTTCAACATGGGATTTGATTTGTTCAACAAGTCATTACTTGGTGAACAAGGCATTCAACTTGTTCAACAACGCATTACTTGGTCACCAAGGCATTCGAATTGTTCTTGAAGGCATTCGACTTGGTCAACAGGGTTTCACTTGTTCAACAAGTCATTTCTTGGTCAACAAGGCATCCGTGGAGTTCCAGAAGGCATTACTTGTTCAACAAGGCATTACTTTGGTGAACAAGGAATTCGACTTGTTCAACAAGGCATTGGACTCGGTAAATAAGGCATTTGACTTGTTCAATAAGGCATTACATGGTCCACAAGCATTCGACCTGTTCAAGACGACATTACTTGGTCAACAAGGCATTTGACTTGTTCTCGAAGGCATTTAGACTTGGTCAACAAGGGATATGGCTTGTTCAGCAATGCATTTGACTTGTTCAACAAGTTATTACTTTGTGAATAAGGCATTCAACTTGTTCAGCAACACATTACTTGGTCAACAAGGCATTCGACTTATTTAGCAATGCTTTACATGGTTAACAAGGCATTCAACTTGTTCAAGAAGGCATTACTTGGTCAACAATGCATTCGACTTATTCTTAAAGGCATTATACTTGGTCAAGAAGGCATTTGACTTGTTCAACAAGTCATTACTTGGTCAACAAGGCATCCGACCAATTCCAGAAGGCATTACTTGGTCAACAAGGCATTCAACTTGTTCAACAAGGCATCCGACTTGTTCAATAAGGCATTGGACTTGGTAAATAAGGTATTCAACTTGTTCAATAAGGCATTACATGGTCAACAATTCATTCGACATGTCTTGGTCAACAAGGCATTCGACATGTTTTGGTCAAGAAGGCATTCGACTTGTTCTTGAAGGCATTAGACCTTGGTCAACAAGGGATATGACTTGCTCAGCAATGGATTTGACTTGTTCAACAATTCATTACTTTGGGAACAAGGCATTCAACTTATTCAGCAACCTATTACTTGGTCAACAAGGCATTCGACTTTTTCAACAATGCATTCGACTTATTTAGCAAGGGTTTACATGGTTAACAAGGCATTCGACTTATTCAAGAAGGCATTACTTGGTCAACAATGCATTCAACTTGTCGTTGAAGGCATTAGACTTGGTAAGAAAGCATTTGACTTGTTCAACAAGTCATTACATGGTCAACAAAGCATCCGACCAATTCTAGAAAGTATTACTTGGTCAACAAGCCATTCAAATTGTTCAACAAGACATTACTTAGGTCAACAAGGCAACCGACTTGTTCAATAAGGCATTGGACTTGGTAAATAAGGCATTCGATTTGTTCAACAAGGCATTACATGGTCAACAATTCATTCGACTTGTTTAAGACGACATTACTTGGTCAACATGGCATTGGACTTTTTTTTTACGGCATTAGACTTGGTCAACAAGGGATGTGACTTGTTCAACAATGGATTTGAAAGGTTCAACAAGTCATTACTTGGTGAACAAGGCATTCAACTTGTTCAGCAACACATTACTTGGTCAACAAGGCATTCGACTTTTTCAACAAGGCATTTGACTTATTTAGCAAGGCTTTACATGGTTAACAAGGCATTCGACTTGTTCAAGATGGCATTACTTTGTCAACAAAGCATTCGACTTGTTCTTAAAGGCATTATACTTGGTCAAGAAGGCATTTGACTTGTTCAACAAGTCATTATTTGGTTAACAAGGCATCCGACCAATTTCAGAAGGCATTGCTGGTCAACAAGGCATTTAACTTGTTCAACAAGACATTACTTTGGTCAACAAGACATCCGACTTGTTCAATAAGGCATTGGACTTGGTAAATAAGGCATTGGACTTGTTCAACAAGGCATTACATGGTAACCAATTCATTCGACATGTTTAAGACGACATTACTTGGTCAACAAGGCATTCGACTTGTTCTTGAAGGCATTAGACTTGGTCAACAAGGGATGTGACTTGTTTAACAATGGATTTGACTTGTTCAACAAGTCATTACTTGGTGAACAAGTCATTCAACTTGTTCGGCAATGCATTACTTGATCATCAAGGCATTCGACTTGTTCAACAAGGCATTCGATTTTTTCAGCAAGGCATTAGATGGTTAACACGGCATTCGACTTGTTCAAAAAGGGATTTATTGGACAAAAAGGCATTTGACTTTTTAAGCAAGACATTACATGGTCATTAACAATGCATTCGACTCTTTCAAGCAAGCATAGACTCGGTCAACAAGGGATTTGACTAGTTCAATAAATTATTACTTGGTGAACAAGGAATTCGAATTGTTCAGCAAGTCATTCGACTTGTTCAATAAGGCATTACTTGGTGAACAAGGCATTCGACTTGTTCAAGAATGCATTACCTGGTCAACAAGGCATTCGACTTTTTCTCGAAGACATTAGATTTGGTCAACACGGGATTTGACTTGTTCAACATGGGATTACATGGTGAACAAGGCATTCAACTTGTTCAGCAACCCAGTACTTGGTCAACAAGGCATTTGAGTTGTTTTTGAAGGCATTCGACTTGGTCAACAAGGGATTTCACTTGTTCAACAAGTCATTACTTTGTCAACAAGGCATCCGACCAATTCCAGAAGGCATTACTTGGTCAACAAAGCATCCTACTTGTTCAACAAGACATTACTTTTGTCAACAAGGCATCTACCTTGTTCAACAAGACATTGGACTCGGTAAATAAGGTATTCGATTTGTTCAACAAGGCATTACCTGATGAACAAGGCATTCGACCTGTTCAAGACGACATTACTTGGTCAACAAGGCATTTGACTTGTTCTTGAAGGCATTAGACTTGGTCAACAAGGGATATGGCTTGTTCAGCAATGGATTTGACTTATTCAACAAGTCATTACTTGGTAAACAAGGCTTTCAACTTGTTCAGCAATGCATTACTTGGTCAACAAGGCATTAGACTTGGTCGACAAGGCATTCGACTTGTTCAAGAATGCATTAATTGGTCAACAAGGCATTCGACTTGTTCTAGAAGATATTAGACTTGGTCAACAAGGGATTCGACTTGTTCAACAAGGCATTGGACTCGGTAAATAAGGCATTCGACTTGTTCAATAAGGCATTACATGGTCCACAAGCATTCGACCTGTTCAAGACGACATTACTTGGTCAACAAGGCATTTGACTTGGTCAACAAGGGATATGGCTTGTTCAGCAATGGATTTGACTTGTTGAACAAGTTATTACTTTGTGAATAAGGCATTCAACTTGTTCAGCAACACATTACTTGGTCAACAAGGCATTCGACTTATTTAGCAATGCTTTACATGGTTAATAAGGCATTCAACTTGTTCAACAAGGCATTACTTGGTCAACAATGCATTCGACTTATTCTTAAAGGCATTATACTTGGTCAAGAAGGCATTTGACTTGTTTTACAAGTCATTACTTGGTCAACAAGGCGTCCGACCAATTCCAGAAGGCATTACTTGGTCAACAAGGTATTCAACTTGTTCAACAAGGCATCCGACTTGTTCAATAAGGCATTGGACTTGGTAAATAAGGTATTCGACTTGTTCAATAAGGCATTACATGGTCAACAATTCATTCGACATCTCTTGGTCAACAAGGCATTCGACTTGTTCTTGAAGGCATTTGACCTTGGTCAACAAGGAATATGACTTGCTCAGCAATGGATTTGACTTGTTCAACAATTCATTACTTTGGGAACAAGGCATTCAACTTATTCAGCAATCTATTACTTGGTCAACAAGGCATTCGACTTTTTCAACAAGGCATTTGACTTATTTAGCAAGGTTTTAGAGGGTTAACAAGGCATTCGACTTGTCCAAGAAGGAATTACTTTGTCAACAATGCATTCGACTTGTCCTTGAAGGCATTAGACTTGGTAAGAAAGCATTTGACTTGTTCAACAAGTCTTTACATGGTCAACAAGGCATCCGACCAATTCCAGAAAGCATTACTTGGTCAACAAGGCATTCAAATTGTTCAACAAGACATTACTTTGGTCAACAAGGCAACCGACTTGTTCAATAAGGCATTGGACTTGGTAAATAAGGCATTCGATTTGTTCAACAAGGCATTACATGGTCAACAATTCATTCGACTTGTTTAAGACGACATTACTTGGTCAACAAGGCATTCGACTTTTTTTTACGGAATTAGACTTGGTCAACAAGGGATGTGTCTTGTTCAACAATGGATTTGACAGGTTCAACAAGTCATTACTTGGTGAACAAATCATTCAACTTGTTTGGCAATCCATTACTTGGTCATCAAGGCATTCGACTTGTTCAACAAGGCATTCGACTTTTTCAGCATTCTCTCTAGCCATCTTCGGAGAATCGAAACCGTGGTACACTGCGAGGTCGGCGTGACGATCTAGACGATACCCAACACGACCGCGGCCGACGACGCAATCAACGAGGAGCTGCCACTCGCTTCAAAGGTGATCTCAGGGGTATGACCCGCCCTATTACGTGTCAACGTGATTAGAGTTTTCGATCCGAGCTGCGAAGGAACCTGGAAAAAATTTTATTCCGCACTGTATCCCGGGGCGTTGCGTCTCGGGTACAAACCGGGTACCTTTCCCAACAATTACTTGGTCAACAAGGTATCCGACCAATTCCAGAAGGCATTACCTGGTCAACAAGGCATTTAACCTTTTTTACAAGACATTACTTTAGTCAACAAGGCATTTGACTTGTTCAAGAAGGTATTACATGGTCAACAATTCATTCGACTTGTTCAAGACAACATTACTTGCTCAACAAGGCATTTGAATTGTTCTTGAAGGCTTTTTACTTGGTCAACAAGATATTTAACATGTTTAACAAGTTATTACTTAATGAACAAGGCATTCAACTTGTTCAGCAACGCATTACTTTGTCAACAACGCATTCGAGTTGTTCTTGAAGGCATCCGACTTGTTCAACAAGGCATTAGACTTTGTAAATAAGGCATTCAACTTGTTCAACAAGGCATTACATGGTCAACAATTCATTCGACTTGTTCAAGACGACATTACTTGGTCAACAAGGCATTCGACTTGTTCTTGAAGGCATTGAATTTGGTCAACGAGAGATTTGACTTGTTCAACAACTCATTACTTGGTGAACAAGCCAGATTACTTGTTCAGCAACGCATTACTTTCTCAAAAAGGAATTCGACTTGTTCAACAATGCATTGCTTTGTCAACAAGGTTTTTGACTTTTTCAACAAGGCATTACATGGTTAACAAGTCATTCGACTTCTTCAAGAATGTATTACTTGGTCAAGAAGGCATTCGATTTGTTCTTGAAGGCATTAGACTAGGTCAACAAGGGATTCGACTTGTTCAACAAGGCATTAGACTTGGTAAATAAGGCATTCGACTTGTTAAACAAGGCATTTGACTTTTTCTTGAAGGTATTAAACTTGGTCAACAAGGGATATAACTTGTTCAACAAGGGATTTAACTTGTTCAAGAAGTAATTACTTGGTGAACATGGCATTCGACTTGGTAAATAAGGCATTGGACTTGATAAATAAGGCATTCGACTTGTCCAACAAGGCATTACATTGTCAACAAGGCATTCGACTTGTTCAAGACGACATTACTTGGTAAACGAGGCATTCGACTTGTTCAGCAAGGAATTTGACTCGTTCAACAATGGATTTCACTTGTTCAACAAGTCATTACTTGGTGAACAAGGCAATAAACTTGTTCAGCAACGCATTACTTGGTCAACATGGCATTCGACTTGTTCAAGAAGGCATTCGACATGTTCAACAAGGCATTACTTGGTTAACAAGGCATGCAACTTTTTCAGCAAGGCATTACATGGTTAACAAGCATTCGACTTGTTCAATAAGGTATTACTTGGTGAATAAGGCATTCGACTTCGTGAACAAGGCACTCGCTTGGTCAAAAAGGCATTAATTGGTGAACAAAGCATTCGACTTGTTCAAGAAGGCATTACTTGGTCAACAAGGCATTCGACTTTTTCTCGAAGGAATTAGAATTGGTCAAAAGGGATTTTACTTGTTCAACATGGGAATTTGACTTGTTCAACAAGTCCTTGGTGAACAAGGCATTCAACTTATCCATCAACGCATTGCTTGGGCAACAAGGCATTCAAATTTTTCTTGAAGGTATTCGACTTGGTCAACAGCGGATTTCACTTGTTCAACAAGTCATTACTTGGTCAACAAGGCATCCGATCAATTCCAGAAGGCATTACTTGGTCAATAAGGCATTCAACGTGTTCAACTAGATCTTACTTGGGTCAGCAAGGCATCCGACTTGTTCAATAAGGCATTGTACATGGTAAATAAGGCATTTGACTTGTTCAACAAGGCATTGCAAGGTCAACAATGCATTCGACTTGTTCAAGACGACATTACTTGGTCAACTAGGCATTCGACTAGTTTTTGAATGCATTTGACTTGGTGAGTTAGGGATTTTACTTGTTCAATAACTCATTACTTGGTGAACAAGGCAATCAACATTTTAAGCAATGCATTACTTTGTCAACAAGGCATTTGACTTGTTCAACAACATATTACTTTGTCATCAAGGCGATTGACTTGTTCAACATGACATTACTTGGTCAACAAGGCATTCGACTTGTTCTTGAATGCATTAGACTTGGTGAATTAGGGATTTTACTTGTTCAACAACTCATTACTTGGTGAACAAGGCAATAAACATTTTCAGCAATGCATTACTTTGTCAACAAGGCATTCGACTTGTTCAACAATGCATTACTTTATCAATAAGGCATTCGACTTGTTCTTGACGACATTAGACTTGGTCAACAAGGGATGTGACTTTGTTCAACAATGGATTTGACTTGTTCGAATTCATTACTTGGTGAAGAAGGCATTCAACTTGTTCAGCAACGCTTTACTTGGTCAACAAGACATTCGACTTGTTCAACAAGGCATTCGACTTGTTCAATAAAGTATTACTTGGTGAACAAGGCAGTCGACTTGGTCAACAATAGATTTTACTTGTTCAATATTTCATTACTTGGTGAACAAGGCATTTAACTTGTTCAGCGACGCATTACTTTGTCGACAAGGCATTTGACTTGTTTAATAAGACATTTGATTTGTTCAAGATGACATTTGAGTTGGTCAACAAGGTATTTCACTAGTTCAACAAGTCATTACTTGGTGAACAAGGTAATCAAGTTGTTCAACAACGCATTACTTGGTTAACAAGACATTCAACTTGTTCAAGGAAGCATTCGACTTGGTCAACAACGCATTCGAAAAGTTCAACAAGGCATTACATGGTTAACAAGGCATTCAACTTGTTCAAGAAGGTATTACGTGGTGAACAAGGCATTCGACTTGTTCAAGAAAGTATTACTTCGTTAACAAGGCAATCGACTTGTTTACCAAGGCATTACATGGTAACAAGGAAGTCGACTTGTTCAAGACGACATTAGTTGGTTAACGAGGCATTCGACTAGTTCTTGAAGGCATTAGACTTGGTCAACAAGGGATTTGACTTGTTCAACAATAGATTTGACTTGTTCAACAAGTCATTACTTGGTGAACAAGGCAATAAACTTGTTCAGCAACGCATTACTTGGTCAACAAGGCATTCGACTTGTTTAATAAGGCATTCGACTTGTTCAAGAAGGCATTTGACTTGGTCAACAAGGGATTTCAATAGTTCAACAAGTCATTACTAGGTGAACAAGGTAATCAGGTTGTTCAGCAACCCATTACTTGGTGAACAAGACATTCGACTTGTTCAATGAGTCATTGGACTTGGTCAACAATGCATTCGAAAAGTTCAACAAGGCATTACATGGTTAACAAGGCATTCAACTTGTTCAAGGAGGTATTACTTGGTGAACAAGGCATTCGACTTGTTCACGAAGGTATCGTTAACAAGGCATTCGACTTGATCAACAATGGATTTGACTTGTTCAATAATTCATTACTTGGTAAACAAGGCATTCAACTTGTTCAGCAACGCATTACTTGATCAATAAGGAATTCGACTCGTTCAACAAGACATTCGACTTTTTCAACAAGGTAATAAATAGTTAATAAGGCTTTCGACTGCTTCATTAAGGCATTACTTGGTTAACAAGGCATTCAACTTTTTCAGCAAGACATTACATGGTTGACAAGGCATTGGACTTGTCAAGAAGGCATAGACTTGGTCAACAGGGATTTCACTTGTTCAACAAGTCACTACTCGGTGAACAAGGCATTCAACTTGTTAATCAATGCATTACTTTGTCAACAAGGCATTCGAGTTGTTCTTGAAGGTATTCGACTTGGTCAACAAGGGATTTCACTTGTTCAACAAGTCATTACTTGGTCAACAAGGCATCCGACCAATTCTAGAAGGCATTACTTGGTCAACAAGGCATTGCTTGGTCAACAAGACACTACTTTGGTCAATAAGGCATTCGACTTGTTCAACAAGGCACTACATGGTCAACAATTCATTCGACTTTTTCAAAACGACATTACTTGGTCATTAAGGCATTCGACTTGTTCTTGAAGGAATTAGAATTGGTCAACAAGAGATTTAACTTATTCAACAAGTCATTACTTGGTGAACAAGACAATCAATTGTTCAGCAACGCATTACTTTCTCAACAAGGCATTCGACTTGTTTAGCAATGGATTACTTTGTTAACAAGGTATCTGACTTGTTCAACAATGCATTACATGGTTAACAAGTTATTTGATTTGTTAAAGCATGTTTTACTTGGTCAACAAGGCATTCAACTTGTTTTTGAAGGCATTAGACTTGGTGGACAAGGGATTTGACTTGTTCAACAAGTCATTACTTGGTCAACAAGGCATCCGACCAATTTCAGAAGGCATTACTTGGTCAACAAGGCATTCAACTTGTTCAACAAGACATTACTTTGGTCAACAAGGCATCCGACTTGTTCAATAAGGCATTGGACTTGGTAACTAAGCCATTCGACTTGTTTGACAAGGCATTACATGGTCAACAATTCATTCGACTTATAAGACGACATTACTTGGTCAACAAGGCATTGGACTTGTTCTTGAAGGCATTAGACTTGGTCACAAGATATTTGACTATTTGAACAAGTCATTATTTGGTGAACAATGCAATCAACTTGTTAGCACCGCATTACTTTGTAACCAAGGCATTCGACTTGTTCAGCAACGCATTACTTTGTCAACAAGGAATTCGACTCGTTCAACAAGACATTCGACTTTTTTTAGCAAGGCAATAAATAGTTAATAAGCCTTTCGACTGTTTCAAGAAGGCATTACTTGGTTAACAAGGCATTCGACTTTTCAGCAAGACATTACATGTTGAACAAGGCACTGGACTTGTTTAAGAAAGCATAGATTTGGTCAATAGGGATTTCACTTGTTCAACAAATCTTTACTTAGTGAACAAGGCATTCGGCTTGTTCAGCAACGCATTACTTGGTCAACAAGGCATTCGAGTTGTTCTTGAAGGCATCCGACTTGGTCAACAAGGGATTTCAGTTGTTCAACAAGTCATTACTTGGTCAACATGACATCCGACCAATTCCAGAAGGCATTACTTGGTCAACAAGGCATTTAAACTTTTTCACAAGACATTACTTTGGTCAACAAGGCATTCGACTTGTTCAACAAGGCATTAAATGGTCAAAAATTCATTTGACCTTTTCAAGACGACATTACTTGCTCAATAAGGCATTCGAATTGCTCTTGAAGGCTTTTTACTTGGTCAACAAGATATTTGACTTGTTCAACAAGTCATTACTAGGTGAACAAGGCATTCAACTTGTTCAACAACGCTTTACTTTGTGAACAAGTCATTCGAGTTGTTCTTGAAGGCATTCGACTTGGTCAACAAGGGATTTCACTTGTTCAAAAAGTCATTACTTTGTGAATAAGGCATTTAACTTGTTCATCAACCATTTCTGCTATTCAGGAATTTTTTCGTACAGGCCATCTTCTGAGGGAGCTGAATACTACACTTCTTACGCTGATCCCTAAGCGGGACTCCCCACGACGACCTGCTGACTTTCGGCCTATATCGTGCTGTAATGTCTTATACAAGATTATTTCGAAGATCTTGGCTAATCGTCTGAAGATTTATCTCCCGGCTTAGTGGATGTCTCCCAGACTGCATTTATCCCTGGTCGCAGGATCAGTGATAATATTCTCCTCGCTCAGGAGTTATGCTCTAGCTACCGGAATCAAAGCTTACCGGCACGGGCTACGCTGAAGGTTGACTTGGCAAAGGCATATGATAATGTCGAGTGGGACTTTTTAGTGTGTCTGCTGGAGGCCATGGGTTTTCCTTCGCGGTTTGTTGCATGGATCCATGTGTGTTTGACGACTCCTTATTACTCGATCAATATCAATGGTCGAGCGGAGGGGTATTTTCCGGGACAGCGGGGTCTTCGTCAGGGCAATCCTATATCTCCATCTCTTTTTACGTTGGTCATGGAGGTGCTTCATGGTATTCTTCGGAACAAGATTCTTTCGGAGGGGAGATTTACTTTCCATTGGAGATGCGAGCCTTCCTGTATTTTCATGCTGACATTTGCCGACGATCTTCTTCTTTTCAATCGCGCGGACACTAAATCCATCCAGACTTTCCGAGCGAAGATGGATGAATTTGCGATACTTTCGGGGTTAAGGGCTAACCCTGGAAAGAGCGAGATGTTTCTCTCTAAACGGGCGAGCGGCTGCCAAACCCTATTATGGATTTTCCTTTAGGCCATTTACCAGTGACGTATTTGGGTGTCCCGTTACTTTCATCACGACTGACTATTCAGGATTGTACTCCACTTATACATCGCATTGACCAACGCTTAGGCTCTTGGCTAAATCGCTCTCTTTCATATGCTGGGAGGGTACAGTTGATCCGTTCAGTCCTTGATGCGATGCATGGGTATTGGTCCGGGGTGTTCATCCTGCCCAAAGTCGTTATTAGAGTGATTGAGCAACGATTCAGATCGTTCCTCTGGACGGGTTCTGCTGCCAAGGTTGCTTGGGATGATGTATGTTTCCCGGTGGATGAGGGTGGTTTGGGCATTCGCTCGCTTGTGGACAGTAACAAGACCCTTCTTCTTAAGCACCTATGGAGTATTCTGACCAAGGATCCCAATTCTATTTGGGTATCGTGGC
Organism: Linderniella brevidens; assembly: GCA_004919715.1. Taxonomy (NCBI): domain Eukaryota; kingdom Viridiplantae; phylum Streptophyta; class Magnoliopsida; order Lamiales; family Linderniaceae; genus Linderniella; species Linderniella brevidens. Next base: position 8,126,092 of record SWDC01000145.1, read on the forward strand.
TTTACCAGACGCGGCTGCAAAATCGCTCGTTGTGGACTATATCGGGAACCGCCCAATCGGCGTGGAGTTGGCGGAAACTCTTACATCTACGCCCTATGCTTCGGTCGAAGGTTAGTATCCGTATTGGTAATGGCGAAACTATTTGGTTGTGGCAAGACCCATGGATCGATGATAAGCCGCTTCTGGAGCGATTTCCACGGGGACCGATGATTATGGGCCTTTCTGATGATTCACGTTTGAGTCGAGTCATTGCTTGTGACGGTTGGAGGTGGCCAGCGACTTCCTCGACGGAATTTCTGATGATTGAACCCATGCTCCCGGAGGTTTACCCATTGGAAGCTGACTCTTACCGATGGCTACCGTCTCCCACAGGCCATTTCACCACGTCTTCTACTCGGGATGCGTTCCGGCAGAAACGCTCGCCGGTTCACTGGGCAGCCCTATTTGGGGGGTTGCTTAGGGTCCCAAGCTATGAATTCATCTTATGGCTTGCTATTCGTGAACGCCTAGCTACCAGAGATAAGCCCTGGGTTGCCCTCAAGGCCGCGTCGAGTGCTTGTTTATTATGTGACGCGGATGAGATGGAGACGATCAATCACCTTTTCTTTAATTGCCCATACACATCTAGATGCTTACGACTTCTTCGGTGGCAGATTCGGTTTCTCTTGCCTTACCGCGATTGGCAGCAGGGGATTAGGTGGGCTGCCCTGCGGTGGAAAGGTATGCACCTCCAGCATCTGGCATCGACATGTTTTGGCTTCGACGATTCACCACATCTGGACTGAGCGAAACCACCGTTGGACTGATGGCAGACAGCAGTATCCCCAGCAGCTCGTTGAGGATATTGTGAGGGTATTGCTTATGAACCTGTCATTACTACCATGTCAATATGAGCTACAGTATTGTGCCCTGCATCACATGTGGCACATTGTTTGGTAGATGTATCATCGTTATTTAGGTAGTTTGTTTGGTGGATAGAGATTAGATCCATCTTGTACACAGTGGCATTTCACTGGTCTTTGCGACATGAATCCTATCTGTGCTCTTTACTGTCCTTTATTTCATTTATTTAGTGAACGTTCCCCAAAAAAAAAAAACTTGCTCATCAACGCATTGCTTTGTCAACAAGGCATTCGAGTTGTTCTTGAAGGTATTCGACTTGGTCAACAAGGGATTTCACTTGTTCAACAAGTCATTACTTGGTCAACAAGGCATCCGACCAATTCCAGAAGACATTACTTGGTCAACAAGGCATTCAACTGGTTCAACAAGACACTACTTTGGTCAATAAGACATCCGACTTGTTCAACAAGGCATTCGACTTGGTAAATAAGGCATTCGACTTCTTCAAGAAGGCACTACATGGTCAACAATTCATTCGACTTGTTCAAGACGACATTACTTGGTCAACAAGGCATTCAACTTGTTCTTGAAGGAATTAGACTTGGTCAACAAGAGATTTGACTTATTCAACAAGTCATTACTTGGTGAACAAGACAATCAACTTGTTCAGCAACGCATTACTTTCTCAAAAAGGCATTCGACTTGTTTGGCAATAGATTACTTTGTTAACAAGGTATTTGACTTGTTCAACAAGGCATTACATGGTTAACAAAGTCATTCGATTTGTTCAAGCATGTATTACTTGGTCAACAATGCATTGGACTTGTTTTGAAGGCATTAGACTTGGTGGACAAGGGATTTGACTTGTTTAACAAGTCATTACTTGGTGAACAAGGCATCCGACCAATTGCAGAAGGCATTACTTGGTCAACAAGGCATCCGACTTGTTTAATAAGGCATTGGACTTGGTAACTAAGACATTCGACTTGTTCGACAAGGCATTACATCGTCAACAACTCATTCGACTTGTAAGAAGACATTACTTGGTCAACAAGGCATTCGACTTGTTCTTGAAGGCATTAGACTTGGTCAACAAGATATTTGACTATTTGAAAAAGTCATTATTTGGTAAACAAAGGCAATCAACTTGTTTACCACTGAATTACTTTATAACCAAGGCATTCGACTTGTTCAGCAACGCATTACTTTGTCAACAAGGAATTCGACTCGTTCAACAAGACATTAGACTTTTTCAGCAAGGCAATAAATAGTTAATAAGGCTTTCTACTGCTTCAAGAAGGCATTACTTGGTTAACAAGGCATTCGACTTTTCAGCAAGACATTACATGATTAACAAGGCACTGGACTTGTTCAAGAAGGCATATACTTGGTCAACATGGATTTCACTTGTTCAACAAATCATTACTTAGTGAACAAGGCATTCGGGTTGTTCAGCAACGCATTCCTTGGTCAACAAGACATTCGAGTTGTTCTTGAAGGCATCCGACTTGGTCAACAAGGGATTTCACTTGTTCAATAAGTAATTACTTGGTCATGAAGACATCCGACCAATTCCAGAAGGCATTACTTGGTTAACAAGGTATTTAAACTTTTTCACCAGACATTACTTTGGTCAACAAGGCATTCGACTTGTCCAACATGGCATTACATGGTCAAAAATTCATTCGACTTGTTCAAGACGACATTACTTGCTCAACAAGGCATTCGAATTGCTCTTGAAGGCTTTTTACTTGGTCAACAAGTCATTACTTGGTGAACAAGGCATTCGAATGGCTCTTGAAGGCTTTTTACTTGGTCAACAAGATATTTGACTTCTTCAACAAGTCATTAAGGCATTCAATTTAATCAGCAACGCATTACATTGGTAACAAGGCGTTCGAGTTGTTCTGGAAGGCATTCGACTTGGTCAACAAGGGATTTCACTTGTTCAACAAGTTATTACTTGGTCAACAAGGCATCCGACCAATTCCAGAAAGCATCACTTGGTCAACAAGGCATTCAACTTGTTCAACAAGACACTACTTTGGTCAATAACGCATTCGACTTGTTCAACAAGGCATTAAACTTGGTAAATAAGGCATTCGACTTGTTCAACAACGCATTACATGGTCAATAATTCATTCGACTTGTTCAAGAAAACATTACTTGGTCAACAAGGCGTTCGACTTGTTCTTGAAGGCATTCGACTTGGTCAACAGGAGATTTGACTTGTTCAACAAGTCGTTACTTGGTGAACAAGACAATCAACTGTTCGGCAATGCATTACTTTTTCAACAAGGCATTCGACTTGTTCAGCAATACATTGCTTTGGCAACAAGGTATTTGACTTGTTCAACAAGGTATTACATGGTTAACAAGTCATTCGACTTGTTAAAAAATGTATTACTTGGTCAACAAGGCATTTGACTTGTTCTTGAAGGCATTAGACTTGGTCAACAAGGGCTTCGACTTGTTCAACAAGGCATTAGACTTGGTAAATAAGGCATTATACTTGTTCAACAAGGCGTTTGACTTGTTCTTGAAGGCATTAGACTTGGTCAACAAGGGATTTAACTTGTTCAACAATTCATTATTTGGTGAACAAGGCATTCAACTTCGTAAAGAAGGCATTGAACTTGGTAAATAAGGCATTCGACTTGTTCAAGACGACATTACTTGGTCAACGACGCATTCGACTTGTTCAACATGGAATTTGACTTGTTCAACAATGGATTTCACTTGTTCAACAAGTCATTACTTGGTGAACAAGGCAATAAACTTGTTCAGCAATGCATTACTTGGTCAATAAAGCATTCGAGTAGGTCAAGAAGGCATTCGACATGTTCAACAAGGCATTACTTGGTGCACAAGGCATTCAACTTTTTCAGCAAGGCATTACATAGTTAACAAGTATCGACTTGTTCAAGAAGCTATTACTTGGTGAATAAGGCATTCGACTTGGTGAACAAGGCAGTCGCTTGGTCAAAAAGGCATCATGGTGAACAAGGTATTTGACTTGTTCAAGATGGCATTACTTGGTCAACAAGGCATTCGACTTGTTCTGGAAGGAATAAGAGTTGGTCAACAAGGGATTGGACTTGTTCAACAAGAGAATTTGACTTGTTCAACAAGGCAGTAAAGTTGTTCTTGAAGGTATTCGACTTGGTCAACAAGGGATTTCACTTGTTCAACAAGTCATTACTTGGTCAACAAGGCATCCGATCAGTTCCGGAAGGCATTACTTGGTCAACAAAGCATTCAACTTGTTCACCTAGACCTTACTTGGATCAACAAAGCATTCGACTTGTTCAATAAGGCATTGTACTTGGTAAATAAGGCATTTGACCTCAACAAGGCATTACAAGGTCAACAATGCATTCGACTTGTTCAAGACGACATTACTTGGTCAACAAGGCATTCGACTTGTTTTTTAATGCATTAGACTTGGTGACTTAGGGATTTTACTTGTTTTTTTTTGGGAAAAGGTCATTAAAATAAAATGTGGAAAGATACAATGTTCAGCAGCAATAAGCTGCACCGCTCGGTAACATGCTACCTATAATCAACGCAAGCAATCCAATCGAGCAAGCAAACATCAAAAGCAAGCAAGCAAACTATAAGCAAGTGACTACGTGCTCGGCCACGCAATGCGCCAAACACGTCGAAGCGCACAGGACTGTAGCTGATACTTCCCTCCAAGGGTAGAGAGCCGTATACAGAGTGTAGTCTCGACGTCCGCAACGATATGAGTAGGAGGTCTTCGTCTTCCTTCCCGCCATCGTAGGTTGCGCTCGGCCCATAGGTGATAGACAAGCGATGCAAGCGCATGTCGGGGCCCCATCCATGCGAGGTGCTTGCCCCGCCACCTTTGAGCAGCCCGGTGAACCCCTTCGATTCAGTCCGTGTAAGGCCATCCAAAACGTAACTTTCCCTGCAAAGACTGTAGGCAATGTCTGGAAAATGAACACTCAAAGAAAAGATGCCGTGTTGTCTCTATAGCATGGCCATCATCACACAAGAGGCAAGCTGAACTTCCTGCTGCCGCGGCCACCCATGGCTTGTCCCTCGTCGCCAGGCGTTCCCTAATCGCCAGCCATAGAATGACTTCATGTCGTGGTATCGAGATAGGGCCTCCGAACAGGTTGGTCCAGAATGCAGGCGGAGAATGTTGGCGTATGCAATTTCTCGCGGAGTGAGTAGAGAAGACGCCATTGGGATTGGGAGAAGACGCCATTGAGAATGTGGACACGATTCGATGGCGGGATTTTACTTGTTCAACAAGTCATTACTTGGTGAACAATGCAATCAACATTTTAAGCAATGCATTACTTTGTCAACAATGCATTTGACTTGTTCAACAAAGGATTACATTGTCATAAAGGCAAGACTTGTTCAACATGACATTACATCTTCAACAAGGCATTCGACTTTTTCTTGAATGCATTAGACTTGGTGAATTAGGGATTTTACTTGTTCAACAAGTCATTACATGGTAAACAAGGCAATCAACTTTTTCAGCAATGCATTACTTTGTCAACAAGGCATTCAACTTGTTCAACAAGCATTACTTTATCAACAAGGCATTCGACTTGTTCAATACGACATTACGTGGTCAACAAGGCATTCGACTTGTTCTTGAAGGCATTAAACTTGGTCAACAAGGGATGTGACTTGTTCAACAATGGATTTGACTTGTTCAACAAGTCATTACTTGGTGAAAAAGGCAATCAAGTTGTTGAGCAACGCATTACTTGGTTAACAAGGCATTCGACTTGTTCAACAAGGCATTCGACTTGGTCCACAAGGCATTCGACAAGTTCAACAAGGCATTACATGCTTAACAAGGCATTCAACTTGTTCAAGAAGGTATTACTTGGTGAACAAGGCTTTCGACTTGTTCAAGAAGGTATTACTTCGTCATCAAGGCATTCGACTTGGTCAACAATGGATTTGACTTGTTCAATAATTCATTACTTGGTGATCAAGGCATTCAACTTGTTCAGCAACGCATTACTTGATCTATAAGGAATTCGACTCGTTCAACAAGACATTCGACTTTTTTAGCAAGGCAATAAATAGTTAATAAGGCTTTCGACTTGTTCAAGAAGGCATTAATAGGTTAACAAGGCATTCGACTTTTTCAGCAAGACATTACATGGTTAACAAGGCACTGGACTTGTTCAAGAAGGCATAGACTTGGTCAACAAGGGATTTCACTGTTTCAACAAATCATTACTTAGTGAACAAGGCATTCGAGTTGTTCTTGAAGGCATCCGACTTGGTCAACAAGGGATTTCACTTGTTCAACAAGTCCTTAATGTTGGGAAAGGTACCCGGTTTGTACCCGAGACGCAACGCCCCGGGATACGGTGCGGAATAAAATTTTTTCCGGGTTCCTTCGCAGCTCGGATCGAAAACTCTAATCACGTTGATACGTAATAGGGCGGGTCATACCCGTGAGAGATTACCTTTAAAGCGAGTGGCAGCTCCTCGTCGATTGCGTCGTCGGCCGCGGTCGTGTTGGGTATCGTCTAGATCGTCACGCCGACCTCGCAGTGTACCACGGTTTCGATTCTCCGAAGATGGCTAGAGAGAATTGATCTGTCGCTCGGGAGAGTGGTTTGCATTTGTGTGTTTGTGTTTCGATTCTCGGGTCGAGAAATTTCGCGTCGATTCTCTTCCCGTGTTTTTTCCCGTGTCTTTTCCCGTGTCTTTTTTTTTATGAGGGTCTCACCCTTATTTATAGTAGGGGAGGACGAAATTTTTCAGCCCTAAACAAGGCTAAAATCTCGAAATATTTGTTCCTAAATATGAGAGATATTCTTGCCAAAATATCTCTCCTAATTGAATTCAAAATTCTATTAAAGGAACATACTACAAATAGAAAACTAACTAAGATATTAAAATATCTTCAAATATGGTAAATAAATTTCGAAATTTATATAAAATATAAATTCGAATTTTAGTTTTAATAAATAATATTCCAAATATTTTTTATTACCATATTTGTAAATTACGAAAATACCCTTTAAGGCATTTTTCGAATTTCTCGGCTTAGGGTTGAATTCCAATTCTTCCCTCAAGTCTTTCTAAGCAATTAGCCAAGCCTAAGTCTTAAAGTTAGTTTCATATGAAGTCGTGGCATAACGACTCGAGGCCCGTTAAGGCCCAAAACACAATCTCTCCTTCTCGGTACACATTGATGATCCTTTTTAAGCCCGACTCTCTAGGTTCGACTCAATCGGCAAGGGAGGAATCCAAGAGTCCGGTAGGTGCCTAGCCAATCCCGCAGTACCGGACAGATCCCGACTTGAGCACGAATTTCGAACTAGTCTCATTCCAGAACCTAACTATAGATTATAGTACTACGTACAAACCCTTCAGCTGTGTCCCGATCGAGTGAGAGCCATGGTATTTGTCAAACCACTAAACTCGATACAATGATAAAATGACACGAGGCAAATTACCAAACTACCCTCCATGTCTAACGTGAGTTAGTTTAATATCTTGGCCAAGGATTTTGTAATTTCCCGTCGTCATTCTCATACGACACTTGTCTCGATTACTTGCGAGACTGTGAATCCATACTCGGCAGGCTAAGCCCGGCAATCACAAATATCCATCAAGACCGCATCTGTCCTGCTGACCCATGCAATAGCAAATTGGATCTAGCGAAACCAGTGATAGTCAAGACTTCAAAGTCAACTCCGTCAAAGCCCCTTTCGGTCTAAGGTTCAAGCAGACTACTATAGTTTTGTCGTCGATCATTGACACTCCTTGAGTAATAAGCCATGTTTGATCGTACGACCTGCGAGTCAGTGTCCATGAAACGATTCAATCCCTTGATTCGACTCGTATCACAAGTCATGACTTCCGCTTCCAAGCAGTATATCGGCACACGGTAAGTCATCGACAAATAAGCCATGATTGGTTTTCCAGCACCCAACTGAAACCTAAGGCTTATGGACATTTTATGTTCGAGGTTAAGAGTCCACTGGTGCCTTCCTCTCTCGTACCCATCGAGAATAGTGACTCAACTCGACACATTTGGATTTATTCATTTATTGCTTTACCCGATGCTAAGTAAAGAACTCATATAATCAATAAACGAATAATGCCTTTATTAATACGCAAAACAATGTTTGATTACATTGACAATCGAATGATAAATAAGCTAATGCCCTATACATATCCAATCCTCGTATAGCATTCGAGGGCATATCCCTAACACTTACTTGGTCAACAAGGCATCCGGCCAATTCCAGAAGGCATTACTTGGTCAACAAGGCATTTAAACTTTTCCACAAGACCTTACTTTAGTCAAAATGGCATTCCACTTGTTCAACAAGGCATTACATGGTCAACAACTCATTCGACTTGTTCAAGACGACATTCCTTGCTCAACAAGGCATTCGACTTGTTTTTTAAGGCTTTTTACTTGGTCAACAAGATATTTGACTTGTTCAACAAGTCATTACTTGGTGAACAAGGCATTCAACTTGTTCAGCAACGCATTACTTTGGGAACAAGGCATTCGAGTTCTTCTTGAAGGCATTCGACTTGGTCAACAAGAAATTTCACTTGTTCAACAAGTCATTACTTGGTCAACAAGGCATCCGACTAATTCCAGAAGGCATTATTTGGTAAACAAGGCATTCAACTTGTTCAACAAGACACTACTTTGGTCAATAAGGCATCCGACTTGTTCAACAAGGCATTAGACTTGGTAAATAAGGCATTCAACTTGTTCAACAAGACACTACATGGTCAACAATTCATTCGACTTGTTTAAGACGACATTACTTGGTCAAAAGGAATTCAACTTGTTCTCGAAGGAATTAGACTTGGTTAACAAGAGTTTTGACTTATTCAACAAGTCATTACTTGGTGAACAAGACAATCAACTTGTTCAACAACGCATTACTTTCTAAACAAGGCATTCGACTTGTTCACAATGCATTACTTTGTCAACAAGGTATTTGACTTGTTCAATAAGGCATTACATGGTTAACAAGTCATTCGATTTGTTCAAGAATGTATTACTTGGTCAATGAGCAGCATTCGACTTGTTCTTGAAGACATTTGACTTGGTCAACAAGGGATTCGACTTGTTCAACAAGGAATTAAAGTTGGTAAATAAGGCATTTAACTTGTTCAACAAGTCATTACATGGTCAAGAAGGCATTCGACTTGTTCAAGACCATTACTTTGTCAACAACGGTTTGTTCTTGAAGGCATTAGACTTGGTCAACAAGGGATATAACTTCTTCAACAAGGGATTTAACTTTTTCAACAAGTCATTACTTGGTGAACAGGCATTCGACTTGGTAAATAAGGCATTGAACTTGGTAAATAAGGCATTGGACTTGTTCAACAAGGCATTACATGGTAAACGAGGCATTCGACTTGGTCAACAAGGAATTTTCAACAATGGATTTCACTTGTTCAACAAGTCATTACTTGGTGAACAAGGCAATAAACTTTTTCAACAACGCGTTACTTGGTCAACAAGGCAGTCGAGTTGGTCAACAAAGCAATTCGACATATTCAACAAGGCATTACTTGGTGAACAAGGGATTAAACTCGTTCAAGAACACATTACTTGGTCAAAGAGACATTCGACTTTTTCAGCAAGGCATTACATGGTTAAAACAAGCATTCGACTTGTTCAATAAGGTATTACTTGGTGAACAAGACATTCGACATGGTCAACAATGGATATGACTTGTTCAATAATTCATTACTTGGTGAACAAGGCATTCAACTTGTTGAACAACGCATTACTTGTCCAGCAAAATACTACAAGGTTAATAAGCCTTTCGACTGGTTCAAGAAGGCATTACTTGGTCAACAAGGCATTCGACATTTTCAGCAAGACATTACATGGTTAACAAGGCATTCTACTTATTCTAGAAGGCATAGACTTGGTCAACAAGGGATTTCACTCGTTCAACAAATCATTACTTGGCGAACAAAGCATTCAACTTGTTCAGCAATGCATTACTTGGTCAACAAAGCATTCGACTTGTTCAACAAGGCATTCAACTTGGTAAAAAAGGCATTACTTGGTGAAAAAGGCATTCGACTAGTTCAAGAAGGCATTCGACTTGTTCTCGAAGGAATTAGACTTGGTCAACAAGGGATTTTACTAGTTCAAGATGGGATTTGACTTGTTGAACAAGTCATTACTTGGTGAACAAGGCATTCAACATGTTCAGCAACGCATTACTTGGTTAACAAGGCATTCAAGTTGTTCTTGAAGGTATTCGACTTGGTTAACAAGGGATTTCACTTGTTCAACAAGACACTACTTCGTCAACAAGGTATCCGATCAATTCTAGAAGGCATTACTTGGTCAACAAGGCATCCGACTTGTTCAACAAGGCATTGTACTTAGTAAATAAGGCATTCGACTTGTTCACCAATGCATTACTTGGTCAACAAGGAATTCGACTTGTTCAAGATGACATTACTTGGTTAACGAGGCATTCGACTTGTTTTTAAAGGAATTCGACTTGTTCAACAAGGGATTTGACTTGGTCAACAATGGATTTGACTTGTTCAACAAGTCATTACTTGTTGAACAAGGCAATAAACTTGTTCAACAAAGCATTACTTGGTCAACAAGGCATTTGACTTGTTCAATAAGGCATTCGACTTTTTCAATAAGGCATTCGACTTGTTCAAGAAGGCATTAGACTTGGTCAACAAGGGATTTGACTTGTTCATCAAGTCATTAGTTGGTGAACAAGGCAATCATGTTGTTCAGCAACGCATTACTTGGTTAACAAGGTATTCGACTTGGTCAAACAAGGCATTCCACAAGTTCAACAAGGCATTCGACTTGTTCAAAAAGGTATTACTTGGTAAACAAGTCATTCGACTTGTTCAAGAAAGTATTACTTCATCAAAGTGACATTCGATTTCGTGAACAAGACATTCAACTTGTTAAGCAACGCATTACATGATCAATAAACGACTCGTTCAACAAGACATTCGACTTTTTCAGCAAGGCAATAAATAGTTAATAAGGCTTTCGACTGGTTCAAGAAGGCATTACTTGGTTAACAAGGCATTTGACTTTTTCAGCAAGGCATTACATGGTTAACAAGGCACTGGACTTGATCAAGAAAGCATAGACTTGGTCAACATGGATTTAACTTGTTCAACAAATCATTACTTAGTGAACAAGGCATTCGGCTTGTTCAGCAACGCATTACTTGGTCAACAAGGCATTCGAGTTGTTCTTGAAGGCATCCGACTAGGTCAACAAGGGATTTCAATTGTTCAACAAGTCATTACTTTGTCAACAAGGCATCCGACCAATTCCAGAAGGCATTACTTGGTAACAAGGCATTCAACTTGTTCAACAAGACACTACTTTTGTCAATAAGGCATTCGACTTGTTCCACAAGGCATGAGACTTGGTAAATAAAGCATTTGACTTGTTCAACAATTCATTCGACTTGATCAAGACGACATTACTTGGTCAACAAGGCATTCGACTTGTTATTGAAGGAATTAGACTTGGTCAACAAGAGATTTGACTTATTTGTTTTGGGGGATAAGTTCACTAAATAAAAATGGAATACAGCGGAACGCTCATGAGAGGAAACCATGACACAAATCCTGTGACATGCCACGGGAAACATCACCAAACTAGGTTCTACCTAATACAACTGCAAACCCAAAGTAACAATACAGCTTCCAAGCAATAGGCCACAGGCGGCGCAAGACACAATATTGCAGCTCAAAATGATGCGGAAGTAACGACAACTGCATAATAAGGACGCCAATGAGATCTTCAACGATCTGCTCGGGATGTCTCTTCCGGCCATCTATCCATCGATGATTACGCTCTGCCCAAATATGATATATAACCGAAGATAACACATGTCGATACGCAAGATTGTGGAGATGCTTGCCTCTTCAACGTAAAGCTGCCCACCGAATTCCCATCTGTCAGTCCCGGTAAGGCCATAGAAACCTTACCTTTTGGCTGAGTAATCGCAAACACCTGATGGCATAAGTACAATCAAAGAAGAGGTGGTTAACCGTCTCAATAGTACGCCTATCGCACAAAAGACATGTGCTCGAATAAGCCTTAAGAGCAACCCAAGGCTTATCTCTGGTGGCTAGTCTTTCTCGAATAGCAAGCAACCAGATGATCTCGTGGCGGGGGACGCGTAGCACATCCCCGAATAGGGCTGCCCAATAAACCGTGGGTTGTCGAAACCGAATAGCATCGCGAGCTGATTCAGTGGTAAATAGACCACTAGGAGAACGAATCCAACGATACGAATCATCCTCTATCGGACGTACAGCCGGGAGCACGGACTCTATCATCATGAACTCCGTTGACGACTGTGCAGGCCAGCACCATCCCTCATTATCAATGACCTGGCACAGCGTCGCGTCAGCAGGAAGACCCATAATCATAGGCCCCGGGAGAAACGCGTCATAAGCGATTTGGAGTCAACCCTGGATCTTGCCACAAACCAGATATTTTCGCCATTACCAACCCGGAAGCATATCACAGATCGAAATAAGGTGCGTAGCTTAAGGAGTTGCTTCCAACTCCAAGCTGACTGTGTTGTCGTCGAGATAGTCCAAATGGATCGATTATGCAACCTCGTTCGGAGAAGACACGAGACCCAGATTGAGTGAGGGTCCTTCATCAGAATACTCCAGATGTGCTTAAGAAGGAGGACTTTATTATCATCCGCTAATGATCGAATGCCCAACCCTCCCTCGCTCACCGGGACACAAATATCAACCCAAGCGACCTTAGAAGCCGATCCCGCCCAGAGGAAGCGCCGTATCCGCTGCTCTATCGCTTGGACCACCCCTTTTGGCAATAAAATACACCAGACCAGTATATGTGCAGCGCTGAAAGTACGGAGCGGATTAATAGCACCCGCCCTGCATATATAGACCGATTCAACCAGGATTCTAGTCGTTGGTCAAGGCGATTAATCAGGGGGGCACAAGACAATCAACTTGTTCAGCAATGCATTACTTTCTCAACAAGGCATTCGACTTGTTCAGCAATGCATTACTTTGTCAACAAGGTATTTGACTTGTTCAACAAGGCATTACATGGTTAACAAGTCATTCGATTTGTTCAAGAATGTATTACTTGGTCAACAAGGCATTTGACTTGTTCTTGAAGGCATTAGACTTGGTCAACAAGGGATTCGACTTGTTCAACAAGGCATTAGACTTGGTAAATAAGGCATTCGACTTGTTCAACAACTCATTACATGGTCAAAAAGGCATTCGACTTGTTTAAGACGACATTACTTCGTCAACAAGGCATTCGACTTGTTCTTGAAGGCATTAGACTTGGTAAACAAGGGATATAACTTGTTCAACAAGGGATTTAACTTGTTCAACAAGTCATTACTTGGTGAACAAGGCATTTGACTTGGTAAATAAGGCATTGGACTTGGTAAACAAGACATTCGACTTGTTCAACAAGGCATTACATGGTCAACAAGGCATTCGATCAAAGGGAATGTTCTCTCTCTCTCTATGCGTTTTTGCTCTCTCCTCTCTCTAGGATTCCTACACGAATTTCATCCATAATTCAGTCCAGATTCATCATATTTTTCTCTAAATCTTCACGTCGGATTGAAGGGCGACGATACAAGGTGGCGCGCCTCCATCGCCGGGATCAAACGGCTTTGGAGGGTTTCATCTTTTAGTTTTCGTTTTTATTTCGAATTTAAATGAAGATGGCTTCGACTTCTCTCATGTGTGGATCGACAATGAGTGGATCTTCATCGCAGTCGCTGGAATCTGATCTGAATCGTGTTAATGTGGAGTTACTGTCCCGGGATTACCCGGCGTTTGCGGAGCGTTTTGATGGTCCGCGATTTAACAATCTTTTTGATAGAGTGCATGGCCGGGATGTAGTGGCTGTGAGACGATCTGATTCTTGGTGTGTGTTCGATGGTGGGAAAACACGACGTGACACTACGGTTACTGCTCCTTTGCGTGCGGAATCTGATACAAGGGCGAGTTTCCGACGACGACCGGGTACACCTCCACCGCTGCGACGAGTGGGGGATGAATCTGAAAATGAACGATCCAATCGGCGGGATCAAGTGGTGGTTGAAGCATGGAAGCGAACGGAAATTATGGCGGCTAGGGTTTCCACAACGACATCTCCGTTCCCGATCGTTGAATCTATTTCGGGAGCGGATCTTGATTTTTTGGCCAATCATTCTGGGGATCATCCTATTATGGCAAAGAACTTAACATATCTTCGTCAGGAATTAAGCTTGCCAGGATATCTCGATTTTAATGGCAAAGATCCCGACATTAATGGAAAAGATCCCGGTTTTGATATCCTGCCCGTGGAGGATTTTAATGGAAAAGATCCCGACATTAATGGAAAAGATCCCGGCTTTGATATCCTGCCCTTGGAGGAATTTAATGGGAAAGATCCCGACATTAATGGAAAAGATCCCGATTTTGATATCCTGCCCGTGGATGATTTTAATGGAAAAGATCCCGACATTAATGGAAAAGATCCCGGCTTTGATATCCTGCCCTTGGAGGAATTTAATTGCAAAGATCCCGACATTAATGGAAAAGATCCCGATTTTGATATCCTGCCCGTGGATGATTTTAATGGAAAAGATCCCGACATTAATGGAAAAGATCCCGGCTTTGATATCCTGCCCTTGGAGGAATTTAATGGCAAAGATCCCGACATTAATGGAAAAGATCCCGATTTTGATATCCTGCCTTTGGAGGATTGTGGGGCCGCCTCGATTGCGGAACAACCAATGCAATCTACGCCGTCAAATGAACGTATGGATGAGCAAAATCGACTAGTGCAGCATATATAAATCTTCCGCGTGCGGTCATCGGAACTACTCCTGAGAAACGTACCGTACCAACTTATACAAATGTGACCAAAGGATCAGCACAACGTACACGACCTGCAACGAAGCGGGTCTCGTTGGATTACACGGCACCAATGATAGTTGATGGAATAGTCGAAGTCTGCCCAACATGGGAGGTAGCACGTCAAGGGTTTGCCCGGTGGGAACACACTCTGGTGGGCTATTTTTTGGGAAGAAAACCATACTTTCCTTTTGTGGAACGGTTTGTGCGCTCGATCTGGGCTGATTTAGTAGAGGTTAGGGCAACCATTAATGGGTTTTTCAAATTCCGATTTAAATCGGAGAATGCAATGCACGGGGCGCTTGATGGAGGTCCATGGCTCATGCAAGGGCAGCCATTATTCTTGGAGGTTTGGCGGCCAGGTATGTCATTTGCGAAACGAGACATTGTAGAAGTGCTGCTCTGGATTAAGTTATGGAATGTACCGAGCGAGTTTTGGACTCAGGCGGGACTAGGAATCATGGCCAGTGCGGTGGGGCAGCCGTTGTTTGTGATGGCGCTACTACTACAGGCGAGCGCATTGATTTCGCGAGAGTTTGTGTGCTTAAGACACTTGCTGATCCGTTTGTCGAGCAATTTAATATACGGATGCCGTTGGAAGATGGGGGTTTAGGGGGTGTGGTTAGCGTACGGGTGGAGTACGAATGGAGACCAACAAAATGTTCGAAGTGCAAGTCATGGACTCACACGGCTGTGGCATGCCCGACATCTCCAGCCGGGCAGCAAGTGCAAGGTTGTCGTCCGCCTACACAGTTGTCGAATACTCCTATGGGTGGTTCACAAGTAACGGGCCAACAGTCTCGCAGGCCCGGTCCGGCAGTCAAGGCTCGAGATAGCAAAGGCGGGATAATGGCAACTCGATCCCGGGTTGAGTGGTGACAGGTGGGTGCAAAGGGCAAGGCTGTTAGGGTGGAGTCCACTGAGAGGGCAAATCGTGCTAGTGCGCGGAATCATGGTGAGGTGACTCGGCGGGCAGATAGTGGACCCTCGACATCGTATGGGACCACGGCTCCACATGCGTGTGACGAATCGGTACATGACGCAGATGGATTGGCATCGAATTCTTTCGCTATCCTACACTCCTTGCGAGATGAGGATGACGATCTCATTATCTCTATGGGCCCTGAAGCTATGGCAGCCCCGAGAGGGGGTGATCCATGATCCCTATCGGCGTATGGAATATACGTGGTCTCAATAAGAGAGACCACGCGAGGGAGGTGGGGGAGCTCGTGGCTAAGTCTGAAATTCAATTAATGGGGTTGTTGGAAACGAGAGTGGCTAGCACTAAGGCTGCGATGGTGTCGAATGGTCTATGAACGCGGTGGACGTGGTTTTATGATTACACAGAGGTCACCGGTACGAGAATATGGGTAGGATGGAACCCCGTGTTTCTTCAGGTATCGGTTCTTGGGCTTTCGGACCAAGCGATACATTGTGAAGTTTTCTCCTGGGAGTCACGTGAGACGGTTTTTATTTCCTTTATCTATGGGAAAAACCGGCGAGAGGAGCGGGTTGCATTGTGGTACGACATTACTATCCGATCGGAGGAGCGGGCAGAGGATCCATGGCTGGTATTGGGTGATTTCAATACCATCTTAGAGTCAGGCGAAGCGAGGGGAGGGTCACCCAATGCCCACGATATGGGTGATATGCGAGAATGTCTGGTTGCTGCAGATCTTGTCACCTTGCCTTCTACGGGGAAATTTTTCACATGGTATAACCAACAGCGAGGGGATGCAGGTGTATGGCGCTGTATTGATTGTATGCTTGGTAATCCCACGTGGTTCTCCAAGTATCCTGATATTTCCTACCACGCGGCTCTCCCATCGACATCGGACCATAGCCCGCTACTTCTCGAGTTGGTACGCAGAAGTCCCCGAGGGGGTCCTTTTCGTTTCGATAATTTTCTGACCCATTACGCACAGTTTCTTTTACATGTCCAGAAGATTTGGCAGATTCCGATCCAGGGTTACTCGATGTACACACTGGTACGACGACTGAAACTACTGAAACCCATTCTCCGACAGATGAGAAGGGTAAAGGGTGACCTTGCGGTGAATGTTAGTGAAGCCAAACACTTTCTTGATGTGTGCCAGCAGTTTGTGGCGTTTTTTCCCATGGAAAGTCGATTTCATGAGTTGAAGCGTATCTGTAAGAGGGTGTATGCGAAGGCCATCGAGATCGAGCATGCTGCCTTATCCCAGCGTGCTTAGTTGGCGTGGCTTAAAGATGGGGACCAATGCACCTCTTATTTCTTTAAGAAGGTGGCATTGCGTCGTGCGACTAACCGCATTTTTTCCCTTGAAGGTGATATGGGCGAGGTTTTTGAAGGAGAAGATAGCGTTCGAGTAGAGTTGATTCGGTTCTACCAGACCTTATTGGGACAGTCAGCGAGGGAGGTTCCCGTTGAGCCTCGAGAGATTGCACCATTTGTAGCAAGGAAGCTATCTGATGAGGCTGCAACTGATATGATTCGGAAGGTGGAGGCTTTAGAGATTAAGGAGGCACTTTTCTCGATGGGGGATGAAAAGGCCCCGGGACCGGATGGCTATTCGGCGGGGGTTTTCAAGGCAGCATGGGGAGTTATTGGTGATGCCTTGATTCAGGCCGTCCAGGATTTTTTTTCGTCAGGCCATTTGCTAAAAGGACTGAATAGCACGCTTCTTACACGTATTCCAAAGGGTGATTCCCGGAGGAAAGCGTCGGATTTTCAGCCAATTTCGTGCTGTAATGTTCTCTTCAAGGTTATCTCGAAGATTATGGCCAATCGGCTCAAGCCATGGTTAGGAAGTTTGGTTCACTCTTCTCAGACGGCGTTTATCCCTGGGCGACACATTAGTGATAATATCTTGTTAGCACAGGAGATTTGTTCAGGCTATCGATGCAATAGGCGCCCTCCTCGTGTAACCTTCAAGATTGACCTGGCTAAGGCTTATGGTAAGGTTGAGTGGAGCTTCGTGTTAGCCACGTTCACGGCTATGAAGTTTCATCATATCTTTATCCATTGGGTGAGATGTTGTATGACCACGACGACTTTCTCGATTAATATCCATGGACATCAAGCGGGATACTTTGCAGGGAAGCGTGGTCTTCGGCAAGGTGATCCTATATCGCCGTATATATTTACATTAGTCATGGAGGTGCTACATGGCATCGTCACACATCGGATCAGCCGTGAGCCTCAGTTCCGTTATCATTGGCGATGCGAGGCGAATGAACTTTCTATGCTCTCTTTTGCTGACGATCTCCTCATGTTCTGTCACGCCGATCTTGTGTCGGCTGGAGTTATCAAGGAAGCATTAGTGGATTTTGCAATGCTTTCTGGACTTCATCCGAACCCGGCCAAAAGCGAGATGTTTGTTGCCAAGCGGGCGGAGAGCCTTGCGAATGACCTCCACGGTCTCATGGGTTTTCTAAGGGGACAGTTGCCTGTACGATATCTAGGAGTTCCGCTACTTCACTCTCGATTGACGCTAGCAGATTGTAACCCATTGTTACACAAGGTTGATGCGCGACTGGGATCATGGCTTAACCGTTCCCTGTCATATGCGAGGCGGGTTCAACTTATCAAGTCGGTACTGACTACCGCGAATGCATATTGGTCGGAGGTTTTCCTAATGCCAAAGGGGATCATTGCGGCTTTGGAGGCTCGTTTTCGACGCTTTCTCTGGGCAAGGTCGCCGGCAAAAGTTGCGTGGGTGGACATTTGCTTACCTGTTGCTGAGGGAGGTCTTGGAATTCGTTCGATTGCAACGGATAACAAGGCCCTCCTTTTGCGGCATTTATGGAGTGTTGTCTCCCGAGAGGAGAGCTCGATTTGGGTGGAATGGTTGCTTCTCAATCGACTCCGCTCCAATTCTTTTTGGGTGGTGCGTTCTGCACCTAATGACGCTTAGAGCTGGAAGAAGATGCTGAAGTTACGGCCTCTACTTAGGTCACTCATTTCTTTTCATATAGGAAATGGTTCTTCCATTTCCCTATGGAAGGACCCCTGGTTGTTTTCATATCCATTGATGGATCGTTTTCCACGAGGCCCGCTGGTTATATAGGACTACCACATGATGCTCCTCTTAGCGCTGTTATCTCGACACATGGGTGGATGTGGCCTGCTCAATCTACAGTTGAGTTCATTAAGCTTAGTCCACATCTACCAGCAGTGGACCCGTCACGTCGTGACTTACTGCGGTGGGCAGGCACTCCGAATGGTCATTTCTCGACAAAATCCGTCCGAGAAGCGATCCGATTGAGAAGTGATCCCGTGGATTGGGCTATGCTATTTGGCGGATGTTTACGAGTTACACGCTACGAAATCATTCTATGGCTGGCGATCCGGGGACGTCTTTCGACTCGAGAATTTGGATGGGTGGAACAGCGAGCGGGAACAGATACATGTCTGTTGTGTGACAATAACATACGAGAGACACATAACCATTTGTTCTTTGATTGTCGCTTCTCGAGACGCTGTTTGAGGCTTTTGAGCCGCCAGATTAGATGGAGATGGCCGTTTCGTGAGTGGCGTGTTGATGTCATATGGGCAGCGGCTAAGTGGCGAGGGCATCATCTTTACCATGTAGCCTATCGTCATGTTTTGTCGTCGCTTGTTTATCACATTTGGCAGGAACGGAATACACGGTGGAAGGAGCATAGACGCGGCTCCCCTGAGCAAGTGATTGCTTATGTTCTGGGGATGCTTGTTTACGATTGGACACTGTAGCACATAGATATCCTTTACAAGTAGCTGCTATTCGCCGTTTGTGGCGAGTTACATGGTAGCTTGTTTCGAGCTTTATTTGTCGTCGCCATTCGTAGTTGATGTCGTTGTTATCCGATAGCTTGTTATCGGGTTTTTGCGGCATGAGTTTCTACTCATACGTGCTATTTTGTATTTTTCTCTTCATATATATATATATATCTATATAATGGGACATTCATCAAAAAAAAAAACAAGGCATTCGACTTGCTCAAGATGACATTACTTGGTAAATGAGGCATTCGACTTGGTCAACAAGAAACTTGACTTGTTCAACAATGGATTTCACTTGTTCAACAAGTCATTACTTGTGAACAAGGCAATAAACTTGTTTAGCAATGGATTACTTGGTCAACAAGGCATTCGACTTGTTCAATAAGCTATTACTTGGTGAATAAGACATTCGACTTGGTCAACAATGGATTTGACTTGTTCAACTAATCATTACTTGGTGAACAAGGCATTCAACTTGTTCAGCAAAGAATTACTTTTCCAGCAAGACATTACATGGTTAATAAGGCTTTCGACTGATTAAAGAAGGCATTACTTGGTCAACAAAGCATTCGACATTTTCAGCAAGACATTACATGGTTAACAAGGCATTCTACTTATTCAAGAAGGCATAGACTTGGTCAACAAGGGATTTCACTTGTTCAACAAATCATTACTTGGTGAACAAATCATTCAACTTGTTCAGCAACGCATTACTTGGTCAACAAAGCATTCGACTTGTTCAACAAGACATTCGACATGGCCAAAAAGGCATTACATGGGTCAACAAGGCATCCGAGTTGTTCAAGAAAGCATTGTACTTAGTAAATAAGGCATTCGACTTGTTCAACATGGCATTACATGGTCAACAAGGCATTCGACTTGTTTAAGATGACATTACGTGGTCAGCAACGCATCACTTGTTCAACAATGGATTTGGCTTGTTCAACTAATCATTACTTGGTGAACAAGTCATTCAACTTGTTCAACAACGCATTACTTGGTCAACAAGACACTCGACTTGTTCAACAAGGCATTCGACTTGTTCAATAAGGTATTACTTTGTGAACAAGACATTCGACTTGGTCAACAATGGATTTGACTTGTTCAATATTTCATTACTTGGGGAACAAGGCATTCAACTTGTTCAGCAACGAATTACTTGATCAACAAGGAATACGACTTGTTCAACAAGAAATTCGACTTTTCAGCAAGACATTACATGGTTAACAAGGCATTCGGCTTGTTCAAGAATGTATTACTTTGTCAACAAGGCATTCGACTTGTTCTTGAAGACATTACACTTGGTCAACACGGGATTCGACTTGTTCAACAAGGCATTAAACTTGGTAAATAAGGCATTTGACTTGTTCAAGAAGTCATTACATGGTCAAGAAGGCATTCGACTTGTTCAAGACGACATTACTTCGTCAACAAGGCATTCGACTTGTTCTTGAAGGCATTAGACTTTTGGTCAGCAAGGGATATAACTTATTCAACAAGGTATTTAACTTGTTCAACAAGTGATTACTTTGTGAACAAGGCATTGGACTTGATAAATAAGGCACTGGACTTGGTAAATAAGGCATTGGTAAATGAGGTATTCGACTTGGTCAACAAGGAATTTGACTTGTTCAACAATGGATTTCACTTGTTCAACAACTCATTACTTGGTGAACAAGGCAATAAACTTGTTCAGCAACGCATTACATGGTCAACAAGGCATTCGACTTGTTAAACAAGGCATTCGAGTTGGTCAACAAGGTATTGACATGTTCAACAAGGCATTACTTGGTGAACAAGGCATTCAACTTGTTCAACAACACATTACTTGGTCAACAAGTCATTCGACTTGTTCAAGAAGGTATTACTTGGTCAACAAGACATTCGACTTGTTCTTGAAGGCATTAGAGTTGGTCAACAACGGATTTTATTTGTTCTACAAAATCATTACTTGGTCAATAAGGCATTACTTGGTCAACTAGGCATCAGACATTTTCAGCAAGACATTACATTGTTAACAAGGCATTCTATTTATTCTAGAAGGAAAAGACTTGGTCAACAAGGGATTTCACTTGTTCAACAAATCATTACTTGGTGAACAAGGCATTTAACTTGTTCAGTAACGCATTACTTGGTCAACAAGGCATTCGACTTGTTCAACGAGGCATTCGACTTGGTGAACAAGGCATTCGACTTGGTCAAAAAGACATTCGACTTGTTCAAGAAGGCATTACTTGGTCAACAAGGCATTTGACTTGTTCTCGAAGGAATTAGACTTGGTCAACAAGGGATTTTACTTGTTCAACATGGGAATTTGACTTGTTCAACATGTCATTTTTGGTGAACAATGCATTCAACTTGTTCAACAACGTATTACTTGGTCTACAAGGCATTCAAGTTGTTCTTGAAGGTATTCGACTTGGTCAACAAGGGATTTCACTTGTTCTACAAGTCATTACTTGGTCAACAAGGTATCCGATCAATTCTAGAAGGCATTACTTGGTCAACAAGGCATTCAACTTGTTCAACTAGACATTACTTGGATCAACAAGGCATCGACTTGTTCAACAAGGCATTTTTTTGGGGGAAATGTTCACTAAATAAATGAAATAAAGAACAGAAAAGCGCACATGATATGAGTCATGTCGCAAAAACTAGTGACAGGCCATTGCGTACAAGATGGATCCAAACCCTATCCATCAATCAATACTAATGTCAATAGAAACCAAAAGACAACAGTATGAACTATCTACCAAGCAATGTGCCACAGGCGATACAGGGCACAATACTGTAGCTCATATATACGCGGTAGTAATGACAAGTACATAAGCAAAACCCTCACGATGCCCTCAACGAGCTACTGGGAGCAATCCAACAAGCTTAAGATCAAATGACGAATCAAATCCCCCACCGCTCTCCCATGGTCTCGCTTGTTGAGACCACGTACATTCCATCATCCAAATGGTATCGTAAACAACCTCGTTAAGGGCTGTGTCAGTATCAGGGCCCGGATGTAGGAATCTCCATCATCATCAATGAGGTGAAGCATATCAAACGGATTCGTGGGAGGTGGTGTCGCGTGGGAAGATGGTAAGGTATGCGGAATCGAGACCTCCACCTTGCAATTTTCGAGGGCCAGCCGAATCACTCCTCCAGTACTTGCCGAATCACTAGTCGATGTCATTCGGGGGCCGTTATGAGGTGCCCGAAACTTTGCAGAATCAAGATAGGCCGCATCACGCCTCCCGTGCTCTCCGTGTCAGGGACGATCATAGAAGGCCGCCGGGAGCTCTCCCCTATAGGTATGGTATTAATAGTGGTCTCGGTAGGGCGTATCTCTATTCTTTTTGCCAAGGCATCCAACTCTCGTGGTCCAATGATCACCGCCTTGTTCTCTGTGACTTGACGCCATATTTGTCGCGGTTGGGGTCGCGGGACACATGGGGCTGCCAGACGCTTTGCGGCTTCCGGGTTGGTCGATATACCTGCACTAGTCGAGTGTCCCATGGTCGAACACGCCGTACATCTCCGAGGTTTCCATTTATACTCCACACGAATCGAGACAACCTTGTCCACAATCGTTAGGTGGAGGTTAAAGGCTTCCACATATGGATTAGCAAGTTTTTTCATAACGCACATGCAGGCAAATAATGGTGTACCGACTGCACCAGCCACAATAACCAAACCATTTGGAGTCCAGTATTCCAACAGGAGGTGGCGAGAACGAACCCACGTCATGACCTCATCATGCGGTTGCTTTTCCAGAGTCATCCCTTGCCGTCACTCCTCAAGAAAGAGGGGTTGGCCATATAATAACCATGGGCCACCCTCAAAAGCATCAACCATCGTAGCCGTGGAGTCGAAACGGAATTTGAAGAAGCCATTCGAGGTAGCACGCACTTCCACCAGCCCCGGCCAAATTACGCGGAAATGGCGATCCACATGTGGGAAGTACGGTTTTCGTCCCAGGAAATATCCCACCGCTGTATTGGCGCATCGAAGGCAGCACTTCGATGCTATCTCTTTAGTTGGCTGAACCTCAATCATTCCATTAACAAGCACAGGTGCAGTATACTGGAGGTGCACCCTATCAGTCCGTCGACGAGTATCGGTATGGAGATGGACGTATCCCTTTGAGAATATTTGCGAACGATGGCGTCAGAACGGGTGCAAAAACCCTAGGTCCATTCGTATGTTGTACTGCCAATATGATTCCCGGCGTGTTCCACCAGTGCCCGCCGATGTAGGCGCCGCCGCAGCCTCCAAATTTATCCCGATGTCGGTGTTGTTTAACGTCGGCCTTGGTACTTCGTTTGACGGGGCAGCCAATGAGTACGATGAGGAAACCCTCGTTTCCGTCACAGGCTCAATTCTAGGGTTGCCGTTTACCGGGGCTTTTTTGGCGACGTGATGATTGCCGGCGACGTGATCATTGCCGAGGACACTATGGAATTCACGGCGTGTAGTTGGGGTACCGCAGATGGAGAATTTCACAAAGATAGCCCCAAATCCCTACGAAGATAATGCAAGATCTTTTCCATACTAGGGTGGCCCTTTGCATTTTGAGCCAGATATGCAAGATCTATTCCCGAGATAGCCTCTTCCAATTCATTCTCAACCGTGTCCAGATTCAATGAATCCTGCGCAATTTCAAGCATGTCTAGGGGCAATGAATCTTGCGCAATTTCAAGCGTGTCTAAGTTCAATGAATCTTGCGTAATTTTGGTTGTCACGTCCAACACGTCCCCTCGTCGGTCGGCTCTCCGGCTAGGTGGTGGCGGAGTTTCCGGTCGGTGATATTCGGCTCCCAGACGATCACCACATAGTGGTTGTAGTATTGTCACTCCATTCCGTCTATTACCTCCGTCACGGCCCCCTTCGGAAATGTGAGGATCGTCTTCCGATCCGCCATCGGAGCGGCCATTAATCCTAGCCATCAAAGAATTAAAACGTGCTCCATCAAATCTAGAAGCGAATGATGGGTATTCCCGCCCTAATGAATCAATAACTCGTGAACAATCTTTAGGATCCGAATTCGTCGTCGATGTAGAAGATCCACTCATTGTCGATCTATACATGAGGGATGTCGATGCCATTGTCAAACAAAGTCGAAAATATATAAAAACAAAACTCAAAAATGAGAATCAAACCCTCCAAAGTTGTCTGATCCCGGCGATGGAAGTGTGCCACAGTGTTTCGCCGCCCCGTCAACACGTCGTAAGGATTTAAGAGGTAGTTTGAAATGAATCTGGACTATAATATGGGTGATATTCGTTAAGGAACCCTAGAGAGAGATGAGCGAAAATCGCCCTAGAGAGAGAAAGTAGCTAGCCTTGGAATTCAACAAGGCATTGTACTTGGTTAATAACGCATTCGACTTGTTCAACATTATTGCATTACATGGTCAACAAGACATTCGACTTGTTCACGACGACATTACGTGGACAAGGCATTCGACTTATTCATGAAGGCATTAGACTTGGTCAACAAGGAATGTGACTTGTTCAACAATGGGTTTGACTTGTTCAACAAGTCATTACTTGGTGAACAAGTCATTCAAGTTGTTCAGCAATGCATTACTTGGTCAAGAAGACATTCGACCATTTCAACAAGGCATTCGACAATAAGGTATTACTTGGTGAACAAGGCACTCGACTTGGTCAACAATGTATTTGACTTGTTCAATAGTTCATTACTTGGTGAACAAGGCATGCAACTTGTTCAACAACGCATTACTTGATCAACAAGGAATTAGACACATTCGACTTTTTTAGCAAGACATTACATGGTTAATAAGGCTTTCGACTTGTTCAAGAAGGCATTACTTGGTCAACATGGCATTCGCCATTTTCAACAAGACATTACATGGTTAACAAGGCATTCTACTTATTCAAGAAGGCAAACACTTGGTCAACAATGGATTTCACTTGTTCAACAAGTCATTACTTGGTCAACAATGCATCCGACCAATTCCAGAAGGCATTACTTGGTCAACAAGGCATTCAACTTGTTCAGACACTACTTTGGTAAAGAAGGCATCCGACTTGTTCAACAAGGCATTAGACTTGGTAAATAAGGCATTCAACTTGTTCAACAAGGCATTACATGGTCAACAATTCATTCGACTTGTTCAAGAAAACATTACTTGGTCAACAAGGCATTCGACTTGTTCTTGAAGGCATTAGACTTGGTCAACAAGAGATTTGACTTGTTCAACAAGTCATTACTTGGTGAACAAGACAATCAACTTGTTCAGCAATGCATTACATTCTCAACAAGGCATTCGACTTGTTCAGCAAAGGAATACTTTGTCAACAAGGTATTTTACTTGTTCAACAAGGCATTACATGGTTAACAAGTCATTCGACTTGTTTAAGAATGTATTACTTGGTCAACAAGGCATTCGACTTGTTCTTGAAGGCATTAGACTTGGTCAACAAGGGATTCGACTTGTTCAACAAGGCGTTAGACTTGGTAAATAAGGAATTCGACTTGTTCAACAAGTCATTAAATGCTAAAGAACGCATTCGACTTGTTCAAGACGACATTACTTCGTCAACAAGACATTCAACTTGTTCTTGAAGGCATTAGACTTGGTCAACAAGGGATATAACTTGTTCAACAAGGGATTTAACTTGTTCAATAAGTATTTGGTGAAGAAGGCATTCGACTCGGTAAATAAGGCATTGGACTTGGTAAATAAGGTATTCGACTTGTTCAACGAGGCATTACATGGTCAACAAGGAATTTGACTTGTTCAACAATGGATTTCACTTGTTCAACAAGTCATTACTTAGTGAACATGGCAATAAATTTGTTCAACAACGCATTACTTGGTCAAGAAGGCATTTGAGTTGTTCAACAAGGCATTCGACATTTTCAACAAGGCATTCATTACTTGGTGAACAAGGCATTCAACTTGTTCAACAACACATTACTTGGTCAACAAGACATTCGACTTTTTCAGCAAGGCATTACATGGTTAACAAGCATTCGACTTCTTCAGCAAGGCTTTACATGGTTAACAAGGCATTTGACTTGTTCAAGTAGGTATTACTTGGTCTACAAGGCATTCGACTTGTTCTTAAAGCCATTAACCAAAGTATTTGACTTGTTCAACAAGTCATTACTTGGTCAACAAGGCATTCGACTTGGTCAAAAATGGATTTGACTTGTTCAATAATTAAGTACTTGTGAACAAGGCATTCAACTTGTTCAGCAACGCATTACTTTTTCAGCAAGACATTACGTGGTTAATAAGGCTTTCGACTGGTTCAAGAAGGCATTACCTGGTCAACAAGGCATTCGACATATTTTTTTTTGGATTAATGTCCCTTTATATATATATATATATGAAAAGAAGAATACAAAAGAGCGCGCAGGAGAAAAACTCATGCCGCATCAACCGATAACATGCTATCAGGTACAACTACGATATCAACAACGACATCGACAACTACAACTACAGCTCGAAACCAACTACCATGCGACTCGCCAAACACGGCGAATACCAGCAACCTGTAAAGGATATCTAGCAGCCACAGTATCCAATCGTAGGCAAGCGTTTCCCAGAACCAAAGCAATCACGTGCGCAGGAGAACCGCGAGTATGCTCCTTCCAACGTCGGTTCCTCTCCTGCCAAATGTGATAATTGAGCGATGACAAAACATGACGATAAGCGACATGGTAAAGATGATGCCCGCGCCATCTAGCCGCTGCCCAGGTGACACCGACACTCCATTCCCGGAACGGCCATTGCCATCTAATCTTATGGCGCAACAGCCCCAAGCAACGCCTCGAGAATCTACACTCAAAGAATAAATGGATATGTGTCTCACGTATGTTATCGTCGCACAGCATGCATGCATGCATCTGTTCCCGCCCGTTGTTCCACCCATGCAAAATCATGTGTCGAAAGACGCCTCCGGATCGCCAGTTATAGGATGAATTCATACCGTGGGACTCGTAAACTACCGCCAAATAGCATAGCCCAACACACCGGTTCACGTCTGAAACGAATGGCTTCTCGTACCTTAGCAGCCGAGTAACGGCCATCCGGAATGCCGTCCCACCGCACTAAGTCCGAACGTGATGGGTCTACTTCCGGCAGTTGTGGACTAATCTCAATGAACTCAATAGTAGATTGGGCATGCCACATCCATCCCTGTGTTGAGATAACGGTGCTAAGATGAGCATCCTGTGGTAGACCCATAACCAACGGGCCCCGAGGAAACCGATCCAACAATGGAAATGGAAATAACCAGGGGTCCTTCCATAGCCAAATGGAAGAACCATTCCCAAATCTGAAAGGAGATGATAGACTTAGGTAGAGGCCGTAGCTTCAACATCTTCTTCCAGCTCCAAGCATCATTAGGTGACGGACGCACCACCCAAAAAGAATTTGTGCAGAGGCGATTGAGAAACAACCAGTCCACCCTGATCGAGCTCTCCTCTCGGGAAACAACACTCCATAGATGACGCAAAAGGAGGGCCTTGTTATCCGTCGCAATCGAACGAATCCCTAGGCCTACCTTAACAATGGGTAAACAAATGTCCACCCACGCCACCTTGGCCGGCGACCCAGCCCAAAGAAATCATCTAAATCAAGCCTCCAAAGCCGCAATGATCCCCTTTGGTAGTAGAAAAACCCCCGACCAATATGCATGCATGGAGGAAAAGATCGATTTGATTAGTTGTACCCGCCCCACATATGAAACGGATTTGTTGAGCTAAGATCCCAGCTGCGCATCTACCTTGTGCAACAATGGGGCACAATATGCTAACGTCAAGCGAGAATGAAGCAAAGGAACTCCAAAATCACGAACATGCAACTGTCCCCTCAAAAATCCCATGATGCCTTGCATGTCATTCGCAAGACTCTCCGCCCGCTTGGCGACAAACATCTCGCTTTTGGTCGGGTTAGGATGAAGACCAGAAAGCGCCGCAAACTCCACCAAGGCTTCCTTGAGCACCCCTGCCGACACAAGATCTGCATGACAGAACATGAGGAGATCCTCTGCAAAAGCGAGCATAGCAAGTCGATTGGCCTCGCACCGCCAATGATAGCGAAACCGAGGCTCGCGGCTGATCCGATGTGTAACGATGTCATACAACACCTCCATGACTAGCGTAAAGATATACGGCGACAGAGGATCGCCCTGCCGTAAACCACGCTTCCCCTCGATGTATCCCACTGGACACCCATGGAGATTAATCGAAAAAGCTGTCGTAGTCATACAACATCGTACCCAATGGACAAAGGTTGGATGAAACTTCATAGCCGTAAGCGTGACAGTCACGAAGCTCCACTAAACCTTATCATACGCCTTAGCTAGGTCAACGTTAAAGGTCACACGAGGGGGACGTCGATTGCACCGATACCCCAAACAAATCTCCTGTGCTAATAATATATTATCGCTAATTCTCCGACCTGGAATAAAGGTCGTCTGAGAAGAATGAACCAAACTCCCCAGCCACGGCTTGAATCGATTGGCCATAATCTTCGAGATAACCTTGAAGATAACATTACAACACGAAATTGGCCGAAAATCCGACGCTTTCCTTGGAGAAGCACCCTTCGGAATAATGGTGATAAGGATGCTATTCAGCCCTTTTAGCAAATGCCCTGAAGAAAATAAATCTTGGACTGCCTGAATCAAGTTATCACCAATAACCCCCCCACGCTGCCTTGAAGAACCACGCGCCTTCTCATCCCCCATCGAGAATAGTGCCTCCTAAATCTCTGACGCCTCCACCGTTCGAACCATATCAGCCGCAGTCTCATCAGATAATGTCCGTGCAACGAACGGTGTAACCTATTGTGTCTCAACGGGGACATCCCTGGTCGATTGTCCCAATAGTTCCTGGTAAAACCGAATCAACTCCGCCCTAACACTATCCTCCCCCTCTAAAACCTCGCCCATATGGCCTTCTAGGGAGTAGATACGGTTAGCTGCACGTCGCAATGCCACCTTCTTAAAGAAATAAGAAGTGCATTGATCCCCATCCTTAAGCCACGCCAACTTAGCTCGTGGGATAGGGCGGCATGCTCGATCTCAACAGCCCATGCATACACTCCCTGACACATCCGCTCCAACTCATGAAATTGGCCTTCCATCGGGAACAACATCGCAAACTTTTGACACACGTCAAGAAACTGCTTTGCCTCACTAACATTCGCCGCAAGGTCGCTCTTCGCATATGTCGGAGTATAGGCTTCAGCAGTTTCAGTCGCTATACCATTGTGTGCTAAAATGTGCAAGAAATTGCGAGCCTTTGATCAGGAAATTGTCAAAGCAAAAAGGGCCTCCTCGGGACGATCGTTGCGCTGCCTCAAGAATCAGCAGGCTATGATCCGATGTCGATGGGAGATCAGCGTAATAAGCTATATCCGGATATTTAGAGAACCACGTCGGGTTACCAAGCATACGATCAATTCGGTGCCAAACACCTGCATCCCCCCTCTGCTGATTATACCAGGTATAAAATTGCCCATTTGAAGGCAACGTGACAAGATCCGTTGTAACCAGGCATGCTCGCATGCCTTCAACATCAAGGACATTGGACAACCCTCTCCTTGCTTTGCCTAACTCCAAAATGGTATTGAAATCACCCAATACCAACCAAGCAACCTCCGCCCGCTCCTCCGAACGTGCGATAATATCCTCCCACAGCGCTACACGCTCCTCTCGCCGGTTTTTCCCATAGATGAAGGAAACAAACACCGTCTCGCGTGTCTCACTAGAAAAAACCTCACAATGTATTGCTTGATCCGAAAGCCCAAGCTGATACCTGAAGAAATACGGGATCCCATCCTACCCAAATTCGCGTGCCGATCCCCCCTCCATAGTCATAAAACCAAGTCCACTGTGTCTTTAAACCGCTCGACACCATCGCAGCATTAATACTTCAGGCACTTCACTTTCACCCGACCTTCATTGGGTGGGTCCGGTCATGCCTCACGTCGATGCATTTTTCCATCAACATCAACGGTAGGCCAGAGGGTTTATTCAAAGGACGGCGGGGTCTCAGACAGGGCGACCCCATATCACCTTATCTCTTTGTGTTGGTGATGGAGGCTTTACATGGAATCATAGCGTCCCGCATCCAACTTAGCAGCAGCTTCCGATACCATTGGCGATGCGAGGCCACATCCCTCTTCATGTTGACCTTCGCTGATGATCTTCTTCTTTTCTCGCAGGCGGACGTTCAATCAGTCAGTATCTTCCGCGACAGCCTCGAGCTTTTTGCTTCGCTTTCAGGGCTACGGGCAAACTCCAGTAAAAGCGAGATGCTTATCTCGAAACGGGCAGAACAACTGAAGGGTACACTCCAGGCTGTTATGGGCTTCCCTATCGGGTCTCTTCCTGTGCGGTACCTGGGGGTCCCCCTTATCACATCGCGATTGACTATCGATGATTGCGCCCCCTTATTACGTTCTATTGATCGTCGGCTTGGTTTTTGGACCAACCACTCGCTCTCATACGCCGGGAGGGTACAGCTCATTCGATCGGTCCTTATGACTATCCATGTGTATTGGGCGGGAGTCTTCTTACTCCCCAAGGGAATCATCCGCAGTATCGAGAAGCGTCTTCGAGCTTTCTTGTGGAAGGGATCTAGCGCGAAGGTGGCATGGACCGACGTATGCGCGCCAAGGGACGAAGGGGGACTTGGACTGAGATCGATTGAGGTGGAAACAAGGCGCTGATGATGCGTCTTATTGGAACATTTTCAGGGGAGATGAGTCTTCGATATGGGCCACATGGATACGACGGACGCGGCTGCACAACACATCCTTCTGGACCATCAGATCCACGGCTAATACCTCATGGAGCTGGAAGAAGCTCCTCAAGCTCAGACCCATCATCCGGCCACTTCTAGAGTTCCGCATTGGGAATGGAGTGAATACACGCCTCTGGACTGACCCATGGCTACTCACGATTCCGCTGGTGGAACGGTACCCCGTGGTCCATCTGTTATGGGCCTCCCACTTGATTCACGATTGAGCGCGTGATTGATGAGTCGGGATGGCATTGGCCAGGACAGACAACGGTGGAGTTCATGGATTTTGCTGGTCTCCTACCTCCCATTCAACACGGTGAGATGGACATGATTCGATGGCGGGGGACTCCCAATGGCGTCTTCTCTACTCACTCCGAGAGAAATTACATACGCCAATATTCTCCGCCTGCATTCTGGACCAACCTGTTCGGAGGCCCTATCTCGATACCACGGCATGAAGTCATTTTATGGCTGGCGATTAGGGAACGCCTGGCGACGAGGGACAAGCCATGGGTGGCCGCGGCAGCAGGAAGTTCAGCTTGCCTCTTGTGTGATGATGGCCATGCTATAGAGACAACACGACATCTTTTCTTTGAATGTTCATTTTCCAGACATTGCCTACAGTCTTTGCAGGGAAAGTTACGTTTTGGATGGCCTTACACGGACTGGATCGAAGGGGTTCACTGGGCTTCTCAAAGGTGGCGGGGCAAGCACCTCGCATGGATGGGGCCCCGACATGCGCTTGCATCGCTTGTCTATCACCTATGGGCCGAGCGCAACCAACGATGGCGGGAAGGAAGACGAAGACCTCCTACTCATATCGTTGCGGACGTCGAGACTACACTCTGTATACGGCTCTCTACCCTTGGAGGGAAGTATCAGCTACCGTCCTGTGCGCTTCGACGTGTTTGGCGCATTGCGTGGCCGAGCACGTAGTCACTTGCTTACAGTCTGCTTGCTTCCTTTTGATGTTTGCTTGCTCGATTGGATTGCTTGCGTTGATTATAGGTAGCATGTTACCGAGCGGTGCAGCTTATTGCTGCTGAACATTGTATCTTTCCACATTTTATTTTAATGACCTTTTCCAAAAAAAAAAAAAAAAAAAAAAAAAACGAAACTTAAAGAAACCATTAATGGTAGCCATGACCTCGGCAAGGTCAGCCCAATTCGCCCGCACAAATCGCTCCACAAAGGGAAAATATGGCTTCTTTCCCAAAAAATAGCCCACCATCGAGCAAAACCTGACGGGGCCACCTCCCACGTAGATCGAACCTCCGCCACCCCCATCTATGACTGCTGGCGCAGTGTTAACCAACGAAATTCGCCGCACTCCGGTGCGGTAAGCCTGCCTCGCCAACCCCTTGGCAACCACCGCAAACGTCGACTTTGGCGGATTTACCTTAGCCGGCACCGAAACCGTATCCATCACCTTTGCCACCACTGTAGAAACTCCAGGTCCATCATCAAGGATATAAATTTTTTCCACGGTAGCCATCGGCGCTGTCGTCGTCATCCCCTCTTTCGCACCATCATCCATCGTGAGATTGCGTTTACCAGCCTCTCGTTCCGAAGTAAACCTAGGCCCGAGACCACATGGATGCTTATGGCCCATATCAATCAAAAAAACCCTAGCCTTCATGGGATGATCATGCAAATTTCCCGCATCGGGCTGTGCGTCATCCATAACCACCGTATGATCAACGCGTGGAGTATGATGCATGACCAATGGTGCAGCCGCATCAACTAAGATTCGTTATCCCATCCAAAATCTTTACAAAGATATTGTAGTATCCTTTCCAAAGACGGATTAGTAGCAGGTTCCTTCATTAAGTATACGAGATCCTCTCCCAAAATAGAAGCATTTCCATATCTTCAAGATCTCCCAGCGATTTCTTACCATCCGGCCTGATCCTTTCCAAAGACGGATTAGTAGCAGATTCCTTGATTAAGTATACGTGATCTCCTCCCAAAATAGAAGCACTTTTCATATCTTCAAGATTTCCCAACGATTTCTTACCATCCGGCCTGATCCTTTCCAAAGACGGATTAGTAGCAGATTACTTCATTAAGTATACGAGATCTCCTCCCAAAATAGAAACACTTTCCATATCTTCAAGATCTCCCAGTGATTTCTTACCATCCGACCTTCGTTGATCTTCAAGATCTCCCAGTGATTCCTTACCATCCAGCCTTCGCCGAATCACGAGTAGGTGGTGGTGGTGGTGGTGGTGTATCCGACCTTCGCCGGATCATATCTCGGACCGGAGTTCCCGATCCACGTAGTGGCTGTAGAATCGCGATACCAGCCCTCAATTATGGCATCTTGCGCGTTTGGGCAGCCACAACAACGGATCTACCATGAACTTTCTCCATCAACGCATTAAAAGATCACCATCTCAACCGAGCGGGTAGTCTTGCCATAAAGAATCTATCTCGAGCGGCTGGGGTTCCTCAGCAATCACCATCTCAACCGAAGAGATCGAATTCATCGTTGATCCACGCATCAACGAGCATGAAGCCATAACAACACCGTAAAAGTGAATTAACTAACGAATTGAAAATAATTTAAACAGACACAACCCTCTAAAGCCGTCTGATCCCAGCGATGGAGGCGGCTGATCGTGATCCACCGCCCTACAAAGTGGCGTTAGGTTGGTGATGATAAAAAAGGGTGAAGATTTGGCCGATTGTGGACGAAAAAATGTTAAAGAAACTCTACAGAGAGGAGAGAGCAAAATCGCCTAGAGAGAGAGAAAGCATTCGACATTATTTCCATTCGACTTGTTCAAGTGCATTCGACATTTTTAGCAAGACATTACATGGTTAACATGGCATTCTACTTATTCAAGAAGGCAAAGACTTGGTCAACACGGGATTTAACTTGTTCAAAAAATCACTACTTGGTGAACACGGCATTCAACTTGTTCAGCAATGCATTACTTGGTCGACAAGGCATTTAACTTGTTCAACAAGACATTCGACTTGGTCAAAAAAGCATTACTTTGTGTACAAGGCATTCGACTTGTTTAAGAAGGCATTACTTGGTCAACAAGGCATTCGACTTGTTCTAGAAGGAATTAGACTTCGTTAATAAGGGATTTGACTTGTTCAACAAGTAATTACTTGGTGAACAAGGCATTCAACTTGTTCAGCAATGAATTACTTGGTCAACAAGGGATTCGAGTTGTTCTTGAAGGTATTCGACTTTGTCAACAAGGGATTACACTTGTTCAACAAGTCATTACTTGGTCAACAAGGCATCCGATCAATTTCAGAAGGCATTACTTGGTCAACAAGGCATTCAACTTGTTCAACTAGACATTACTTGGTCAACAATAACAAGGTATTCGACTAGTTCAAGACGGCATTAAGTGGTCAACAAGGCATTCGACTTGTTCTTGAAGGCATTAGACTTGGTCAACAAGGGATGTGACTTGTTCAACAATGAATATGACTTGTTCAACAAGTCATTACTTGGTCAACAAGTCATTCAACTTGTTGAGCAACGCATTACTTGGTCAACAAGACATTCTGCTTGTTCAACAAGGCATTCGACTTGGTCAAAAAGGCATTCGACTTGTTCAACAAGGCTTTACATGGTTAACAAGACATTTGACTTGTTCAAGAAGGTATTACTTGGTCAACAAGGCATTCGACTTGTTCTTGAAGCCATTAGACTTGGTCAACAAGGCATTTGACTTGTTCAACAAGTATTACTTGGTCAACAAGGC
Organism: Linderniella brevidens; assembly: GCA_004919715.1. Lineage (NCBI taxonomy): Eukaryota > Viridiplantae > Streptophyta > Magnoliopsida > Lamiales > Linderniaceae > Linderniella > Linderniella brevidens. The sequence goes on from SWDC01000145.1 coordinate 8,161,108, forward strand.
ATTCAACTTGTTCAACAAGGCATTCGACTTGGTCAACAAGGCATTCGACATGTTCAACAATGCATTACAATTTGAACAAGGCATTCAACTTGTTCAGCAACACATTACTTGGTCAACAAGACATTCGTCTTGTTTAACAAGGCATTACGTGGTTAACAAGGCATTCGATTTGTTCAATAAGGTATTACTTGGTGAAAAAGGCATTCAACTTGGTCAACAATGGATTTGATTTGTTCAATAGTTCATACTTGGTGAACAAGGCATTCAACTTGTTCAGCAACGCATTACTTGATCAACAAGGAATTCGACTTATTCAACAAGACACTCGAGTTTTTCAACAAGACATTACATGGTTAATAAGGCTTTCGAATTTTTCAAGAAGGCATTACTTGGTCACCAAAGCATTCGACATTTTCAGTAAGACGTTACAGGGTTAACAAGGCATTCCACTTATTCAAGAAGGCATAGACTTGGTCAACAAGGGATTTCACTTATTCAACAAATCATTACTTGGTGAACAAGGCATTCAACTTGTTCAGCAACGCATTACTTGGTCAACAAGGCATTTCACTTGTTCTAGAAGGCATTCGACTTGGTGAACAAGACATTCGACTTGTTCTTAAAGGCATTAGACTTGGTCAACAAGGGATTTTATTTTTTTTTTTTGGGAAAAGGTCACTAAAATAAAATGTTGAAAGATACAATGTTCAGCAGCAATAAGCTGCACCGCTCGGTAACATGCTACCTATAAACAACGCAAGCAATCCAATCGAGCAAGCAAACATCAAAAGCAAGCAAGCAGACTGTAAGCAAGTGACTACGTGCTCGGCCACGCAATGCGCCAAACACGTCGAAGCGCACAAGACTGTAGCTGATACTTCCCTCCAAGGGTAGAGAGCCGTATACAGAGTATAGTCTCGACGTCCGCAATGATATGAGTAGGAGGTCTTCGTCTTCCTTCCCGCCATCGTCGGTTGCGCTCGGCCCATAGGTGATAGACAAGCGATGCAAGCGCATGTCGGGGCCCCATCCATGCGAGGTGCTTGCCCCGCCACCTTTGAGCAGCCCAGTGAACCCCTTCGATCCAGTCCGTGTAAGGCCATCCAAAACGTAACTTTCCCTGCAAAGACTGTAGGCAATGTCTGGAAAATGAACACTCAAAGAAAAGATGTCGTGTTGTCTCTATAGCATGGCCATCATCACACAAGAGGCAAGCTGAACTTCCTGCTGCCGCGGCCACCCATGGCTTGTCCCTCGTCGCCAGGCGTTCCCTAATCGCCAGCCATAAAATGACTTCATGCCGTGGTATCGAGATAGGGCCTCCGAACAGGTTGGTCCAGAATGCAGGCAGAGAATGTTGGCGTATGCAATTTCTCGCGGAGTGAGTAGAGAAGACGCCATTGGGAGTCCCCCGCCATCGAATGTGTCCATCTCACCGTGTTGAATGGGAGGTAGGAGACCAGCAAAATCCATGAACTCCACCGTTGTCTGTCCTGGCCAATGCCATCCCGACTCATCGATCACCGCGCTCAATCGTGAATCAAGTGGGAGGCCCATAACAGATGGACCATGCGGGTACCGTTCCACCAGCGGAATCGTGAGTAGCCATGGGTCAGTCCAGAGGCGTGTATTCGCTCCATTCCCAATGCGGAACTCTAGAAGTGGCCGGATGATGGGTCTGAGCTTGAGGAGCTTCTTCCAGCTCCATGAGGTATTAGCCGTGGATCTGATGGTCCAGAAGGATGTGTTGTGCAGCCGCGTCCGTCGTATCCATGTGGCCCATATTGAAGACTCATCTCCCCTGAGAATGTTCCAAATAAGACGCATCATCAGCGCCTTGTTCTCCACCTCAATCGATCTCAGTCCAAGTCCCCCTTCGTCCCTTGGTGCGCATACGTCGGTCCATGCCACCTTCGCGCTAGATCCCTTCCACAAGAAAGCTCGAAGACGCTTCTCGATACTGCGGATGATTCCCTTGGGGAGTAAGAAGACTCCCGCCCAATACACATGGATAGTCATAAGGACCGATCGAATGAGCTGTACCCTCCCGGCGTATGAGAGCGAGTGGTTGGTCCAAAACCAAGCCGACGATCAATAGAACGTAATAAGGGGGCGCAATCATCGATAGTCAATCGCGATGTGATAAGGGGGACCCCCAGGTACCGCACAGGAAGAGACCCGATAGGGAAGCCCATAACAGCCTGGAGTGTACCCTTCAGTCGTTCTGCCCGTTTCGAGATAAACATCTCGCTTTTACTGGAGTTTGCCCGTAGCCCTGAAAGCGAAGCAAAAAGCTCGAGGCTGTCGCGGAAGATACTGACTGATTGAACGTCCGCCTGCGAGAAAAGAAGAAGATCATCGGCGAAGGTCAACATGAAGAGGGATGTGGCCTCGCATCGCCAATGGTATCGGAAGCTGCTGCTAAGGTTAATGCGGGACGCTATGATTCCATGTAAAGCCTCCATCACCAACACAAAGAGATAAGGTGATATGGGGTCGCCTTGTCTGAGACCCCGCCGTCCTTTGAAGAAACCCTCCGGCCTACCGTGGATGTTGATGGAAAAATGCGTCGACGTGAGGCATGACCGGACCCACCCAATGAAGGTCGGGTGAAAGTGAAGTGCCTGAAGTGTGGCAAAGATAAAATCCCACTCAATCTTATCATATGCCTTGGCGAGGTCGACCTTAAGAGCCACCCGTTCAGGCAGCCCGGCTCTATTGTATCCGTGACAAATCTCTTGGGCTAAGAGAATGTTGTCGGAAATACGCCTTCCAGGGATGAATGCCGTCTGTGTAGGGTGGACAAGTTTCCCCAAGCTGTCTCGTAGCCGATTAGCAATGATCTTGGAGATGATCTTATAGAGAACGTTGCAGCAGGCAATCGGTCGAAAATCCTTCGCCATGCGTGGATTATCCCCTTTTGGAATGAGGGTGATAAGGGTCGAATTCAGCTCCCCTAGGAGGCGTCCCGTCCGGAAGAAATCCCGGATGGCGAACGAGATATCCTCCCCGATGATGTGCCATGCCCGCTTGTAGAAAACCGCGGAGTACTCGTCTGGCCCTGGCGATTTGTTATCTCCCATTGCATGCAGCGCGTTGTTGATTTCCACATCAGTGACCGGCTGAACCATTGCCTCCGCGTCGGTTGTGCTGAGCGCTGCCCCGAAGTAAGGCGCGACGTCAGAGGCGGATATTGGGGTTGTCCGCATGGATTGCCCGAGAAGTTCCGAGTAATATCGGACCAATTCAGCCCGCACTTGTGCACCACCCTCGAACGTGTTTCCCGCCTCATCCTCCAAGTGGAAGATACGATTTCCAACCCGCCGTGTGGCCACTTTCTTGAAGAAAAAGAAGTGCATTGGTCACCGTCCTTGAGCCATGCCACTTTCGCCCGCTGAAGGAGTGCCGAATGCTCCAATTCGACCGCTTTGGCATACACAAGCCGACATTGCTTCTCCAAGATTAGTAATTGATCCTCCAATGGATAGTTTGCCGCCATGTCCTGAGCAATCTCTAGAAATTTGCGCGCCTCGAGCACGTTACGATTGAGATCACCCTTGTCTCGCCGTAGTTGTCGTAGTTCCCTCTTCATCGCTTTCAGTCTCTGGACGACTACATACATCGGGTATTCATTTGCTTGCAGACTCCAAGTTTTCGCCACGATAGGAAGAAAACGAGGATCCTGCGCCAAAAAATTATCAAAACGAAAAGAATTATTCCTCTCAGAAGCCCTAGCTGTAGTCGCGAGGATGAGTGGAGAGTGGTCCGATGTAGCAGGGGTTGCGCAATGATAAGTAAGGTCCCCAAATCTAGCGAACCAAGAGGGGTTGCCAAGCATCCTATCGAGGCGTCGCCATACACCCGACGTGCCCCCTTGCTGGTTATACCACGTGTAGAGTTGCCCCGTGCATGGCAGGGTTGCGAGGTCGATGTAGTCATGCATGCAATCATCTCCGGACAGCCCCCCGTGGCCGATCCTCCCCGCGCGTCCGTGTTTGCCATGATCGCGTTGAAATCCCCCATAACAAGCCATGGTGAGTTTGCGTGCAGCTGTGAGGTCTCGATGAGATTCGTCCAAAGGTCGCGTCGGGACACCCTCTGATTATGACCGTATGCGAATGTGATGAAGAAATCCTCACGCTCTGCAAGGATCGTCGCCCTACAGTGAATGGTCTGAGTGGTGTACGCAAGAATTGTGACAGTAACTAGGCGGGCATCCCAGCCCACCCAGATACGAGATGTCGGCCCATTATCGTATTCAAAGAACCAACTCCAAGCCCTGGTAGAATGTGAAAGGGCAGCCGCATTCTGCTCGGAGACCCGTGTCTCGTACAGCCCGATAATCAACAGCTTATATTTAGTAATAATATCCCCCACCGCCCATCTGTGATCTACCCTGTTTAGACCACGTACATTCCAAACGGCGATTGGGATCATGGGCACACGTCGAGAAGGGCTGCTTCAGGACCCTTAAGTGTGTTCGCCGTGTCCAAGTCGTCCAAGTCCGCAAGAACCTCGAATGGGTTAATGCTAGCTAGTACAATAGCTCCCTGCTGCGCGTTGACTGAACTTGTTGAACATCCATCTACAGGCTTCGGGTACTCCTGCAGTCGCGGCTCGTGATCTTGCTCCATGTTGGTGGGTGGAACAACAACCTCCTTGCCCTTGTCGGGATGACCAACTCTTCTCCATTCGCGCCGTGTGTGTGGGCCATTCTGGGGTTTCTTCGGCATCGTCGATGTGCGCTGCCCCGTGGATTGGCTCGGTCCCGTATTTGATCGTGGCTGTTGGGTTCGACGAGAGGGACATGTTCCCGCCCCGTGGGTCCATGCACCGCATAAGGAGCACTTCCGCGGCCTCCATTCGTACTCGACACGAACTGTAACCGCGCCGTCAGATCCTCCACCTTCACGTGGAATGCGAATATTGAAGCTTTCAAGAAAAGGCTCCTGGAGATTCTTTGATATGCATACCCGAGCGTAGTCAATACGTTCCGCTGAAATCGTCATAGAATCTGCGAAGAGTGGCTTCCCGACGACGCTAGCGACAATGCCTAACCCCTCATGTGTCCAGAACTCGCCCGGAACGTTACGCAATTTCACCCATAGCGGAACATGGGTGTGCTGAATTTTCTCGAGAGACATCCCCGTTCGCCAAGCCTCGAGAAAAATGGGTTGACCTTGCATGAGCCACGGTCCTCCTTCAAGAACCGCATTGGCTGCTGCCGCGGTTGCAAATCTGAATTTGAAAAAACCGTTGGCCGTTGCGCGTACCTCCAACAGTTCCTCCCAAATTGAACGGAAATGCCGTTCAACAAACGGGAAATATGGTTTTTTCCCCAGAAAATACCCTACGAGGGTATTGTCCCAACGTGCCGCACCCCTCTTTGCGACCTCCCATGATGGGCAGGCCTCCGCGACACCGTCCTTGAGAGTTGGGGCTGTATATGTCAAGGTATAGCGTGTAGGGCTTGGTTTGCGAGGTGCTTCTTCGTGCACCGTCCCGCGAGTTACCGCAGCAAACGATGGCTGAGGGTTTACGTGCGGCGAGGTAGACACCTCCTTGCGCGTCGGCAATGGTGCCATGGTTTGCAGCCCATGAGGTACAGCCGGGTGAGTTATTAACGGCGAAACCCTAGGATTGATAACCCTAGGCCCATAAGTGGAAACCCGAGACGATGAGATCCTAAACGTTGAAGCCCTAGTTCCTTCCGCCGCAGCCCTAGACGGCGAAACCCTGAGCGACGACTCCTTGGGCCCATCAGCAACCCGGGACAGTGAAACCCTAGGCCCATCAGCATCGGCCCTAACCTCGTTCCTCGCAGCCGTCGTGGTCGGTGACTGCGGCTTCATCTTTGGATCATCTGACGCATCATCGTTGATCAAGGCCATGCCAGATGGCGGCGGTGGTGTACCTGGGCGTATAGGGCGGTCATATCCAATCCGTGGGTCACGTAGCGAGCCGATAATGTCCGGGTAGCGCCGTTGGCGGCGGGTCCACGGGCGCATAGGATTATTCCGTGTGTCCGGCCTGTATAGCGATCCGCTAGCCATATGTGTCGACGGTGGTGGTTGCTGCTCCGGTGGAGCTCCATGAACGCGCCCAATTAGATCTTCGAACGCTGCCACATCAAATCGTTCGCTAAATCCGGAAATATTTTCTGAAAGCGAATTGTAGAGAATGGATCCAATCTCAGCCCAATCCGTCGTTGAGGAATCCATACAAGGCATTCTATTTTTGGGAACCCGATCTTGGTGCAACGAACCTGGACGAGATGTTCCCATAACTGCCCGATAATTGCGTGGCAAACTCCGGGTATGCAGAACGTAGTCCATCAAGATCTGGTTGTTGCAAGCGTGGATCGCATGAATTAGAAGATGCCGAGAGCTTTGAACCATCCATGGAAGAAGAAGATGCCATAACTAGGATCCTAAAAAATTAAAAAATTCAAAGAGTAAAAGCACGTGGTGTAACCCTCCAAACGCCGGACTAACGCCGGTGATGGAGGTCCCTGCCACCGGCTGGTCACGCCCTATCCGGGAGTGGCCAAAAACGGCGGTGGTAGGCGATGAAAACAGCCCCGGCGGCCGAACACGTTGGGTTCTAGTTTCTCTCTCTAGTTTCTCTCTCTAGCGAAATGTTCGTCAACAAGGGATTTAATTTGTTCAACAAGTCATTACTTGGTGAACAAGGCATTCGACTTGGTAGAAAAGGCATTGGACGTGGTAAATAAGTTATTCGACTTGTTTAACAAGGCATTACATGGTCAATAGGAAATTCCACTTGTTCAAGACGACATTACTTGGTAAACGAGGCATTCGACTTGGTCAACAAGGGATTTGACTTGTTCAACAAGGGATTTTTCTTGTTCAACAGTCATTACTAGGTGAACAAGACATTCAACTTGTTCAGCAACACATCACTTTATCATTAAGGCATTAGACTTGTTAAACAAGGCATTCGACTTGGTTAACAAGGGATATAACTTGTTCAACAAGGGATTTAACTTTTTCAACAAGTCATTACTTGGTCAACAAGGCATTCGATTAATTCCAGAAGGCATTTATTTGTCAAAAAGGCATTCAACTTGTTGTACAAGACATTACTTTGGTCAACAAGGCATCCGACTTATTCAACAAGGCATTGGACTTGTCAATAAGGCATTAGACTTGTTCAAGACGACATTACATCGTCAACAAGACATTCAACTTGTTCTTGAAGGTATTAAACTTGGTCAACAAAGGATGTGACTTATTCAACAATGGATTTGACTTGTTAAACAAGTCATTACTTGGTGAACAAGTCATTGAACTTGTTCAGCAATGCATTACTTGGTCAACAAAACATTCGACTTGTTCAACAAGGCATTCGACTTGGTCAAAAAGGCATTCGACTTGTTCAGCAAGGCTTTACATGGTTAACCAGGCATTTGACTTGTTCAAGAAGGTATTACTTGGTCTACAAGGCATTCGACTTGTTCTTGAAGCCATTAGATTTGGTCAACAAGGCATTTGACTTGTTCAACAAGTCATTACTTGGTCAACAAGGCATTCAAATTGTTCAACAAGGCTTTACTTTGGTCAACAAGGCATTCGACTTGTTAAAAAAGGCATTACATGGTCAACAATGCATTCGACTTGTTCAAGACGACATTACTTGTTTTTTTTTTTTTGACATTACTTGGTCAACAAGGCATTCGACTTGTTCTTAAAGGCATTAGATTTGGTCAACAAGATTTTGACTTGTTCAACAAGTCATTATATGGTGAGAAATGCATTCAACTTGTTCAACAATGCATCACTTGGTAAACAAGGTATTCGAGTTGTTCTTAAAGGCAGTCGATTAGTCAACAAGGGTTTTTTTTTTGGATGAATGTCCCATTATATATATATATATATATATATGAAGAGAAAAATACAAAATAGCACGTATGAGTAGAAACTCATGCCGCAAACAACCGATAACAAGCTATCGGATAACAACGACACCAACTACGACATCGACTACGACTGCGACGACAACTAAAGCTCGAAACAAGCTACCATGCAACTCGCCACAGATGGCGAATAGCAGCTACTTGTAAAGGATATCTATATGCTACAGTGTCCTATCGTAAACAAGCATTCCCCAGAACCAAAGCAATCACTTGCTCAGGGGAGCCGCGTCTATGCTCCTTCCACCGTGTATTCCGTTCCTGCCAAATGTGATAAACAAGCGACGACGAAACATGACGATAGGCTACATGGTAAAGATGATGCCCTCGCCACTTAGCCGCTGCCCATATGACATCAACACGCCACTCCCGAAACGGCCATCTCCATCTAATCTGGCGGCTCAAAAGCCTCAAACAGCGTCTCGCGAAGCGACAATCAAAGAACAAATGGTTATGTGTCTCTCGTATGTTATTGTCACACAACAGGCATGTATCTGTTCCCGCTCGCTGTTCCACCCATGCAAATTCTCGAGTCAAAAGACGTCCCCAAATCGCCAGCAATAGAATGAATTCGTAGCGTGGGACTCGTAAACATCCGCCAAATAGCATAGCCCAATCCACCGGATCACTTCTCAATCGGATCGCTTCTCGGACTGATTTTGTCGAGAAATTACCATTCGGAGTGCCTTCCCACCGCAGTAAGTCACGACGTGATGGGTCCACTGCTGGTAGATGTGGACTAAGCTCAATGAACTCAACTGTAGATTGAGCAGGCCACATCCACCCATGTGTCCAGATAACAGCGCTAAGAGGAGCATCATGTGGTAGTCCCATAACCAGCGGGCCTCGTGGAAAACGATCCATCAATGGATATGAAAACAACCAGGGGTCCTTCCATAGGGAAATGGAAGAACCATTTCCTATATGAAAAGAAATGAGTGACCTAAGTAGAGGCCGTAACTTCAGCATCTTCTTCCAGCTCCAAGCGTCATTAGGTGCAGGACGCACCACCCAAAAAGAATTGGAGCGGAGTCGATTGAGAAGCAACCATTCCACCCAAATCGAGCTTTCCTCTCGGGAGACAACACTCCATAAATGCCGCAAAAGGAGGGCCTTGTTATCCGTTGCAATTGAACGAATTCCAAGACCTCCCTCAGCAACAGGTAAGCAAATGTCCACCCACGCAACTTTTGCCGGCGACCCTGCCCAGAGAAAGCGTCGAAAACGAGCCTCCAAAGCCGCAATGATTCCCTTCGGCAATAGGATAACCCCCGACCAATACGCATGCGTGGTAGTCAGTACCGACTTCATAAGTTGAACCCGCCCCGCATATGACAGGGAGCGGTTAAGCCATGATCCAGTCGCGCATCAACCTTGTGTAACAATGGGTTACAATCTGCTAGCGTCAATCGAGAGTGAAGTAGCGGAACTCCTAGATATCGTACAGGCAACTGTCCCCTTAGAAAACCCATGAGACCGTGGAGGTCATTCGCAAGGCTCTCCGCCCGCTTGGCAACAAACATCTCGCTTTTGGCCGGGTTCGGATGAAGTCCAGAAAGCATTGCAAAATCCACTAATGCTTCCTTGATAACTCCAGCCGACACAAGATCGGCGTGACAGAACATGAGGAGATCGTCAGCAAAAGAGAGCATAGAAAGTTCATTCGCCTCGCATCGCCAATGATAACGGAACTGAGGCTCACGGCTGATCCGATGTGTGACGATGCCATGTAGCACCTCCATGACTAATGTAAATATATACGGCGATATAGGATCACCTTGCCGAAGACCACGCTTCCCTGCAAAGTATCCCGCTTGATGTCCATGGATATTAATCGAGAAAGTCGTCGTGGTCATACAACATCTCACCCAATGGATAAAGATATGATGAAACTTCATAGCCGTGAGCGTGGCTAACACGAAGCTCCACTCAACCTTACCATAAGCCTTAGCCAGGTCAATCTTGAAGGTTACACGAGGAGGGCGCCTATTGCATCGATAGCCTGAACAAATCTCCTGTGCTAACAAGATATTATCACTAATGTGTCGCCCAGGGATAAACGCCGTCTGAGAAGAGTGAACCAAACTTCCTAACCATGGCTTGAGCCGATTGGCCATAATCTTCGAGATAACCTTGAAGAGAACATTACAGCACGAAATTGGCTGAAAATCCGACGCTTTCCTCCGGGAATCACCCTTTGGAATACGTGTAAGAAGCGTGCTATTCAGTCCTTTTAGCAAATGGCCTGACGAAAAAAAATCCTGGACGGCCTGAATCAAGGCATCACCAATAACTCCCCATGCTGCCTTGAAAACCCCCGCCGAATAGCCATCCGGTCCCGGGGCCTTTTCATCCCCCATCGAGAAAAGTGCCTCCTTAATCTCTAAAGCCTCCACCTTCCGAATCATATCAGTTGCAGCCTCATCAGATAGCTTCCTTGCTACAAATGGTGCAATCTCTCGAGGCTCAACGGGAACCTCCCTCGCTGACTGTCCCAATAAGGTCTGGTAGAACCGAATCAACTCTACTCGAACGCTATCTTCTCCTTCAAAAACCTCGCCCATATCACCTTCAAGGGAAAAAATGCGGTTAGTCGCACGACGCAATGCCACCTTCTTAAAGAAATAAGAGGTGCATTGGTCCCCATCTTTAAGCCACGCCAACTAAGCACGCTGGGATAAGGCAGCATGCTCGATCTCGATGGCCTTCGCATACACCCTCTTACAGATACGCTTCAACTCATGAAATCGACTTTCCATGGGAAAAAACGCCGCAAACTGCTGGCACACATCAAGAAAGTGTTTGGCTTCACTAACATTCACCGTAAGGTCACCCTTTACCCTTCTCATCTGTCGGAGAATGGGTTTCAGTAGTTTCAGTCGTCGTACCAGTGTGTACATCGGGTAACCCTGGATCGGAATCTGCCAAATCTTCTGGACATGTAAAAGGAACTGTGCGTCATGGGTCAGAAAATTATCGAAACGAAAAGGACCGCCTCGGGGACTTCTGCGCACCAACTCGAGAAGTAGCGGGCTATGGTCCGATGTCGATGGGAGAGCCGCGTGGTAGGAAATATCAGGATACTTGGAGAACCACGTGGGATTACCAAGCATACGATCAATACGGCGTCATACACCTGCATCCCCTCGCTGTTGGTTATACCATGTGAAAAATTGCCCCGTAGAAGGCAAGGTGACAAGATCTGCAGTAACCAGACATTCTCGCATATCACCCATATCGTGGGCGTTGGGTGACCCTCCCCTCGCTTCGCCTGACTCTAAGATGGTATTGAAATCACCCAATACCAGCCATGGATCCTCCGCCCGCTCCTCCGATCGAATAGTAATGTCGTACCACAATGCAACCCGCTCCTCTCGCCGGTTTTTCCCATCGATAAAGGAAATAAAAACCATCTCACGCGACTCCCGGGAGAAAACTTCACAATGTATTGCTTGGTCCGAAAGCCCAAGAACCGATACCTGAAGAAACACGGGGTTCCATCCTACCCATATTCTCGTGTCGGGGCCCCCTGTGTAATCATAAAACCACGTCCACCGCGTCCGTAGACCATTCGACACCATCGCAGCATTAGTGCTAGCCACTCTCGTTTCCAACAACCCCATTAATTGAATTTCAGACTTAGCCACAAGCTCCCCCACCTCCCTCGCGTGGTCCCTCTTATTGAGACCACGTACATTCCAGACGCCGACAGGGATCATGGATCACCCCCTCCCGGGGCTGCCATAGCTCAGGGCCCATAGAGATAATGAGATCATCATCCTCATCTCGCAAGGAGTGTAAGATAGCGAAAGAATTCGATGCCAATCCATCTGCGTCATGTACCGATTCGTCACACGCAAACGATGTCGAGGGTCCACTATCTGCCCGCCGAGTCACCTCACCATGATTCCGCGTACTAGCACGATTTGCCCTCTCAGTGGACTCCACCCTAACAGCCTTGCCCTTTGCACCCACCTGTCGCTACTCAACCCGGGATCGAGTTGCCATTATCCCGCCTTTGCTATCTCGAGCCCTGACTGCCGGACCGGGCCTGCGAGACTGTTGGCCCGTTACTTGTGAATCACCCATAGGAGTATTCGACAACCGTGTAGGCGGACGACAACCTTGCACTTGCTGCCCGGCTGGAGATGTCGGGCATGCCACAGCCGTGTGAGTCCATGACTTGCACTTCGAACATTTTGTTGGTCTCTATTCGTACTCCACCCGTACGCTAACCACACCCCTTGAACCCCCATCTTCCAACGGCATCCGTATATTAAATTGCTTGACAAACGGATCAGCAAGTGTCTTAAGCATACAAACTCTCGCGAAATCAATGCGCTCGCCTGTAGTAGTAACGCCATCAGCAAACAACGGCCGCCCCACCGCACTGGCCATGATTCCTAGTCCCGCCTAAGTCCAAAACTCGCTCGGTACATTCCATAACTTAATCCAGAGCGGCACTTCAACAATGTCTCGTTTCGCAAATGACATACCTGGCTGCCAAACTTCAAGAATAATGGCTGCCCTTGAATGAGCCATGGACCTCCATCAAGAGCCCCGTGCATTGCATTCTCCGATTTAAATCGGAATTTGAAAAACCCATTAATGGTTGCCCTAACCTCCCTTAAATCAGCCCAGATCGAGCGCACAAACCGTTCCACAAAAGGAAAGTATGGTTTTCTTCCCAAAAAATAGCCCACCAGAGTGTGTTCCCACCGGGCAAACCCTTGACGTGCTACCTCCCATGTTGGGCAAACTTCGGCTATTCCATCAATTATCATTGGTGCCGTGTAATAATCCAACGAGACCCGCTTTGTTGCGGGTCGTGTACGTCGTGCTGATCCATGGATGGTTCAATGATCTCGGCATCTTCTAATTCATGCGATTCACGCTTGCAACAACCAGATCTTGATGGACTACGTTCTGCATACCTGGAGTTTGCCACACAATTTGATACATCGGCGTTTGCATCTTTGAAGGCGCGGGTTCAGGGTAATCACGACCCGGCAATGGATACAACGACGGAGATGACGAAACCACCATATCCCGAAACGTTTTTGCATGATCCATCTATTTCCGGCGAAGATTTGGCGCATCTGGAGCAGCAAGCAGAGAATAATCCAATTATGGTAAAGATCCTTGCATATCTTTGTGCAGATCTGGGAATATCTCGTCCAGGTTCGATGTATCTGCACCAAGATCAGGCACCCATACCAACGGATTTCACAATATCTTGTCGCTCGGTGGTTGTGGGAGGATTAAAGCCGCCGTCAAATATCGACAAAACCCTAACGGGTAAAACCCTAGAATTGGAGGGCCGGGGTTCCCATCGCATGATCCTTCGACCCCTTCGAGATGAACGACTTCCGGGGAATGACAATTTCCGACGAAGGCCAGGCACACCGCCGCCATCAAAAGTGCATACTCCGATGGTGGTTCCGACGTCGGAGGCTGAGACTGATCTGAACGATAAATTGGCGGTGGAAATCCCTAAGGCATCAAGGGTTCCCGCGGATGGCAACCATGATCCGACTGAGTCTCGGGAATCCGCTCCCAAAAACATACCGATCAAGAAACCTGTTCATGTACGTATGTTTGAGGATACACTCAAAGGTGGACAAGTTAGCAATCGAAGACGGAACGATAGGATTCACCTCCAGTTTACTGCGCCGGTGGTCGTGGATGGAGTGATCGAGGTACAACCAACCGTGGAGATTGCTACTAAAGGATGCCTATGTTGGGCTCATACTTTGGTTGGGTACTTCCTTGGCCGAAAACCATACTTTCCACATGTAGCGAACCATTTCCGTAATCTGTGGAAAGGATTGGTGGAAGTGCGTGCTACATCGACAGGATTTTTCAAGTTCCGCTTTGGCTCTAATGATGAGATGTTGGTAGTGTTGGAGGGTGGTCCTTGGTTGTTTTATGGTCAACCTCTCTTCCTCGAAGAATGGAGTCAAGGTATGTCCCTTGAACAACGCCCACATGATGTTGTCCCTACATGGGTCCGGTTTCGGAATCTACCATCCGAATATGGACATCGGAAGGTCTCGGAATTGTTGCTAGCGCCGTGGGTACACCATTGTTACCTGACGAGTTCACGCTCAAATATGGAACGGATTGATTTTGCACGTGTGTGCGTCATGAAGAAACTCGATGAACCGTATGTGGAATCTTTCAATCTTCGCCTACCACAAACAGATAGGGTCTTCACTATCGTGGCGGAATATGAATGGAAGCCCCCGCGATGTACGACTTGTTCGACAATGGGCCACTCGACAGCTGCATATCCCTCGAATGCTACTAAGTTACATAAACCTCAGCCGACACCACGAGCTCAGGTGCGATTGAATCAAATTTGGCGCCCTATTATGACGACCAAAGTGGTGCATACGGGCCCGATCTCTTCCGCACAAAAGCACATGAGCGTGGCACCTCCGGTCCAATCGACTAAGGATGCTCCTAGCTTGCATGACGGGGAGTGCTCGTAGAGGCACCGCTTTTTGACTAACCACGACACGGAGAGCACGGGTGGAGTGCTTCGGCCGGTACGAGATACGAACACGATGAGGGCTGAACCGACAGTTCCACAACAAGCGTCTCCTACAAACTCTTTTGATGCACTACAACTCATCGATGATGATGGGGAATTTCTACTACAGGGCCCTGAACGAAATGCAGCCCCTATTGGGGTTCCTTTATGATTTCAATCGGAAGCTGGAATGTGCGTGGTCTCAATAAGAGGGACCACGGTAGGGCGGTGAGGGATCTGATTAGACGCTTTGATCTTAAAATTATTGGTTTGATGGAGACAAGGGTAACGGCGGCCAACGCTGATTTGATTGCAAATAATATCAAACAATGGACATGGTTCTATGACTATGAATCAGGTCCGGGTAAACGCATCTGGCTCGGGTGGGATGCGCGATATGTGCAGGTTACTGTGGAAAAGATGCTCACGCAGGCAATCCATTGCACGGTTACGTCCTTGCAAACACGTATTCCCTTCTTTATCACATTTATTTATGGGCCCAATCAGCGGGAGACGCGACAATCGTTGTGGGCTTGGTGCGGATATCAGAATCTCGGACATCGGATGCATGGCTTGTTCTCGGGGACTTTAGTGCCATTGGGGATTCTACTGATGCGAGAGGCGGCTCTCCACACATGGGTGATTACGAGGAGTTGGCTCAGTGTTTCACAGATGCTGATCTGCATGGATTGCCTAGTTTCGGCCAGTTCTTCACCTGGTTTAACCAACGGCGTGGAGATGCGGGAATATGGCGACGTCTGGACAGAATGGTTGCGAACCCAGCATGGTTCGCACGGTTCGGGGATCTCAAATATCGCTGTGAGCTCCCAGCCACTTCGGACCATTCACCTCTAATCTTGGAAACCGAAAACTTGGCGAATCATAGGGGCACTGGTTTCCGCTTTGATAACTTTCTCACATTGGACGCTCATTTTTCGCCTACGGTGCAAGCGTGGTGGCGGGTTTCCATCCCTGGATACCCCATGTATCGGGTTCTAGGACATCTAAATCTTCTTAAGTATGCATTCAAGGACTTGCAACGTGCAAAAGGGAATCTACAACGCAATGTTTTGGAGGCACGTACATTCCTTGACACTGCTCAGGAATTTGTCTCCCGATACCCGCACGATGATCGTTTTCAGATGTTGCAATCTCTATGTCGAGGCCTATATGCTGCTGCTGTTACGATGGAGGAATCCGCCATAGCGCAACGGGCCAAATGGCATGGCTTAAAGATGGTGACCGTTGCTCCTCATTCTTCTTCAAAAAGGTAGCCATGAGGAGGGTCCAAAACCGCATTTTCTCGTTGGAAGATGAAGAGGGGAACTTGATCGAAGGTGAGGCGCCGGTTAGAAATGAGCTCATAAGACACTTTCGAGATCTCTTGGGCACGACGTCTCGGGCTGGGTCGTTAGAGAATTCGGCCGTTCGAGCAGCGATAACTCGTAGGCTTCCCACAACGGCCACAACTGCTCTTATACGGGTAGTTGACGAGTCGGAAATCAAGGCGGCGTTGTTCTCGATCGCTGAGGATAAGGCGCCGGGACCGGATGGATTTACCTCGGCATTCTATATATTGGTGGCGACATCATCATTGCCATTAAGGAATTCTTTCGCACTGGTCACCTTTTACGGGAGCTCAATTCGACTCTTATAACGCTTATTCCAAAGCGTGACTCACCAAGAAGGCCTGCTGATTTTCGCCCCATATCATGTTGTAATGTCTTATATAAGATCATTTCGAAGATATTGACCACTAGAATGAAGGACTAACTTCCCGGACTGGTGGATGCCTCTCAGACTGCTTTTATCCCAGGCCGCAAAATCAGTGATAATATCCTCTTGGCTCATGAACTTTGCTCTGGCTATAGGAATCAGGGCTTACCGACGCGGGTTACCTTTAAGGTTGATCTAGCGAAGGCATACGATAAAGTGGAATGGGACTTTATTTTGACTGTCCTCGATGCTATGGGATTCCCGATGCCGTTTGTTACATGGATTAGAGCGTGCTTGATGACTACATATTTCTCGATCAATATTAATGGTCAGGCCGAGGGTTTCTTTCCTGGAAGACGAGGTCTTCGACAAGGGGACCCTATTTCTCCATATTTATTTACGTTGGTTATGGAAGTCCTACATGGGATTCTCCGAAATAAGATAATTTCGAAGGGGAGATTTACCTATCATTGGCGCTGCGAGCCGGCCCAGATTTTCCTGCTCATGTTTGCTGATGATCTTCTTCTATTCAGCCATGCTGATGCTGCATCGGTTCAGACCATTAGAGACGGGTTGGAAGAATTTGAGTCATTATCTGGATTACAGGCTAATCCGGGTAAGAGCGAGATGTTCCTATCCAAACGTGCGAGTGGCAGTCAGGCATTGATTCACTCTATCATGGGATATCAGTTGGGCCATCTTCCGGTGAGGTATCTAGGCATCCCGTTAGTTACATCGCGGCTAACTATTCAAGATTGTGCCCCCCTAATTCATCGCCTTGACCAACGACTAGGATCCTGGTTGAACCGGTCTCTATCTTATGCAGGGCGTGTGCAATTAATCCGCTCCGTAAATTAGATAATGACTCAAATTCCTCCAACCCGTCTCTAATGGTCTGAACCGATGCAGCATCAGCATGGCTGAATAGAAGAAGATCATCAGCAAACATGAGCATGAAAATCTGGGCCGGCTCGCAGCGCCAATGATAGGTAAATCTCCCCTTCGAAATTATCTTATTTCGGAGAATCCCATGTAGGACTTCCATAACCAACGTAAATAAATATGGAGAAATAGGGTCCCCTTGTCTAAGACCTCGTCTTCCAGGAAAGAAACCCTCGGCCTGACCATTAATATTGATCGAGAAATATGTAGTCGTCAAGCACGTTCTAATCCATGTAACAAACGGCATCGGGAATCCTATAGCATCGAGGACAGTCAAAATAAAGTCCCATTCCACTTTATCGTATGCCTTCGCTAGATCAACCTTAAAGGTAACCCGCGTCGGTAAGCCCTGATTCCTATAGCCAGAGCAAAGTTCCTGAGCCAATAGGATATTATCTCGGATTTTGCGGCATGGGATAAAAGCAGTCTGAGAGGCATCCACCAGTCCGGGAAGGTAGTCCTTCATTCTAGTCGCCAGTATCTTCGAAATGATCTTATATAAGACATTACAACATGATATGGGGCGAAAATCAGCAGGCCTTCTTGGTGAGTTACGCTTTGAAATAAGCGTTATAAGAGTCGAATTGAGCTCCCGTAAAAGGTGACCAGTGCGAAAGAATTCCTTAATGGCAATGATGACGTCGCCACCAATAACCGGCTAAGCAGCCTTATAGAATGCCGAGGTAAATCCATCCGGTCCCGGCGCCTTATCCTCAGCGATCGAGAACAACGCCGCCTTGATTTCCGACTCGTCAACTACCCGTATAAGAGCAGTTGTGGCCATTGTGGGAAGCCTACGAGTTATCGCTGCTCGAACGGCCGAATGCTCTAACGACCCAGCCCGAGACGTCGTGCCCAAGAGATCCCGAAAGTGTCTTATGAGCTCATTTCTAACCGGCGCCTCACCTTCGATCAAGTTCCCCTCTTCATCTTCCAACGAGAAAATGCGGTTTTGGACCCTCCTCACGGCTACCTTTTTTTTGTTTTTTTTTTTTTTTAAGAAGAATGAGGAGCTGTTGATTATCGGGCTGTACGAGACACGGGTCTCCGAGCAGAATGCGGCTGCCCTTTCACATTCTACCCGGGCTTGGAGTTGGTTCTTTGAATACGATAATGGGCCGGCATCTCGTATCTGGGTGGGCTGGTTACTGTCACAATTCTTGCGTACACCACTCAGACCATTCACTGTAAGGCGACGATCCTTGCGGAGCGTGAGGATTTCTTCATCACATTCGCATACGGTCATAATCAGAGGGTGTCCCGACGCGCCCTTTGGACGGATCTCATCGAGACCTCACAGCTGCACGCAAACTCACCATGGCTTGTTATGGGGGATTTCAACGCGATCATGGCAAACACGGACGCGCGGGGAGGATCGGCCACGGGGGGCTGTCCGGAGATGATTGCATGCATGACTAGATCGGACCTCGCAACCCTGCCATGCACGGGGCAACTCTACACGTGGTATAACCAGCAAGGGGGCACGTCGGGTGTATGGCGACGCCTCGATAGGATGCTTGGCAACCCCTCTTGGTTCGCTAGATTTGGGGACCTTACTTATCATTGCGCAACCCCTGCTACATCGGACCACTCTCCACTCATCCTCGCGACTACAGCTAGGGCTTCTGAGAGGAATAATTCTTTTCGTTTTGATAATTTTTTGGCGCAGGATCCTCGTTTTCTTCCTATCGTGGCGGAAACTTGGAGTCTGCAAGCAAATGGATACCCGATGTATGTAGTCGTCCAGAGACTGAAAGCGATGAAGAGGGAACTACGACAACTACGGCGAGACAAGGGTGATCTCAATCGTAACGTGCTCGAGGCGCGCAAATTTCTAGAGATTGCTCAGGACATGGCGGCAAACTATCCATTGGAGGATCAATTACTAATCTTGGAGAAGCAATG
The DNA here is from genome assembly GCA_004919715.1 of Linderniella brevidens. Lineage (NCBI taxonomy): Eukaryota > Viridiplantae > Streptophyta > Magnoliopsida > Lamiales > Linderniaceae > Linderniella > Linderniella brevidens. Next base: position 8,180,139 of record SWDC01000145.1, read on the forward strand.
TCGGCTTGTGTATGCCAAAGCAGTCGAATTGGAGCATTTGGCACTCCTTCAGCGGGCGAAAGTGGCATGGCTCAAGGACGATGACCAATGTACTTCTTTTTTTCTTCAAGAAAGTGGCCACACGGCGGGTTGGAAATCGTATCTTCCACTTGGAGGATGAGGCGGGAAACACGTTCGAGGGTGGTGCACAAGTGCGGGCTGAATTGGTCCGATATTACTCGGAACTCCTCGGGCAATCCATGCAGACAACCCCAATATCCGCCTCTGACGTCGCGCCTTACTTCGGGGCAGCGCTCAGCACAACCGACGCGGAGGCAATGGTTCAGCCGGTCACTGATGTGGAAATCAACAACGCGCTGCATGCAATGGGAGATATCAAATCGCCAGGGCCAGACGGGTACGCCGCGGTTTTCTACAAGCGGGCATGGCACATCATCGGGGAGGATATCTCGTTCGCCATCCGGGATTTCTTCCGGACGGGACCGCCTCCTGGGGAGCTGAATTCGACCCTTATCACCCTCATTCCAAAAGGGGATAATCCACGCATGGCGAAGGATTTTTGACCGATTGCCTGCTGCAACGTTCTCTATAAGATCATCTCCAAGATCATTGCTAATCGGCTACGAGACAGCTTGGGGAAACTTGTCCACCTTACACAGACGGCATTCATCCCTGGAAGGCGTATTTCCGACAACATTCTCTTAGCCCAAGAGATTTGTCACGGATACAATAGAGCCGGGCTACATGAACGGGTGGCTCTTAAGGTCGACCTCGCCAAGGCATATGATAAGATTGAGTGGGATTTTATCTTTGCCATACTTCAGGCACTTCACTTTAACCCGACCTTCATTGGGTGGGTCCGGTCATGCCTCACGTCGATGCATTTTTCCATCAACATCAACGGTAGGCCGGAGGGTTTATTCAAAGGACGGCGGGGTCTCAGACAGGGCGACCCCATATCACCTTATCTCTTTGTGTTGGTGATGGAGGCTTTACATGGAATCATAGCGTCCCGCATCCAACTTAGCAGCAGCTTCCGATACCATTGGCGATGCGAGGCCACATCCCTCTTCATGTTGACCTTCGCCGATGATCTTCTTCTTTTCTCGCAGGCGGACGTTCAATCAGTCAGTATCTTCCGCGACAGCCTCGAGCTTTTTGCTTCGCTTTCAGGGCTACGGGCAAACTCTAGTAAAAGCGAGATGTTTATCTCGAAACGGGCAGAACGACTGAAGGGTACACTCCAGGCTGTTATGGGCTTCCCTATCGGGTCTCTTCCTGTGCGGTACCTGGGGGTCCCCCTTATCACATCGCGATTGACTATCGATGATTGCGCCCCCTTATTACGTTCTATTGATCGTCGGCTTGGTTCTTGGACCAACCACTCGCTCTCATATGCCGGGAGGGTACAGCTCATTCGATCGGTCCTTATGACTATCCATGTGTATTGGGCGGGAGTCTTCTTACTCCCCAAGGGAATCATCCGCAGTATCGAGAAGCGTCTTCGAGCTTTCTTGTGGAAGGGATCTAGCGCGAAGGTGGCATGGACCGACGTATGCGCACCAAGGGACGAAGGGGGACTTGGACTGAGATCGATTGAGGTGGAGAAAAGGGCGCTGATGATGCGTCTTATTTGGAACATTCTCAGGGGAGATGAGTCTTCGATATGGGCCACATGGATACGACGGACGCGGCTGCACATCACATCCTTCTGGACCATCAGATCCACGGCTAATACCTCATGGAGCTGGAAGAAGCTCCTCAAGCTCAGACCCATCATCCGGCCACTTCTAGAGTTCCGCATTGGGAATGGAGCGAATACACGCCTCTGGACTGACCCATGGCTACTCACGATTCCGCTGGTGGAACGGTACCCGCGTGGTCCATCTGTTATGGGCCTCCCACTTGATTCACGATTGAGCGCGGTGATTGATGAGTCGGGATGGCATTGGCCAGGACAGACAACGGTGGAGTTCATGGATTTTGCTGGTCTCCTACCTCCCATTCAACACGGTGAGATGGACACGATTCGATGGCGGGGGACTCCCAATGGCGTCTTCTCTACTCACTCCGCGAGAAATTGCATACGCCAACATTCTCCGCCTGCATTCTGGACCAACCTGTTCGGAGGCCCTATCTCGATACCACGGCATGAAGTCATTCTATGGCTGGCGATTAGGGAACGCCTGGCGACGAGGGACAAGCCATGGGTGGCCGCGGCAGCAGGAAGTTCAGCTTGCCTCTTGTGTGATGATGGCCATGCTATAGAGACAACACGGCATCTTTTCTTTGAGTGTTCATTTTCCAGACATTGCCTACAGTCTTTGCAGGGAAAGTTACGTTTTGGATGGCCTTACACGGACTGGATCGAAGGGGTTCACTGGGCTGCTCAAAGGTGGCGGGGCAAGCACCTCGCATGGATGGGCCGACATGCGCTTGCATCGCTTGTCTATCACCTATGGGCCGAGCGCAACCTACGATGGCGGGAAGGAAGACGAAGACCTCCTACTCATATCGTTGCGGACGTCGAGACTACACTCTGTATACGGCTCTCTACCCTTGGAGGGAAGTATCAGCTACAGTCCTGTGCGCTTCGACGTGTTTGGCGCATTGCGTGGCCGAGCACGTAGTCACTTGCTTACAGTCTGCTTGCTTGCTTTTGATGTTTGCTTGCTCGATTGGATTGCTTGCGTTGTTTATAGGTAGCATGTTACCGAGCGGTGCAACTTATTGCTGCTGAACATTGTATCTTTCCACATTTTATTTTAATGACCTTTTCCCAAAAAAAAAAAAAGAAGAATGAGGAGCAACGGTCACCATCTTTAAGCCATGCCATTTTGGCCCGTTGCGCTATGGCGGATTCCTCCATCGTAACAGCAGCAGCATATAGGCCTCGGCATAGAGATTGCAACATCTGAAAACGATCATCGTGCGGGTATCGGGAGACAAATTCCTGAGCTGTGTCAAGGAATGTACGTGCCTCCAAAACATTGCGTTGTAGATTCCCTTTTGCACGTCGCAAGTCCTTGAGTGCAGACTTAAGAAGCTTCAGACGTCCTAAAACCCGATACATGGGGTATCCAGGGATGGAAACCCGCCACCACACTTCCACCGTAGGCAAAAAATGAGCGTCCAATGTGAGAAAGTTATCAAAGCGGAAACCAGTGCCCCTATGATTCGCCAAGTTTTCGATTTCCAAGATTAGAGGTGAATGGTCCGAAGTGGCTGGGAGCTCACAGCGATATTTGAGATCCCTGAACCGTGCGAACCATGCTGGGTTCGCAACCATTCTGTCCAGTCGTTGCCATATTCCCGCATCTCCACGCCGTTGGTTAAACCAGGTGAAGAACTGGCCGGAACTAGGCAATCCATGCAGATCAGCATCTGTAAAACACTGAGCCAAGTCCTCGTAATCACCCATGTGTGGAGAGCCGCCTCTCGCATCAGTAGAATCCCCAATGGCATTAAAGTCCCCGAGAACAAGTCATGCATCCGATGTCCGAGATTCTGATATCCGCACCAAATCAGCCCATAACGATTGTCTCGTCTCCCGCTGATTGAGCCCATAAATAAATGTGGTAAAGAAGGTAATGCGTGTTTGCAAGGACTAACCTTGCAATGGATTGCCTGCGTGAGCATCTTTTCCACAGTAACCTGCACATATCGCGCATCCCACCCGAGCCAGATGCATTTACCCGGACCCGATTCATAGTCATAGAACCACGTCCATTGCTTAAATCATGGCCAGTGCTGTGGGGCGGCCGTTGTTTGCTGATGGAGTTACTACTACAGGCGAGCGCATTGATTTCGCGAGAGTTTGTGTGCTTAAGACACTTGCTGATCCATTTGTCGAGCAATTTAATATACGGATGCCGTTGGAAGATGGGGGTTCAGGGGGTGTGGTTAGCGTACGGGTGGAGTACGAATGGAGACCAACAAAATGTTCGAAGTGCAAGTCATGGACTCACACGGCTGTTGCATGCCCGACATCTCCAGCCGGGCAGCAAGTGCAAGGTTGTCGTTCGCCTACACGGTTGTCAAATACTCCTGTGGGTGGTTCACAAGTAACGGGCCAACAGTCTCGCAGGCCCGGTCCAGCAATCAGGGCTCGAGATAGCAAAGGCGGGATAATGACACCTCGATCCCGGGCTGAGTGGCGACAGGTGGGTGCAAAGGGCAAGGCTGTTAGGGTGGAGTCCACTGAGATAGCAAATGGTGCTAGTGCGCGGAATCATGGTGAGGTGACTCGGCGGGCAGATAGTGGACCCTCGACATCGTATGGGACCACGGCTCCACATGTGTGTGACGAATCTGTACATGACGCAGATGGATTGGCATTGAATTCTTTTGCTATCCTACACTCCTTGCGAGATGAGGATGATGATCTTATTATCTCTATGGGCCCTGAAGCAATGGCAGCCCTGGGAGGGGTTGATCTATGATCCCTGTCGGCGTATGGAATGTACGTGGTCTCAATAAGAGGGACCACGCGAGGGAGGTGGGGGAGCTCGTGGCTAAGTCTGAAATTCAATTAATGGGGTTGTTGGAGACGAGAGTGGCTAGCACTAATGCTGGGATGGTGTCGAACGGTCTACAGTCGCGGTGGACGTGGTTTTATGATTACACAGGGGCCCCGGCACGCGGTGGTGCCGAATTGATCGTATGCTTGGTAATCCCACATGGTTCTCCAAGTATATTGATATTTTCTATCACGCGGCTCTCCCATCGACATCGGACCACAGCCCGCTACTTCTCGAGTTGGTGCGCAGAAGACCCCGAGGCGGTCCTTTTCGTTTTGATAATTTTCTGACCCATGACACACAATTCCTTTTACATGTCCAGAAGATTTGGCAGATTCCGATTCAGGGTTACCCGATGTACACACTGGTACGACGACTGAAACTGCTGAAACCCATTCTCCGACAGATGCGAAGGGTAAAGGGTGACCTTGTGGTGAATGTTAGTGAAGCCAAACACTTTCTTGATGTGTGCCAGCAGTTTGCGACGCTTTTTCCCATGGAAAGTCGATTTCATGAATCCAAAAAAGTCGAATGCTCTCTCTCTCTCTAGGCGATTTTGCTCTCTCCTCTCTCCTCTCTCCTCTCTCTAGAGTTTCTCTAACATTTTCGTCCACAATCGGCCAAATCTTCACTCTTTTTATAATCACCAACCTAACGCCACTTTGTAGGGCGGTGGATCACTATCGGCCGCCTCCATCGCCGGGATCAGACGGCTTTGGAGGGTTGTGTCTCTTTCAATTAGTTTTAATTCGTTAGTTAATTCACTTTTACGGTGTTGTTATGGCTTCATGCTCGTTGATGTGTGGATCAACGATGAATTCGATCTCTTCAGTTGAGATGGTGATTGCTGAGGATCCCCGACCGCTCGAGATAGATTCTTTACTGCAAGACTATCCTACGTTTGCTAAGCGTTTTGACGGGGCACGTTTTAATGCGTTGATGGAGAAAGTTCATGGTAGATCCGGTATCGTGGCTGCCCAAACGCGCGAGATGCCACAATCAGGGGCTGGTATCACGATTCTACAGCCACTACATGGATCGGGATCTCCGGTCCGAGATCTGATCCGACGAAGGCCGGATACACCACCACCAATTCGTGATCAGCGAAGGCTGGATGGTAAGGAATCGCTGGGAGATCTTGAATATCAACGAAGGTCGGATGGTAAGAAATCATTGGGAGATCTTGAAGACATGGAAAGTGCTTCTATTTTGGGAGGAGATCTCGTATACTCAATGAAAGAATCTGCTACTAATCCGTCTTTGGAAAGGATCAGGCCGGATGGTAAGAAATCGGTGGGAGATCTTGAAGATATGGAAAGTGCTTCTATTTTGGGAGGAGATCTCGTATACTCAATGAAGGAATCCGCTACTAATCCGTCTTTGGAAAGGATCATGTCGGATGGTAAGAAATCGCTGGGAGATCTTGAAGATATGGAAACTGCTTCTATTTTGGGAGGAGATCTCGTATACTTAATGAAGGAATCTGCTACTAATCCGTCTTTGGAAAGGATCGAGCTGGATGGTAGGAAATCGCTGGGAGATCTTGAAGATATGGAAAATGCTTCTATTTTGGGAGAGGATCTCGTATATTTAATGAAGGAATCTGCTACTAATCCGTCTTTAGAAAGGATACTACAATATCTTCGTAAAGATTTTGGATGGGATAACGAGATATTGGTTGATGCGGCTGCGTCATTGGTCACGCATCATACTCCACGCGTTGATCATACGGTGGTTAGGGATGACGCACAACCCGATGCGGGAAATTTGCATGATCATCATATGAAGGCTAGGGTTTCTTTGATTGATATGGGCCAAGAGCATCCACGTGGTCTTGGGCCTAGGTTTTCTCCGAAACGGGAGGCTGGTAGATGCAATCTCACGATTGGGGATGGTGCGAAAGAGGGGATGACGACGACAGCGCCGACGGCTACCGTGGAAAAAATTTCTATCCTTGATGACGGACCTAGAGTTTCTACAGTGGTGGCAAAGGTGACGGATACGGTTTCGGTGTCGGCTAAGGTAAATCCGCCAAAGCCGACGTTTGCGGTGGTTGCCAAGGGGTCGGCGAGGCATGCTAACCGCACCGGAGTGCGGTGACTTCCGTTGGTTTACACTGCGCCGGCAGTCATAGATGGGGTGGCGGAGGTTCGAGCTACGAGGGAGGTGGCCCGTCAAGGTTTTGCTCGATGGGAGCATACACTGATGGGCTATTTTTTGGGAAAGAAGCCATATTTTCCCTTTGTGGAGCGATTTGTGCGGGCGAATTGGGCTGACCTTGCCGAGGTCAGGGCTACCATTAATGGTTTCTTTAAGTTTCATTTTATGTCGGCGGATGCAATGCATGGGGTCCTTGAAGGGGGACCTTGGCTCTTCCCAGGGCAGCCACTCTTCTTGGAGGTTTGGAGGCCAGGAATGTCGTTTGCGAAGCGGGATCTCGTAGAAGTACCTCTATGGGTTAAATTATGGAATGTCCCAAGCGAATTCTGGACTCAGGCTGGTTTGGGGATCGTTGCTAGTGCTGTGGGGCAGCCCTTGTTTGCTGATGGCGTTACAAGTGGACAGCGTATTGATTTTGCACGTGTTTGTGTACTTAAGAAGCTTACTGACCCGTTTGTGGAGCACTTTAATATTCGACTGCCGTTAGAGTGTGGGGGTACATCGGGTTTGGCAATTGTGCGGGTGGAATACGAATGGAGACCAACCAAATGTCTGAAGTGTGCTTCTTGGAATCATACGTCGACGGCGTGTCCGATGTCCTCCGATGGACAAAGCGCACCGGGAAAACGACTGGATCCTCGGCTGAGGGCTGTTCGGGTGGGTGGCAATAAGCCACGAGTAGAGGGGCGGCAGGTGGGAGCAAAGGGCAAAGCAGCACGGGTGGAGTCACATGTTGGGGCAGATGGGGTTCGAGCGGGAAATGGAGGGGCGGTGATTCCTAGCGCACGTGTAGAGTGAATGCATGTGGGCGCAAAGGGCAAAGCCGTGAGGGTGGAACCACGGGATGGGGCAGCTAATGGTAGAAAACTGGCCCGGTCAACAGAGTGTGCGTGAGGATTGTCGACATCGTCTCGGACAACAGAGCCACATTCGCGGGTGGTGCTCGTGCATGAGGAGGTTGGGTTGGTCTCTAACTCTTTCGCTATTTTGCACTTGTTACGGGATAAGGATAACGATCCTCCTTTAGCAACGGCAGCCCCAACAGGGGGTGATCCATGATCCCTGTAGGTGTGTAGAATGTGCGTGGTCTCAATAAGAGGGACTACGATATCAAAATCTCATTACACGTGTAGTTGTAGTTGTCGATGTCGTTGTTGATATCGTAGTTGTACCCGATAGCATGTTATCGGTTGATGCGGCATGAGTTTTTCTCCTGCGCACTCTTTTGTAATCTTCTTTTCATATATATATATATATATATATAGGGACATTAATCCAAAAAAAAAGTCGATTTCATGAGTTGGAGCGTATCTGTAAGAGGGTGTATGCGAGGGCCATCGAGATCGAGCATGCTGCCTTATCCCAGCGTGCTAAGTTGGCGTGGCTTAAAGATGGGGACCAATGCACCTCTTATTTCTTTAAGAAGGTGGCATTGCGTTGTGCGACTAACCACATTTCTTCCCTTGAAGGTGATATGGGCGAGGTTTTTGAAGGAGAAGATAGCGTTCGAGCAGAGTTGATTCGGTTCTACCAGACCTTATTGGGACAGTCAGCGAGGGAGGTTCCCGTTGAGCCACGAGAGATTGCACCGTTCGTAGCAAGGAAGCTATCTGATGAGGCTGCCACTTATATGATTCGGAAGGTGGAGGCTTTAGAAATTAAGGAGACACTTTTCTCGATGGGGGATGAAAAGGCCCCGGGACCGGATGGCTATTCGGCGGGGTTTTTCAAGGGAGCGTGGGGAGTTATTGGTGATGCCTTGATTCATGCCGTCCAGGAGTTTTTTTCTTCAGGCCATTTGCTAAAAGGACTGAATAGCATGCTTCTCACACTATTCCAAAGGGTGATTCCCCGAGGAATGCGTCGGATTTTCGGCCACTTTCGTGCTGTAATGTTCTCTTTAAGGTTATCTCGAAGATTATGGCCAATCGGCTCAACCCATGGCTAGAAAGTTTGGTTCACTCTTCTCAAACGGCGTTTATCCCAGGGCGACGCATTAGTGATAATATCTTATTATAGGACAGGATATTTGTTCAGGCTATCGATGCAATAGGCGCCCTCCTCGTGTAACCTTCAAGATTGACCTGGCTAAGGCTTATGATAAGGTTGAAGGGAGCTTCGTGTTAGCCACGCTCACTGCTACGAAGTTTCATCCTATCTTTATCCATTGGGTGAGATGTTGTATGACCACGACGACATTCTCGATTAGTATCCATGGGCACCCAGCGGGATACTTTGCAGGGAAGCGTGGCCTTCGGCAAGGCAATCCTATATCGCCGTATATATTTACATTAGTCATGGTGGTGCTACATGGCATCGTTACACATCAGATCAGCCGTGAACCTCAGTTCCGTTATCATTGGCGATGCGAGGCAAATCGACTTTCTATGCTCTCTTTTGCTGACGATCTCCTCATGTTCTGTCACGCCGATCTTGTGTCGGCCGGAGTTATCAAGAATTGGTGTAATTTGCAATGCTTTATGGGCTTCATCCGAACCCGGCCAAAAGCGAGATGTTTGTTGCCAAGCGGGCGGAGAGTCTTGCGAATGACCTCCATGGTCTCATGGGTTTTCTAGGAGTTCCGCTACTTCACTCTCGATTGACGCTAGCAGATTGTAACCCATTGTTACACAAGGTTGATGCGCAACTGGGATCATGGCTTAACCGCTCCCTGTCATATGCGGGGCGGGTACAACTTATCAAGTCGGTACTGACTGCCACACATGCGTATTGGTCGGGGGTCTTCCTATTGCCGAAGGGGATCATTGCGGCTTTGGAGGCTCGTTTTCGACGCTTTCTCTGGGCAGGTTCGCCGGTACAACTTATCAAGTCGGTACTGACTGCCACGCATGCGTATTGGTCGGGGGTCTTCCTATTGCCGAAGGGGATCATTGGGCTTTGGAGGCTCGTTTTCGACGCTTTCTCTGGGCAGGGTCGCCGGAAAAGGTTGCGTGGGGTGGACATTTGCTTACCTGTTGCTGAGGGAGGCCTTGGGATTCGTTCGATTGCAACGGATAACAAGGCCCTCCTTTTGTGGCATTTATGGAGTTTTTGTCTCCCGAGAGGAGAGCTCGATTTGGGTGGAATGGTTGCTTCTCAATCGACTCCGCTCCAATTCTTTTTGGGTGGTGCGTCCTGCATCTAATGACGCTTGGAGCTAGAAGAAGATGCTAAAGTTATGGCCTCTACTTAGGTCACTCATTTCTTTTCATATAGGGAATGGTGCTTCTATTTCCCTATGGAAGGACCCCTGGTTGTTTTCATATCCATTGATGGACCGTTTTCCACGAGGCCCGCTGGTTATGGGACTACCATAGGATGCTCCTCTTAGCACTGTTATCTCGACACACGGGTGGATGTGGCCTGCTCAATCTACTGTTGAGTTCATTGAGCATAGTCCACATCTACCCACAGTGGACCCGTCACGTCGTGACTTACTGCGGTGGGAAGGCACTCCGAATGGCCGTTTCTCGACAAAATCAGTGTGAGAAGCGATCCGATTGAGAAGCGATCCGGTGGATTGGGCTGTGCTATTTGGCGGATGTTTACGAGTTCCACGCTACGAATTCATTCTATCGCTGGCGATTCGGGGACGTCTTTCGACTCGAGAATTTACATGGGTGGAACAGCGAGCGGAAACAGATATATGCCTGTTGTGCGACAATAACATACGAGAGACACATAACCATTTGTTCTTTTATTGTCGCTTCTCGAGACGCTGCTTGAGGCTTTTGAGCCGCCAGATTAGATGGAGATGGCCATTTTGGGAGTGACGTGTTGATGTCATATGGGCAGCGACTAAGTGGCGAGGACATTCACCTTTACCATGTAGCCTATCGTCATGTTTTGTCGTCGCTTGTTTATCACATTTGGCAGGAACAGAATACACGGTGGAAGGAGCATAGACGCGGCTCCCCTGAGCAAGTGATTGCTTTGGTTCTGGGGAATGCTTGTTTACGATTGGACAATGTAGCACCAAGATATCCTTTACAGGTAGCTGCTATTCGCCGTTTGTGGCGAGTTGCACGGTAGCTTGTTTCGAACTGTAGTTGTGTTCGCAGTCATAGTCGATGTCGTAGTTGATGTCGTTGTTATCCGATAGCTTGTTATCGGTTATTTGCGGCATGAGTTTCTACTCATGCGTGCTATTTTGTATTTTTCTTTTCATATATATATAATGGGACATTCATCCAAAAAAAAACAAGGCATTCGACTTGTTCTTGAAGGCTAGACTTAGTCCACAAGGGATTTAATTTGTTCTACAAGTCATTACAAGGTGAAGAAGGCATTCAACTTGTTCAGCAACACATAACTTGGTCAACAAGGCATTCAACCTTTTCTGGAAGGAATTAGCTTGGTCAACAAGGGATTTGACTTGTTCAACAAATCAATACATGGTGAACAAGGCATTCAACTCGTTGAGAAACGCATTACTTGGTCAAAAAGGCATTCGACTTGTTCAACAAATCATTCGCCTTGGTCATCAAGGCATTCGACTTGTTTAGCAAGATATTACATTGTTAACAAGGTAGCATCCGACTTGTTCTAGAATGCATTACTTGTCAACACGCATTTGACTTGTTCTTTAAGGAGTTTGACTTGGTCAACAAGGAATTTGACTTGTTCAACAATGGATTTGAATTGTTCAACAATCACTTGGTGAAAAAGGCAATTAACTTGTTTAGCAATGAATTACTTGGTCAACAAGGCATTCGACTTGTTCAACAAGGCATTACATCGTTTTTGAGGCAATAGACTTGGTCAACAAGTTATTACATTGTCAACAAGAAATCCGACTTGTTCAAAGAAGGCATTAGTTAGTCAACAAGGCATTCGACTTGTTCTTGAAGGCTAGACTTGATCCACAAGGGATTTAATTTGTTCTACAAGTCATTACATGGGGAATAAGATACTCAACTAGTTCAGCAACACTTACCTGGTCAACAATGCATTAAACTTTTTCTTGAAGGCATTAGAATTGGTCTACAATGGATTTGACTTGTTCAACATGAGATTTGACTTGTTTAACAAATCAATACATGGTGAACAATGCATTAAACTTATTCAGCATCGCATTACTTGGTCAACAAGGCATTCAACTTGTTCAGCAGGGCATTACTTGTTCAAGAAGGCATTACTTATCAACATGTATTTGACTTGTTCTTTAAGGCATTTGACTTGGTCAACAAGGCATTTGACTGGTTCAACAATGGATTTGAATAGTTCAACAAGTCTTTACTTGGTGAAAAAGACAATTAACTTGTTTAGCAATGAATTACTTGGTCAACTAGGCATTCGACTTGTTCAACAAGGCATTACATCGTTTTTGAGGCAATAGACTTGGTCAACAAGTTATTACATGGTCAACAAGACATCTGACTTGTTCAAAGAAGGCATTAGTTAGTCAACAAGGCATTCGACTTGTTCTTGAAGGCTAGACTTGGTCCACAAGAGATTTAATTTGTTCTACAAGTCATTACATGGTGAACAAAGCATTCCACTTCTTCAGCAACGCATAACTTGGTCAACAAGGCATTCAACCTTTTCTGGAAGGAATTAGACTTGGTCAACAAGGGATTTGACTTGTTCAACAAATCAATACTTGGTGAACAAGGCATTCAACTCGTTGAAAAATGCATTACTTGGTCAAAAAGGCATTCGACTTGTTCACCAAATCATTCGCCTTGGTCATCAAGGCATTCGACTTGTTTAGCAAGATATTACATTGTTAACAAGGTAGCATTTGACTTCTTCAAGAAGGCATTACTTGTCAACACGCATTGGACTTGTTTTTTCAGCAATGAATTACTTGGTCAACAACACGTTCCACTTGTTCACCAAGCCATTAAATCGTTTTTGAAGCATTTGACTTGGTCAACAAGTTATTTACATGGTCACCAAGGCATCCAACTTGTTCAAGAATGCATTAGTTAGCCAACAAGGCAATCGACTTGTTCTTAAAGGCTAAACTTGGTCCACAAAGGATTTAGTTTGTTCTACAAGTCATCACATGGTGAACAAGGCATTCAACTTGTTCAGCAACACATCACTTGGTCAACAAGGCATTCAACCTTTTCTGGAATGAATTATACTTGGTCAACAAGGGATTATTTGACTTGTTCAACAAATCAATACTTGGTGAAGAAGGCATTCAACTCGTTGAGAAACGCATTACTTGGTCAAAAAGGCATTCGACTTGTTCAACAAATCATTCGCCTTGGTCATCAAGGCATTCGACTTGTTTAGCAAGATATTACATTGTTAACAAAGGTAGCATCCGACTTGTTCTAGAATGCATTACTTGTCAACACGCATTTGACTTGTTCTTTAAGGCGTTTGACTTGGTCAACAAGGAATTTGACTTGTTCAACAATGGATTTGAATAGTTCAACAATCACTTGGTGAAAAAGGCAATTAACTTGTTTAGCAATGAATTACTTGGTCAACAAGGCATTCGACTTGTTCAACAAGGCATTACATCGTTTTTGAGGCAATAGACTTGGTAAACAAGTTATTACATGGTCAACAAGAAATCCGACTTGTTCAAAGAAGGCATTAGTTAGTCAACAAGGCATTCGACTTGTTCTTGAAGGCTAGACTTGGTCCACAAGGGATTTGATTTGTTCTATAAGTCATTACATGGTGAACAAGGCATTCAACTTTTTCAGCAACACATAACTTGGTCTACAAGGCATTCAATGTTTTCTGGAAGGAATTAGACTTGGTCAACAAGGGATTTGACTTGTTCAATAATGGATTTGACTTGTTCAACAAATCATTACATGGTGAACAAGTAATTTGTTCAGCAACACACTACTTGGGATTTTATCTTTGCCACACTTCAGGCACTTCACTTTCACCCGACCTTCATTGGGTGGGTCCGGTCATGCCTCACGTCGATGCATTTTTCCATCAACATCAACGGTAGGCCGGAGGGTTTCTTCAAAGGACGGCGGGGTCTCAGACAAGGCGACCCCATATCACCTTATCTCTTTGTGTTGGTGATGGAGGCTTTACATGGAATCATAGCGTCCCGCATCAACCTTAGCAGCAACTTCCGATACCATTGGCGATGCGAGGCCACATCCCTCTTCATGTTGACCTTCGCCGATGATCTTCTTCTTTTCTCGCAGGCGGACGTTCAACCAGTCAGTATCTTCCGCGACAGCCTCGAGCTTTTTGCTTCGCTTTCAGGGCTACGGGCAAACTCCAGTAAAAGCGAGATGTTTATCTCGAAACGGGCAGAACGACTGAAGGGTAAACTCCAGGCTGTTATGGGCTTCCCTATCGGGTCTCTTCCTGTGCGGTACCTGGGGGTCCCCCTTATCACATCGCGATTGACTATCGATGATTGCGCCCCCTTATTACGTTCTATTGATCGTCGGCTTGGTTCTTGGACCAACCACTCGCTCTCATATGCCGGGAGGGTACAGCTCATTCGATCGGTCCTTATGACTATCCATGTGTATTGGGCGGGAGTCTTCTTACTCCCCAAGGGAATCATCCGCAGTATCGAGAAGCGTCTTCGAGCTTTCTTGTGGAAGGGATCTAGCGCGAAGGTGGCATGGACCGACGTATGCGCACCAAGGGACGAAGGGGGACTTGGACTGAGATCGATTGAGGTGGAGAAAAGGGCGCTGATGATGCGTCTTATTTGGAACATTCTCAGGGGAGATGAGTCTTCGATATGGGCCACATGGATACGACGGACGCGGCTGCACATCACATCCTTCTGGACCATCAGATCCACGGCTAATACCTCATGGAGCTGGAAGAAGCTCCTCAAGCTCAGACCCATCATCCGGCCACTTCTAGAGTTCCGCATTGGGAATGGAGCGAATACACGCCTCTGGACTGACCCATGGCTACTCACGATTCCGCTGGTGGAACGGTACCCGCGTGGTCCATCTGTTATGGGCCTCCCACTTGATTCACGATTGAGCGCGGTGATTGATGAGTCGGGATGGCATTGGCCAGGACAGACAACGGTGGAGTTCATGGATTTTGCTGGTCTCCTACCTCCCATTCAACACGGTGAGATGGACACGATTCGATGGCGGGGGACTCCCAATGGCGTCTTCTCTACTCACTCCGCGAGAAATTGCATACGCCAACATTCTCCGCCTGCATTCTGGACCAACCTGTTCGGATGCCCTATCTCGATACCACGGCATGAAGTCATTTTATGGCTGGTGATTAGGGAACGCCTGGCGACGAGGGACAAGCCATGGGTGGCCGCGGCAGCAGGAAGTTCAGCTTGCCTCTTGTGTGATGATGGCCATGCTATAGAGACAACACGGCATCTTTTCTTTGAGTGTTCATTTTCCAGACATTGCCTACAGTCTTTGCAGGAAAAGTTACGTTTTGGATGGCCTTACACGAACTGGATCGAAGGGGTTCACTGGGCTGCTCAAAGGTGGCGGGGCAAGCACCTCGCATGGATGGGGCCCCGACATGCGCTTGCATCGCTTGTCTATCACCTATGGGCCGAGCGCAACCAACGATGGCGGGAAGGAAGACGAAGACCTCCTACTCATATCGTTACGGACGTCGAGACTACACTCTGTATACGGCTCTCTACCCTTGGAGGGAAGTATCAGCTACAGTCCTGTGCGCTTCGACGTGTTTGGCGCATTGCGTGGCCGAGCACGTAGTCACTTGCTTACAGTCTGCTTGCTTGCTTTTGATGTTTGCTTGCTCGATTGGATTGCTTGCGTTGATTATAGGTAGCATGTTACCGAGCGGTGCAGCTTATTGCTGCTGAACATTGTATCTTTCCACATTTTATTTTAATGACCTTTTCCCCAAAAAAAAAAAAACAAAAACACACTTCTTGGTTAACAAGGCATTCGACTTGTTCAACAAGTTTTTTTTTTTGGATGAATGTCCCATTATAACTTGTTCAACAAGTCATTCGCCTTGGTTAGCAAGGCATTCGACTTGTTCACCAAGGCATTGCATTGTTAACAAGGCAGCATTCGTCTTGTTCAAGAAGGCATTACTTGGTCAACAGGCATTCCACTTGTTCTTTAAGGCATTAGTCAACAAGCGATTTTACTTGTTTAACAATGGATTTGACTAGTTCAACAATTCATTACTTGGTGAACAAGGGCAATCAACTTGTTCAGTAATGCATTGCATTCAACTTGTTCAACAAGGCATGCGACTTGTTCACAATGGCATTACATGGTCAAAAAAGCATCTGACTTGATCAAGAAGGCATTACTTGGTCAATAAAACATTACTTGGTCAACAAGGCATTCGACTTGTTCTTGAAGGCATTAGACTTGATCAATAAGGAATAAACTTGTTCAACAAGTCTTTACTTGGTGAACAAGGCAATCAACTTGTTCAGTGATGCATTACTTGGTCAACAAGGAATTCGACTTGGTCAATAAGGAATTCAACTTTTTTCAGAAAGGCATTATATGGTCAACAAGGCATCCGACTTGTTCAAGAAGGCATTGGACTTGTTGAGACATTAGAATTGGTCAACAACGGATTTGACATGTTCAACAAGGGACTTGACTTGTTCAACAAATCAGTACTTGGTGAACAAGGCAATTTGTTCAGCAACGCATTACTTGGTCAACAGAAATTCAACTTGTTCAACAAGGCATTACTTGTCAACATGCATTTGACTTGTTCTTTAAGGCATTTGACTTGGTCAACAAGGGATTTTATTTGTTCAACAATAGATTTGAATAGTTCAACAAGTCATTACTTGGTGAAAAAGACAATTAACTTGTTTAGCAATAAATTACTTGGTCAACAAGGCATTCGACTTGTTCAATAAGACATTAGATCATTTTTCAGACATTTGACTTGGTAAACAAGTTAATTACATGGTCAACAAGGTATCCTACTTGTTCAAGAAGGCATTAGTTAGTCAACATGGCATTCAACTTGTTCTTGAAGGCTAAACCTTGGTACAAGAGATTTAATTTGTTCTAGAAGTCATTACATGGTGAACAAGACATTCAACTTGTTCAGCAACGCATCATTCGGTCAACAAGGCATTCAACTTTTTCTCGAAGGAATTAGACTTGGTTAACAAGGGATTTGACTTGTTCAACAAATCAATACATGGTGAACAAGGCATTCAACTCGTTGAGAAACGCATTACTTGGTCAAAAAGGCATTTAACTTGGTCAACAAGCATTTGACTTGTTCTTTAAGGCGTTTGACTTGATCAACAACGGATTTGACTTGGTCAACAAGGGATTTGATTTGTTCTACAAGTCATTACATGGTGAACAAGACATTCAACTTGTTCAGCAACGCATAACATGCTCAACAAGGCATTCAGCTTTTTCTGGAAGGAATTTGACTTGTTCCAAGGGATTTGACTTGTTCAACAAATCAATACTTGGTAACAAGGCATTCAACTTATTCAGCAACTCATTACTTGGTCAACAAGCCATTCAACTTGTTCAACAAGACATTCGCCTCGTTGAGCAAGGCATTAGACTTGTTTAGCAAAATATTACATTGTTAACAAAGTAGCAGTCGACTTGTTTAGCAAGATATTACATTCTTAACAAACTAGCATTCGACTTGTTAAAAAAGGCATTACTTGTCAACATGCATTTGAATTGTTCTTTAAGGCGTTTGACTTGGTCAACAAGGGATTTGACTTGTTCAACGATGGATTTGAATAGTTCAACAACTCATTACTAGGTGAACAAGATAATCAACTTGTTAAGCAATGAATTACTTGGTTAACAAGGCATCCGACTTTTTCAAGAAGGCATTAGTTAGTCAACAAGGCAACTTGTTCTTGAAGGCTAGACTTGGTCCACAAGGGATTTAATTTGTTACACAAGTAATTACATGGTCAACAGGGCATTCAACTTGTTCAGCAGCATATTACTTGGTCAACAAGGCATTCAACTTTTTCTTGAAGGAATTAGACTTGGTCAACAAGGGATTTGACTTGTTCAACAAGTCATTACTTGGTAAACAAAGCAATCAACTTGTTCAGTGATGCATTACTTGGTCAACAAGGAATTCGACTTGTTCAACAAGGCATTCGACTTTTTCAGAAAGGTATTATATGGTCAACAAGGCAATCGACTTGTTCAAGAATGCATTGGACTTGTTGTGGAAGGCATTAAAATTGGTCAACAACAGATTTGACTTGTTCAACAAACTTATTCAGCAACGCATTATTTGGTCAACAAGGCATTAAAGTTGTTCAACAAGGCATTACTAGTTCAAGAAGGCATTACTTTTCAACAGGCATTTGACTTGTTCTTTAAAGCATTTGACTTGGTCAACAAGGGATTTCACTTGTTCAACAATGGATTTGAATAGTTCAACAAGTCATTACTTGGTAAAAAAGACAATTACCTTGTTCAGCAATGAACTACTTGGTCAACATGGCATTCGACTTGTTCAACAAGGCATTACATCGTTTTTTAGGCATTTGACTTGGTCAACAAGTTATTACATGGTCAACAAGGCATCCTTTTTTTTCAAGAAGTCAATAGTTAGTCAACAAGGCATTCGACTTGTTCTTGAGGGCTAAACTTGGTCCACAAGGGATTTAATTTGTTCTTCAAGTCATTACATGGTGAACAAGACATTCAACTTGTTCAGCAACGCATAACTTGGTCAACCAGGCATTCAACTTTTTTCGGAAGGAATTTGACTTGTTCCAAGGGATTTGACTTGTTCAACAAATCAATACTTGGTGAAAAAGGCATTCAACTCGTTGAGAAACGCATTACTTTGTCAAAAAGGCGTTCGACTTGTTCAACAAGTCATTTACCTTGGTAATCAAGGCATTCGACTTGTTTAGCAATATATTACATTATTAACAAGGTCGCATTCGACTTGTTCAAGAAGGCATTACTTGTCAACATGCATTTGACTTGTTCTTTAAGGCGTTTGACTTGGTCAACAAGGGATTTGACTTGGTCGTTAAGGGATTTGACTTGTTCAACAATGGATTTGAATAATTCAACAAGTCATTACTTGGTGAAAAAGACAATTAACTTTTTCAGCAATGAATTACTTGGTCAACAAGGCATTCAAATTGTTCAACAAGGCATTATATAATTTTTTAGGCATTTGAATTGGTGAACAAGTTATTACATGGTCAACAAGGCATCTGACTTGTTCAAGAAGGCATTAGTTAGTCAACAAGGCATTCAACTTGTTCTTGAGGCTAGACTTGGTCTACAAGGGATTTAATTTGTTCTACAAGTCATTACATGGTGAACAAGGCATTCAACTTGTTCAGCAATGCCTTACCTGGTCAACAAGGCATTCAAGTTTTTCTTGAAGGAATTAGACTTGGTCAACGAGAGATTTGACTTGTTAAACAAGTCATTACTCTGTGAAGAAGGCAATCAACTTGTTCAGTAACACATTACTTGGTCACAAGGCATTCGACTTGGTCAACAAGGCATTCGACTTGTTCAGAAAGGCATTACATGGTAAACAAGGCATCCGACTTGTTCAAGAAGACATTACTAGGTCAACAAGGCATTCGACTTGTCGTTTAAGGTGTTAGACCTGGTCAACAAAGTATTTGACTTGTTCAACAAGGGATTTGACTTGTTCAACAAATTATTACTTGGTGAACAAGGCGTTTGTTCGGCAATGCACTACGTGGTCAACAAGGAATTCGACTTGTTCAACAAGTCATTCGCCTTTGTCAGCAAGGCATTTGACTTGTTCAACAAGGCATTACATTGTTAACAAGGCACCATTCGACTTGTTCAAGAAGGCATTACTTGGTTAACAAGCATTCAACTTGTTCTTTAAGGCATTAGACTTGGTTAACAAGGGATTTGACTTGTTTAACAATGGATTTGACTAGTTCAACAAGTCATTACTGGGTAAACAAGGGCAATCAACTTGTTCAGTAACACATTACATTCGACTTGTTCAACAAGGCATTTGACTTCTTCACCAAGGCATTCGACTTGTTTAGCAAGTTATTACATGGTAAACAAGGCATCCGACTTGTTCAAGAATGCATTAGTTAGTCAACAAGGCATTCGACTTGTTCTTGAAGGCTAGACTTGGTCCACAAGGGATTTAATTTGTTCTAAAAGTCATTACATGGTGAACAAGACATTCAACTTGTTCAGCAACGCATAACTTGGTCAACAAGACATTCAACTTTTTCTGGAAGGAATTAGACTTGGTCAACAAGGGATTTGACTTGTTCAACAAATCAATACTTGGTGAACAAGGCATTCAACTCGTTGAGAAACACATTACTTGGTCAAAAAGGCATTCAAATTGGTCAACAAGTCATTCGCCTTGGTCAGCAAAACATTCGACTTGTTTAGCAAGACATTACATTGTTAACAAGGTCGCATTCGACTTGTTCAAGAAGGCATTACTTGTCAACATGCATTTGACTTGTTCTTTAAGGCGTTTGACTTGGTCAACAAGGGATTTGACTTGGTCGTTAAGGGATTTGACTTGTTCAACAATGGATTTGAATAGTTCAACAAGTCATTACTTGGTGAAAAAGACAATTAACTTGTTCTGCAATGAATTACTTGGTTAACAAGGCATTGTACTTGTTTAACAAGGCATTACATCATTTTTGAGGCATTTGACTTGGTCAACAAGGCATCCGACTTGTTCTAGAAGGCATTAGTTAGTCAACAAGGCATTCGACTTGTTCTTGAAGGGCTAGACTTGGTCCACAAGGGATTTAATTTATTCTACAAGTTATTACATGGTTAACAAGACATTAAACTTGTTCAGAAACGCATAACTTGGTCAAAGAGCCATTGAACTTTTTCTGGAAGAAATTAGACTTGGTCAACAAGGGATTTGACGTGTTCAACAAATCAATACTTGGTAAGCAAGGCATTCAACTCGTTGAGAAATGCATTACTTGGTCAAAAAGGCATTCGACTTGTATAGCAAGATATTACATTGTTAACAAGGTAGCATCCGACTTGTTCAAGAAGGCATTACTTGTCAACAAGCATTTGACTTGTTCTTTAATAAGGCGTTTGACTTGGTCAACAAGGGATTCAACTTGTTCAACAATGCATTACATCGTTTTTGAGGCAATAGACTTGGTCAACAAGGCATTACATCGTTTTTGAGGCATTTGACTTGGTCAACAAGTTATTACATGGTAAACAAGGCATCCGACTTGTTCAAGAATGCATTAGTTAGTCAATAAGGCATTCGGCTTGTTTTTGAAGGCTACACTTGGTCCACAAGGGATTTAATTTGTTCTACAAGTCATTAAATGGTGAACAAGACATTCAACTTGTTCAGCAACGCCATAACATGGTCAACAAGGCATTCAACATTTTCTGGAAGGAATTAGACTTGGTCAACAAGGGATTTGACTTGTTCAACAAATCAATACTTGGTGAACAAAGGCATTCAACTCGTTGAGAAGCGCATTACTTGGTCAAAAAGGCATTTAACTTGGTCAACAAGTCATTCGCCTTGGTCATCAAGGCATTCGACTTGTTTAGCAAGATATAACATTGTTAACAAGGTAGCATTCGACTTGTTCAAGAAGTCATTACTTGTCAGCAGGCAGTTGACTCGTTCTTTAAGGCGCTTGACTTGATCAACAAGGGATTTGACTTGGTCAACAAGGGATTTGACTTGTTCAACAATGGATTTGAATAGTTCAAGAAGTCATTACTTGGTGAAAAACACAATTAACTTGTTCTGCAATGAATTACTTGGTTAACAAGACATTGTACTTGTTCAACAAGACATTACATGATTTTTGAGGCATTTGACTTGGTCAACCAGCCGTTATTCCTTGAACCTTGGCGACCACGCATGACTTTTACGCGCAAGGAGGTGGTGGAGCTGCCATTATGGGTCAAGCTATGGGATGTTCCATCTGACCTTTGGACACAAGAGGGGCTGGGGCTAGTTGCAAGTGCGGTGGGAAGGCCATTGTATGCAGACAGAATCACGACGACGGGGGAAAGACTTGATTATGCCCCAGTCTGTGTAATGAAGAAATTGTCTGAGCCATTTATTGAGACTTTTGATGTGTTGCTTCAAGGTGAGGAAGGGGAAGCGGATGTGAAAGTACCTATACGGGTGGAGTTTGATTGGAGACCATCTAAATGTGATCATTGTTCATCATGGGCACATGGGGCAGCCCTTTGCCCACAGCGACCGAAGAAGACGGCAGCAGGGATGTCAAAACCTCATCGCCAATATGAGGGAGCGAGGAAGGCATGGAAGGCCAAAGGTGGCAACCCAAAGCAGGAGCTGTTTGTCACTGGGCAATGCACAGCCCAGCCTCGTAATAGGTCCCGTTCTCGTTATGATAGAGGCGGGGGTCAGGGGCAGGGGGACCTTGGAGCACAACAGCCGGATAGAGTATGTAAGATAGGGGGGAGCCTTACATGCCCACATGAAGAATGGCAACAGGTGGGAGCCAAAGGACAAGCCGTTATGGTGTGGGCTGCGAATGCTGGAACTGAACAACAACCTGACAGAGCTGAAACATCTCGTCCTCCAGAAGCAGCCGAGCCTCTTTCTGGGGTGCAGAACCGATTTGACCTTCTTCGGGATGTGCCTGAAGATAGCAATTACACCTCATTTACGGGCCCTAAAGCAAACGCAGCCCGTAACAGGGTGCATTTATGTTAGCTGTTGGAGCATGGAATGTACGTGGTCTTAATAAGCAAGACCACAGGAGTGCGGTGCGGGAGTTGATATCGCGAGAGGGGTTGTGTATGATTGGGCTGCTTGAAACGAGAGTGGCGGCATCTAATGAGGGTTTTATTTCGAGTAGCATTCGGTCTCATTGGTGATGGTTCTCTGATTATGAAGAAGGGCCATCGTCACGCATATGGGTGGGTTGGGATCCCTTTGCTTTGAATGTGGATGTCTTTGGGTTCTCAGCCCAAGCTGTACATTGTCGAGTGAAGTCGGCATATACGGGGGAGATCATTTACGTGTCTTTTGCTTATGGGAAGTCCAGGAGGGAGGAGAGAAGGCCATTATGGGGGGAATTGACTACCATGGCAGCGACTCGAGTGGCGGATGCATGGATCGTATTGGGGGATTTCAATGCTATTTTGCACGCGGGTGAGGGTCGTGGTGGTTCGGCATCTAAGCATGATATGGAGGAATTCCAAGAGTGCCTGGTTAGTGCTGATTTGGTGACGATACCTACGATGGGCCAGGTATTCACGTGGTATAATCAACAGAGATCTGATGCGGGGGTTTGGAGGAAATTGGACCGTATACTAGGAAATCCTCAATGGTTTGCCCGGTTTACGAACTCCTTCTGTAGGTGTGGGCTACCAGCAACTTCGGATCACTCCCCTGTGTTTTTGGGAAATACTACGACACGACAGCATAAGGCAACATTTCGCTTTGACAATTTTCTGGCGAAAGATCCGGCCTTCTTAGGTATTGTTCAGAATGTCTGGAACACTCCTTTACATGGCTATCCTATGTTCGTGTTGGTGAGGAGGCTTAAGATGTTGAAACCCATACTGATGCGACTGCGAAGATCGAAGGGAGACTTGACGGCGAATGTCACAGAAGCAAAGCATTTCCTTGATATTGCACAGGATTTTGCGTCACGGTTCCCTGAGGAGGACTCTTTCTATGAGCTGGAAAGGCTGTGTCGTGTGGTTTATGCCAAAGCAGTGGAGATGGAGCAATCGGTGTTATCGCAGCGGGCCAAGATTGCATGGCTGAAGGATGGGGACCAGTGCTCATCTTATTTCTTTCGTCGAGTTGCCATGAGGCGAGCTTCCAACCGTATCTGGTCCCTTGAGGATGCCAATGGCGATCTCACTGAAGAACCATCTCAGGTGGAAGCTGAAATGATTGGGTTCTATCAGGACCTATTGGGGCAGTCTGCCCACTGTACTCCGATTCGTCCAGTTGACGTGCAGAGAGCTGTGACGAGTACGCTTTCCCCAGCGGACGCTGCATCCATGATCACTAAGGTGTCTGCCACTGAAGTGCGTGAGGCGCTTTTCTCTATGGGGGATGAGAAGGCGCCAGGACCTGACGGGTACACGGTAGCATTTTTTCGAGCTGCGTGGGGGATTGTTGGCGATGAGGTGGTGAAGGCGATTCAAGATTTCTTCATAACGGGCAGATTACTGAAGGGACTAAATAGCACCCTCATCACGTTAATCCCGAAGCGAGAAACACCTCGGCGTGCAACGGAGTTCAGACCCATTTCCTGTTGCAATGTTGTATATAAGGTGATCTCCAAGATTTTAGCCAATCGACTAAAGGGGCATCTCGCTACTTTGGTACATGGCTCACAGACAGCATTTATCCCAGGGCGACGGATCAGCGATAACGTGTTATTGGCGCAGGAGCTATGCCTTGGGTACAAGTCTAAGGGCCGGCCACCGCGTGCTATGTTCAAGATTGACCTGGCCAAGGCGTACGACAAGGTCGAATGGGAGTTTTTGCTTGCGGTCTTAGGGGCTATGGGTTTTCATCCTACGTACATTGGATGGATTCGAGCGTGCCTGACAACAACGGCCTTTTCGCTGAATCTGAATGGTAAGGTGGTGGGTTTTTTCCAAGGCAAGAGGGGTATTCGACAGGGGGACCCCATATCCCCCTATCTATTTACACTAGTGATGGAGGTCCTCCACGGACTTCTCAAGGTTGGCATATTATGGAGGAGCCGCGCTTCAAATATCATTGGCGTTGTGAGACAATTGGCATGGTGTCGTTAGCATTTGCGGATGACCTCTTGCTTTTCAGCCACGCGGATGTCATTTCAGTTGGGGTGTTGAAGAAAGCTTTGGGTGAATTTGCCCGGTTGTCAGGGTTGATCCCTAACCCTAACAAGAGTGAGATGTTTATTTCGAGGCGGGCTGAAAGCTTGATTGCACAGATTCATGCACTCATGGGTTATCGAGTGGGGCAGTTGCCGGTGCGATACTTAGGAGTGCCCCTCATTACTACTCGCTTGACGATTGGAGACTGTGCTCCTCTTTTACAGAAAGTGGACCAGCGGTTGGGATCATGGCTCAATCTGTCTTTATCTTATGCGGGTCGACTGCAGCTAGTTAAATCGGTCTTGCAGGCGCTTCATGCCTTCTGGTCAGGTATGTTCTTGTTACCTAAGGGAGTGATCCGAGCGTTGGAGGCGCGTTTTAGGAAATTTTTGTGGAGAGGTACATCACCTAAGGTGGCATGGGAGGTTTTATGTTTACCAGTTACTGAAGGGGGATTGGGCCTGAGGTCTATTTCTGTCGACAACAAGGTTCTCTTTCTGAAGCACTTGTGGAGTGTACTTACCAAGTCCCCGGATTCGATTTGGGTCGAATGGCTCTATAGGACGCGGTTGTATTCTCGATCACTATGGGATTTACCGGTCTCGACGAATGATGCTTGGAGCTGGAGAAAGCTGATGCAGTTACGCCCTTTACTCAGGTCTATGATTACATTTCGCATTGGCGATGGCTCTACGATCTGGCTATGGAAGGATCCTTGGTTGCTATCTACGTCGCTGTTGGAGCGATTTCCTAGGGGCCCTATTGCGATGGGGCTGCATATTGATTCACGATTGAGTATAGTCCGTAATTCGCAGGGGTGGAATTGGCCAGGACAAGGGGCGGTGGAGTATCTTGAGATTAGCCGCCTCTTACCTAATGTGGTTCGTGGGGATCAGGATGGTGTTTGGTGGACGGGTTCGCCGAATGGATCTATGACTGCTTCTTTGGCTTACAACGCGTTGCGATACAGGAGGCCCCCTGTGGGTTGGGCGGTATTATTTGGAGGACCGTTGAAGATTCCACGACATGAATTTATTTTATATCTGGGATTACAGGATCGGCTCTCGACTAGGGACAAACCGTGGATTGCTCGGAGGGCGGGAACCCAAGCTTGTGTCCTCTGTGAGGAGTTGCATTACGAGACTGTCCAACATCTATTCTTTGATTGTCCTTTTTCACGACAATGTCTTCGTCTCTTGCGCCATCGGATTCGCTGGATTTGGCCTTATCGGGATTGGACTACGGGCATTCGGTGGGCGGCTGTCCGCTGGCGAAGGAAGCATCTTCTCCATGCAGCTTCTCGTCATATTCTAGCATCCCTTGTCTACCATATTTGGCAGGCAAGGAACAGGCGCTGGAAGGAGGGATCCATCACGACTCCACAACGGCTAGTGGGGTGTGTTCTTGCCTTGGCTATCACGGGTATTGGTGGTACATCCATGAAGTATAAACTTCATCGGGCGGCTATACGCCGATTATGGCGTGTGGCTTGGTAGGATTAGTTTTGTTTGATTGGATGTTTTGTTGTTGATTGTTGATAGGGTCATTGGTTGATTGGTTGATTGGTTATTCATTCATTGTTGTTACCAGTAGTCTGTTACTGGTTGGTAGAGGAGTTTTTCTCCTGTTCATTTGTACATTTTTTACTATCTATATACATGGGACTTTACACCAAAAAAAAAAAAAAAAAAAAACAAGGTATTACATGGTCAACAAGGCATCCGACTTGTTCTAGAAGGCATTAGTTAGTCAACAAGGCATTCGACTTGTTCTTGAATGCTAGACTTAGTCCACAAGAGATTTAATTTATTCTACGAGTCATTACATGGTGAACAAGACATTCAACTTGTTCAGAAACGCATAACTTGGTCAACAAGGCATTGAACTTTTTCTGGAAGAAATTAGACTTGGTCAACAAGGGATTTGACGCGTTCAACAAATCAATACTAGGTGAACAAGGCATTCAACTCGTTGAGAAACGCATTACTTGGTCAAAAAGGCATCAGGCCATGCGGTTCCACCCTCTCTTCATCCATTGGATCAAGGAATGCATCACTTCTACTGCCTTCTCCGTTTGCATCAACGGAGCGCCAGAAGGTTTTTTTGCGGGTAAGCGGGGCCAGGCCAAGGCGACCCCCTCTCTCCTTACCTGTTCGTTTTAGTCATGGAGGTGCTTCATGGGATTCTTTCATCCCGCATCCAGTCCGCTCCCGGATTCCGATACCATTGGAGATGTGAGACGAGTAAGCTGGCCATGCTGTCTTTTGCTGACGATCTGCTGCTTTTGTGTCACGCTGATGCCTGCTCTGTTCGGACCCTCCGTAATGCTCTTGATACCTTCGGCTCTTTGTCGGGTCTCCTCCCTAACCCGGCTAAAAGTGAGATGTTTCTTTCCAAAAGGGCTGAGCCCCTTTCGGGACAGCTTCTGAGTATCATGGGCTTCTCCCGTGGCCAGCTTCCTGTCCGCTACCTTGGAGTTCCTTTGATCCACTCCCGTCTCAGACTAGAGGACTGCACCCCTCTGCTTCAGTCTGTGGATAGACGGCTTGGATCCTGGCTGAACCGTTCCCTCTCGTATGCCGGTCGCTTGCAGCTCATTAAGTCTGTCCTCTCTGCCATGCAGGTCTATTGGGCTGGGGTCTTCCTCCTCCCGAAAGGAGTGATCAAGGCCTTGGAGTCTCGCTTTCGAAGGTTTCTGTGGGATGGATCTCCGGCTAAGGTGGCTTGGGATGACGTCTGCAAGCCTGTGGAAGAAGGAGGTCTTGGCGTTCGATCTCTCTTGATCGACAATCAGGCTCTCCTCTTCCACCACCTCTGGAACATTGTCTCTCGTGACCCTGACTCGATTTGGGTCCAGTGGCTTTATGCCACTAAACTCAGGGACCGCTCTTTCTGGGATGTTCAGCCCAACTCCTCGGACGCTTGGAGCTGGCGTAAGCTGCTCCACCTCAGAGGTACCTTCCGTTCCCTTTTCTCCTTTCGTATTGGAAATGGGAACTCTCTTTGGCTCTGGAAGGACCCTTGGCTGTCTGATACCCCTCTCATTGAGAGATTCCCGAGGGGGCCTTTGGTTATGGGTCTCCCTTTGGATTCCCGGCTCTCTGCTATTGTGACGAATGCTGGATGGACCTGGCCTGCCCAACAGTCGGTGGAGTTTCTTCTGCTTCAGCCCCTTCTTCCTGCTGTGGACCCCTCTGCTGCTGACTCCATTTGTTGGAAGGTGGCTCCGGATGGGAAGTTCTCTGTTAGGAGTGCTCGTGAGGCTATCCGGACCCACTCTCCGAGGATTGCTTGGGCTTCTCTGTTTGGGGGCCCTTTTCGGGTCCCTAGACATGAATTTCTTCTGTGGCTTGCTATTCGTGAAAGGTTGGCGACTAGGGACCGTGCTTGGGTGATGGTTCGTTCGGGTTCGGATGCTTGCTCTCTTTGTGAGTCTCAGAGCACGGAGACAGTCCGTCACCTCTTCTTCGAGTGCTCTTTCTCCAGGAGATGCATTCTCTTACTGAGAAGGAAGACCCATTGGAGGTGGCCGCATCGGGATTGGATTCACGGGATCGAGTGGGCCGATGCTCGTTGGCGGAGTCATCATCTTCATAATGAGATCTCTCGTCATCTTCTCGCCTCTCTGGTCTACCATATATGGCAAGAGAGGAATAGGCGTTGGCGAGATCAGACTCGTTGCTCCCGGAGCGAATTGTGAGTATGGTCTTAGAGATCGCGTGCTTGAGGTTGAGCCAGGCTCCCTCCCGCTTCATTCTGCAGGCGGCCTCGCTCAGGAGCCTCTGGCGCATTGCATGGTAGTCTGTTTTTTGTTTGTTTTGTGGCTTTGTTTTGTTTTGTGGCTTTGCTTGGCTTTGTCGGCTGCTGTTGTTGATTGTTTTGCCTCGATTGTTTGCTTCCGGTAGCTTGTTACCGATTTTCTGCGGCATGGGATTTCCCTTGGGCGCTTTTCTATTTTCATTCAGTTTTATTTTCGGGAAATTTTACCAAAAAAAAAAAAGGCATTCGACTTGTATAGCAAGATATTGCATTGTTAACAAGGTAGCATTCGACTTGTTCAACAAGGCATTACTTCTCATCAGGCATTTGTCTTGTACTTTAATAAGGCGTTTGACTTGGTCAACAAGGGATTTGACTTGTTCAACAATGGATTCGAATAGTTCAACAAGTCATTACTTGGTGAAAAGACAATTAACTTGTTCAACAATGAATTACTTGGTTAACAAGGCATTCAACTTGTTCAACAAGGCATTACATCGTTTTTGAGGCAATAGACTTGGTCAACAAGGCATTCGACTTGTTCAACAAAACATTACATCATTTTTGAGGCATTTGACTTGGTCAACAAGTTATTACATGGTAAACAAGGCATCCGACTTGTTCAAGAATGCATTAGTTAGTCAACAAGGCATTCGGCTTGTTTTTGAAGGCTACACTTGGTCCACAAGGGATTTAATTTGTTCTACAAGTCATTAAATGGTGAACAAGACATTCAACTTGTTCAGCAACGCCATAACATGGTCAACAAGGCATTCAACATTTTCTGGAAGGAATTAGACTTGGTCAACAAGGGATTTGACTTGTTCAACAAATCAATACTTGGTGAACAAGGCATTCAACTCGTTGAGAAACGCATTACTTGGTCAAAAAGGCATCTAACTTGGTCAACAAGTCATTCGCCTTGGTCATCAAGGCATTCGACTTGTTTAGCAAGATATAACATTGTTAACAATGTAGCATTCGACTTGTTCAAGAAGTCATTACTTGTCAGATGGCAGTTGACTCGTTCTTTAAGGCGCTTGACTTGATCAACAAGGGATTTGACTTGGTCAACAAGGGATTTGACTTGGTCAACAAGGGATTTGACTTGTTCAACAATGTATTTGAATAGTTCAAGAAGTCATTACTTGGTGAAAAACACAATTAACTTGTTCTTCAATGAATTACTTGGTTAACAAGGCATTGTACTTGTTCAACAAGACATTAAATCATTTTTGAGGCATTTGACTTGGTCAACAAGGTATTACATGGTCAACAAGGCATCCGACTTGTTCTAGAAGTCATTAGTTAGTCAACAAGGCATTCGACTTGTTCTTGAATGCTAGACTTGGTCCAGAAGGGATTTAATTTATTCTACGAGTCATTACATGGTGAACAAGACATTCAACTTGTTCAGAAACGCATAACTTGGTCAACAAGGCATTGAACTTTTTCTGGAAGAAATTAGACTTGGTCAACAAGGGATTTGACGTGTTCAACAAATCAATACTTGGTGAACAAGGCGTTCAACTCGTTGAGAAACGCATTACTTGGTCAAAAAAGCATTCGACTTGTATAGCAAGATATTGCATTGTTAACAAGGTAGCATTATACATGCGACTTTACACCAAAAAAAAAAACAAGGTAGCATTCGACTTGTTCAACAAGGCATTACTTCTCAACAGGCATTTGACTTGTTCTTTAATAAGGCGTTTGACTTGGTCAACAATGGATTTGACTTGTTCAACAATGGATTCGAATAGTTCAACATGTAATTACTTGGTGAAAAAGACAATTTACTTTTTCAGCATAACTTTGTCAACAAGGCATTCAACTTCTCCAACAAGGCATTACATCGTTTTTGAGGCAATAGACTTGGTCAACAAGGCATTCGACTTGTTCAACAAGGCATTACATCGTTTTTGAGGCATTTGACTTGGTCAACAAGTTATTACATGGTAAACAAGGCATCCGACTTGTTCAAGAATGCATTAGTTAGTCAACAAGGCATTCGGCTTATTCTTGAAGGCTAGACTTGGTCCACAAGGGATTTAATTTGTTCTACAAGTCATTACATGGTGAACAAGACATTCAACTTGTTCAGAAACGCATAACTTGGTCAACAAGGCATTGAACTTTTTCTGGAAGAAATTAGACTTGGTCAACAAGGGATTTGACGTGTTCATCAAATAAATACGTGGTGAACAAGGCATTCAACTCGTTGAGAAATGCATTACTTGGTCAAAAAGGCATTAGACTTGTATAGCAAGATATTGCATTGTTAACAACGTAGCATTCGACTTGTTCAACAAGGCATTTGACTTGTTCTTTAATAAGGCGTTTGACTTGGTCAACAAGGGATTTGACTTGTTCAACAATGTATTCGAATAGTTCAACAATGGATTCGAATAGTTCAACATGTCATTACTTGGTGAAAAAGACAATTAACTTGTTCATCATAACTTGGTCAATAGGCATTCAACTTCTCCAACAAGGCATTAGATCGTTTTTGAGGCAATAGACTTGGTCAACAAGGCATTCGACTTGTTCAAGAAGGCATTTGACTTGTTCTTTAATAAGGCGTTTGACTTGGTCAACAAGGGATTTGACTTGTTCAACAATGGATTCGAATAGTTCAACAATGGATTCGAATAGTTCAACATGTCATTACTTGGTGAAAAAGACAATTAACTTGTTCATCATAACTTGGTCAATAGGCATTCAACTTCTCCAACAAGGCATTAGATCGTTTTTGAGGCAATAGACTTGGTCAACAAGGCATTCGACTTGTTCAAGAAGGCATTACATCGTTTTTGAGGCATTTGACTTGGTCAACAAGTTATTACATGGTAAACAAGGCATCCGACTTGTTCAAGAATGCATTAGTTAGTCAACAAGGCATTCGGCTTGTTCTTGAAGGCTAGACTTGGTCCACAAGGGATTTAATTTGTTCTACCAGTCATTATATGGTGAACAAGACATTCAACCTATTCAGCAACGCATAACATCATCAACAAGGCATTCAGCTTTTTCCGGACGGAATTAGACTAGGTCAACAAGGGATTTGACTTGTTCAACAAATCAATACTTGGTGAACAAGGCATTCAACTCGTTGAGAAACGCATTACTTGGTAAAAAAGGCATTTAACTTGGTCAACAAGTCATTCGCCTTGGTCATCAAGGCATTCGACTTGTTTAGCAAGATATTACACATTGTTAACAAGGTAGCGTTCGACTTGTTCAAGAAGGCATTACTTGTCAACAGGCATTTGACTTGTTCTTTAAGGCGTTTGACTTGATCAACAAGGCATTTGACTTGTTCAACAAGGGATTTGAATAGTTCAACAAGTCATTACTTGGTGAAAAACACAATTAACTTGTTCTGTAATGAATTACTTGGTTAACAAGGCATTGTACTTGTTCAACAAGGCATTCGACTTGGTCAACAAGTTATTACATGGTAAACAAGGCATTCGACTTGTTCAACAAGGCATTACATCATTTTTGGGGCATTTAACTTGGTCAACAAGTTATTACATGGTAAACAAGGCATCCGACTTGTTCAAGAATGCATTAGTTAGTCAACAAGGCATTCGACTTGTTCTTGAATGCTAGACTTGGTCCACAAGGGATTGAATTTATTCTACGAGTCATTACATGGTGAACAAGACATTCAACTTGTTCAGGAACGCATAACATGGTCAACAAGGCATTGAACTTTTTCTGGAAGAAATTAGACTTGGTCAACAAGGGATTTGACGTGTTCATCAAATAAATACGTGGTGAACAAGGCATTCAACTCGTTGAGAAACGCATTACTTGGTCAAAAAGGCATTCGACTTGTATAGCAAGATATTGCATTGTTAACAAGGTAGCATTCGCTAGGACTGGCCTCACCGGGACTGGACGCAGGGTTGTCTTTGGGCTGCTCAACGGTGGCGTGGAAATCATTTATTGCATGCGGCATATCGGCATCTTCTGGCATCCTTGGTTTATCATATTTGGCTTGCTCGGAATCGACGCTGGCGTGAGGATGTTACGACGACGCCGGAACGATTAGTTGCTTGTGTTTTAGACATTTGTTGTTTGCGCCTTTTCGGTCTTTCTGCAAAGTTTGCTTTGCAGATTGCGGCCATTAGGCGGCTATGGCGTGTTGCGTGGTAGTTTTCCTGTCACGCATGTTCTGACTTTTTTCTTTTTTATATATATACGGAATTTTACCAAAAAAAAAACAAGGTAGCATTCGACTTGTTCAACAAGGCATTACTTCTCAAAAGGCATTTGACTTGTTCTTTAATAAGGCGTTTTGACTTGGTCAACAAGGGATTTGACTTGTTCAACAATGGATTCGAATAGTTCAACATGTCATTACTTGGTGAAAAAGACAATTAACTTGTTCATCATAACTTGGTCAATAGGCATTCAACTTCTCCAACAAGGCATTAGATCGTTTTTGAGGCAATAGACTTGGTCAACAAGGCATTCGACTTGTTCAACAAGGCATTACATCGTTTTTGAGGCATTTGACTTGGTCAACAAGTTATTACATGGTAAACAAGGCATCCGACTTGTTCAAGAATGCATTAGTTAGTCAACAAGGCATTCGACTTGTTTTTGAAGGCTACACTTGGTCCACAAGGGATTTAATTTGTTCTACAAGTCATTAAATGGTGAACAAGACATTCAACTTGTTCAGCAACGCCATAACATGGTCAACAAGGCATTCAACATTTTCTGGAAGGAATTAGACTTGGTCAACAAGGGATTTGACTTGTTCAACAAATCAATACTTGGTGAACAAGGCATTCAACTCGTTGAGAAACGCATTACTTGGTCAAAAAGGCATCTAACTTGGTCAACAAGTCATTCGCCTTGGTCATCAAGGCATTCGACTTGTTTAGCAAGATATAACATTGTTAACAATGTAGCATTCGACTTGTTCAAGAAGTCATTACTTGTCAGCAGGCAGTTGACTCGTTCTTTAAGGCGCTTGACTTGATCAACAAGGGATTTGACTTGGTCAACAAGGGATTTGACTTGGTCAACAAGGGATTTGACTTGTTCAACAATGTATTTGAATAGTTCAAGAAGTCATTACTTGGTGAAAAACACAATTAACTTGTTCTTCAATGAATTACTTGGTTAACAAGGCATTGTACTTGTTCAACAAGACATTAAATCATTTTTGAGGCATTTGACTTGGTCAACAAGGTATTACATGGTCAACAAGGCATCCGACTTGTTCAAGAATGCATTAGTTAGTCAACAAGGCATTCGGCTTGTTTTTGAAGGCTACACTTGGTCCACAAGGGATTTAATTTGTTCTACAAGTCATTAAATGGTGAACAAGACATTCAACTTGTTCAGCAACGCCATAACATGGTCAACAAGGCATTCAACATTTTCTGGAAGGAATTAGACTTGGTCAACAAGGGATTTGACTTGTTCAACAAATCAATACTTGGTGAACAAGGCATTCAACTAGTTGAGAAACGCATTACTTGGTCAAAAAGGCATCTAACTTGGTCAACAAGTCATTCGCCTTGGTCATCAAGGCATTCGACTTGTTTAGCAAGATATAACATTGTTAACAATGTAGCATTCGACTTGTTCAAGAAGTCATTACTTGTCAGCAGGCAGTTGACTCGTTCTTTAAGGCGCTTGACTTTATCAACAAGGGATTTGACTTGGTCAACAAGGGATTTGACTTGTTCAACAATGGATTTGAATAGTTCAAGAAGTCATTACTTGGTGAAAAACACAATTAACTTGTTCTGCAATGAATTACTTGGTTAACAAGGCATTGTACTTGTTCAACAAGACATTACATCATTTTTGAGGCATTTGACTTGGTCAACAACGTATTACATGGTCAACAAGGCATCCGACTTGTTCTAGAAGTCATTAGTTAGTCAACAAGGCATTCGACTTGTTCTTGAATGCTAGACTTGGTCCAGAAGGGATTTAATTTATTCTACGAGTCATTACATGGTGAACAAGACATTCAACTTGTTCAGAAACGCATAACTTGGTCAACAAGGCATTGAACTTTTTCTGGAAGAAATTAGACTTGGTCAACAAGGGATTTGACGTGTTCAACAAATCAATACTTGGTGAACAAGGCGTTCAACTCGTTGAGAAACGCATTACTTGGTCAAAAAAGCATTCGACTTGTATAGCAAGATATTGCATTGTTAACAAGGTAGCATTATACATGCGACTTTACACCAAAAAAAAAAACAAGGTAGCATTCGACTTGTTCAACAAGGCATTACTTCTCAACAGGCATTTGACTTGTTCTTTAATAAGGCGTTTGACTTGGTCAACAATGGATTTGACTTGTTCAACAATGGATTCGAATAGTTCAACATGTAATTACTTGGTGAAAAAGACAATTTACTTTTTCAGCATAACTTTGTCAACAAGGCATTCAACTTCTCCAACAAGGCATTACATCGTTTTTGAGGCAATAGACTTGGTCAACAAGGCATTCGACTTGTTCAACAAGGCATTACATCGTTTTGAGGCATTTGACTTGGTCAACAAGTTATTACATGGTAAACAAGGCATCCGACTTGTTCAAGAATGCATTAGTTAGTCAACAAGGCATTCGGCTTATTCTTGAAGGCTAGACTTGGTCCACAAGGGATTTAATTTGTTCTACAAGTCATTACATGGTGAACAAGACATTCAACTTGTTCAGAAACGCATAACTTGGTCAACAAGGCATTGAACTTTTTCTGGAAGAAATTAGACTTGGTCAACAAGGGATTTGACGTGTTCATCAAATAAATACGTGGTGAACAAGGCATTCAACTCGTTGAGAAATGCATTACTTGGTCAAAAAGGCATTAGACTTGTATAGCAAGATATTGCATTGTTAACAACGTAGCATTCGACTTGTTCAACAAGGCATTTGACTTGTTCTTTAATAAGGCGTTTGACTTGGTCAACAAGGGATTTGACTTGTTCAACAATGTATTCGAATAGTTCAACAATGGATTCGAATAGTTCAACATGTCATTACTTGGTGAAAAAGACAATTAACTTGTTCATCATAACTTGGTCAATAGGCATTCAACTTCTCCAACAAGGCTTTAGATCGTTTTTGAGGCAATAGACTTGGTCAACAAGGCATTCGACTTGTTCAAGAAGGCATTACATCGTTTTTGAGGCATTTGACTTGGTCAACAAGTTATTACATGGTAAACAAGGCATCCGACTTGTTCAAGAATGCATTAGTTAGTCAACAAGGCATTCGGCTTGTTCTTGAAGGCTAGACTTGGTCCACAAGGGATTTAATTTGTTCTACCAGTCATTATATGGTGAACAAGACATTCAACCTATTCAGCAACGCATAACATCATCAACAAGGCATTCAGCTTTTTCCGGACGGAATTAGACTAGGTCAACAAGGGATTTGACTTGTTCAACAAATCAATACTTGGTGAACAAGGCATTCAACTCGTTGAGAAACGCATTACTTGGTAAAAAAGGCATTTAACTTGGTCAACAAGTCATTCGCCTTGGTCATCAAGGCATTCGACTTGTTTAGCAAGATATTACACATTGTTAACAAGGTAGCGTTCGACTTGTTCAAGAAGGCATTACCTGTCAACAGGCATTTGACTTGTTCTTTAAGGCGTTTGACTTGATCAACAAGGCATTTGACTTGTTCAACAAGGGATTTGAATAGTTCAACAAGTCATTACTTGGTGAAAACACAATTAACTTGTTCTGTAATGAATTACTTGGTTAACAAGGCATTGTACTTGTTCAACAAGGCATTCGACTTGGTCAACAAGTTATTACATGGTAAACAAGGCATTCGACTTGTTCAACAAGGCATTACATCATTTTTGGGGCATTTAACTTGGTCAACAAGTTATTACATGGTAAACAAGGCATCCGACTTGTTCAAGAATGCATTAGTTAGTCAACAAGGCATTCGACTTGTTCTTGAATGCTAGACTTGGTCCACAAGGGATTGAATTTATTCTACGAGTCATTACATGGTGAACAAGACATTCAACTTGTTCAGAAACGCATAACTTGGTCAACAAGGCATTGAACTTTTTCTGGAAGAAATTAGACTTGGTCAACAAGGGATTTGACGTGTTCATCAAATAAATACGTGGTGAACAAGGCATTCAACTCATTGAGAAACGCATTACTTGGTCAAAAAGGCATTCGACTTGTATAGCAAGATATTGCATTGTTAACAAGGTAGCATTCGCTAGGACTGGCCTCACCGGGACTGGACGCAGGGTTGTCTTTGGGCTGCTCAACGGTGGCGTGGAAATCATTTATTGCATGCGGCATATCGGCATCTTCTGGCATCCTTGGTTTATCATATTTGGCTTGCTCGGAATCGACGCGGGCGTGAGGATGTTACGACCACGCCGGAACGATTAGTTGCTTGTGTTTTAGACATTTGTTGTTTGCGCCTTTTCGGTCTTTCTGCAAAGTTTGCTTTGCAGATTGCGGCCATTAGGCGGCTGTGGCGTGTTGCGTGGTAGTTTTCCTGTCACGCATGTTCTGACTTTTTTTTTTTATATATATACGGAATTTTACCAAAAAAAAAACAAGGTAGCATTCGACTTGTTCAACAAGGCATTACTTCTCAAAAGGCATTTGACTTGTTCTTTAATAAGGCGTTTTGACTTGGTCAACAAGGGATTTGACTTGTTCAACAATGGATTCGAATAGTTCAACATGTCATTACTTGGTGAAAAAGACAATTAACTTGTTCATCATAACTTGGTCAATAGGCATTCAACTTCTCCAACAAGGCATTAGATCGTTTTTGAGGCAATAGACTTGGTCAACAAGGCATTCGACTTGTTCAACAAGGCATTACATCGTTTTTGAGGCATTTGACTTGGTCAACAAGTTATTACATGGTAAACAAGGCATCCGACTTGTTCAAGAATGCATTAGTTAGTCAACAAGGCATTCGACTTGTTCTTGAAGGCTAGACTTGCTCCACAAGGGATTTAATTTGTTCTACAAGTCATTATATGGTGAACAAGACATTCAACCTATTCAGCAACGCATATCATCATCAACAAGGCATTCAGCTTTTTCCGGATGGAATTAGACTAGGTCAACAAGGGATTTGACATGTTCAACAAATCAATACTTGGTGAACAAGGCATTCAACTCGTTGAGAAACGCATTACTTGGTAAAAAAGGCATTTAACTTGGTCAACAAGTTATTCGCCTTGGTCATCAAGGCATTCGACTTGTTTAGCAAGATATTACATTGTTAACAAGGTAGCGTTCGACTTGTTCAAGAAGGCATTACTTGTCAACAGGCATTTGACTTGTTCTTTAGGGCGTTTGACTTGATCAACAAGGCATTTGACTTGTTCAACAAGGGATTTGAATAGTTCAACAAGTCATTACTTGGTGAAAAACACAATTAACTTGTTCTGTAATGAATTACTTGGTTAACAAGGCATTGTACTTGTTCAACAAGGCATTCGACTTGGTCAACAAGTTATTACATGGTAAACAAGGCATTCGACTTGTTCAACAAGGCATTACATCATTTTTGGGGCATTTAACTTGGTCAACAAGTTATTACATGGTAAACAAGGCATCCGACTTGTTCAAGAATGCATTAGTTAGTCAACAAGGCATTCGACTTGTTCTTGAATGCTAGACTTGGTCCACAAGGGATTGAATTTATTCTACGAGTCATTACATGGTGAACAAGACATTCAACTTGTTCAGAAAAGCATAACTTGGTCAACAAGGCATTGAACTTTTTCTGGAAGAAATTAGACTTGGTCAACAAGGGATTTGACGTGTTCATCAAATAAATACGTGGTGAACAAGGCATTCAACTCGTTGAGAAACGCATTACTTGGTCAATAAGGCATTCGACTTGTATAGCAAGATATTGCATTGTTAACAAGGTAGCATTCGCTGGGACTGGCCTCACCGGGACTGGACGCAGGGTTGTCTTTGGGCTGCTCAACGGTGGCGTGGAAATCATTTATTGCATGCGGCATATCGGCATCTTCTGGCATCCTTGGTTTATCATATTTGGCTTGCTCGGAATCGACGCGGGCGTGAGGATGTTACGACCACGCCGGAACGATTAGTTGCTTGTGTTTTAGACATTTGTTGTTTGCGCCTTTTCGGTCTTTCTGCAAAGTTTGCTTTGCAGATTGCGGCCATTAGGCGGCTGTGGCGTGTTGCGTGGTAGTTTTCCTGTCACGCAAGTTCTGACTTTTTTCTTTTTTATATATATACGGAATTTTACCAAAAAAAAAAAACAAGGTAGCATTCGACTTGTTCAACAAGGCATTACTTCTCAAAAGGCATTCGACTTGTTCTTTAATAAGGCGTTTGACTTGGTCAACAAGGGATTTGACTTGTTCAACAATGGATTCGAATAGTTCAACATGTCATTACTTGGTGAAAAAGACAATTAACTTGTTCATCATAACTTGGTCAACAAGGCATTCAACTTCTCCAACAAGGCATTACATCGTTTTTGAGGCAATAGACTTGGTCAACAAGGCATTCGACTTGTTCAACAAGGCATTACATCGTTTTTGAGGCATTTGACTTGGTCAACAAGTTATTACATGGTAAACAAGGCATCCGACTTGTTCAAGAATGCATTAGTTAGTCAACAAGGCATTCGGC
Organism: Linderniella brevidens; assembly: GCA_004919715.1. NCBI lineage: Eukaryota > Viridiplantae > Streptophyta > Magnoliopsida > Lamiales > Linderniaceae > Linderniella > Linderniella brevidens. Next base: position 8,218,969 of record SWDC01000145.1, read on the forward strand.
TTGTTCTTGAAGGCTAGACTTGGTCCACAAGGGATTTAATTTGTTCTACAAGTCATTACATGGTGAACAAGACATTCAAACTATTCTGCAACGCATAACATCATCAACAAGGCATTCAGCTTTTTCCGGATGGAATTAGACTAGGTCAACAAGGGATTTGACTTGTTCAACAAATCAATACTTGGTGAACAAGGCATTCAACTCGTTGAAAAACGCATTACTTGGTAAAAAAGACATTTAACTTGGTCAACAAGTCATTCGCCTTGGTCATCAAGGCATTCGACTTGTTTAGCAAGATATTACATTGTTAACAAGGTAGCGTTCGACTTGTTCAAGAAGGCATTACTTGTCAACAGGCATTTGACTTGTTCTTTAAGGCGTTTGACTTTATCAACAAGGGATTTGACTTGGTCAACAAGGGATTTGACTTGTTCAACAAGGGATTTGAATAGTTCAACAAGTCATTACTTGGTGAAAAACACAATTAACTTGTTCTGCAATGAATTACTTGGTTAACAAGGCGTTGTACTTGTTCAACAAGACATTACATCATTTTTGAGGCATTTGACTTGGTCAACAAGGTATTACATGGTCAACAAGGCATCCGACTTGTTCTAGAAGTCATTTGTTAGTCAACAAGGCATTCGACTTGTTCTTGAATGCTAGACTTGGTCCACAAGGGATTTAATTTATTCTACGAGTCATTACATGGTGAACAAGACATTCAACTTGTTCAGAAACGCATAACTTGGTCAACAAGGCATTGAACTTTTTCTGGAAGAAATTAGACTTGGTCAACAAGGGATTTGACGTGTTCAACAAATCAATACTTGGTGAACAAGGCGTTCAAGTCGTTGAGAAACGCATTAGTTGGTCAAAAAAGCACTCGACCATTATAGCAAGATATTGCATTGTTAACAAGGTAGCATTCGACTTGTTCAACAAGGCATTACTTCTCAACATGCATTTGACTTGTTCTTTAATAAGGCGTTTGACTTGGTCAACAATGGATTCGAATAGTTCAACATGTAATTACTTGGTGAAAAAGACAATTAACTTGTTCAGCAAAACTTTGTCAACAAGGCATTCAACTTCTCCAACAAGGCATTACATCGTTTTTGAGGCAATAGACTTGGTCAACAAGGCATTCGACATGTTCAACAAGGCATTACATCGTTTTTGAGGCATTTGACTTGGTCAACAAGTTATTACATGGTAAATAGGCATCCGACTTGTTCAAGAATGCACTAGTTAGTCAACAAGGCATTCGGCTTGTTTTTGGAGGCTACACTTGGTCCACAAGGGATTTAATTTGTTCTACAAGTCATTATATGGTGAACAAGACATTCAACTTGTTCAGCAACGCATAACATGGTCAACAAGGCATTCAGCTTTTTCTGAAAGGAATTAGACTTGATCAACAAGGGATTTGACTTGTTCAACAAATCAATACTTAATGAACAAGGCATTCAACTCGTTGAGAAATGCATTTCTTGGTCAAAAAGGCATTTAACTTGGTCAACAAGTCATTCGCCTTTGTCATCAAGGCATCCGACTTGTTTAGCAAGATATTACATTGTTAACAAGGTAGCATTCGACTTGTTCAAGAAGGCATTACTTGTCAACAGGCATTTGACTTGTTCTTTAAGGCGTTTGACTTGATCAACAAGGCATTTGACTTGTTCAACAAGGGATTTGAATAGTTCAACAAGTCATTACTTGGTGTGAAAAACACAATTAACTTGTTCTGCAATGAATTACTTGGTTAACAAGGCATTGTACTTGTTCAACAAGGCATTCGACTTGGTCAACATGTTATTACATGGTAAACAAGGCATTCGACTTGTTCAACAAGGTATTACATCATTTTTGGGGCATTTAACTTGGTCAACAAGGCATTGAACTTTTTCTGGAAGAAATTAGACTTGGTCAACAAGGGATTTGACGTGTTCATCAAATAAATACGTGGTGAACAAGGCATTCAACTCGTTGAGAAACGCATTACTTGGTCAAAAAGGCATTCGACTTGTATAGCAAGATATTGCATAGTTAACAAGGTAGCATTCGACTTGTTCAACAAGGCATTACTTCTCAAAAGGCATTTGACTTGTTCTTTAATAAGGCGTTTGACTTGGTCAACAAGGGATTTGACTTGTTCAACAATGGATTCGAATAGTTCAACATGTCATTACTTGGTGAAAAAGACAATTAACTTGTTCATCATAACTTGGTCAACAAGGCATTTAACTTCTCCAACAAGGCATTACATCGTTTTTGAGGCAATAGACTTGGTCAACAAGGCATTCGACTTGTTCAACAAGGCATTACATCGTTTTTGAGGCATTTGACTTGGTCAACAAGTAATTACATGGTAAACAAGGCATCCGACTTGTTCAAGGATGCATTAGTTAGTCAACAAGGCATTCGGCTTGTTCTTGAAGGCTAGACTTGGTCCACAAGGGATTTAATTTGTACTACAAGTCATTACATGGTGAACAAGACATTCAACTTGTTCAGCAACGCATAACATGGTCAACAAGGCATTCAGCTTTTTCTGGAAGGAATTAGACTTGGTCATCAAGGGATTTGACTTGTTCAACAAATCAATACTTGGTGAACAAGGCATTCAACTCGTTGAGAAACGCATTACTTGGTCAAAAAGGCATTTAACTTGGTCAACAAGTCATTCGCCTTGGTTATCAAGGCATCCGACTTGTTTAGCAAGATATTACATTGTTAACAAGGTAGCATTCGACTTGTTCAAGAAGGCATTACTTGTCAACATGCATTTGACTTGTTCTTTAATGCGTTTGACTTGATTAACAAGGGATTTGACTTGGTCAACAAGGGATTAGACTTGTTCAACATGGGATTTGAATAGTTCAACAAGTCATTACTTGGTGAAAAACACAATTAACTTGTTCTGCAATTAATTACTTGGTTAACAAGGCATTGTACTTGTTCAACAAGGCATTACATCATTTTTGAGGCATTTGACTTGGTCAACAAGGTATTACATGGTCAACAAGGCATCCGACTTGTTCTAGAAGGCATTAGTTAGTCAACAAGGCATTCGACTTGTTCCTGAATGCTAGACTTGGTCCACAAGGGATTTAATTTATTCTACGAGTCATTACATGGTGAACAAGACATTCAACTTGTTCAGAAACGCATAACTTGGTCAACAAGGCATTGAACTTTTTCTGGAAGAAATTAGACTTGGTCAACAAGGGATTTGACGTGTTCAACAAATCAATACGTGGTGAACAAGGCATTCAACTCGTTGTGAAACGCATTACTTGGTCAAAAAGGCATTTGACTTGTATAGCAAGATATTGCATTGTTAACAAGGTAGCATTCGACTTGTTCAACAAGACATTACTTCTCAACAGGCATTTGACTTGTTCTTTAAGGCATTTGACTTGGTCAACAAGGGATTTGACTTGTTCAACAATGGATTCGAATAGTTCAACAAGTCATTACTTGGTGAAAAAGACAATTAACTGGTTCAGCATAACTTGGTCAACAAGGCATTCAAATTCTCCAACAAGGCATTACATCGTTTTTGAGGCAATAGACTTGTTCAACAAGGCATTCGACTTGTTCAACAAGGCATTACATCGTTTTTGAGGCATTTGACTTGGTCAACAAGTTATTACATGGTAAACAAGGCATCCGACTTGTTCAAGGATGCATTAGTTAGTCAACAAGGCATTCGGCTTGTTCTTGAAGGCTAGACTTGGTCCACAAGGGATTTAATTTGTTCTACAAGTCATTACATCGTGAACAAGACATTCAACTTGTTCAGCAACGCATAACATCGTCAACAAGGCATTCAGCTTTTTCCGGATGGAATTAGACTTGGTCAACAAGGGATTTGACTTGTTCAACAAATCAATACTTGGTGAACAAGGCATTCAACTCGTTGAGAAACGCATTACTTGGTCAAAAAGGCATTTAACTTGGTCAACAAGTCATTCGCCTTGGTTATCAAGGCATCCGACTTGTTTAGCAAGATATTACATTGTTAACAAGGTAGCATTCGACTTGTTCAAGAAGACATTACTTGTCAACAGGCATTTGACTTGTTCTTTAATGCGTTTGACTTGATCAACAAGGGATTTGACTTGGTCAACAAGGGATTTGACTTGTTCAACAAGGGATTTGAATAGTTCAACAAGTCATTACTTGGTGAAAAACACAATTAACTTGTTCTGCAATGAATTACTTGGTTAACAAGGCATTGTACTTGTTCAACAAGGCATTACATCATTTTTGAGGCATTTGACTTGGTCAACAAGGCATTCAACTTGTTCAGAAACGCATAACTTGGTCAACAAGGCATTGAACGTTTTCTGGAAGAAATTAGACTTGGTCAACAAGGGATTTGACGTGTTCATCAAATAAATACGTGGTGAACAAGGCATTCAACTCGTTGAGAAACGCATTACTTGGTCAAAAAGGCATTCGACTTGTATAGCAAGATATTGCATTGTTAACAAGCTAGCATTCGACTTGTCTAACAAGGCATTACTTCTCAAAAGGCATTTGACTTGTTCTTAAATAAGGCGTTTGACTTGGTCAACAAGGGATTTGACTTGTTCAACAATGGATTCGAATAGTTCAACATGTCATTACTTGGTGGAAAAGACAATTAACTTGTTCATCATAACTTGGTCAACAAGGCATTCAACTTCTCCAACAAGGCATTACATCGTTTTTGAGGCAATAGACTTGGTCAACAAGGCATTACATCGTTTTTGAGGCATTTGACTTGGTCAAAAAGTTATTACATGGTAAACAAGGCATCCGACTTGTTCAAGAATGCACTAGTTAGTCAACAAGGCATTCGGCTTGTTTTTGAAGGCTACACATGGTCCACAAGGGATTTAGTTTGTTCTACAAGGGATTTGACTTGTTCAACAAGGGATTTGAATAGTTCAACAAGTCATTACTTGGTGAAAAACACAATTAACTTGTTCTGCAATGAATTACTTGGTTAACAAGGCATTGTACTTGTTCAACAAGACATTACATCATTTTTGAGGCATTTGAGTTGGTCAACAAGGTATTACATGGTCAACAAGGCATCCGACTTGTTCTAGAAGTCATTAGTTAGTCAACAAGATATTCGACTTGTTCTTGAATGCTAGACTTGGTCCACAAGGGATTTAATTTATTCAACGAGTCATTACATGGTGAACAAGACATTCAACTTGTTCAGAAACGCATAACTTGGTCAACAAGGCATTGAACTTTTTCTGGAAGAAATTAGACTTGGTCAACAAGGGATTTGACGTGTTCAACAAATCAATTCGTGGTGAACAAGGAATTCAACTCGTTGAGAAACGCATTACTTGGTCAAAAAGGCATTCGACTTGTATAGCAAGATATTACATTGTTATCAAGGTAGCATTCGACTTGTTCAACAAGGCATTACTTCTCATCATGCATTTGTCTTGTACTTTAATAAGTCGTTTGACTTGGTCAACAACGGATTTGACTTGTTCAACAATGGATTCGAATAGTTCAACAAGTCATTACTTGGTGAAAAAGACAATTAACTGGTTCAGCATAACTTGGTCAACAAGGCATTCAAATTCTCCAACAAGGCATTACATTGTTTTTTAGGCAATAGACTTGTTCAACAAGGTATTCGACTTGTTCAACAAGGCATTACATCGTTTTTGAGGCATTTGACTTGGTCAACAAGTTATTACATGGTAAACAAGGCATCCGACTTGTTCAAGGATGCATTAGTTAGTCAACAAGGCATTCGGCTTGTTCTTGAAGGGTAGACTTGGTCCACAAGGGATTTAATTTGTTCTACAAGTCATTACATGGTGAACAAGACATTCAACCTATTCTGCAACGCATAACATCATCAACAAGGCATTCAGCTTTTTCCGGATGGAATTAGACTAGGTCAACAAGGGATTTGACTTGTTCAACAAATCAATACTTGGTGAACAAGGCATTCAACTCGTTGAGAAACGCATTACGTGGTAAAAAAGGCATTTAACTAGGTCAACAAGTCATTCGCCTTGGTCATCAAGGCATTCGACTTGTTTAGCAAGATATTACATTGTTAACAAGGTAGCGTTCGACTTGTTCAAGAAGGCATTACTTGTCAACAGGCATTTGACTTGTTCTTTAAGGCGTTTGACTTGATCAACAAGGGATTTGACTTGGTCAACAAGGGATTTGACTTGTTCAACAAGGGATTTGAATAGTTCAACAAGTCATTACTTGGTGAAAAACACAATTAACTTGTTCTGCAATGAATTGCTTGGTTAACAAGGCATTGTACTTGTTCAACAAGACATTACATCATTTTTGAGGCATTTGACTTGGTCAACAAGGTATTACATGGTCAACAAGGCATCCGACTTGTTCTAGAAGTCATTTGTTAGTCAACAAGGCATTCGACTTGTTCTTGAATGCTAGACTTGGTCCACAAGGGATTTAATTTATTCTACGAGTCATTACATGGTGAACAAGACATTCAACTTGTTCAGAAACGCATAACTTGGTCAACAAGGCATTGAACTTTTTCTGGAAGAAATTAGACTTGGTCAACAAGGGATTTGACGTGTTCAACAAATCAATACTTGGTGAACAAGGCGTTCAAGTCGTTGAGAAACGCATTACTTGGTCAAAAAAGCACTCGACCATTATAGCAAGATATTGCATTGTTAACAAGGTAGCATTCGACTTGTTCAACAAGGCATTACTTCTCAACATGCATTTGACTTGTTCTTTAATAAGGCGTTTGACTTGGTCAACAATGGATTCAAATAGTTCAACATGTAATTACTTGGTGAAAAAGACAATTAACTTGTTCAGCAAAACTTTGTCAACAAGGCATTCAACTTCTCCAACAAGGCATTACATCGTTTTTGAGGCAATAGACTTGGTCAACAAGGCATTCGACATGTTCAACAAGGCATTACATCGTTTTTGAGGCATTTGACTTGGTCAACAAGTTATTTCATGGTAAATAGGCATCCGACTTGTTTAAGAATGCACTAGTTAGTCAACAAGGCATCCGGCTTGTTTTTGAAGGCTACACTTGGTCCACAAGGGATTTAATTTGTTCTACAAGTCATTATATGGTGAACAAGACATTCAACTTGTTCAGCAACGCATAACATGGTCAACAAGGCATTCAGCTTTTTCTGAAAGGAATTAGACTTGATCAACAAGGGATTTGACTTGTTCAACAAATCAATACTTAATGAACAAGGCATTCAACTCGTTGAGAAATGCATTTCTTGGTCAAAAAGGCATTTAACTTGGTCAACAAGTCATTCGCCTTGGTCATCAAGGCATCCGACTTGTTTAGCAAGATATTACATTGTTAACAAGGTAGCATTCGACTTGTTCAAGAAGGCATTACTTGTCAACAGGCATTTGACTTGTTCTTTAAGGCGTTTGACTTGATCAACAAGGCATTTGACTTGTTCAACAAGGGATTTGAATAGTTCAACAAGTCATTACTTGGTGTGAAAAACACAATTAACTTGTTCTGCAATGAATTACTTGGTTAACAAAGCATTGTACTTGTTCAACAAGGCATTCGACTTGGTCAACATGTTATTACATGGTAAACAAGGCATTCGACTTGTTCAACAAGGCATTAAATCATTTTTGGGGCATTTAACTTGGTCAACAAGGCATTGAACTTTTTCTGGAAGAAATTAGACTTGGTCAACAAGGGATTTGACGTGTTCACCAAATAAATACGTGGTGAACAAGGCATTCAACTCGTTGAGAAACGCATTACTTGGTCAAAAAGGCATTCGACTTGTATAGCAAGATATTGCATTGTTAACAAGGTAGCATTCGACTTGTTCAACAAGGCATTACTTCTCAAAAGGCATTTGACTTGTTCAACAATGGATTCGAATAGTTCAACATGTCATTACTTGGTGAAAAAGACAATTAACTTGTTCATCATAACTTGGTCAACAAGGCATTCAACTTCTCCAACAAGGCATTACATCGTTTTTGAGGCAATAGACTTGGTCAACAAGGCATTCGACTTGTTCAACAAGGCATTACATCGTTTTTGAGGCATTTGACTTGGTCAACAAGTTATTACATGGTAAACAAGGCATCCGACTTGTTGAAGAATGCATTAGTTATTCAACAAGGCATTCGACTTGTTCTTGAATGCTAGACTTGGTCTAATAGGGATTTAATTTATTCTACGAGTCATTACATGGTGAACAAGACATTCAACTTGTTCAGAAACGCATAACTTGGTCAACAAGGCATTGAACTTTTTCTGGAAGAAATTAGACTTGGTCAACAAGGGATTTGACGTGTTCATCAAATAAATACGTGGTGAACAAGGCATTCAACTCGTTGAGAAACGCATTACTTGGTCAAAAAGGCATTCGACTTGTATAGCAAGATATTGCATTGTTAACAAGGTAGCATTCGACTTGTTCAACAAGGCATTACTTCTCAAAAGGCATTTGACTTGTTCTTTAATAAGGCGTTTGACTTGGTCAACAATGGATTCGAATAGTTCAACATGTCATTACTTGGTGAAAAAGACAATTAACTTGTTCATCATAACTTGGTCAATAGGCATTCAGCTTCTCCAACAAGGCATTACATCGTTTCTGAGGCATTCGACCTGGTCAACAAGGCATTCGACTTGTTCAACAAGGCATTACATCGTTTTTGAGGCATTTGACTTGGTCAACAAGTTATTACATGGTAAACAAGGCATCCGACTTGTTCAAGAATGCATTAGTTAGTCAACAAGGCATTCGGCTTGTTCTTGAAGGCTAGACTTGGTCCACAAGGGATTTAATTTGTTCTACAAGTCATTACATGGTGAACAAGACATTCAACTTGTTCAGCAACGCATAACATGGTCAACAAGGCATTCAGCTTTTTCTGGAAGGAATTAGACTTGGTCATCAAGGGATTTGACTTGTTCAACAAATCAATACTTGGTGAACAAGGCATTCAACTCGTTGAGAAACGCATTACTTGGTCAAAAAGGCATTTAACTTGGTCAAAAAGGCATTTAACTTGGTCAACAAGTCATTCGCCTTGGTTATCAAGGCATCCGACTTGTTTAGCAAGATATTACATTGTTAACAAGGTAGCATTCGACTTGTTCAAGAAGGCATTACTTGTCAACATGCATTTGACTTGTTCTTTAATGCGTTTGACTTGATTAACAAGGGATTGGACTTGGTCAACAAAGGATTAGACTTGTTCAACATGGGATTTGAATAGTTCAACAAGTCATTACTTGGTGAAAAACACAATTAACTTGTTCTGCAATGAATTACTTGGTTAACAAGGCATTGTACTTGTTCAACAAGGCATTACATCATTTTTGAGGCATTTGACTTGGTCAACAAGGTATTACATGGTCAACAAGGCATCCGACTTGTTCTAGAAGGCATTAGTTAGTCAACAAGGCATTCGACTTGTTCTTCAATGCTAGACTTGGTCCACAAGGGATTTAATTTATTCTACGAGTCATTACATGGTGAACAAGACATTCAACTTGTTCAGAAACGCATAACTTGGTCAACAAGGCATTGAACTTTTTCTGGAAGAAATTAGACTTGGTCAACAAGGGATTTGACGTGTTCAACAAATCAATACGTGGTGAACAAGGCATTCAACTCGTTGTGAAACGCATTACTTGGTCAAAAAGGCATTTGACTTGTATAGCAAGATATTGCATTGTTAACAAGGTAGCATTCGACTTGTTCAACAAGACATTACTTCTCAACAGGCATTTGACTTGTTCTTTAAGGCATTTGACTTGGTCAACAAGGGATTTGACTTGTTCAACAATGGATTCGAATAGTTCAACAAGTCATTACTTGGTGAAAAAGACAATTAACTGGTTCAGCATAACTTGGTCAACAAGGCATTCAAATTCTCCAACAAGGCATTACATCGTTTTTGAGGCAATAGACTTGTTCAACAAGGCATTCGACTTGTTCAACAAGGCATTACATCGTTTTTGAGGCATTTGACTTGGTCAACAAGTTATTACATGGTAAACAAGGCATCCGACTTGTTCAAGAATGCACTAGTTAGTCAACAAGGAATTCGGCTTGTTTTTTAAGGCTACACTTGGTCCACAAGGGATTTAATTTGTTCTACAAGTCATTATATGGTGAACAAGACATTTAACTTGTTCAGCAATGCATAACATGGTCAACAAGGCATTCAGCTTTTTCTGAAAGGAATTAGACTTGATCAACAAGGGATTTGACTTGTTCAACAAATCAATACTTAATGAACAAGGCATTCAACTCGTTGAGAAACGCATTACTTGGTCAAAAAGGCATTTGACTTGTATAGCAAGATATTGCATTGTTAACAAGGTAGCATTCGACTTGTTCAACAAGGCATTACTTCTCAAAAGGCATTTGACTTGTTCTTTAATAAGGCGTTTGACTTGGTCAACAAGGGATTTGACTTGTTCAACAATGGATTCGAATAGTTCAACATGTCATTACTTGGTGAAAAAGACAATTAACTTGTTCATCATAACTTGGTCAATAGGCATTCAACTTCTCCAACAAGGCATTACATCGTTTTTGAGGCATTCGACCTGGTCAACAAGGCATTCGACTTGTTCAACAAGGCATTACATCGTTTTTGAGGCATTTGACTTGGTCAACAAGTTATTACATGGTAAACAAGGCATCCGACTTGTTCAAGAATGCATTAGTTAGTCAACAAGGCATTCGGCTTGTTCTTGAAGGCTAGACTTGGTCCACAAGGGATTTAATTTGTTCTACAAGTCATTACATGGTGAACAAGACATTCAACTTGTTCAGCAACGCATAACATGGTCAACAAGGCATTCAGCTTTTTCTGGAAGGAATTAGACTTGGTCAACAAGGGATTTGACTTGTTCAACAAATCAATACTTGGTGAACAAGGCATTCAACTAGTTGAGAAACGCATTACTTGGTCAAAAAGGAATTTAACTTGGTTAACAAGTCATTCGCCTTAGTTATCAAGGCATCCGACTTGTTTAGCAAGATATTACATTGTTAACAAGGTAGCATTCGACTTGTTCAAGAAGGCATTACTTGTCAACATGCATTTGACTTGTTCTTTAATGCGTTTGACTTGATTAACAAGGGATTTGACTTGGTCAACAAGGGAGTAGACTTGTTCAACATGGGATTTGAATAGTTCAACAAGTCATTACTTGGTGAAAAACACAATTAACTTGTTCTGCAATGAATTACTTGGTTAACAAGGCATTGTACTTGTTCAACAAGGCATTACATCATTTTTGAGGCATTTGGCTTGGTCAACAAGGTATTACATGGTCAACAAGGCATCCGACTTGTTCTAGAAGGCATTAGTTAGTCAACAAGGCATTTGACTTGTTTTTGAATGCTAGACTTGGTCCACAAGGGATTTAATTTATTCTACGAGTCATTACATGGTGAACAAGACATTCAACTTGTTCAGAAACGCATAACTTGGTCAACAAGGCATTGAACTTTTTCTGGAAGAAATTAGACTTGGTCAACAAGGGATTTGACGTGTTCAACAAATCAATACGTGGTGAACAAGGAATTCAACTCGTTGAGAAACGCATTACTTGGTCAAAAAGGCATTCGACTTGTATAGCAAGATATTACATTGTTAACAAGGTAGCATTCGACTTTTCAACAAGGCATTACTTCTCATCATGCATTTGTCTTGTACATTAATAAGGCGTTTGACTTGGTCAACAACGGATTTGACTTGTTCAACAATGGATTCGAATAGTTCAACAAGTCATTACTTGGTGAAAAAGACAATTAACTGGTTCAGCATAACTTGGTCAACAAGGCATTCAAATTCTCCAACAAGGCATTACATCGTTTTTGAGGCAATAGACTTGTTCAACAAGGCATTCGACTTGTTCAACAAGGCATTACATCGTTTTTGAGGCATTTGACTTGGTCAACAAGTTATTACATGGTAAACAAGGCATCCGAGTTGTTCAAGGATGCATTAGTTAGTCAACAAGGCATTCGGCTTGTTCTTGAAGGCTAGACTTGGTCCACAAGGGATTTAATTTGTTCTACAAGTCATTACATGGTGAACAAGACATTCAACTTGTTCAGCAACGCATAACATGGTCAACAAGGCATTCAGCTTTTTCTGGAAGGAATTAGACTTGGTCAAAAAGGGATTTGACTTGTTCAACAAATCAATACTTGGTGAGCAAGGCATTCAACTCGTTGAGAAACGTATTACTTGGTCAAAAAGGCATTTAACTTGGTCAACAAGTCATTCGCCTTGGTTATCAAGGCATCCGACTTGTTTAGCAAGATATTACATTGTTAACAAGGTAGCATTCGACTTGTTCAAGAAGGCATTACTTGTCAACAGGCATTTGACTTGTTCTTTAATGCGTTTGACTTGATCAACAAGGGATTTGACTTGGTCAACAAGGGATTTGACTTGTTCAACAAGGGATTTGAATAGTTCAACAAGTCATTACTTGGTGAAAAACACAATTAACTTGTTCTGCAATGAATTACTTGGTTAACAAGGCATTGTACTTGTTCAACAAGGCATTACATCATTTTTGAGGCATTTGACTTGGTCAACAAGGCATTCAACTTGTTCAGAAACGCATAACTTGGTCAACAAGGCATTGAACTTTTTCTGGAAGAAATTAGACTTGGTCAACAAGGGATTTGACGTGTTCATCAAATAAATACGTGGTGAACAAGGTATTCAACTCGTTGAGAAACGCATTACTTGGTCAAAAAGGCATTCGACTTGTATAGCAAGATATTGCATTGTTAACAAGGTAGCATTCGACTTGTCTAACAAGGCATTACTTCTCAAAAGGCATTTGACTTGTTCTTAAATAAGGCGTTTGACTTGGTCAACAAGGGATTTGACTTGTTCAACAATGGATTCGAATAGTTCAACATGTCATTACTTGGTGGAAAAGACAATTAACTTGTTCATCATAACTTGGTCAACAAGGCATTCAACTTCTCCAACAAGGCATTACATCGTTTTTGAGGCAATAGACTTGGTCAACAAGGCATTACATCGTTTTTGAGGCATTTGACTTGGTCAACAAGTTATTACATGGTAAACAAGGCATCCGACTTGTTCAAGAATGCACTAGTTAGTCAACAAGGCATTCGGCTTGTTTTTGAAGGCTACACTTGGTCCACAAGGGATTTAATTTGTTCTACAAGGGATTTGACTTGTTCAACAAGGGATTTGAATAGTTCAACAAGTCATTACTTGGTGAAAAACACAATTAACTTGTTCTGCAATGAATTATTTGGTTAACAAGGCATTGTACTTGTTCAACAAGACATTACATCATTTTTGAGGCATTTGACTTGGTCAACAAGGTATTACATGGTCAACAAGGCATCCGACTTGTTCTAGAAGTCATTAGTTAGTCAACAAGGCATTCGACTTGTTCTTGAATGCTAGACTTGGTCCACAAGGGATTTAATTTATTCTACGAGTCATTACATGGTGAACAAGACATTCAACTTGTTCAGAAACGCATAACTTGGTCAACAAGGCATTGAACTTTTTCTGGAAGAAATTAGACTTGGTCAACAAGGGATTTGACGTGTTCAACAAATCAATTCGTGGTGAACAAGGAATTCAACTCATTGAGAAACGCATTACTTGGTCAAAAAGGCATTCGACTTGTATAGCAAGATATTACATTGTTAACAAGGTAGCATTCGACTTGTTCAACAAGGCATTACTTCTCATCATGCATTTGTCTTGTACTTTAATAAGGCGTTTGACTTGGTCAACAACGGATTTGACTTGTTCAACAATGGATTCGAATAGTTCAACAAGTCATTACTTGGTGAAAAAGACATTTAACTGGTTCAGCATAACTTGGTCAACAAGGCATTCAAATTCTCCAACAAGGCATTACATTGTTTTTTAGGCAATAGACTTGTTCAACAAGGTATTCGACTTGTTCAACAAGGCATTACATCGTTTTTGAGGCATTTGACTTGGTCAACAAGTTATTACATGGTAAACAAGGCATCCGACTTGTTCAAGGATGCATTAGTTAGTCAACAAGGCATTCGGCTTGTTCTTGAAGGGTAGACTTGGTCCACAAGGGATTTAATTTGTTCTACAAGTCATTACATGGTGAACAAGACATTCAACCTATTCTGCAACGCATAACATCATCAACAAGGCATTCAGCTTTTTCCGGATGGAATTAGACTAGGTCAACAAGGGATTTGACTTGTTCAACAAATCAATACTTGGTGAACAAGGCATTCAACTCGTTGAGAAACGCATTACTTGGTAAAAAAGGCATTTAACTAGGTCAACAAGTCATTCGTCTTGGTCATCAAGGCATGCGACTTGTTTAGCAAGATATTACATTGTTAACAAGGTAGCGTTCGACTTGTTCAAGAAGACATTACTTGTCAACAGGCATTTGACTTGTTCTTTAAGGCGTTTGACTTGATCAACAAGGGATTTGACTTGGTCAACAAGGGATTTGACTTGTTCAACAAGGGATTTGAATAGTTCAACAAGTCATTACTTGGTGAAAAACACAATTAACTTGTTCTGCAATGAATTACTTGGTTAACAAGGAATTGTACTTGTTCAACAAGGCATTACATCATTTTTGAGGCATTTGACTTGGTCAACAAGGTATTACATGGTCAACAAGGCATCCGACTTGTTCTAGAAGGCATTAGTTAGTCAACAAGGCATTCGACTTGTTCTTGAATGCTAGAGTTGGTCCACAAGGGATTTAATTTATTCTACGAGTCATTACATGGTGAACAAGACATTCAACTTGTTCAGAAACGCATAACTTGGTCAACAAGGCATTGAACTTTTTCTGAAAGAAATTAGACTTGTTCAACAAGGGATTTGACGTGTTCAACAAATCAATACGTGGTGAACAAGGAATTCAACTCGTTGAGAAACGCATTACTTGGGCTTGGAGTTGGTTCTTTGAATACGATAATGGGCCGACATCTCGTATCTGGGTGGGCTGGGATGCCCGCCTAGTTACTGTCACAATTCTTGCGTACACCACTCAGACCATTCACTGTAGGGCGACGATCCTTGCGGAGCGTGAGGATTTCTTCATCACATTCGCATACGGTCATAATCAGAGGGTGTCCCGACGCGACCTTTGGACGAATCTCATCGAGACCTCACAGCTGCACGCAAACTCACCATGGCTTGTTATGGGGGATTTCAACGCGATCATGGCAAACACGGACGCGCGGGGAGGATCGGCCACGGGGGGCTGTCCGGAGATGATTGCATGCATGACTACATCGAACCTCGCAACCCTGCCATGCACGGGGCAACTCTACACGTGGTATAACCAGCAAGGGGGCACGTCGGGTGTATGGCGACGCCTCGATAGGATGCTTGGCAACCCCTCTTGGTTCGCTAGATTTGGGGACCTTACTTATCATTGCGCAACCCCTGCTACATCGGACCACTCTCCACTCATCCTCGCGACTACAGCTAGGGCTTCTGAGAGGAATAATTCTTTTCGTTTTGATAATTTTTTGGCGCAGGATCCTCGTTTTCTTCCTATCGTGGCGAAAACTTGGAGTCTGCAAGCAAATGGATACCCGATGTATGTAGTCGTCCAGAGACTGAAAGCGATGAAGAGGGAACTACGACAACTACGGCGAGACAAGGGTGATCTCAATCGTAACGTGCTCGAGGCGCGCAAATTTCTAGAGATTGCTCAGGACATGGCGACAAACTATCCATTGGAGGATCAATTACTAATCTTGGAGAAGCAATGTCGGCTTGTGTATGCCAAAGCGGTCGAATTGGAGCATTCGGCACTCCTTCAGCGGGCGAAAGTGGCATGGCTCAAGGACGGTGACCAATGCACTTCTTTTTTCTTCAAGAAAGTGGCCACACGGCGGGTTGGAAATCGTATCTTCCACTTGGAGGATGAGGCGGGAAACACGTTCGAGGGTGGTGCACAAGTGCGGGCTGAATTGGTCCGATATTACTCGGAACTCCTCGGGCAATCCATGCGGACAACCCCAATATCTGCCTCTGACGTCGCGCCTTACTTCGGGGCAGCGCTCAGCACAACCGACGCGGAGGCAATGGTTCAGCCGGTCACTGATGTGGAAATCAACAACGCGCTGCATGCAATGGGAGATAACAAATCGCCAGGGCCAGACGGGTACTCTGCGGTTTTCTACAAGCGGGCATGGCACATCATCGGGGAGGATATCTCGTTCGCCATCCGGGATTTCTTCCGGACGGGACGCCTCCTAGGGGAGCTGAATTCGACCCTTATCACCCTCATTCCAAAAGGGGATAATCCACGCATGGCGAAGGATTTTCGACCGATTGCCTGCTGCAACGTTCTCTATAAGATCATCTCCAAGATCATTGCTAATCGGCTACGAGACAGCTTGGGGAAACTTGTCCACCCTACACAGACGACATTCATCCCGGGAAGGCGTATTTCCGACAACATTCTCTTAGCCCAAGAGATTTGTCACGGATACAATAGAGCTGGGCTGCCTGAACGGGTGGCTCTTAAGGTCGACCTCGCCAAGGCATATGATAAGATTGAGTGGGATTTTATCTTTGCCATACTTCAGGCACTTCACTTTCACCCGACCTTCATTGGGTGGGTCCGGTCATGCCTCACGTCGACGCATTTTTCCATCAACATCAACGGTAGGCCGGAGGGTTTCTTCAAAGGACGGCGGGGTCTCAGACAGGGCGACCCCATATCACCTTATTTGTGTTGGTGATGGAGGCTTTACATGGAATCATAGCGTCCCGCATCCAACTTAGCAGCAGCTTCCGATACCATTGGCGATGCGAGGCCACATCCCTCTTCATGTTGACCTTCGCCGATGATCTTCTTCTTTTCTCGCAGGCGGACGTTCAATCAGTTAGTATCTTCCGCGACAGCCTCGAGCTTTTTGCTTCGCTTTCAGGGCTACGGGCAAACTCCAGTAAAAGCGAGATGTTTATCTCGAAACGGGCAGAACGACTGAAGGGTACACTCCAGGCTGTTATGGGCTTCCCTATCGGGTCTCTTCCTGTGCGGTACCTGGGGGTCTCCCTTATCACATCGCGATTGACTATCGATGATTGCGCCCCCTTATTACGTTCTATTGATCGTCGGCTTGGTTCTTGGACCAACCACTCGCTCTCATACGCCGGGAGGGTACAGCTCATTCGATCGGTCCTTATGGCTATCCATGTGTATTGGGCGGGAGTCTTCTTACTCCCCAAGGGAATCATCCGCAGTATCGAGAAGCGTCTTCGAGCTTTCTTGTGGAAGGGATCTAGCGCGAAGGTGGCATGGACCGACGTATGCGCACCAAGGGACGAAGGGGGACTTGGACTGAGATCGATTGAGGTGGAGAACAAGGCGCTGATAATGCGTCTTATTTGGAACATTCTCAGGGGAGATGAGTCTTCGATATGGGCCACATGGATACGACGGACGCGGCTGCACAACACATCCTTCTGGACCATCAGATCCACGGCTAATACCTCATGGAGCTGGAAGAAGCTCCTCAAGCTCAGACCCATCATCCGGCCACTTCTAGAGTTCCGCATTGGGAATGGAGCGAATACACGCCCCTGGACTGACCCATGGCTACTCACGATTCCGCTGGTGGAACGGTACCCGCGTGGTCCATCTGTTATGGGCCTCCCACTTGATTCACGATTGAGCGCGGTGATTGATGAGTCGGGATGGCATTGGCCAGGACAGACAACGGTGGAGTTCATGGATTTTGCTGGTCTCCTACCTCCCATTCAACACGGTGAGATGGACACGATTCGATGGCGGGGGACTCCCAATGGCGTCTTCTCTACTCACTCCGCGAGAAATTGCATACGCCAACATTCTCCGCCTGCATTCTGGACCAACCTGTTCGGAGGCCCTATCTCGATACCACGGCATGAAGTCATTTTATGGCTGGCGATTAGGGAACGCCTGGCGACGAGGGACAAGCCATGGGTGGCCGCGGCAGCAGGAAGTTCATAGCTTGCCTCTTGTGTGATGATGGCCATGCTATAGAGACAACACGGCATCTTTTCTTTGAGTGTTCATTTTCCAGACATTGCCTACAGTCTTTGCAGGGAAAGTTACGTTTTGGATGGCCTTACACGGACTGGATCGAAGGGGTTCACTGGGCTGCTCAAAGGTGGCGGGGCAAGCACATCGCATGGATGGGGCCCCGACATGCGCTTGCATCGCTTGTCTATCACCTATGGGCCGAGCGCAACCAACGATGGCGGGAAGGAAGACGAAGACCTCCTACTCATATCATTGCGGACGTCGAGACTACACTCTGTATACGGCTCTCTACCCTTGGAGGGAAGTATCAGCTACAGTCCTGTGCGCTTCGACCTGTTTGGCGCATTGCGTGGCCGAGCACGTAGTCACTTGCTTACAGTCTGCTTCTTACTTTTGATGTTTGCTTGCTCGATTGGATTGCTTGCGTTGATTATAGGTAGCATGTTACCGAGCGGTGCAACGTATTGCTGCTGAACATTGTATCTTTCCACATTTTATTTTAATGACCTTTTCCCAAAAAAAAAAAAAAAAAAAGGCATTCGGCTTGTTCAGGAAGGCTAGACTTGGTCCACAAGGGATTTAATTTGTTCTACAAGTCATTACATGGTGAACAAGACATTCAACTTGTTCAGCAACGCATAACAAGGTCAACAAGGCATTCAGCTTTTTCTGGAAGGAATTAGACTTGGTCAACAAGGGATTTGACTTGTTCATCAAATCAATACTTGGTGAACAAGGCATTCAACTCGTTGAGAAACGCATTACTTGGTCAAAAAGGCATTTAACTTGGTCAACAAGTCATTCGCCTTGGTCATCAAGGCATTCGACTTGTTTAGCAAGATATTACATTGTTAACAAGGTAGCATTCGACTTGTTCAAGAAGGCATTACTTGTCAACAGGCATTTGACTTGTTCTTTAAGGCGTTTGACTTGATCAACAAGGGATTTGACTTGATCAACAAGGGATTTGAATAGTTCAACAAGTCATTACTTGGTGAAAAACACAATTAACTTGTTCTGCAATGAATTACTTGGTTAACAAGGCATTGTACTTGTTCAACAAGGCATTACATCATTTTTGAGGCATTTGACTTGGTCAACAAGGTATTACATGGTCAACAAGGCATCCGACCTGTTCTAGAAGGCATTAGTTAGTCAACAAGGCATTCGACTTGTTCTTGAATGCTAGACTTGGTCCACAAGGGATTGAATTTATTCTACGAGTCATTACATGGTGAACAAGACATTCAACTTGTTCAGAAACGCATAACTTGGTCAACAAGGCATTGAACTTTTTCTGGAAGAAATTAGACTTGGTCAACAAGGAATTTGACGTGTTCAACAAATAAATACGTGGTGAACAAGGCATTCAACTTGTCGAGAAACGCATTACTTGGTCAAAAAGGCATTCGACTTGTATAGCAAGATATTGCATTGTTAACAAGGTAGCATTCGACTTGTTCAACAAGGCATTACTTCTCAAAAGGCATTTGACTTGTTCTTTAATAAGGCGTTTGACTTGGTCAACAAGGGATTTGACTTGTTCAACAATGGATTCGAGTAGTTCAACATGTCATTACTTGGTGAAAAAGACAATTAACTTGTTCAGCATAACTTGGTCAACAAGGCATTCAACTTCTCCAACAAGGCATTACATCGTTTTTGAGGCAATAGACTTGGTCAACAAGGCATTAGACTTGTTCAACAAGGCATTACATCGTTTTTGAGGCATTTGACTTGGTCAACAAGTTATTACATGGTAAACAAGGCATCCGACTTGTTCAAGAATGCATTAGTTAGTCAACAAGGCATTCGGCTTGTTCTTGAAGGCTAGACTTGGTCCACAAGGGATTTAATTTATTCTACAAGTCATTACATGGTGAACAAGACATTCAACTTGTTCAGAAACGCATAACTTTGTCAACAAGGCATTGAACTTTTTCTGGAAGAAATTAGACTTGGTCAACAAGGGATTTGACGTGTTCAACAAATCAATACTTGGTGAACAAGGCATTCAACTCGTTGAGAAACGCATTACTTGGTCAAAAAGGCATTTGACTTGTATAGCAAGATATTGCATTGTTAACAAGGTAGCATTCGACTTGTTCAACAAGACATTACTTCTCAACAGGCATTTGACTTGTTCTTTAAGGCATTTGACTTGGTCAACAAGGGATTTGACTTGTTCAACAATGGATTCGAATAGTTCAACATGTCATTACTTGTTGAAAAAGACAATTAACTTGTTCAGCATAACTTGGTCAACAAGGCATTCAACTTCTCCAACAAGGCATTACATCGTTTTTGAGGCAATAGACTTGGTCAACAAGGCATTACATCGTTTTTGAGGCATTTGACTTGGTCAGCAAGTTATTACATGGTAAACAAGGCATCCGAATTGTTCAAGAATACATTAGTTAGTCAAAGGCATTCGGCTTGTTCTTGAAGGCTAGACTTGGTCCACAAGGGATTTAATTTTTTCTACAAGTCATTACATGGTGAACAAGATATTCAACTTGTTCAGCAACGCATAACATGGTCAAGAAGGCATTCAGCTTTTTCTGGAAGGAATTAGACTTGGTCAACAAGGGATTTGACTTGTTCATCAAATCAATACTTGGTGAACAAGGCATTCAACTCGTTGAGAAACGCATTACTTGGTCAAAAATGCATTTAACTTGGTCAACAAGTCATTCGCCTTGGTCATCAAGGCATTCGACTTGTTTAGCAAGATATTACATTGTTAACAAGGTAGCATTCGACTTGTTCAAGAAGGCATTACTTGTCAACAGGCATTTGACTTGTTCTTTAAGGCGTTTGACTTGATCAGCAAGGGATTTGACTTGATCAACAAGGGATTTGAATAGTTCAACAAGTCATTACTTGGTGAAAAACACAATTAACTTGTTCTGCAATGAATTACTTGCTTAACAAGGCATTGTACTTGTTCAACAAGGCATTACATCATTTTTGAGGCATTTGACTTGGTCAACAAGGTATTACATGGTCAACAAGGCATCCGACCTGTTCTAGAAGGCTAATGTTAGTCAACAAGGCATTCGAATTGTTCTTGAAGGCTAGACTTGGTCCACAAGGGATTTAATTTATTCTACAAGTCATTACATGGTGAACAAGACATTCAACTTGTTCAGAAATGCATAAATTGGTCAACAAGGCATTGAACTTTTTCTGGAAGAAATTAGACTTGGTCAACAAGGGATTTGACGTGTTCAACAAATCAATACATGGTGAACAAGGCATTCAACTCGTTGAGAAATGCATTACTTGGTCAAAAAGGCATTCGACTTGTATAGCAAGATATTGCATTGTTAACAAGGTAGCATTCGACTTGTTCAACAGGGCATTACTTCTCAAAAGGCATTTGACTTGTTCTTTAATAAGGCGTTTGACTTGGTCAACAAGGGATTTGACTTGTTCAACAATGGATTCGAATAGTTCAACATGTCATTACTTGGTGAAAAAGACAATTAACTTGTTCGGCATAACTTGGTCAACAAGGCATTCAACTTCTCCAACAAGGCATTACATCGTTTTTGAGGCAATAGACTTGGTCAACAAGGCATTAGACTTGTTCAACAAGGCATTACATCGTTTTTGAGGCATTTGACTTGGTCAACAAGTTATTACATGGTAAACAAGGCATCCGACTTGTTCAAGAATGCATTAGTTAGTCAACAAGGCATTCGGCTTGTTCTTGAAGGCTAGACTTGGTCCACAAGGGATTTAATTTATTCTACAAGTCATTACATGGTGAACAAGACATTCAACTTGTTCAGAAACGCATAACTTGGTCAACAAGGCATTGAACTTTTTCTGGAAGGAATTAGACTTGGTCAACAAGGGATTTGACGTGTTCAACAAATCAATACTTGGTGAACAAGGCATTCAACTCGTTGAGAAACGCATTACTTGGTCAAAAAGGCATTCGACTTGTATAGCAAGATATTGCATTGTTAACAAGGTAGCATTCGACTTGTTCAAGAAGGCATTACTTGTCAACAGGCATTTGACTTGTTCATTAAGGCATTTGACTTGCTCAACAAGGGATTTGGCTTGGTCAACAAGGGATTTGACTTGATCAACAAGGGATTTGAATAGTTCAACAAGTCATTACTTGGTGAAAAACATAATTAACTTGTTCTGCAATGAATTACTTGGTTAACAAGGCATTGTACTTGTTCAACAAGGCATTACATCATTTTTTAGGCATTTGACTTGGTCAACAAGGTATTACATGGTCAACAAGGCATCCGACCTGTTCTAGAAGGCAGTAGTTAGTCAACAAGGCATTCGACTTGTTCTTGAAGGCTAGACTTGGTCCACAAGGGATTTAATTTATTCTACAAGTCATTACATGGTGAACAAGACATTCAACTTGTTAAGAAATGCATAACTTGGTCAACAAGGGATTTGACGTGTTCAACAAATCAATAAATGGTGAACAAGGCATTCAACTCGTTGAGAAACGCATTACTTGGTCAAAAAGGCATTCGACTTGTATAGCAAGATATTGCATTGTTAACAAGGTAGCATTCGACTTGTTCAACAAGGCATTACTTCTCAAAAGGAATTTGACTTGTTCTTTAATAAGGCGTTTGACTTGGTCAACAAGGGATTTGACTTGTTCAACAATGGATTCGAATAGTTCAACATGTCATTACTTGGTGAAAAAGACAATTAACTTGTTCAGCATAACTTGGTCAACAAGGCATGAACTTCTCCAACAAGGCATTACATCGTTTTTGAGGCAATAGACTTGGTCAACAAGGCATTACATCGTTTTTGAGGCATTTGACTTGGTCAACAAGTTATTACATGGTAAACAAGGCATCCCAATTGTTCAAGAATGCATTAGTTAGTCAAAGGCATTCGGCTTGTTCTTGAAGGCTAGACTTGGTCCACAAGGGATTTAATTTGTTCTACAAGTCATTACATGGTGAACAAGACATTCAACTTGTTCAGCAACGCATAACATGGTCAACAAGGCATTCAGCTTTTTCTGGAAGGAATTAGACTTGGTCAACAAGGGATTTGACTTGTTCATCAAATCAATACTTGGTGAACAAGGGATTCAACTCGTTGAGAAACGCATTACTTGGTCAAAACGCATTTAACTTGGTCAACAAGTCATTCGCCTTGGTCATCAACGCATTCGACTTGTTTAGCAAGATATTACATTGTTAACAAGGTAGCATTCGACTTGTTCAAGAAGGCATTACTTGTCAACAGGCATTTGACTTGTTCTTTAAGGCGTTTGACTTGATCAACAAGGGATTTGACTTGGTCAACAAGGGATTTGACTTGATCAACAAGGGATTTGAATAGTTCAACAAGTCATTACTTGGTGAAAAACACAATTAACTTGTTATGCAATGAATTACTTGGTTAACAAGGTATTGTACTTGTTCAACAAGGCATTACATCATTTTTGAGGCATTTGACTTGGTCAACAAGGTATTACATGGTCAACAAGGCATCCGACCTGTTCTAGAAGGCTAATGTTAGTCAACAAGGCATTCGACTTGTTCTTGAAGGCTAGACTTGGTCCACAAGGGATTTAATTTATTCTACAAGTCATTACATGGTGAACAAGACATTCAACTTGTTCAGAAATGCATAACTTGGTCAACAAGGCATTGAACTTTTTCTGGAAGAAATTAGACTTGGTCAACAAGGGATTTGACGTGTTCAACAAATCAATACATGGTGAACAAGGCATTCAACTCGTTGAGAAATGCATTACTTGGTCAAAAAGGCATTCGACTTGTATAGCAAGATATTGCATTGTTAACAAGGTAGCATTCGACTTGTTCAACAGGGCATTACTTCTCAAAAGGCATTTGACTTGTTCTTTAATAAGGCGTTTGACTTGGTCAACAAGGGATTTGACTTGGTCAACAATGGATTCGAATAGTTCAACATGTCATTACTTGGTGAAAAAGACAATTAACTTGTTCAGCATAACTTGGTCAACAAGGCATTCAACTTCTCCAACAAGGCATTACATCGTTTTTGAGGCAATAGACTTGGTCAACAAGGCATTAGACTTGTTCAACAAGGCATTACATCGTTTTTGAGGCATTTGACTTGGTCAACAAGTTATTACATGGTAAACAAGGCATCCGACTTGTTCAAGAATGCATTAGTTAGTCAACAAGGCATTCGGCTTGTTCTTGAGGGCTAGACTTGGTCCACAAGGGATTTAATTTATTCTACAAGTCATTACATGGTGAACAAGACATTCAACTTGTTCAGAAACGCATAACTTGGTCAACAAGGCATTGAACTTTTTCTGGAAGAAATTAGACTTGGTCAACAAGGGATTTGACGTGTTCAACAAATCAATACTTAGTGAACAAGGCATTCAACTCGTTGAGAAACGCATTACTTGGTCAAAAAGGCATTCGACTTGTATAGCAAGATATTGCATTGTTAACAAGGTACCATTCGACTTGTTCAACGAGGCATTACTTCTCAACAGGCATTTGACTTGTTCTTTAAGGCATTTGACTTGGTCAACAAGGGATTTGACTTGGTCAACAAGGGATTTGACTTGATCAACAAGGGATTTGAATAGTTCAACAAGTCATTACTTGGTGAAAAACACAATTAACTTGTTCTGCAATGAATTACTTGGTTAACAAGGCATTGTACTTGTTCAACAAGGCATTACATCATTTTTTATGCATTTGACTTGGTCAACAAGGTATTACATGGTCAACAAGGCATCCGACCTGTTCTAGAAGGCAGTAGTTAGTCAACAAGGCATTCGACTTGTTCTTGAAGGCTAGACTTGGTCCACAAGGGATTTAATTTATTCTACAAGTCATTACATGGTGAACAAGACATTCAACTTGTTAAGAAATGCATAACTTGGTCAACAAGGGATTTGACGTGTTCAACAAATCAATACATGGTGAACAAGGCATTCAACTCGTTGAGAAACGCATTACTTGGTCAAAAAGGCATTCGACTTGTATAGCAAGATATTGCATTGTTAACAAGGTAGCATTCGACTTGTTCAACAAGGCATTACTTCTCAAAAGGTGTAATACCCGTAAAATTAATACGGGAATAATGCGCAATTAGCGTGAAAATTATTCTGTAATTTTCGGAAAATTATGAAGTTAATTTTCGGACAAAGCGAATTTTCGGGAAATTGAACCGAAAATAAGAAAAATACTCTTTGAGTAAAATAAATAGATATGGGCCCAAATTAATTTAAAGTAGGCCCAATAAGAGATTTCCTTAAGAGAAAGGAAACGTAACTTTCCTTTTAAAGGTTTATCTCAAAAGGTGATAAGGACAAACGAAAATATCAAACGAAAGAAAACAAACGAAGAAAAGCAGAGAAGAACTAAGCAATTTCGGCTAACTTGGAAGTGAGGTAGGTGGTTTTTAACCCCTACAAACTGTTTTTAAGTTTTATTTATTTAGTTTAACGAATTTGGATGAAAGGTCATCCGAATTCATGAATTTCGGGAGCTTTGAATGATTATGTGTTGTATTTGCTGTGTTGAGATGTTAAGTTTGAGCTCAATATATGAGTTCTGTGAATTCTTACATGTTTATGTGAAATCTGGAACGGATTCATGTGATGAAGTTCTGGAAAATATGAATTTCGATGAGATGAAGAAAGTTTCAGCTCATGAGAAATTCGCGGGTTGAAAAGAATTCGCGGGCCAAAAAGGTTCGTGAAGTGTGAGAGAGGAAAGAAAATCGCGGGCTGCGATAAAATTCGCGGGCCGAAAGATTTGTAAAGATGTGAGTGAGAAAAGAAGGTCGCGGGCCAAATTTTAAATTTCGCCAAATTTGAAAGGTTGAAATTCGGGCAGATTTTCGATAGTTCGCCGAAGTTTAGTTCGCGAATTATATTCGGGTCGCGAAAAGTTCTTCGCGGACTCAAATGGATTTTATTGTGTGAGTAAATGGGTTTTTCGCGGGTCAGAATTAATTTCGCGGGTCAACCACAGGGTGATTCCTGTGAGAGAAGTAGCGGGTCGGACTAAAGTTTCGCGGGTCAACTTGAATTTCGCGGGGTGATTCCTGTGAGTGAATTTCGGGTGACACGCGAACTAAATCAGACTTCGCAAATTCGATCAAATGACGCGCGAAATCCAAATTCGGGCAATACCGCTAACACTGTGAAGAGTCCCGAATTTTGACTCCAAATGTCGGGTTGACCATATGCTTTTAAAAAGTCTGAAGTTGACTGAACTTCACGATTCGACCAGTCTAATTATTTTTGGACTTTTGTCTTAAATTAGGCCCCAAATATTCAAATAAAATTATTTTAAGTTCATTTTATCTTTAAATCAAAGTATATTCATACTTTGACTAGAATTTTCGGGTCAACCCTTATTTTAAGATACGAGAGTATTTTGGGGTATTATTTGTAAGAAATAATACGTGATATATGTGACGAATGTGATATGCATTTCACGACATGCATAAGAGAGGTGAAGGTACCGTAATGATACGGTGACACGATATTGTGTCGAATGTGAGAAGGGTAGAGTTGCCGATTTTGGCAGTCAGGTTCAGACTCGATTATGCACTTGGTGGGAGAGGGGGTTTGCGACACCCATCTACTCGGGATTGAGCCACCCGAGGTGTAAACCACCGGATATTATTTGGCTCAGGGACGGCAGACAGATGTGAGATTCCTGTCTACCCGAACTTGTGGTATAACATTCGGGGAAAAAGCCGTCGGGTTGAGATTGTGTGCGGAAGGAGCGACCCGGCGCGGCCGGTGTGGGCTACCGCATGGTTGATGGTGTACTTTGCCATTGCGCGCGTGGGTGCCGAGTCTGACCTAGGGCCCTGTTGAGAATTGAGAATTGATAGATGAGATTTGTCGAGTGTGCATTATATTATATTGTGAGGAACCGGGATTGGGTGGAGTGCACGCACGTATTGCATGTTGTGTAATCACCTACTGGGCAATAGCTCAGGGTTCTATCCTATTTTTGTTTGTAGGTAAGAATGAACCCGACACCGACTAGTGTCAGGGTTGAGATTCATGGCGAGCTGGCGGCGGTGACTCCACGGACTTTTGAGGGTGGCGCAGTACATGGGACGCGACCTGTGGAGTGGCATAGTGTTTGATATTGGGTTTGAAATTTTGGGGCTTCGGCCCAAAGTATTAATAGTAGATATTTTTGTAAACCCGATATAATACTATGTAGGTTATTTAAATTAAAAAAAAATTTTATCGGGTCTTCCGCGTGTTCTGTTGCGGGGAAATCCGCCAATTAACTTAATTAGGAAGTAGGGTCGCCACAGGTGGTATCAGAGCTTAGGCTTTAGATTCTGAAGACTGTCCATGTACTGCCACTCAAAAGCCGGGAGAACCAGCCTCGCCTGTAAGTTAAGTGTAATACTTTGATATGATTATGTGATTTCGTGGTATCTTTACCACATGGGGATCCAACTCGATCAAATTTGGTGGTTGAGAAATGTCCCGTAAGAATTGAGGGTAGAGAGTTAGATGTGAACCTAATAGTAATCCCGATGAATGATTACGATATTATATTCGGGATGGATTGGCTTTCGAAATACGGAGCCATTATTGATTGTTCAAAAAGGGTAGTTAGGTTTCGATCGCCAGAGGGAGAGGAGTTTGAATTTTCGGGAAGAAAGAATAGAAACTCAATCCCTCGGATTTCTGCTTTAAAAGCTCAGCGACTCGTAAATACGGGTTGCGAATCGTTCCTAGTTTTTGCGGTGAATGCTGAGGAATCTTCCCAGCTTAAACTTGAGGAGGTTCCGATAGTGAACGAATATTCCGATGTATTTCCCGAGGATCTTCCGGATTACCCCCAGATCGGGAGATTAAATTTGCAATCGATCTTGTACCTGGAGCTGCCCCGATCTCTAAATCCCCGTATCGGTTAGCACCGAACGAATTACGAGAATTGAAGGAGCAATTGGAAGATTTGTTGCAGAAGGGTTTTATTCAACCCAGTTTCTCACCATGGGGAGCCCCGGTTTTATTTGTGAAGAAAAAGGACGGGTCGATGAGAATGTGTATCGATTATCGTGAACTCAACAAGATCACGATTAAGAATAAATACCCATTGCCAAGGATTGACGATTTATTCGATCAACTCCAAGGAGCAACAGTATTTTCTAAGATCGACCTGCGCTCCGGTTATCATCAGCTGAAGATCCGGGAAGCGGACATTCCAAAAACCGCATTCAGTACGAGGTACGGCCACTATGAATTTTTGGTCATGCCTTTCGGATTGACGAATGCTCCGGCAGCCTTCATGGATTTGATGAACCGAGTATTCAAAAAATTGCTGGACCGATGTGTTATCGTCTTTATCGACGATATTCTCATTTATTCCAAGACAAAAGAAGAACATGAGGAACATTTGAGAGCGGTCCTAGGAATTCTTCGGGAGAAACAATTATTCGCCAAATTTAAAAAGTGCGAATTTTGGTTGGATCGAGTAATCTTTCTGGGGCATGTTATTTCGGGAAGCGGAATTTCAGTAGATCCCAGCAAGATAGAAGCTATAGAAAATTGGCCAAGACCAACCACTCCCACGGAGATAAGAAGTTTTCTCGGGCTAGCTGGGTATTATCGAAAGTTCATTAAGGACTTTTCCAGCATCGCCTCGACGCTCACCAATTTGACAAAGAAAAATGTTCCGTTCAAATGGACGGATGAATGTGAGCAAAGTTTCCAGGAATTAAAGAAAAGGCTAACAACTGCTCCAGTGTTAGCAATACCTTCGGGTACTGGAAATTTTTCTGTTTATAGTGATGCCTCTAAATATGGGTTGGGGTGTGTTTTAATGCAAAACGGGAAGGTGATCGCTTATGCCTCCCGACAATTAAAGCCATATGAGAAAAATTACCCCACTCATGATCTCGAACTCGCAGCCGTAGTGTTTGCTCTTAAAACATGGCGACACTATCTTTACGGAGAAAGATGCGAGATCTTCACGGATCACAAGAGTTTGAAGTACTTCTTCACCCAGAAGGAGTTAAATATGAGGCAAAGAAGATGGCTCGAGTTAGTCAAAGACTACGACTGTGTGATAAATTATCATCCAGGAAAAGCGAACGTAGTCGCAGATGCATTGAGCCGCAAAACTGTAAACACTGAATTACGCCAATTCGGAGTTGAAGTAATCAATTTCGGAGAGATTGAAGAAAAGTTGGCAGTGTTGACACTTAAGCCAACACTATTAGACCGAATCATTGAAGTACAAAAGAAAGATGAGTTGTACTTGAAGAAACAAAGAGAACAAGATAAAGAAGTCTCATCGGAATTTGAATTCCGAGAAGACGGGAGTTTACGATTTAAAAGTCGCTTATATGTGCCGGAAGATGAAGAGATTCGTCGAACTTTAATGACGGAGGCACATACGACAATATATTCGGTGCATCCCGGTGCAACGAAAATGTATCGTGATTTGCGACTAAATTATTGGTGGCCGGGAATGAAAAAGGATGTTGCTGCATTTGTACATAGATGCCTGACTTGTCAGCAGATCAAAGCAGAACATCAAAGACCGGCAGGAATGTTACAACCTTTGACGATTCCCGAGTGGAAGTGGGACCATATAACAATGGATTTTGTCGTCGGGTTGCCAAGAACGGTGAAAGGTTATGATGCAATTTGGGTGATTGTTGACAGACTGACTAAGTCCGCCCATTTCTTGCCTATTCACCAGACCTATCCCATGGAGAAGTTCGCTGAACTCTACATTCAAGAGATAGTGAGACTCCATGGAATTCCGATATCGATCATATCAGATCGAGATTCAAGATTTCTGTCCCAGTTCTGGAAAAGCTTACAGAAAGCTCTGGGAACTAAATTATCATTTAGTTCAGCTTATCATCCCCAGACTGACGGACAATCGGAAAGGACGATCCAGACACTCGAAGACATGTTGAGAGCATGTGTCTTGGATTTTCAAGGGAGTTGGAGTAAATATCTCCCGTTAATAGAATTTTCATATAACAACAGCTATCAAGCAACGATCGGAATGGCGCCTTACGAAGCCTTATACGGACGTAAATGTCGATCCCCAGTTCATTGGGATGAAATCGGCGAGAAGGCGCTATTAGGTCCCGAGATGGTACGCGAAATGACTGAAGTTGTTAAGAAAATTCGGGAGAAAATGCAAACGGCCCAAAGTCGCCAGAAGAGTTATGCAGACAAGAGGCGAAGGTCGTTAGAATTTGAAGAAGGTGATAAAGTATTTTTGAAAGTATCACCTATGAAGGGTGTCAAACGGTTCGGACAAAAAGGAAAGTTGAGTCCGAGATATATAGGACCTTTCAAAATTTTGAAAAGAGTCGGTGAAGTAGCATATCAGCTAGAATTACCGACGTCGTTAGCACAAGTCCATGACGTATTCCACGTGTCTACACTGCGAAAGTATGTGTTGGACCCGTATCATGTGCTAAGAGACAAAAGACTTCACCAACAATTGAAGCCGGACTTGAGTTACGAAGAAAAGCCGGTAGAGATTCTAATGTATGAGGTGAAGCAATTACGAAATAAGAATATTCCCCTCGTGAAGGTCTTATGGCGAAACCAGATATTGGAAGAAGCCACTTGGGAGCGAGAAGACGAAATGAGAGAGAAATACCCTGAGTTGTTTCAGACAACTTAAATTTCGGGGACGAAATTTCTTTTAGGGGGGGAGGATGTAATACCCGTAAAATTAATACGGGAATAATGCGCAATTAGCGTGAAAATTATTCTGTAATTTTCGGAAAATTATGAAGTTAATTTTCGGACAAAGCGAATTTTCGGGAAATTGAACCGAAAATAAGAAAAATACTCTTTGAGTAAAATAAATAGATATGGGCCCAAATTAATTTAAAGTAGGCCCAATAAGAGATTTCCTTAAGAGAAAGGAAACGTAACTTTCCTTTTAAAGGTTTATCTCAAAAGGTGATAAGGACAAACGAAAATATCAAACGAAAGAAAACAAACGAAGAAAAGCAGAGAAGAACTAAGCAATTTCGGCTAACTTGGAAGTGAGGTAGGTGGTTTTTAACCCCTACAAACTGTTTTTAAGTTTGATTTATTTAGTTTAACGAATTTGGATGAAAGGTCATCCGAATTCATGAATTTCGGGAGCTTTGAATGATTATGTGTTGTATTTGCTGTGTTGAGATGTTAAGTTTGAGCTCAATATATGAGTTCTGTGAATTCTTACATGTTTATGTGAAATCTGGAACGGATTCATGTGATGAAGTTCTGGAAAATATGAATTTCGATGAGATGAAGAAAGTTTCAGCTCATGAGAAATTCGCGGGTTGAAAAGAATTCGCGGGCCAAAAAGGTTCGTGAAGTGTGAGAGAGGAAAGAAAATCGCGGGCTGCGATAAAATTCGCGGGCCGAAAGATTTGTAAAGATGTGAGTGAGAAAAGAAGGTCGCGGGCCAAATTTTAAATTTCGCCAAATTTGAAAGGTTGAAATTCGGGCAGATTTTCGATAGTTCGCCGAAGTTTAGTTCGCGAATTATATTCGGGTCGCGAAAAGTTCTTCGCGGACTCAAATGGATTTTATTGTGTGAGTAAATGGGTTTTTCGCGGGTCAGAATTAATTTCGCGGGTCGACCACAGGGTGATTCCTGTGAGAGAAGTAGCGGGTCGGACTAAAGTTTCGCGGGTCAACTTGAATTTCGCGGGGTGATTCCTGTGAGTGAATTTCGGGTGACACGCGAACTAAATCAGACTTCGCAAATTCGATCAAATGACGCGCGAAATCCAAATTCGGGCAATACCGCTAACACTGTGAAGAGTCCCGAATTTTGACTCCAAATGTCGGGTTGACCATATGCTTTTAAAAAGTCTGAAGTTGACGAACTTCACGATTCGACCAGTCTAATTATTTTTGGACTTTTGTCTTAAATTAGGCCCAAATATTCAAATAAAATTATTTTAAGTTCATTTTATCTTTAAATCAAAGTATATTCATACTTTGACTAGAATTTTCGGGTCAACCCTTATTTTAAGATACGAGAGTATTTTGGGGTATTATTTGTAAGAAATAATACGTGATATATGTGACGAATGTGATATGCATTTCACGACATGCATAAGAGAGGTGAAGGTACCGTAATGATACGGTGACACGATATTGTGTCGAATGTGAGAAGGGTAGAGTTGCCGATTTTGGCAGTCAGGTTCAGACTCGATTATGCACTTGGTGGGAGAGGGGGTTTGCGACACCCATCTACTCGGGATTGAGCCACCCGAGGTGTAAACCACCGGATATTATTTGGCTCAGGGACGGCAGACAGATGTGAGATTCCTGTCTACCCGAACTTGTGGTATAACATTCGGGGAAAAAGCCGTCGGGTTGAGATTGTGTGCGGAAGGAGCGACCCGGCGCGGCCGGTGTGGGCTACCGCATGGTTGATGGTGTACTTTGCCATTGCGCGCGTGGGTGCCGAGTCTGACCTAGGGCCCTGTTGAGAATTGAGAATTGATAGATGAGATTTGTCGAGTGTGCATTATATTATATTGTGAGGAACCGGGATTGGGTGGAGTGCACGCACGTATTGCATGTTATGTAATCACCTACTGGGCAATAGCTCAGGGTTCTATCCTATTTTTGTTTGTAGGTAAGAATGAACCCGACACCGACTAGTGTCAGGGTTGAGATTCATGGCGAGCTGGCGGCGGTGACTCCACGGACTTTTGAGGGTGGCGCAGTACATGGGACGCGACCTGTGGAGTGGCATAGTGTTTGATATTGGGTTTGAAATTTTGGGGCTTCGGCCCAAAGTATTAATAGTAGATATTTTTGTAAACCCGATATAATACTATGTAGGTTATTTAAATTAAAAAAAAATTTTATCGGGTCTTCCGCGTGTTCTGTTGCGGGGAAATCCGCCAATTAACTTAATTAGGAAGTAGGGTCGCCACAGGTGGTATCAGAGCTTAGGCTTTAGATTCTGAAGACTGTCCATGTACTGCCACTCAAAAGCCGGGAGAACCAGCCTCGCCTGTAAGTTAAGTGTAATACTTTGATATGATTATGTGATTTCGTGGTATCTTTACCACATGGGGATCCAACTCGATCAAATTTGGTGGTTGAGAAATGTCCCGTAAGAATTGAGGGTAGAGAGTTAGATGTGAACCTAATAGTAATCCCGATGAATGATTACGATATTATATTCGGGATGGATTGGCTTTCGAAATACGGAGCCATTATTGATTGTTCAAAAAGGGTAGTTAGGTTTCGATCGCCAGAGGGAGAGGAGTTTGAATTTTCGGGAAGAAAGAATAGAAACTCAATCCCTCGGATTTCTGCTTTAAAAGCTCAGCGACTCGTAAATACGGGTTGCGAATCGTTCCTAGTTTTTGCGGTGAATGCTGAGGAATCTTCCCAGCTTAAACTTGAGGAGGTTCCGATAGTGAACGAATATTCCGATGTATTTCCCGAGGATCTTCCGGGATTACCCCCAGATCGGGAGATTAAATTTGCAATCGATCTTGTACCTGGAGCTGCCCCGATCTCTAAATCCCCGTATCGGTTAGCACCGAACGAATTACGAGAATTGAAGGAGCAATTGGAAGATTTGTTGCAGAAGGGTTTTATTCAACCCAGTTTCTCACCATGGGGAGCCCCGGTTTTATTTGTGAAGAAAAAGGACGGGTCGATGAGAATGTGTATCGATTATCGTGAACTCAACAAGATCACGATTAAGAATAAATACCCATTGCCAAGGATTGACGATTTATTCGATCAACTCCAAGGAGCAACAGTATTTTCTAAGATCGACCTGCGCTCCGGTTATCATCAGCTGAAGATCCGGGAAGCGGACATTCCAAAAACCGCATTCAGTACGAGGTACGGCCACTATGAATTTTTGGTCATGCCTTTCGGATTGACGAATGCTCCGGCAGCCTTCATGGATTTGATGAACCGAGTATTCAAAAAATTGCTGGACCGATGTGTTATCGTCTTTATCGACGATATTCTCATTTATTCCAAGACAAAAGAAGAACATGAGGAACATTTGAGAGCGGTCCTAGGAATTCTTCGGGAGAAACAATTATTCGCCAAATTTAAAAAGTGCGAATTTTGGTTGGATCGAGTAATCTTTCTGGGGCATGTTATTTCGGGAAGCGGAATTTCAGTAGATCCCAGCAAGATAGAAGCTATAGAAAATTGGCCAAGACCAACCACTCCCACGGAGATAAGAAGTTTTCTCGGGCTAGCTGGGTATTATCGAAAGTTCATTAAGGACTTTTCCAGCATCGCCTCGACGCTCACCAATTTGAC
Organism: Linderniella brevidens; assembly: GCA_004919715.1. Classification (NCBI taxonomy): domain Eukaryota; kingdom Viridiplantae; phylum Streptophyta; class Magnoliopsida; order Lamiales; family Linderniaceae; genus Linderniella; species Linderniella brevidens. The sequence continues at coordinate 8,253,330 of SWDC01000145.1, forward strand.
AAAGAAAAATGTTCCGTTCAAATGGACGGATGAATGTGAGCAAAGTTTCCAGGAATTAAAGAAAAGGCTAACAACTGCTCCAGTGTTAGCAATACCTTCGGGTACTGGAAATTTTTCTGTTTATAGTGATGCCTCTAAATATGGGTTGGGGTGTGTTTTAATGCAAAACGGGAAGGTGATCGCTTATGCCTCCCGACAATTAAAGCCATATGAGAAAAATTACCCCACTCATGATCTCGAACTCGCAGCCGTAGTGTTTGCTCTTAAAACATGGCGACACTATCTTTACGGAGAAAGATGCGAGATCTTCACGGATCACAAGAGTTTGAAGTACTTCTTCACCCAGAAGGAGTTAAATATGAGGCAAAGAAGATGGCTCGAGTTAGTCAAAGACTACGACTGTGTGATAAATTATCATCCAGGAAAAGCGAACGTAGTCGCAGATGCATTGAGCCGCAAAACTGTAAACACTGAATTACGCCAATTCGGAGTTGAAGTAATCAATTTCGGAGAGATTGAAGAAAAGTTGGCAGTGTTGACACTTAAGCCAACACTATTAGACCGAATCATTGAAGTACAAAAGAAAGATGAGTTGTACTTGAAGAAACAAAGAGAACAAGATAAAGAAGTCTCATCGGAATTTGAATTCCGAGAAGACGGGAGTTTACGATTTAAAAGTCGCTTATATGTGCCGGAAGATGAAGAGATTCGTCGAACTTTAATGACGGAGGCACATACGACAATATATTCGGTGCATCCCGGTGCAACGAAAATGTATCGTGATTTGCGACTAAATTATTGGTGGCCGGGAATGAAAAAGGATGTTGCTGCATTTGTACATAGATGCCTGACTTGTCAGCAGATCAAAGCAGAACATCAAAGACCGGCAGGAATGTTACAACCTTTGACGATTCCCGAGTGGAAGTGGGACCATATAACAATGGATTTTGTCGTCGGGTTGCCAAGAACGGTGAAAGGTTATGATGCAATTTGGGTGATTGTTGACAGACTGACTAAGTCCGCCCATTTCTTGCCTATTCACCAGACCTATCCCATGGAGAAGTTCGCTGAACTCTACATTCAAGAGATAGTGAGACTCCATGGAATTCCGATATCGATCATATCAGATCGAGATTCAAGATTTCTGTCCCAGTTCTGGAAAAGCTTACAGAAAGCTCTGGGAACTAAATTATCATTTAGTTCAGCTTATCATCCCCAGACTGACGGACAATCGGAAAGGACGATCCAGACACTCGAAGACATGTTGAGAGCATGTGTCTTGGATTTTCAAGGGAGTTGGAGTAAATATCTCCCGTTAATAGAATTTTCATATAACAACAGCTATCAAGCAACGATCGGAATGGCGCCTTACGAAGCCTTATACGGACGTAAATGTCGATCCCCAGTTCATTGGGATGAAATCGGCGAGAAGGCGCTATTAGGTCCCGAGATGGTACGCGAAATGACTGAAGTTGTTAAGAAAATTCGGGAGAAAATGCAAACGGCCCAAAGTCGCCAGAAGAGTTATGCAGACAAGAGGCGAAGGTCGTTAGAATTTGAAGAAGGTGATAAAGTATTTTTGAAAGTATCACCTATGAAGGGTGTCAAACGGTTCGGACAAAAAGGAAAGTTGAGTCCGAGATATATAGGACCTTTCAAAATTTTGAAAAGAGTCGGTGAAGTAGCATATCAGCTAGAATTACCGACGTCGTTAGCACAAGTCCATGACGTATTCCACGTGTCTACACTGCGAAAGTATGTGTTGGACCCGTATCATGTGCTAAGAGACAAAAGACTTCACCAACAATTGAAGCCGGACTTGAGTTACGAAGAAAAGCCGGTAGAGATTCTAATGTATGAGGTGAAGCAATTACGAAATAAGAATATTCCCCTCGTGAAGGTCTTATGGCGAAACCAGATATTGGAAGAAGCCACTTGGGAGCGAGAAGACGAAATGAGAGAGAAATACCCTGAGTTGTTTCAGACAACTTAAATTTCGGGGACGAAATTTCTTTTAGGGGGGGAGGATGTAATACCCGTAAAATTAATACGGGAATAATGCGCAATTAGCGTGAAAATTATTCTGTAATTTTCGGAAAATTATGAAGTTAATTTTCGGACAAAGCGAATTTTCGGGAAATTGAACCGAAAATAAGAAAAATACTCTTTGAGTAAAATAAATAGATATGGGCCCAAATTAATTTAAAGTAGGCCCAATAAGAGATTTCCTTAAGAGAAAGGAAACGTAACTTTCCTTTTAAAGGTTTATCTCAAAAGGTGATAAGGACAAACGAAAATATCAAACGAAAGAAAACAAACGAAGAAAAGCAGAGAAGAACTAAGCAATTTCGGCTAACTTGGAAGTGAGGTAGGTGGTTTTTAACCCCTACAAACTGTTTTTAAGTTTGATTTATTTAGTTTAACGAATTTGGATGAAAGGTCATCCGAATTCATGAATTTCGGGAGCTTTGAATGATTATGTGTTGTATTTGCTGTGTTGAGATGTTAAGTTTGAGCTCAATATATGAGTTCTGTGAATTCTTACATGTTTATGTGAAATCTGGAACGGATTCATGTGATGAAGTTCTGGAAAATATGAATTTCGATGAGATGAAGAAAGTTTCAGCTCATGAGAAATTCGCGGGTTGAAAAGAATTCGCGGGCCAAAAAGGTTCGTGAAGTGTGAGAGAGGAAAGAAAATCGCGGGCTGCGATAAAATTCGCGGGCCGAAAGATTTGTAAAGATGTGAGTGAGAAAAGAAGGTCGCGGGCCAAATTTTAAATTTCGCCAAATTTGAAAGGTTGAAATTCGGGCAGATTTTCGATAGTTCGCCGAAGTTTAGTTCGCGAATTATATTCGGGTCGCGAAAAGTTCTTCGCGGACTCAAATGGATTTTATTGTGTGAGTAAATGGGTTTTTCGCGGGTCAGAATTAATTTCGCGGGTCGACCACAGGGTGATTCCTGTGAGAGAAGTAGCGGGTCGGACTAAAGTTTCGCGGGTCAACTTGAATTTCGCGGGGTGATTCCTGTGAGTGAATTTCGGGTGACACGCGAACTAAATCAGACTTCGCAAATTCGATCAAATGACGCGCGAAATCCAAATTCGGGCAATACCGCTAACACTGTGAAGAGTCCCGAATTTTGACTCCAAATGTCGGGTTGACCATATGCTTTTAAAAAGTCTGAAGTTGACCGAACTTCACGATTCGACCAGTCTAATTATTTTTGGACTTTTGTCTTAAATTAGGCCCAAATATTCAAATAAAATTATTTTAAGTTCATTTTATCTTTAAATCAAAGTATATTCATACTTTGACTAGAATTTTCGGGTCAACCCTTATTTTAAGATACGAGAGTATTTTGGGGTATTATTTGTAAGAAATAATACGTGATATATGTGACGAATGTGATATGCATTTCACGACATGCATAAGAGAGGTGAAGGTACCGTAATGATACGGTGACACGATATTGTGTCGAATGTGAGAAGGGTAGAGTTGCCGATTTTGGCAGTCAGGTTCAGACTCGATTATGCACTTGGTGGGAGAGGGGGTTTGCGACACCCATCTACTCGGGATTGAGCCACCCGAGGTGTAAACCACCGGATATTATTTGGCTCAGGGACGGCAGACAGATGTGAGATTCCTGTCTACCCGAACTTGTGGTATAACATTCGGGGAAAAAGCCGTCGGGTTGAGATTGTGTGCGGAAGGAGCGACCCGGCGCGGCCGGTGTGGGCTACCGCATGGTTGATGGTGTACTTTGCCATTGCGCGCGTGGGTGCCGAGTCTGACCTAGGGCCCTGTTGAGAATTGAGAATTGATAGATGAGATTTGTCGAGTGTGCATTATATTATATTGTGAGGAACCGGGATTGGGTGGAGTGCACGCACGTATTGCATGTTATGTAATCACCTACTGGGCAATAGCTCAGGGTTCTATCCTATTTTTGTTTGTAGGTAAGAATGAACCCGACACCGACTAGTGTCAGGGTTGAGATTCATGGCGAGCTGGCGGCGGTGACTCCACGGACTTTTGAGGGTGGCGCAGTACATGGGACGCGACCTGTGGAGTGGCATAGTGTTTGATATTGGGTTTGAAATTTTGGGGCTTCGGCCCAAAGTATTAATAGTAGATATTTTTGTAAACCCGATATAATACTATGTAGGTTATTTAAATTAAAAAAAAAATTTTATCGGGTCTTCCGCGTGTTCTGTTGCGGGGAAATCCGCCAATTAACTTAATTAGGAAGTAGGGTCGCCACAGGTGGTATCAGAGCTTAGGCTTTAGATTCTGAAGACTGTCCATGTACTGCCACTCAAAAGCCGGGAGAACCAGCCTCGCCTGTAAGTTAAGTGTAATACTTTGATATGATTATGTGATTTCGTGGTATCTTTACCACATGGGGATCCAACTCGATCAAATTTGGTGGTTGAGAAATGTCCCGTAAGAATTGAGGGTAGAGAGTTAGATGTGAACCTAATAGTAATCCCGATGAATGATTACGATATTATATTCGGGATGGATTGGCTTTCGAAATACGGAGCCATTATTGATTGTTCAAAAAGGGTAGTTAGGTTTCGATCGCCAGAGGGAGAGGAGTTTGAATTTTCGGGAAGAAAGAATAGAAACTCAATCCCTCGGATTTCTGCTTTAAAAGCTCAGCGACTCGTAAATACGGGTTGCGAATCGTTCCTAGTTTTTGCGGTGAATGCTGAGGAATCTTCCCAGCTTAAACTTGAGGAGGTTCCGATAGTGAACGAATATTCCGATGTATTTCCCGAGGATCTTCCGGGATTACCCCCAGATCGGGAGATTAAATTTGCAATCGATCTTGTACCTGGAGCTGCCCCGATCTCTAAATCCCCGTATCGGTTAGCACCGAACGAATTACGAGAATTGAAGGAGCAATTGGAAGATTTGTTGCAGAAGGGTTTTATTCAACCCAGTTTCTCACCATGGGGAGCCCCGGTTTTATTTGTGAAGAAAAAGGACGGGTCGATGAGAATGTGTATCGATTATCGTGAACTCAACAAGATCACGATTAAGAATAAATACCCATTGCCAAGGATTGACGATTTATTCGATCAACTCCAAGGAGCAACAGTATTTTCTAAGATCGACCTGCGCTCCGGTTATCATCAGCTGAAGATCCGGGAAGCGGACATTCCAAAAACCGCATTCAGTACGAGGTACGGCCACTATGAATTTTTGGTCATGCCTTTCGGATTGACGAATGCTCCGGCAGCCTTCATGGATTTGATGAACCGAGTATTCAAAAAATTGCTGGACCGATGTGTTATCGTCTTTATCGACGATATTCTCATTTATTCCAAGACAAAAGAAGAACATGAGGAACATTTGAGAGCGGTCCTAGGAATTCTTCGGGAGAAACAATTATTCGCCAAATTTAAAAAGTGCGAATTTTGGTTGGATCGAGTAATCTTTCTGGGGCATGTTATTTCGGGAAGCGGAATTTCAGTAGATCCCAGCAAGATAGAAGCTATAGAAAATTGGCCAAGACCAACCACTCCCACGGAGATAAGAAGTTTTCTCGGGCTAGCTGGGTATTATCGAAAGTTCATTAAGGACTTTTCCAGCATCGCCTCGACGCTCACCAATTTGACAAAGAAAAATGTTCCGTTCAAATGGACGGATGAATGTGAGCAAAGTTTCCAGGAATTAAAGAAAAGGCTAACAACTGCTCCAGTGTTAGCAATACCTTCGGGTACTGGAAATTTTTCTGTTTATAGTGATGCCTCTAAATATGGGTTGGGGTGTGTTTTAATGCAAAACGGGAAGGTGATCGCTTATGCCTCCCGACAATTAAAGCCATATGAGAAAAATTACCCCACTCATGATCTCGAACTCGCAGCCGTAGTGTTTGCTCTTAAAACATGGCGACACTATCTTTACGGAGAAAGATGCGAGATCTTCACGGATCACAAGAGTTTGAAGTACTTCTTCACCCAGAAGGAGTTAAATATGAGGCAAAGAAGATGGCTCGAGTTAGTCAAAGACTACGACTGTGTGATAAATTATCATCCAGGAAAAGCGAACGTAGTCGCAGATGCATTGAGCCGCAAAACTGTAAACACTGAATTACGCCAATTCGGAGTTGAAGTAATCAATTTCGGAGAGATTGAAGAAAAGTTGGCAGTGTTGACACTTAAGCCAACACTATTAGACCGAATCATTGAAGTACAAAAGAAAGATGAGTTGTACTTGAAGAAACAAAGAGAACAAGATAAAGAAGTCTCATCGGAATTTGAATTCCGAGAAGACGGGAGTTTACGATTTAAAAGTCGCTTATATGTGCCGGAAGATGAAGAGATTCGTCGAACTTTAATGACGGAGGCACATACGACAATATATTCGGTGCATCCCGGTGCAACGAAAATGTATCGTGATTTGCGACTAAATTATTGGTGGCCGGGAATGAAAAAGGATGTTGCTGCATTTGTACATAGATGCCTGACTTGTCAGCAGATCAAAGCAGAACATCAAAGACCGGCAGGAATGTTACAACCTTTGACGATTCCCGAGTGGAAGTGGGACCATATAACAATGGATTTTGTCGTCGGGTTGCCAAGAACGGTGAAAGGTTATGATGCAATTTGGGTGATTGTTGACAGACTGACTAAGTCCGCCCATTTCTTGCCTATTCACCAGACCTATCCCATGGAGAAGTTCGCTGAACTCTACATTCAAGAGATAGTGAGACTCCATGGAATTCCGATATCGATCATATCAGATCGAGATTCAAGATTTCTGTCCCAGTTCTGGAAAAGCTTACAGAAAGCTCTGGGAACTAAATTATCATTTAGTTCAGCTTATCATCCCCAGACTGACGGACAATCGGAAAGGACGATCCAGACACTCGAAGACATGTTGAGAGCATGTGTCTTGGATTTTCAAGGGAGTTGGAGTAAATATCTCCCGTTAATAGAATTTTCATATAACAACAGCTATCAAGCAACGATCGGAATGGCGCCTTACGAAGCCTTATACGGACGTAAATGTCGATCCCCAGTTCATTGGGATGAAATCGGCGAGAAGGCGCTATTAGGTCCCGAGATGGTACGCGAAATGACTGAAGTTGTTAAGAAAATTCGGGAGAAAATGCAAACGGCCCAAAGTCGCCAGAAGAGTTATGCAGACAAGAGGCGAAGGTCGTTAGAATTTGAAGAAGGTGATAAAGTATTTTTGAAAGTATCACCTATGAAGGGTGTCAAACGGTTCGGACAAAAAGGAAAGTTGAGTCCGAGATATATAGGACCTTTCAAAATTTTGAAAAGAGTCGGTGAAGTAGCATATCAGCTAGAATTACCGACGTCGTTAGCACAAGTCCATGACGTATTCCACGTGTCTACACTGCGAAAGTATGTGTTGGACCCGTATCATGTGCTAAGAGACAAAAGACTTCACCAACAATTGAAGCCGGACTTGAGTTACGAAGAAAAGCCGGTAGAGATTCTAATGTATGAGGTGAAGCAATTACGAAATAAGAATATTCCCCTCGTGAAGGTCTTATGGCGAAACCAGATATTGGAAGAAGCCACTTGGGAGCGAGAAGACGAAATGAGAGAGAAATACCCTGAGTTGTTTCAGACAACTTAAATTTCGGGGACGAAATTTCTTTTAGGGGGGAGGATGTAATACCCGTAAAATTAATACGGGAATAATGCGCAATTAGCGTGAAAATTATTCTGTAATTTTCGGAAAATTATGAAGTTAATTTTCGGACAAAGCGAATTTTCGGGAAATTGAACCGAAAATAAGAAAAATACTCTTTGAGTAAAATAAATAGATATGGGCCCAAATTAATTTAAAGTAGGCCCAATAAGAGATTTCCTTAAGAGAAAGGAAACGTAACTTTCCTTTTAAAGGTTTATCTCAAAAGGTGATAAGGACAAACGAAAATATCAAACGAAAGAAAACAAACGAAGAAAAGCAGAGAAGAACTAAGCAATTTCGGCTAACTTGGAAGTGAGGTAGGTGGTTTTTAACCCCTACAAACTGTTTTTAAGTTTGATTTATTTAGTTTAACGAATTTGGATGAAAGGTCATCCGAATTCATGAATTTCGGGAGCTTTGAATGATTATGTGTTGTATTTGCTGTGTTGAGATGTTAAGTTTGAGCTCAATATATGAGTTCTGTGAATTCTTACATGTTTATGTGAAATCTGGAACGGATTCATGTGATGAAGTTCTGGAAAATATGAATTTCGATGAGATGAAGAAAGTTTCAGCTCATGAGAAATTCGCGGGTTGAAAAGAATTCGCGGGCCAAAAAGGTTCGTGAAGTGTGAGAGAGGAAAGAAAATCGCGGGCTGCGATAAAATTCGCGGGCCGAAAGATTTGTAAAGATGTGAGTGAGAAAAGAAGGTCGCGGGCCAAATTTTAAATTTCGCCAAATTTGAAAGGTTGAAATTCGGGCAGATTTTCGATAGTTCGCCGAAGTTTAGTTCGCGAATTATATTCGGGTCGCGAAAAGTTCTTCGCGGACTCAAATGGATTTTATTGTGTGAGTAAATGGGTTTTTCGCGGGTCAGAATTAATTTCGCGGGTCGACCACAGGGTGATTCCTGTGAGAGAAGTAGCGGGTCGGACTAAAGTTTCGCGGGTCAACTTGAATTTCGCGGGGTGATTCCTGTGAGTGAATTTCGGGTGACACGCGAACTAAATCAGACTTCGCAAATTCGATCAAATGACGCGCGAAATCCAAATTCGGGCAATACCGCTAACACTGTGAAGAGTCCCGAATTTTGACTCCAAATGTCGGGTTGACCATATGCTTTTAAAAAGTCTGAAGTTGACCGAACTTCACGATTCGACCAGTCTAATTATTTTTGGACTTTTGTCTTAAATTAGGCCCAAATATTCAAATAAAATTATTTTAAGTTCATTTTATCTTTAAATCAAAGTATATTCATACTTTGACTAGAATTTTCGGGTCAACCCTTATTTTAAGATACGAGAGTATTTTGGGGTATTATTTGTAAGAAATAATACGTGATATATGTGACGAATGTGATATGCATTTCACGACATGCATAAGAGAGGTGAAGGTACCGTAATGATACGGTGACACGATATTGTGTCGAATGTGAGAAGGGTAGAGTTGCCGATTTTGGCAGTCAGGTTCAGACTCGATTATGCACTTGGTGGGAGAGGGGGTTTGCGACACCCATCTACTCGGGATTGAGCCACCCGAGGTGTAAACCACCGGATATTATTTGGCTCAGGGACGGCAGACAGATGTGAGATTCCTGTCTACCCGAACTTGTGGTATAACATTCGGGGAAAAAGCCGTCGGGTTGAGATTGTGTGCGGAAGGAGCGACCCGGCGCGGCCGGTGTGGGCTACCGCATGGTTGATGGTGTACTTTGCCATTGCGCGCGTGGGTGCCGAGTCTGACCTAGGGCCCTGTTGAGAATTGAGAATTGATAGATGAGATTTGTCGAGTGTGCATTATATTATATTGTGAGGAACCGGGATTGGGTGGAGTGCACGCACGTATTGCATGTTATGTAATCACCTACTGGGCAATAGCTCAGGGTTCTATCCTATTTTTGTTTGTAGGTAAGAATGAACCCGACACCGACTAGTGTCAGGGTTGAGATTCATGGCGAGCTGGCGGCGGTGACTCCACGGACTTTTGAGGGTGGCGCAGTACATGGGACGCGACCTGTGGAGTGGCATAGTGTTTGATATTGGGTTTGAAATTTTGGGGCTTCGGCCCAAAGTATTAATAGTAGATATTTTTGTAAACCCGATATAATACTATGTAGGTTATTTAAATTAAAAAAAAATTTTATCGGGTCTTCCGCGTGTTCTGTTGCGGGGAAATCCGCCAATTAACTTAATTAGGAAGTAGGGTCGCCACAGGTGGTATCAGAGCTTAGGCTTTAGATTCTGAAGACTGTCCATGTACTGCCACTCAAAAGCCGGGAGAACCAGCCTCGCCTGTAAGTTAAGTGTAATACTTTGATATGATTATGTGATTTCGTGGTATCTTTACCACATGGGGATCCAACTCGATCAAATTTGGTGGTTGAGAAATGTCCCGTAAGAATTGAGGGTAGAGAGTTAGATGTGAACCTAATAGTAATCCCGATGAATGATTACGATATTATATTCGGGATGGATTGGCTTTCGAAATACGGAGCCATTATTGATTGTTCAAAAAGGGTAGTTAGGTTTCGATCGCCAGAGGGAGAGGAGTTTGAATTTTCGGGAAGAAAGAATAGAAACTCAATCCCTCGGATTTCTGCTTTAAAAGCTCAGCGACTCGTAAATACGGGTTGCGAATCGTTCCTAGTTTTTGCGGTGAATGCTGAGGAATCTTCCCAGCTTAAACTTGAGGAGGTTCCGATAGTGAACGAATATTCCGATGTATTTCCCGAGGATCTTCCGGGATTACCCCCAGATCGGGAGATTAAATTTGCAATCGATCTTGTACCTGGAGCTGCCCCGATCTCTAAATCCCCGTATCGGTTAGCACCGAACGAATTACGAGAATTGAAGGAGCAATTGGAAGATTTGTTGCAGAAGGGTTTTATTCAACCCAGTTTCTCACCATGGGGAGCCCCGGTTTTATTTGTGAAGAAAAAGGACGGGTCGATGAGAATGTGTATCGATTATCGTGAACTCAACAAGATCACGATTAAGAATAAATACCCATTGCCAAGGATTGACGATTTATTCGATCAACTCCAAGGAGCAACAGTATTTTCTAAGATCGACCTGCGCTCCGGTTATCATCAGCTGAAGATCCGGGAAGCGGACATTCCAAAAACCGCATTCAGTACGAGGTACGGCCACTATGAATTTTTGGTCATGCCTTTCGGATTGACGAATGCTCCGGCAGCCTTCATGGATTTGATGAACCGAGTATTCAAAAAATTGCTGGACCGATGTGTTATCGTCTTTATCGACGATATTCTCATTTATTCCAAGACAAAAGAAGAACATGAGGAACATTTGAGAGCGGTCCTAGGAATTCTTCGGGAGAAACAATTATTCGCCAAATTTAAAAAGTGCGAATTTTGGTTGGATCGAGTAATCTTTCTGGGGCATGTTATTTCGGGAAGCGGAATTTCAGTAGATCCCAGCAAGATAGAAGCTATAGAAAATTGGCCAAGACCAACCACTCCCACGGAGATAAGAAGTTTTCTCGGGCTAGCTGGGTATTATCGAAAGTTCATTAAGGACTTTTCCAGCATCGCCTCGACGCTCACCAATTTGACAAAGAAAAATGTTCCGTTCAAATGGACGGATGAATGTGAGCAAAGTTTCCAGGAATTAAAGAAAAGGCTAACAACTGCTCCAGTGTTAGCAATACCTTCGGGTACTGGAAATTTTTCTGTTTATAGTGATGCCTCTAAATATGGGTTGGGGTGTGTTTTAATGCAAAACGGGAAGGTGATCGCTTATGCCTCCCGACAATTAAAGCCATATGAGAAAAATTACCCCACTCATGATCTCGAACTCGCAGCCGTAGTGTTTGCTCTTAAAACATGGCGACACTATCTTTACGGAGAAAGATGCGAGATCTTCACGGATCACAAGAGTTTGAAGTACTTCTTCACCCAGAAGGAGTTAAATATGAGGCAAAGAAGATGGCTCGAGTTAGTCAAAGACTACGACTGTGTGATAAATTATCATCCAGGAAAAGCGAACGTAGTCGCAGATGCATTGAGCCGCAAAACTGTAAACACTGAATTACGCCAATTCGGAGTTGAAGTAATCAATTTCGGAGAGATTGAAGAAAAGTTGGCAGTGTTGACACTTAAGCCAACACTATTAGACCGAATCATTGAAGTACAAAAGAAAGATGAGTTGTACTTGAAGAAACAAAGAGAACAAGATAAAGAAGTCTCATCGGAATTTGAATTCCGAGAAGACGGGAGTTTACGATTTAAAAGTCGCTTATATGTGCCGGAAGATGAAGAGATTCGTCGAACTTTAATGACGGAGGCACATACGACAATATATTCGGTGCATCCCGGTGCAACGAAAATGTATCGTGATTTGCGACTAAATTATTGGTGGCCGGGAATGAAAAAGGATGTTGCTGCATTTGTACATAGATGCCTGACTTGTCAGCAGATCAAAGCAGAACATCAAAGACCGGCAGGAATGTTACAACCTTTGACGATTCCCGAGTGGAAGTGGGACCATATAACAATGGATTTTGTCGTCGGGTTGCCAAGAACGGTGAAAGGTTATGATGCAATTTGGGTGATTGTTGACAGACTGACTAAGTCCGCCCATTTCTTGCCTATTCACCAGACCTATCCCATGGAGAAGTTCGCTGAACTCTACATTCAAGAGATAGTGAGACTCCATGGAATTCCGATATCGATCATATCAGATCGAGATTCAAGATTTCTGTCCCAGTTCTGGAAAAGCTTACAGAAAGCTCTGGGAACTAAATTATCATTTAGTTCAGCTTATCATCCCCAGACTGACGGACAATCGGAAAGGACGATCCAGACACTCGAAGACATGTTGAGAGCATGTGTCTTGGATTTTCAAGGGAGTTGGAGTAAATATCTCCCGTTAATAGAATTTTCATATAACAACAGCTATCAAGCAACGATCGGAATGGCGCCTTACGAAGCCTTATACGGACGTAAATGTCGATCCCCAGTTCATTGGGATGAAATCGGCGAGAAGGCGCTATTAGGTCCCGAGATGGTACGCGAAATGACTGAAGTTGTTAAGAAAATTCGGGAGAAAATGCAAACGGCCCAAAGTCGCCAGAAGAGTTATGCAGACAAGAGACGAAGGTCGTTAGAATTTGAAGAAGGTGATAAAGTATTTTTGAAAGTATCACCTATGAAGGGTGTCAAACGGTTCGGACAAAAAGGAAAGTTGAGTCCGAGATATATAGGACCTTTCAAAATTTTGAAAAGAGTCGGTGAAGTAGCATATCAGCTAGAATTACCGACGTCGTTAGCACAAGTCCATGACGTATTCCACGTGTCTACACTGCGAAAGTATGTGTTGGACCCGTATCATGTGCTAAGAGACAAAAGACTTCACCAACAATTGAAGCCGGACTTGAGTTACGAAGAAAAGCCGGTAGAGATTCTAATGTATGAGGTGAAGCAATTACGAAATAAGAATATTCCCCTCGTGAAGGTCTTATGGCGAAACCAGATATTGGAAGAAGCCACTTGGGAGCGAGAAGACGAAATGAGAGAGAAATACCCTGAGTTGTTTCAGACAACTTAAATTTCGGGGACGAAATTTCTTTTAGGGGGGGAGGATGTAATACCCGTAAAATTAATACGGGAATAATGCGCAATTAGCGTGAAAATTATTCTGTAATTTTCGGAAAATTATGAAGTTAATTTTCGGACAAAGCGAATTTTCGGGAAATTGAACCGAAAATAAGAAAAATACTCTTTGAGTAAAATAAATAGATATGGGCCCAAATTAATTTAAAGTAGGCCCAATAAGAGATTTCCTTAAGAGAAAGGAAACGTAACTTTCCTTTTAAAGGTTTATCTCAAAAGGTGATAAGGACAAACGAAAATATCAAACGAAAGAAAACAAACGAAGAAAAGCAGAGAAGAACTAAGCAATTTCGGCTAACTTGGAAGTGAGGTAGGTGGTTTTTAACCCCTACAAACTGTTTTTAAGTTTGATTTATTTAGTTTAACGAATTTGGATGAAAGGTCATCCGAATTCATGAATTTCGGGAGCTTTGAATGATTATGTGTTGTATTTGCTGTGTTGAGATGTTAAGTTTGAGCTCAATATATGAGTTCTGTGAATTCTTACATGTTTATGTGAAATCTGGAACGGATTCATGTGATGAAGTTCTGGAAAATATGAATTTCGATGAGATGAAGAAAGTTTCAGCTCATGAGAAATTCGCGGGTTGAAAAGAATTCGCGGGCCAAAAAGGTTCGTGAAGTGTGAGAGAGGAAAGAAAATCGCGGGCTGCGATAAAATTCGCGGGCCGAAAGATTTGTAAAGATGTGAGTGAGAAAAGAAGGTCGCGGGCCAAATTTTAAATTTCGCCAAATTTGAAAGGTTGAAATTCGGGCAGATTTTCGATAGTTCGCCGAAGTTTAGTTCGCGAATTATATTCGGGTCGCGAAAAGTTCTTCGCGGACTCAAATGGATTTTATTGTGTGAGTAAATGGGTTTTTCGCGGGTCAGAATTAATTTCGCGGGTCGACCACAGGGTGATTCCTGTGAGAGAAGTAGCGGGTCGGACTAAAGTTTCGCGGGTCAACTTGAATTTCGCGGGGTGATTCCTGTGAGTGAATTTCGGGTGACACGCGAACTAAATCAGACTTCGCAAATTCGATCAAATGACGCGCGAAATCCAAATTCGGGCAATACCGCTAACACTGTGAAGAGTCCCGAATTTTGACTCCAAATGTCGGGTTGACCATATGCTTTTAAAAAGTCTGAAGTTGACGAACTTCACGATTCGACCAGTCTAATTATTTTTGGACTTTTGTCTTAAATTAGGCCCAAATATTCAAATAAAATTATTTTAAGTTCATTTTATCTTTAAATCAAAGTATATTCATACTTTGACTAGAATTTTCGGGTCAACCCTTATTTTAAGATACGAGAGTATTTTGGGGTATTATTTGTAAGAAATAATACGTGATATATGTGACGAATGTGATATGCATTTCACGACATGCATAAGAGAGGTGAAGGTACCGTAATGATACGGTGACACGATATTGTGTCGAATGTGAGAAGGGTAGAGTTGCCGATTTTGGCAGTCAGGTTCAGACTCGATTATGCACTTGGTGGGAGAGGGGGTTTGCGACACCCATCTACTCGGGATTGAGCCACCCGAGGTGTAAACCACCGGATATTATTTGGCTCAGGGACGGCAGACAGATGTGAGATTCCTGTCTACCCGAACTTGTGGTATAACATTCGGGGAAAAAGCCGTCGGGTTGAGATTGTGTGCGGAAGGAGCGACCCGGCGCGGCCGGTGTGGGCTACCGCATGGTTGATGGTGTACTTTGCCATTGCGCGCGTGGGTGCCGAGTCTGACCTAGGGCCCTGTTGAGAATTGAGAATTGATAGATGAGATTTGTCGAGTGTGCATTATATTATATTGTGAGGAACCGGGATTGGGTGGAGTGCACGCACGTATTGCATGTTGTGTAATCACCTACTGGGCAATAGCTCAGGGTTCTATCCTATTTTTGTTTGTAGGTAAGAATGAACCCGACACCGACTAGTGTCAGGGTTGAGATTCATGGCGAGCTGGCGTCGGTGACTCCACGGACTTTTGAGGGTGGCGCAGTACATGGGACGCGACCTGTGGAGTGGCATAGTGTTTGATATTGGGTTTGAAATTTTGGGGCTTCGGCCCAAAGTATTAATAGTAGATATTTTTGTAAACCCGATATAATACTATGTAGGTTATTTAAATTAAAAAAAAATTTTATCGGGTCTTCCGCGTGTTCTGTTGCGGGGAAATCCGCCAATTAACTTAATTAGGAAGTAGGGTCGCCACAAAAGGAATTTGACTTGTTCTTTAATAAGGCGTTTGACTTGGTCAACAAGGGATTTGACTTGTTCAACAATGGATTCGAATAGTTCAACATGTCATTACTTGGTGAAAAAGACAATTAACTTGTTCAGCATAACTTGGTCAACAAGGCATGAACTTCTCCAACAAGGCATTACATCGTTTTTGAGGCAATAGACTTGGTCAACAAGGCATTACATCGTTTTTGAGGCATTTGACTTGGTCAACAAGTTATTACATGGTAAACAAGGCATCCCAATTGTTCAAGAATGCATTAGTTAGTCAAAGGCATTCGGCTTGTTCTTGAAGGCTAGACTTGGTCCACAAGGGATTTAATTTGTTCTACAAGTCATTACATGGTGAACAAGACATTCAACTTTTTCAGCAACGCATAACATGGTCAACAAGGCATTCAGCTTTTTCTGGAAGGAATTAGACTTGGTCAACAAGGGATTTGACTTGTTCATCAAATCAATACTTGGTGAACAAGGGATTCAACTCGTTGAGAAACGCATTACTTGGTCAAAAACGCATTTAACTTGGTCAACAAGTCATTCGCCTTGGTCATCAACGCATTCGACTTGTTTAGCAAGATATTACATTGTTAACAAGGTAGCATTCGACTTGTTCAAGAAGGCATTACTTGTCAACAGGCATTTGACTTGTTCTTTAAGGCGTTTGACTTTATCAACAAGGGATTTGACTTGGTCAACAAGGGATTTGACTTGATCAACAAGGGATTTGAATAGTTCAACAAGTCATTACTTGGTGAAAAACACAATTAACTTGTTCTGCAATGAATTACTTGGTTAACAAGGCATTGTACTTGTTCAACAAGGCATTACATCATTTTTGAGGCATTTGACTTGGTCAACAAGGTATTACATGGTCAACAAGGCATCCGACCTGTTCTAGAAGGCTAATGTTAGTCAACAAGGCATTCGACTTGTTCTTGAAGGCTAGACTTGGTCCACAAGGGATTTAATTTATTCTACAAGTCATTACATGGTGAACAAGACATTCAACTTGTTCAGAAATGCATAACTTGGTCAACAAGGCATTGAACTTTTTCTGGAAGAAATTAGACTTGGTCAACAAGGGATTTG
This sequence comes from Linderniella brevidens, assembly GCA_004919715.1. Classification (NCBI taxonomy): domain Eukaryota; kingdom Viridiplantae; phylum Streptophyta; class Magnoliopsida; order Lamiales; family Linderniaceae; genus Linderniella; species Linderniella brevidens. The sequence continues at coordinate 8,269,965 of SWDC01000145.1, forward strand.
ACGTGTTCAACAAATCAATACATGGTGAACAAGGCATTCAACTCGTTGAGAAATGCATTACTTGGTCAAAAAGGCATTCGACTTGTATAGCAAGATATTGCATTGTTAACAAGGTAGCATTCGACTTGTTCAACAGGGCATTACTTCTCAAAAGGCATTTGACTTGTTCTTTAATAAGGCGTTTGACTTGGTCAACAAGGGATTTGACTTGTTCAACAATGGATTCGAATAGTTCAACATGTCATTACTTGGTGAAAAAGACAATTAACTTGTTCAGCATAACTTGGTCAACAAGGCATTCAACTTCTCCAACAAGGCATTACATCGTTTTTGAGGCAATAGACTTGGTCAACAAGGCATTAGACTTGTTCAACAAGGCATTACATCGTTTTTGAGGCATTTGACTTGGTCAACAAGTTATTACATGGTAAACAAGGCATCCGACTTGTTCAAGAATGCATTAGTTAGTCAACAAGGCATTCGGCTTGTTCTTGAAGGCTAGACTTGGTCCACAAGGGATTTAATTTATTCTACAAGTCATTACATGGTGAACAAGACATTCAACTTGTTCAGAAACGCATAACTTGGTCAACAAGGCATTGAACTTTTTCTGGAAGAAATTAGACTTGGTCAACAAGGGATTTGACGTGTTCAACAAATCAATACTTAGTGAACAAGGCATTCAACTCGTTGAGAAACGCATTACTTGGTCAAAAAGGCATTCGACTTGTATAGCAAGATATTGCATTGTTAACAAGGTAGCATTCGACTTGTTCAACAAGGCATTACTTCTCAACAGGCATTTGACTTGTTCTTTAAGGCATTTGACTTGGTCAACAAGGGATTTGACTTGTTCAACAATGGATTAGAATAGTTCAACATGTCATTACTTGTTTTTTTTGGTAAAATTTCCCGTAAATAAAACTGAATGAAAACAGAAAAGCGCCCAAGGGAAATCTCAAGTCGCAGAAAACCGGTAACAAGCTATCGGAAGCAAACAATCGAGGCAAAACAATCGACAACAGCAGCCCACAAAGCCAAGCAAAACAAAGCCACAAAACAAACAAAAAGCAGACTACCATGCAATGCGCCAGAGGCTCCTGAGCGAGGCCGCCTGCAGAATGAAGCGGGAGGGAGCCTGTCTCAACCTCAAGCACGCGATCTCTAAGACCATACTCACAATTCGCTCCGGGGAGCAACGAGTCTGATCCCGCCAACGCCTATTCCTCTCTTGCCAGATATGGTAGACCAGAGAGGCGAGAAGATGACGAGAGATCACATTATGAAGATGATGACTCCGCCAACGAGCAGCGGCCCACTCGATCCCTTGAATCCAATCACGATGCGGCCACCTCCAATGGGTCTTCCTTCTCAGTAAGAGAATGCATCTCCTGGAGAAAGAGCACTCGAAGAAGAGGTGACGGACCGTCTCCGTGCTCTGAGAATCACAAAGAGAGCAAGCATCCGAACCCGAACGAACCATCACCCAAGCACGGTCCCTAGTCGCCAACCTTTCACGAATAGCAAGCCACAGAAGAAATTCATGTCTAGGGACCCGAAAAGGGCCCCCAAACAGAGAAGCCCAAGCAATCCTCGGAGAGTGGGTCCGGATAGCCTCACGAGCACTCCTAACAGAGAACTTCCCATCCGGAGCCACCTTCCAACAAATGGAGTCAGCAGCAGAGGGGTCCACAGCAGGGAGAAGGGGCTGAAGCAGAAGAAACTCCACCGACTGCTGGGCAGGCCAGGTCCATCCAGCATTCGTCACAACAGCAGAGAGCCGGGAATCCAAAGGGAGAACCATAACCAAAGGCCCCCTCGGGAATCTCTCAATGAGAGGGGTATCAGACAGCCAAGGGTCCTTCCAGAGCCAAAGAGAGTTCCCATTTCCAATACAAAGGAGAAAAGGGAACGGAAGGTACCTCTGAGGTGGAGCAGCTTACGCCAGCTCCAAGCGTCCGAGGAGTTGGGCTGAACATCCCAGAAAGAGCGGTCCCTGAGTTTAGTGGCATAAAGCCACTGGACCCAAATCGAGTCAGGGTCACGAGAGACAATGTTCCAGAGGTGATGGAAGAGGAGAGCCTGATTGTCGATCAAGAGAGATCGAACGCCAAGACCTCCTTCTTCCACAGGCTTGCAGACGTCATCCCAAGCCACCTTAGCCGGAGATCCATCCCACAGAAACCTTCTAAAACGAGACTCCAAGGCCTTGATCACTCCTTTCGGGAGGTGGAAGACCCCAGCCCAATAGACCTGCATGGCAGAGAGAACAGACTTAATGAGCTGCAAGCGACCGACATACGAGAGGGAACGGTTCAGCCAGGAACCAAGCCGTCTATCCACAGACTGAAGCAGAGGGGTGCTGTTCTCCAGTCTGAGACGGGAGTGGATCAAAGGAACTCCAAGGTAGCGGACAGGAAGCTGGCCACGGGAGAAGCCCATGATACTCAGAAGCTGTCCCGAAAGAGGCTCAGCCCTTTTGGAAAGAAACATCTCACTCTTAGCCGGGTTAGGGAGGAGACCCGACAAAGAGCCGAAGGTATCGAGAGTATCACGGAGGGTCCGGACAGAGCAGGCATCAGCGTGACAGAAAAGCAGCAGATCATCAGCAAAAGACAGCATGGCCAGCTTACTCGTCTCACATCTCCAATGGTAACGGAATCCAGGAGCGGACTGGATGCGGGATGAAAGAATCCCATGAAGCACCTCCATGACTAAACGAACAGGTAAGGAGAGAGGGGGTCGCCTTGGCGGAGGCCCCGCTTACCCGCAAAAAAACCTTCCGGCGCTCCGTTGATGCAAACGGAGAAGGCAGTAGAAGTGATGCATTCCTTGATCCAATGGATGAAGAGAGGGTGGAACCGCATGGCCTGAAGAGTAGCGATAACAAAGCTCCAATCCACCTTATCAAATGCCTTCGCAAGGTCGACCTTGATGGCAGAACGGGGTGGGAGACTCTGGTTCTGGTAGCCCCTGCAAATCTCTTGGGCTAACAGAATGTTATCGCTGATGCGTCTGCCCGGGATGAAAACCGTCTGAACCGGATGGACGAGGCCAGGAAGGGCAGATCTGAGCCGATTGGCCAAAATCTTTGCAATGACCTTATACAGGACATTGCAGCAAGAGATTGGCCTAAAGTCGGAAGCACGTCTAGAAGAAGCCCCTTAGGATGGGCTGATGAGAGTACTGTTGACGCCCCGAAGAAGATGACCTGTCCGAAAGAAGTCCTCCACAGCACGAGTGACATCAGCACCCAGGATTCCCCATGTCGCCTTGAAGAAGGCAGCCGTATAGCCATCAGGGCCAGGGGCCTTTTCGTCATCCATAGCGAAAATAACATCACGAATCTCCACGTCTGAAACTCTCGAGATCATCCCATCCGCCTGATCCCGAGACAAAGTATGCGTGATGAAGCTCTCCACGTCCGCAGTACACACAGGAGCAGATCTACCGCACTGGCCCAGAAGATCCTGGTAGAAGCGAATCAGCTCGTCACGAATAGGGCCAGACCCCTCAATCAACTGGCCATCCGCATTCTCAAGAGAGAGAATACGATTACCACAACGACGGATCGCCACCTTCTTAAAAAGAAGGAGGAGCATTGGTCGCCATCCTTGAGCCAGGCTAGCTTGGCTCGCTGGGCAAGGCAAGAGTGCTCCATCTCCACAGCACGAGAGAAGATCATTCGGCAGATACGTTCGAACTCGTGAAAGAGAGGTTCGTCAGGGTAACGAGCCGTGAAAGATTGGCTGAGATCCAGAAACTCCCTAGCCTCCAACACGTTCCGACTCAAATCGTCCTTAGCACGGCGAAGCTCCTTAAGACGGGGCTTAAGTGACTTCAGACGGCGAACAAGCGAATACATAGGAAAACCCTGAGGGGGGAGGCCCAAACCTGCTCCACAACCCCCAAGAAGGCCGGATCCTTCGTGAGGAGGTTATCGAATCTGAAATGGGAATTCCGACGTCCCGTCCTGGCAACCGAGAGCACAAGAGGAGAGTGATCGGAGGTAGCAGGGAGGGCAGCCTGGTAGTGAAGATCCGGGAAGAGAGAGAACCACGACGGATTGCCCACAATGCGGTCAATCCATCTCCAGATGCCCGTCTCAGCCCGCTGCTGATTATGCCACGTAAAGAAGGGGCCCGACGATCCCAAAGTGGTCAGGTCAGCCTGGATAAGGCAGTCGCGAAGATCGGTCACATCCTGAAGAGAGGGGGATCCCCTTTGGCCTCAGAAAGGTCAGCAATGGCGTTGAAGTCCCCGAGAACGAGCCAAGGAACACCAACTCGGTCTGCAGAGGTCACGACAAGCTCCTCCCAAAGCAAGACACGCTCCTCCCTCCGACTCCTGCCGTAGACAAAGGAGAGGAAAACAATCCCCCTGCTCTCCAGTGAAGTGACTCTGCAATGAACCGCCTGATCCGAAAAGCTCAAAACGGAAAGGTGGAGGAAGCTGGGGTCCCAACCAATCCAGATCCTCGTTCCAGGTCCGCCATCATAATCAAAGAACCAGTCCCACCGATCTCTAATACCAGAAGAAAGCAGAGTGGCATTAGAGAAAGAGACACGAGTCTCAAGGAGACCCACAAGATGAAGATCAAACCGAGAAATAAGATCCCGAACAGCCCTCTTATGGTCCCTCTTGTTGAGACCCCTCACATTCCATACACCTGTCGGAATCATAAGGAAACACCGGAGCGGGCTGCATATTCAGGGCCCATAGAAGAAGGAGAGTCCTCGTTCAGACTCTGAAGGACATGAAAGTGGTTACGGAATTCCTCCACGGGTTGGGAGGAAGATTTTTCATTAGCCCCACTGCCAGCGCCACGCAGAGGAGACGGGGCGATCAGTCCCCCACCATCACTCGCAACACTGTCCCGATGAGCCTGGGCAATCGCGACACTACCTCCTCCACCCCGAGGAGACGGGGTTGCCTCCACCTCCTTCGCTGAGGTAACCATCACCGCCTTCCCCTTCTTCCGCTGCTTCGGCTCCTTGGCCTGTAGGGCCTTTAGCGTAGTGGGGGTAGCCTTGGTTTGGGAAGCGGCCGGAGCAGCCATCATGGCAGCAGACGGGGCAGCCACGTCAATCTTCCTCTGCGGGTTAGGGGCGCGCGCCAAAATGGGCTGAACGATCCGTGGGCATTTAGTCTTGGTATGGCTCCAAGACATACATTCTTCACACATAGTCGGCCTCCACTCGTACTCAACGAGAACCGTAACAGCTCCCGCTGATCCTCCTCCTTCTTTAGGGAGACGGATGGTGAAGCGATCAATGAAGTCGTCCTTCAGGTTCTTCAGAACACAAACCCGAGCAAAGTCAATCCGGGCAGTGCGATTCGTAGCCGAATCAGCAAAAAGCGGCTGGCCTACAGCACTTGCAATGATTCCTAAACCCTCGGGAGTCCAGAATTCTCCCGAAATATTCCACAACTTGATCCATAACGGAACTTCGTCATGTTCCTTCTTTTCGAAGGACATCCCAGGCTTCCATGCCTCAAGAAAGAGAGGCTGCCCATGCAAAAGCCACGGACCGCCCTCCAACACAGCGTTCATGGCCTCCTCCGACTGGAAACGGAACTTGAAGAATCCGTTAATAGAGGCCCGGACCTCCACCACTCCAGTCCAAGTAGCTCGGAAATATTTCTCAACAAAGGGGAAGTACGGCCGTTTCCCGAGAAAGTACCCAACAAGGGTATGGCTCCAACGCGCCATTCCTTTGCATGCCACCTCCCACGTTGGGCAAACCACAGCAACGCCGTCCACGACCTCCGGCGGGGTGTAAGCAAGAGGAATGCGCTGCCGTCCCGAAGTTTGCGTGTGCTCCCCATGAAGAGCTGCCACGAAGGACTTCTTCTCGCCGATCGGGCTAGCCAAAGAGGGGGCAGCCCTCTCGATGTTCTCCGTTAACTCAAGAGGTTTGACACTCGGGGCGGCACCATGACCCACAGCCCCGCAGTCCACTCCAGCCTTAGCCTCGCGGTCCACTCCGGCCTTAGAGGGTGGCGGGGTGCCCGGCCGACTCTTGCCCATGGAATTCACGCGCGGATCATCACGGAGAGGTTGAGAGATAACGACCCCACGACGAGGAAGGATACGAACAGCCCTAACAACCGGGTTCGACCCATGAGAGGGCACCTTCCTCGCGGCCCCTTCCCGATGTTGAGGGTTCGTCAAGGCCGGTAAGGGAACTTCCGAAAGCCTTGAATCAACCGAACAGTCGTGGCATCAACGGAGGAAGTCTTCGGGGTCTCCAATTCTATATGTTGGGAGGACGCAAGGCTCATGTGAACGTCGGGAACGTCGGGAATTCCCGAAGATGCAGCGGGAACGGCCACGAGGGAGGCGGACTCTTCCGATCCCGAAGCAACGTCCGTAAAGGGTCCCACCTTAGCTTTTGATGCAAGCATTGATTCAATCCCGAGAACACGGCGGAAGAGCTCGTGAAACGCCTCGCCTTTGAAGTCCGCGGCAAAGTCGGGGAAATTTGCCGAGAGAGCGGTGGTAACCTCGGAACCTCCCGTTGCCATCGATGAGGAGGAAGATCCCGCCATGTTGGAACCACAAAGCGATGAAGAAGATGATGATGAAGATGAAGAGGATGCCATGACCGCGGAACGAAAAGGCGAAAGGTGAAAAGTCACGTAAGCGGGAGGTGAAGAGACTCGGTTCGAAGTCTCGCCAGAGCAGCTCCGATCGCCGTCTGGACCCGGCAGTGGAGATGCGAGGCGAGTCCGCCGCCCACAGCGGCGGCGGAGGGCGGTGGAAGGCAGCCCAAGAGAAGCGGGATGGTGGAGCGCGGAGAAGTTGGAACGACGCGGGCCTGGAAAACCCTAAAGCGGCGCTCCTCCAAACGCTTTTGAGCCCGGCGATGAAGGACCGCGAGAGAGACCTCGCCGGAGCAGGTGGTGTTGACGGAAGGGATGAGGGAGCACGCCGGCGGGAGGAGGAGAGCGGAGAAGGACGAGACGCGGGACGGGAAACCCGTAACGGCGGGCCTCCAAACGCCGTTTGAGCCCGGCGATGAAGGACCGCGAGAGAGGCCGCGCCGGACCAGGTGGTGGAGGCGGGATGGAGGAGAAAGCTCGCCGGCGGGAGGTGGAGCCGTGATCGAAGGGTTTTGAAAATTAAGAGAGAAGGGAGAGCGGTTTAGAGAGAGAAAGCGTTAAGTTTTTTTTTTCCTTTAAGTATAAGACGAAAAAAAAAAAAAAATACATGTCATTACTTGTTGAAAAAGACAATTAACTTGTTCAGCATAACTTGGTCAACAAGACATTCAACTTCTCCAACAAGGCATTACATCGTTTTTGGGGCAATAGACTTGGTCAACAAGACATTACATCGTTTTTGAGGCATTTGACTTGGTCAACAAGTTATTACATGGTAAACAAGGCATCCGAATTGTTCAAGAATGCATTAGTTAGTCAAAGGCATTCGGCTTGTTCTTGAAGGCTAGACTTGGTCCACAAGGGATTTAATTTGTTCTACAAGTCATTACATGGTGAACAAGACATTCAACTTGTTCAGAAATGCATAACTTGGTCAACAAGGCATTGAACTTTTTCTGGAAGAAATTAGACTTGGTCAACAAGGGATTTGACGTGTTCAACAAATCAATACATGGTGAACAAGGCATTCAACTCGTTGAAAAATGCATTACTTGGTCAAAAAGGCATTCGACTTGTATAGCAAGATATTGCATTGTTAACAAGGTAGCATTCGACTTGTTCAACAAGGCATTACTTCTCAAAAGGCATTTTACTTGTTCTTTAATAAGGCGTTTGACTTGGTCAACAAGGGATTTGACTTGTTCAACAATGGATTCGAATAGTTCAACATGTCATTACTTTGTGAAAAAGACAATTAACTTGTTCAGCATAACTTGGTCAACAAGGCATTCAACTTCTCCAACAAGGCATTACATCATTTTTGAGGCAATAGACTTGGTCAACAAGGCATTAGACATGTTCAACAAGGCATTACATTGTTTTTGAGGCATTTGACTTGGTCAACAAGTTATTACATGGTAAACAAGGCATCCGACTTGTTCAAGAATGCATTAGTTAGTCAACAAGGCATTCGGCTTGTTCTTGAAGGCTAGACTTGGTCCACAAGGGATTTAATTTATTCTACAAGTCATTACATGGTGAACAAGACATTCAACTTGTTCAGAAACGCATAACTTGGTCAACTAGAGAGAGAAACTAGAGAGAATTCGTAAACCCAACGTGTTCGGCCGCCGGGGCTGTTTTCATCGCCTACCACCGCCGTTTTTGGCCACTCCCGAATAGGGCGTGACCAGCCGGTGGTAGGGACCTCCATCACCGGCGTTAGTCCGGCGTTTGGAGGGTTACACCACGTGCTTTTACTCTTTGAATTTTTGAATTTTTTAGGATCCTAGTTATGGCATCTTCTTCTTCCATGGATGGTTCAAAGCTCTCGGCATCTTCTAATTCATGCGATCCACGCTTGCAACAACCAGATCTTGACGGACTACGTTCTGCATACCCGGAGTTTGCCACGCAATCTTTGAAGGCGCGGGTTCAGGATCACGACCCGACGTTGGATGCATCGACGGAGATGACGACGTTTTTGCATGATCCATCTATTTCCGGCGAAGATTTGGCGTATCTGGAACATCAAGCAGAGAATAATCCAATTTTGGTAAAGATCCTTGCATATCTTCGGGCAAATATGGGAATATCCCGTCCAGGTTCGACGTATCTGCACCAAGATCGGGCTATGGATTCATCTATTTCTGGCGAAGATTTGGCGCATCTGGAGCAGCAAGCAGAGAATAACCCAATTATGGTAAAGATTCTCGCATATCTTCGGGCAGATATGGGAATATCTCGTCCAAGTTCGATGTATCTGCACCAAGATCGGGCACCCAAAAATAGAATGCCTTGTATGGAATCCTCAACGACGGATTGGGCTGAGATTGGATCCATTCTCTACAATTCGCTTTCAGAAAATATTCCCGGATTTAGCGAACGATTTGATGTGGCAGCGTTCGAAGATCTAATTGGGCGCGTTCATGGAGCTCCACCGGAGCAGCAACCACCACCGTCGACACATATGGCTAGCGGATCACTATACAGGCCGGACACACGGAATAATCCTATGCGCCCGTGGACCCGCCGCCAACGGCGCTACCCGGACATTATCGGCCCGCTACGTGACCCACGGATTGGAAATGACCGCCCTATACGCCCAGGCACACCACCGCCGCCATCTGGCATGGCCTTGATCAACGATGATGCGTCAGATGATCCAACGATGAAGCCGCAGTCACCGACCACGACGGCTGCGAGGAACGAGGTTAGGGCCGATGCTGATGGGCCTAGGGTTTCACTGTCCCGGGTTGCTGATGGGCCCAAGGAGTCGCCGCCCAGGGTTTCACCGTCTAGGGCTGCGGCGGAAGGAACTAGGGCTTCAACGTTTAGGATCTCGCCGTCTCGGGTTTCCACTTCTGGGCCTAGGGTTATCAATCCTAGGGTTTCGCCGTCAATAACTCACCCGGCTGTACCTCATGGGCTGCAAACCATGGCACCATTGCCGACGCGCAAGGAGGTGTCTACCTCGCCGCACGCAAACCCTCAGCCATCGTTTGCTGCGGTAACTCGCGGGACGGTGCACGAAGAAGCACCTCGCAAACCAAGCCCTACACGCTATACCTTGACATATACAGCCCCAACTCTCAAGGACGGTGTCGCGGAGGCCTGCCCATCATGGGAGGTCGCAAAGAGGGGTGCGGCACGTTGGGACAATACCCTCGTAGGGTATTTTCTGGGGAAAAAACCATATTTTCCGTTTGTTGAACGACATTTCCGTTCAATTTGGGAGGAACTGTTGGAGGTACGCGCAACGGCCAACGGTTTTTTCAAATTCAGATTTGCAACCGCGGCAGCAGCCAATGCGGTTCTTGAAGGAGGACCGTGGCTCATGCAAGGTCAACCCATTTTTCTCGAGGCTTGGCGAACGGGGATGTCTCTCGAGAAAATTCAGCACACCCATGTTCCGCTATGGGTGAAATTGCGTAACGTTCCGGGCGAGTTCTGGACACAGGAGGGGTTAGGCATTGTCGCTAGCGTCGTCGGGAAGCCACTCTTCGCAGATTCTATGACGATTTCAGCGGAACGTATTGACTACGCTCGGGTATGCATATCAAAGAATCTCCAGGAGCCTTTTCTTGAAAGCTTCAATATTCGCATTCCACGTGAAGGTGGAGGATCTGACGGCGCGGTTACAGTTCGTGTCGAGTACGAATGGAGGCCGCGGAAGTGCTCCTTATGCGGTGCATGGACCCACGGGGCGGGAACATGTCCCTCTTGTCGAACCCAACAGCCACGATCAAATACGGGACCGAGGCAATCCACGGGGCAGCGCACATTGACGATGCCAAAGAAACCCCAGAATGGCCCACACACACGGCGCGAATGGAGAAGAGTTGGTCATCCCGACAAGGGCAAGGAGGTTGTTGTTCCACCCACCAACATGGAGCAAGATCACGAGCCGCGGCTGCAGGAGTACCCGAAGCCTGTAGATGGATGTTCAACAAGTTCAGTCAACGCGCAGCAGGGAGCTATTGTACTAGCTAGCATTAACCCATTCGAGGTTCTTGCGGACTTGGACGACTTGGACACGGCGAACACAGTTAAGGGTCCTGAAGCAGCCCTTCTCGACGTGTGCCCATGATCCCAATGGCCGTTTGGAATGTACGTGGTCTAAACAGGGTAGACCACAGATGGGCGGTGGGGGATATTATACTAAGTATAAGCTGTTGATTATCGGGCTGTACGAGACACGGGTCTCCGAGCAGAATGCGGCTGCCCTTTCACATTCTACCAGGGCTTGGAGTTGGTTCTTTGAATACGATAATGGGCCGGCATCTCGTATCTGGGTGGGCTGGGATGCCCGCTTAGTTACTGTCACAATTCTTGCGTACACCACTCAGACCATTCACTGTAAGGCGACGATCCTTGCGGAGCGTGAGGATTTCTTCATCACAATGCATACGGTCATAATCAGAGGGTGTCCCGACGCGACCTTTGGACGGATCTCATCGAGACCTCACAGCTGCACGCAAACTCACCATGGCTTGTTATGGGGGATTTCAACGCGATCATGGCAAACACGGACGCGCGGGGAGGATCGGCCATGGGGGGCTGTCCGGAGATGATTGCATGCATGACTACATCGGACCTCGCAACCCTGCCATGCACTTGTTCTGCAATGAATTACTTGGTTAACAAGGCATTGTACTTGTTCAACAAGGCATTACATCATTTTTTTTTGGTAAAATTCCGTATATAAATAAAAGAAAAAAGTCAGGACATGCGTGACTGAAAGAAACTACCACGCAACACGCCAAAGCCGCCTAATGGCCGTAATCTGCAAAGCATACTTTGCAGAAAGACCGAAAAGACGCAAACAACAAATGTCTAAAACACAAGCAACTAATCGTTCCGGCGTGGTCGTAACATCCTCACGCCAGCGTCGATTCCGAGCAAGCCAAATATGATAAACCAGGGATGCCAGAAGATGCCGATACGCCGCATGCAATAAATGATTTCCACGCCATCGGTGAGCAGCCCAAAGACAACCCTGCGTCCAGTCCCGGTGTGGCCAGTCCCAGCGAACCCGCCTCCGAAGGATCCGCAAACAGCGACGAGAGAAATCGCAGTCGAAAAAAAGATTGGAGGCCGTCTCCACCTGAGCCGAGGAGCAAAGACCACAAGCCTGTGTCCCCGCACGAGAAGCAACCCAAGCCTTATCCCTAGTCGAGAGTCGGCCACGAACACCCATCCAGAGGGAGAACTCATGTCTAGGGACCCGTAAAGGACCACCAAACAGACTCGCCCAAATCACACCATCCTGACGAGGCCGCAGCGCCTCCCGAATGAGGCTGGCAGAAGCAACGCCATCGACAGACCCACTCCAGGAAACACTGTCCCGTTGGTCGGGACGAACCGGGGGGAGGTCGGGACTAAAATCAAGATATTCAACAGTAGTACGACCCGGCCAGTTCCAGCCATACTCTGAAATAACAGAGGCAAGACGGGTGCCCACAGGGAGGCCCATAGCAACAGGTCCCCGAGGAAAGCGATCCAGAAGAGAACCACCCGGCATCCAAGGGTCCTCCCACAAACGAATGGAGGAACCGTCACCAATGTGGAAGACAATGTGACTTTTAATCTCAGCCCTAAACCTCAATAACTGACGCCAGCTCCAAGAAGTCGTCGAAGAAACAGGAGCCGTCCAAATAGTATCTGACCTCAGCCGACTGGCATACAGCCAGGTAACCCAAATAGAGTCCGGGGCCCTCGTAAGGATCCGCCACAAGAGGCGAAAAAGAAGCACCTTATTATCAACTGCCACCGAACGAATGCCCAAACCGCCCTCCGCAGTGGGCAAACACACGTCAGTCCATGCCACCTTAGCTGTAGACCCCGCCCAAAGAAACTGACGAAATTTAGCTTCCAAAGCCCTCACCACACCCATGGGGAGAAGGAACACCCCCGACCAGTAAACATGTAGCGCCTGAAGAACAGAACGGATCAACTGGACATGTCCAGCATAAGAGAGGGTCTGGTTCAACCATGAACCCAGACGATGATCAACACGAGACAAGAGCGGGCTGCAGTCAGCAAGCGAAAGACGAGAGGTAATCAATGGAACCCCTAGATACCGAACTGACAAAGAGCCCAAGGGAAAACCAAAAATGGGCTGCAGCTGCGGTGCGAGGGAGAGAGCCGGGCGAGAAAGAAAACACTCACTCTTAGCCGGGTTTGGGTATAAACCCGAAAGAGTCGAGAAACAGTCCACTGACGCCTTAAGGACCCCAACAGAAATCCCGTCAGCATGGCAGAACAATAACAGATCATCCGCAAAAATAAGCATAGGTAAGGATAGAGGCTCGCATCGCCAATGATAACGAAACCGCGGTTCCTCACTAATACGCTTACACACAATGCCATGGAGAACCTCCATAACCAAAGTGAAAAGGTAGGGAGAAATAGGGTCACCTTGACGGAGACCCCGCTTGCCCTCAAAGAACCCCATAGGGCGACCACTAATGCAAAGGGAGAACGTTGTCGTAGTAAGACATGTCCTGATCCACTCGATAAATTGCGGATGGAGTCCCATTGCCTGCAACGTAGCCAAAACAAAACTCCATTCCACCCGGTCATAGGCCTTCGCCAGGTCCACTTTGAACAGCGCTCGAGGAGGGTGACGATGGCCGTTGTAGCCATGACCACAGCTCCTGGGCAAGAAGGATGTTATCCGAGATGTGACGTCCCGGGATGAAGGCAGTCTGGCAACCATGAACAAGGCTAGGAAGGGCAGGCTTGAGACGATCGGCCAAAATCTTTGAGATAATCTTGTAGATGACATTACAGCACGAGATCGGCCGAAAATCTGAGGCCCGCCGAGGAGACTCCATCTTCGGAATAAGCGTGAGCCAAGTACTGTTCAGACCCCCCGCAAGAGGCGCCCCGTGACGAAGAAGTCCCGGACCGCAGCAATGACATCGGGTCCCACAACAGACCACGCAGCTTGGAAGAAGGCCGCGGTAAAGCCATCAGGGCCCGGAGCCTTCTCAGCACCCATAGAAAAAACAGCTTTACGTACCTCCGCATCGTCCAGGGGAAGAACCATAGAGGCAGCCGCAGACTGTGAAAGTCTTCGTGAGATGAAATCTTGGACATCGGGTAACAGTACCGGCGAAGGAAGAGAGGATTTGCCAAGAAGATCCTCGTAAAAACCCAGCAACTCAGAATCAACCGCATCAAAAGACGTCAGCAACTCTCCGGAAGTGGATTCGAGCGTAAGGATCTTGTTATACTTACGTCTGAGCGCAACCTTACGAAAGAAAAAGGCAGAGCACTGATCCCCATCCTTTTTTTTTTGGTAAAATTTCCCGTAAATAAAAACCGAATAAAAACAGAAAAGCGCCCATGGGAAAGAACCCATGCCGCAGAGAACCGGTAACAAGCTACCGGGAAGCGAAAAACAGAATCGACAACAGCAGCCGACACATCCAAGCAAAAGCCACAGTTCAATCCAAAAGTAGACTACCATGCAATGTGCCAGAGTCTCTGGAGCGAGGCAGCCTGCAGAGTGAAGCGGGAGGGAGCCTGACTCAGCCTCAACGCGCGATCCCTAAGACCAAACTCACAATTTGCTCTGGAGAGCGATGAATCTGATCCCGCCAACGCCTATTCCTCTCTTGCCAGATATGGTAGACCAGAGAGGGGAGAAGATGACGAGAGGTCTCATGATGAAGATGATGACTCCTCCAACGAGCAGCGGCCCACTCGATCCCGTGAATCCAATCCCGATGCGGCCACCTCCAGTGGGTCTTCCTTCTCAGCAAGAGAATGCATCTTCTGGAGAATGAGCACTCGAAGAAGAGGTGACAGACCGTCTCAGTGCTCTGAGACTCACAAAGAGAGCAAGCATCCGTACCCGAACGAGCCATCACCCAAGCACGGTCCCGAGTAGCCAACCTGTCACGAATAGCAAGCCACAGAAGAAATTCATGTCTAGGGACCCGAAAAGGGCCCCCAAACAGAGAAGCCCAAGCAATCCTCGGAGAGTGGGTCCGGGTAGCCTCACGAGCGCTCCGAACAGAGAACTTCCCATCCGGAGTCACCTTCCAACAAATGGAGTCAGCAGCAGAGGGGTCCACAGAAAGAAGGAGGGGCTGGAGCAGAAGAAATTCCACCGACTGCTGGGCAGGCCAGGTCCATCCAGCATCCGTCACAACAGCAGAGAGCCGGGACTCCAAAGGGAGACCCATAACCAAAGGCCCCCTCGGGAATCTCTCAATGAGAGGGGTATCAGACAGCCAAGGGTCCTTCCAGAGCCAAAGAGAGTTCCCATTTCCAATACGAAAGGAGATAAGGGAACGGAAAGTACCTCTGAGGTGGAGCAGCTTACGCCAGCTCCAAGCATCCGAGGAGGTGGGCTGAACATCCCAGAAGAGCGATCCCTGAGTTTAGTGGCGTAAAGCCACTGAACCCAAATCGAGTCAGGATCACGAGAGACAATGCTCCAGAGGTGATGGAAGAGGAGAGCCCGATTGTCGATCAAGAGAGATCGAACGCCAAGACCTCCTTCTTCCACCGGGTTGCAGACGTTATCCCAAGCCACCTTAGCAGGAGATCCATCCCACAGAAACCTCCGAAAGCGAGACTCCAAGGCCTTAACCACCCCTTTCGGGAGGAGGAAGACCCCAGCCCAATAAGCCTGCATGGCAGAGAGGATAGACCTAATGAGCTGCAGCCGACCGACATACGAGAGGGACCGGTTCAGCAAGGATCCAAGTCGTCCATCCACAGACTGAAGCAGAGGGGTGCAGTCCTCAAGTCTGAGCCGAGAGTGGATCAAAGGAACTCCAAGGTAGCGGACAGGAAGCTGGCTACGGGAGAAGCCCATGATACTCAGAAGCTGTCCCGAAAGAGGCTCAGCCCTCCTGGAAAGAAAGATATCACTTTTAGCCGGGTTAGGGAGGAGACCCGACAAAGAGCCGAAGGTATCGAGAGCATCACGGAGGGTCCGAACAGAGCAGGCATCAGCGTGACAGAAAAGCAGCAGATCATCAGCAAAAGACAGCATGGCCAGCTTACTCGTCTCGCATCTCCAATGGTAACGGAATCCGGGAGAGGACTGGATGCGGGATGAAAGAATCCCATGAAGCACCTCCATCACCAAAACGAACAGGTAAGAAGAGAGGGGGTCGCCTTGGCGGAGATCCCGCTTTCCCGCAAAAAAACCTTCCGGCGCTCCATTGATGCAAACGGAGAAGGCAGTCGTAGTGATGCATTCTCTGATCCACTGGATGAAGAGAGGGTGGAACCGCATGGCCTGAAGAATTGCGATAACAAAGCTCCAATCCACCTTATCAAATGCCTTCGAGAGGTCGACCTTGATGGCAGAACGGGGGGGGGGGGGGGAGACTCTGGTTCTGGTAGCCCCTGCAAATCTCCTGAGCTAACAGAATGTTATCGCTGATGCGCCTACCCGGGATGAAAGCCGTCTGAACCGGCTGAACGAGGCCAGGAAGGACCGATCTGAGCCGATTGGCCAAAATCTTGGCAATGACCTTATACAGGACATTGCAGCAAGAGATTGGCCTAAAGTCAGAAGCATGTCTAGAAGTAGTCCCCTTAGGGATGAGGCTGATGAGAGTACTGTTGACGCCCCGAAGTAGATGACCCGTCCGAAAGAAATCCTCCACAGCACGAGTGACATCAGCACCCAAGATCCCCCACGACGCCTTGAAGAAGGCAGCCGTATAGCCATCAGGGCCAGGGGCCTTCTCGTCATCCATAGCGAAAATAACGTCACGAATCTCCGCGTCAGAAACTCTCGAGATCATCCCATCCGCCTGATCCCGTGACAAGGTATGCGTGATGAAGCCCTCTACGTCATCAGCACACACAGGAGTAGATCTACCGCACTGGCCCAGAAGATCCTGGTAAAAGCGAATCAGCTCGTCACGAATCGGGCCGGACCCCTCAATCAACTGGCCATCCGCATCCTCAAGAGAGAGGATACGATTACCACATCGTCTGATCGCCACCTTCTTAAAAAAGAAGGAGGAGCACTGATCGCCATCCTTGAGCCAGGCAAGCTTGGCTCTCTGGGAAAGGTAAGAGTGCTCCATCTCCACAGCACGAGAAAAGATCATCCGGCAGATACGCTCGAACTCGTGAAAGAGAGGCTCGTCAGGGTATCGGTCCGTGAAAGATTGGCTGAGATCCAGAAACTCCCTAGCCTCCAACACGTTCCGACTCAAATCGCCCTTAGCGCGCCGAAGCTCCTTAAGACGGGGCTTGAGCAACTTCAGACGTCTAACAAGCAAAAACATGGGAAATCCCTGAGGCGGGGAGGCCCAAACCTGCTCCACAACCCCCAAGAAGGCCGGGTCCTTCGTGAGAAGGTTATCGAACCTGAAATGAGCACTCCGACATCCCGTCCTGGCAACCGAGAGCACAAGAGGTGAGTGATCGGAGGTAGCAGGAAGAACAGCCTGGTAGTGAAGATCCGGGAAGAGAGAGAACCACGACGGGTTGCCCACGATGCGGTCGATCCGTCTCCAGATGCCCGCCTCAGCCCTTTGCTGATTATGCCACGTAAAGAAGGGGCCCGACGATCCCAAAGTGGTCAGGTCAGCCTGGGTAAGGCAATCCCGAAGATCAGTCACATCCTGAAGAGAGGGGGAGCCCCCCTTGGCCTCTGACAGATCAGTAATGGCGTTGAAGTCCCCGAGGGCGAGCCAAGGAACTCCAACACGGGCTGCAGAGGTCTCGACAAGCTCCTCCCAAAGCGAGACACGCTCCTCCCTCCGATTCCTGCCGTAGACGAATGAGAGGAAAACAGTCTCTCTACTCTCCAAAGAAGTGGCTCTGCAATGAACCACCTGGTCCGTAAAGCTCAACACGGAGAAGTGGAGGAATCTGGGGTCCCAACCAATCCAGATTCTCGAACCAGGCCCGCCATCATAATCGAAAAACCAGTCCCACCGATCTCTAATGCCAGAAGCAATCGGAGAGGCATTAGAGATAGAGACACGAGTCTCAAGGAGACCCACCAGATGAAGATCAAACCGAGAGATAAAATCCCGAACAGCCCTCCCATGGTCTCTCTTGTTGAGACCCCTCACATTCCAAACACCGGTCGGAATCATAAAGAAACACCGGAGCGGGCTGCATGTTCATGGCCCATAGAAGAAGGAGAATCCACGCTCAGACTCTGAAGGACATGAAAAGGGTTACGGAGTTCCTCCACGACTTGGGAGGGAGAACTTTCGTTAGCCCCACCACCACTTGCACCACACGGAAAAGACGGGGCAGCCAAATCAGTGACACCGCTACTACCCTCACCATCACCCGCAACCCTGCCCCGAAGAGACGGGGCAGCCGTAACACAACCTCCACCACCCCGAAGGGACAGGGCAGCCTCCACTTCCTTCACCGAGGTAACCATCACCGCCTTCCCCTTCTTCCGCTGTTTCGCCTTTTTCCATGCATCCTTCTCGGCCTGGGGTGGGGGGCCTTCTGCATAGTGGGGGCCGTGGTCGGGGAAGTGGCCAGAGCAGCTATCGGGGCAACAGACGGGGCAGCCATGCCAACCTTCCTCGGCGGGTTAGGGGCACGCGCCAAAGTGGGCTGAACGATCCGGGACACTTAGTCTTGGTATGGCTCCAAGACTTACACTCCTCACACATAGACGGCCTCCACTCGTACTCAACGAGAACAGTAACAGTCCCCGCCGATCCTCCTCCTTCCTTAGGAAGACGGATGATGAAGCGATCGATGAAGTCGTCCTTCAGGTTCTTCAGGACGCAAACACGAGCAAAGTCAATCCGAGCAGTGCGATTCGTAACCGAATCAGCAAATAGCGGCTGGCCCACAGCACTGGCAATAATCCCTAAACCCTCGGGAGTCCAGAATTCTCCCGGAATGTTCCACAACTTGATCCACAACGGGACCTCATCATGTTCCTTCTTTTCGAAGGACATCCCATGCTTCCACATCTCAAGAAAGAGAGGCTGCCCATGCAGAAGCCACGGACCACCCTCCAACACAGCGTTCTTGGAATCCTCCGACTCGAAACGGAATTTGAAGAATCCGTTTATTGAGGCCCGGACCTCCACCACTCCAGTCCAAGCAGCACGGAAGTATTTCTCAACAAAGGGGAAATACGGCCGTTTCCCGAGAAAGTACCCAACAAGGGTATGGTTCCAACGTGCCATCCCCTTGCGTGCCACCTCCCACGTCGGGCAAACCTCAGCCACGCCGTCAACAACCACCGGCGGGGTCTACACCAGGGGAATACGCTGCTGTCCCGTAACCCGCGTATGCTCCCCATGTAGAGCCGCCGAGAAAGACCTCTTCTCTCCATTCGAGCAAAACACCGAGGAGGCAGCCCTCTCAGGATTCTCCATTAACCCAATAGGTGCAGCGATCGGGACAGCCCCATGATCCACAGCCCCACTATCCACTCCGGCCTTGGAAGGCGGCGGGGTGTCCGACCGACGCTTGCCCGTGAGGCTCGTCAATCGCGATTCGTCACGGAGTGGTTGAGAGACAGTGACCCCACGGCGAGGAAGAATACGAACAGCCCGAACAGCCGGGGGCTGCCCATGAGGGGTCTTCGAGGCCGGCAAAGGGTCAGCCGAGCGCCGTGAACCATTAGCAACGCCGAGGTCCACTCGAACAGTCGAGGCATCAATCGGACCAGGTGGTGTTGGCGGGAGGGATGAACGGGCACGCCGGCGGGAAGGAGAGGAAACGTGACCTTTTGAATTCCAAGGGTTTCGTTAGAGAGAGAATCAAGAGAGAGGTTTCTATGGGATTCTGGCGATATGCACATTCCATGAGCCGACTCTGATCATGGGACACCCGACAAGCGGGCTGCAATAACTTCAGGGCCCAGAGTGGTGGAAATATCCATATCGCCAGAATCGATGGAGCGGAGGACAACAAAAGGATTAGTAGAATCCAGAAAAGAAACATCCCAACTCCGTTCAGGTAGAGGTGAAGATCGTGAAGGATTACCAGGTGGCATGGTACCTCCATGCAACGGCCTATCCGCAGCGGGTGAGATCACCCCTCGAGGTGGAGTGCGCACAGCCTTACCACGAGCTCCCACTTGTCGCCACTCCGACCCCTTAGACAAGGAGCGTGAGGAAGTCGAGAGAATACCTGGATTCTGGGCTGATGCCTTAGGCGCAACAGCAGTGGGTGAGGTAATACCCTTAGGAGGGGAACGGACTTGTCGGGAAGAGGAGGGATCGGGGCGGGAGGGCCGACGTGAATCAGTAACCACGGTGGGGTTTGAAAAGCGAGGGGAGCGATTCCGGGGACCTGACGCGGTCCCACCCGTCGACTCAGTCGAGGGTGGGGGGCGCGGGCGATTAGGGCAAATTAATGGCCCATGGGTCCAAGTGCTGCAACTATCACATCTTGCTGGCTTCCATTCATACTCCACCCGGACCGGAATAAGACCCGTCACTCCGCCCTCAGCATTAGGCATGCGAAGGTTAACAATCTCAATGAAGGGGTCAGCGAGGCGCTTCATGACACAGACGCGTGCAAAATCAATGCGCTCCCCATCCGCCGTTATCCCGTCAGTAAATAACGGCTTTCCCACCGCGCTCGCAAGGACTCCGAGCCCCTCAGCAGTCAAGAATTCGCCTGGCACGTTCCACATTTTCACCCAGAGGGGAACTTCAGTGATCTCCTGTCTTTCAAAAGACATGCCGGGACGCCATTCCTCAAGGAACAAGGGCTGCCATTAAGGATCCACGGGCCACCTTCAAGAACGGCACGCATGGCCGCTTTCGATGCAAACCGGAACTTGAAGAAGCCATTAATCGTAGCACGGACTTCAACCAGTTCCGGCCAGCGAGCCCGCCAATAACGCTCGACAGTGGGGAAATATGGTTTTCGTCCCAAGAAAAAACCCACCAGCGTGTACGCCCAACGCGACAAGCCAAGCTTAGCAATATCCCACGACGGCGTAACTTCAACAATTCCGTTTACGAGACCCACCGGCGCCGTAAAGGACAAAGGGACCCGACGCGTAGCCCGTTCCAGTCTATCCCCATGCGCATGGCGTGGCCCAATCTCCCGAGCAGCCACCCGTGCAAACGAAGCTTTGGGCATCATAGAAGACCACCGGCATGCCCGGGAGACGGCATGGGGGGGGGTCCATGAAGCATCGGCCGAGGGTCCTCGGTGTCGATCCCCGTGGCCCCAACTCCCTCCGGGACCTCGTCCATATGCACATCCAGGCTCGCAGCGGACACATGTGACTCTTCGGCTACCTCAATACCAATCGATGACTCTTCGGCTCCCGGGGCCCGAGCTTCTTCGGCAGGAACGGCAGTGGCCTTTTCGATCTCCCGCTCCATCCCGGCAGACGGCGCGCCAATGATGGCGGGATCCAGCAGCAGTCCGGCGTCGTTAGAGGCGCCTTGGCCCGCCGCGCCGTGATGTGGCGGTTCATCTCCCCGATTCCGTTCAGCTTCCATGGGCGCTTCAAGGGCCCCCGCGGCCATCATCGCCGTTTCGTCTTCCATGGACGATGCAAGGGCCCCCGCGGCCGCCATCGTCGTGCCGTCAAGCACGGCACCGGTAGTGGTCGGACCCGGCCGCGGCCCGCGTGCATGGGTGGTAGCCGAAAGTCCCCGCCGTGGCCAATAGGGACGAGTAGCGATCCGGCGCGCAACACGGCCGGAAGGTGAAGGGTCACGTGAATTGAAAGCGGCAAGCAATGGGTTTGAGCCGCCGTGGGGGTGGGGCGAGGGAGCAGCAACGTTAGGGGTGTCGCAGTGGAGGGGAGGCGAGGAGGCAGCCCCGGTGGGGGTTTCCATCGGCCCTCTATCAAGTCGTTTGACCAAGGCGGTGAACTTGGCCATGTCGAAGTCTAGTGGGAACGTCGGATAAGCGGCTGCCAGGGCCGGAAGATCGGGCATCGCCATTACCGTGACGCCGGGCGCGGGCGGAGGACCGCTGGGTGCGGGCGGAGGACCGCCGGGCACGGGCGGAGGACCATCGGAGGCCGCCTCCATGCTCGGTGAAAGGTTGAGACTGTTGGAATTCTAGTGAGAGGGCAGAGCGTTTTCTAGAGAGAGGCGCAGCGATCGACTCTACTTGTCCAACTTTCATTACATCATTTTTGAGGCATTTGACTTGGTGAACAAGGCATTCAACTCGTTGAGAAACGCATTACTTGGTCAAAAAGGCATTTAACTTGGTCAACAAGTCATTCGCCTTTGTCATCAAGGCATTCGACTTGTTTAGCAAGATATTACATTGTTAACAAGGTAGCATTCGACTTGTTCAAGAAGGCATTACTTGTCAACAGGCATTTGACTTGTTCTTTAAGGCGTTTGACTTGATCAACAAGGGATTTGACTTGATCAACAAGGGATTTGACTTGATCAACAAGGGATTTGAATAGTTCAACAAGTCATTACTTGGTGAAAAACACAATTAACTTGTTCTGCAATGAATTACTTGGTTAACAAGGCATTGTACTTGTTCAACAAGGCATTACATCATTTTTGAGGCATTTGACTTGGTCAACAAGGTATTACATGGTCAACAAGGCATCCGACCTGTTCTAGAAGGCATTAGTTAGTCAACAAGGCATTGGACTTGTTCTTGAAGGCTAGACTTGGTCCACAAGGGATTTAATTTATTCTACAAGTCATTACATGGTGAACAAGACATTCAACTTGTTCAGAAATGCATAACTTGGTCATGGTCAACAAGGCATTGAACTTTTTCTGGAAGAAATTAGACTTGGTCAACAAGGGATTTGACGTGTTCAACAAATCAATACATGGTGAACAAGGCATTCAACTCGTTGAGAAATGCATTACTTGGTCAAAAAGGCATTCGACTTGTATAGCAAGATATTGCATTGTTAACAAGGTAGCATTCGACTTGTTCAACAAGGTATTACTTCTCAAAAGGCATTTGACTTGTTCTTTAATAAGGCGTTTGACTTGGTCAACAAGGGATTTGACTTGTTCAACAATGGATTCGAATAGTTCAACATGTCATTACTTGGTGAAAAGACAATTAACTTGTTCAGCATAACTTGGTCAACAAGGCATTAAACTTTTACAACAAGGCATTACATCGTTTTTGAGGCAATAGACTTGGTCAACAAGGCATTAGACTTGTTCAACAAGGCATTACATCGTTTTTTAGGCATTTGACTTGGTCAACAAGTTATTACATGGTAAACAAGGCATCCGACTTGTTCAAGAATGCATTAGTTAGTCAACAAGGCATTCGGCTTGTTCTTGAAGGCTAGACTTGGTCCACAAGGGATTTAATTTGTTCTACAAGTCATTACATGGTGAACATGACATTCAACTTGTTCAGCAACGCATAACATGGTCAACAAGGCATTCAGCTTTTTCTGGAAGGAATTAGACTTGGTCAACAAGAGATTTCACTTGTTCATCAAATCAATACTTGGTGAACAAGGCATTCAACTCGTTGAGAAACGCATTACTTGGTCAAAAAGGCATTTAACTTGGTCAACAAGTCATTCGCCTTGGTCATCAAGGCATTCGACTTGTTTAGCAAGATATTACATTGTTAACAAGGTAGCATTCGTTTTGTTCAAGAAGGCATTACTTGTCAACAGGCATTTGACTTGTTCTTTAAGGCGTTTGACTTGATCAACAAGGGATTTGACTTGGTCAACAAGGGATTTGACTTGATCAACAAGGGATTTGAATAGTTCAACAAGTCATTACTTGGTGAAAAACACAATTAACTTGTTCTGCAATGAATTACTTGGTTAACAAGGCATTGTACTTGTTCAACAAGGCATTACATCATTTTTGAGGCATTTGACTTGGTCAACAAGGTATTACATGGTCAACAAGGCATCCGACCTGTTCTAGAAGGCATTAGTTAGTCAACAAGGCATTCGACTTGTTCTTGAAGGATAGACTTGGTCCACAAGGGATTTTATTTATTCTACAAGTCATTACATGGTGAACAAGACATTCAACTTGTTCAGAAACGAATAACTTGGTCAACAATGCATTGAACTTTTTCTGGAAGAAATTAGACTTGGTCAACAAGGGATTTCACGTGTTCAACAAATTAATACTTGGTGAACAAGGCTTTCAACTCGTTGAGAAACGCATTACTTGGTCAAAAAGGCATTCGACTTGTATAGCAAGATATTGCATTGTTAACAAGGTAGCATTCGACTTGTTCAACAAGGCATTACTTCTCAACAGGCATTTGACTTGTTCTTTAAGGCATTTAACTTGGTCAACAAGGGATTTGACTTGTTCAACAACGGATTCGAATAGTTCAAAAGACAATTAACTTTTTCAGCATAACTTGGTCAACAAGGCATTCAACTTCTCCAACAAGGCATTACATCGTTTTTGAGGCAATAGACTTGGTCAACAAGGCATTACATCGTTTTTGAGGCATTTGACTTGGTCAACAAGTTATTACATGGTAAACAAGGCATCCGACTTGTTCAAGAATGCATTAGTTAGTCAAAGGCATTCGGCTTGTTCTTGAAGGCTAGACTTGGTCCACAAGAGATTTAATTTGTTCTACAAGTCATTACATGGTGAACAAGACATTCAACTTGTTCAGCAACGCATAACATGGTCAACAAGGCATTCAGCTTTTTCTGGAAGGAATTAGACTTGGTCAACAAGGGATTTGACTTGTTCAACAAATCAATACTTGGTGAACAAGGCATTCAACTCGTTGAGAAACGCATTACTTGGTCAAAAAGGCATTTAACTTGGTCAACAAGTCATTCGCCTTTGTCATCAAGGCATTCGACTTGTTTAGCAAGATATTACATTGTTAACAAGGTAGCATTCGACTTGTTCAAGAAGGCATTACTTGTCAACAGGCATTTGACTTGTTCTTTAAGGCGTTTGACTTGATCAACAAGGGATTTGACTTGATCAACAAGGGATTTGAATAGTTCAACAAGTCATTACTTGGTGAAAAACACAATTAACTTGTTCTGCAATGAATTACTTGGTTAACAAGGCATTGTACTTGTTCAACAAGGCATTACATCATTTTTGAGGCATTTGACTTGGTCAACAAGGTATTACATGGTCAACAAGGCATCCGACCTGTTCTAGAAGGCATTAGTTAGTCAACAAGGCATTCGACTTGTTCTTGAAGGATAGACTTGGTCCACAAGGGATTTAATTTATTCTACAAGTCATTACATGGTGAACAAGACATTCAACTTGTTCAGAAATGCATAACTTGGTCATGGTCAACAAGGCATTGAACTTTTTCTGGAAGAAATTAGACTTGGTCAACAAGGGATTTGACGTGTTCAACAAATCAATACATGGTGAACAAGGCATTCAACTCGTTGAGAAATGCATTACTTGGTCAAAAAGGCATTCGACTTGTATAGCAAGATATTGCATTGTTAACAAGGTAGCATTCGACTTGTTCAACAAGGGATTACTTCTCAAAAGGCATTTGACTTGTTCTTTAATAAGGCGTTTGACTTGGTCAACAAGGGATTTGACTTGTTCAACAATGGATTCGAATAGTTCAACATGTCATTACTTGGTGAAAAGACAATTAACTTGTTCAGCATAACTTGGTCAACAAGGCATTAAACTTTTACAACAAGGCATTACATCGTTTTTGAGGCAATAGACTTGGTCAACAAGGCATTAGACTTGTTCAACAAGGCATTACATCGTTTTTTAGGCATTTGACTTGGTCAACAAGTTATTACATGGTAAACAAGGCATCCGACTTGTTCAAGAATGCATTAGTTAGTCAAAGGCATTCGGCTTGTTCTTGAAGGCTAGACTTGGTCCACAAGGGATTTAATTTGTTCTACAAGTCATTACATGGTGAACATGACATTCAACTTGTTCAGCAACGCATAACATGGTCAACAAGGCATTCAGCTTTTTCTGGAAGGAATTAGACTTGGTCAACAAGGGATTTGACTTGTTCAACAAATCAATACTTGGTGAACAAGGCATTCAACTCGTTGAGAAACGCATTACTTGGTCAAAAAGGCATTTAACTTGGTCAACAAGTCATTCGCCTTTGTCATCAAGGCATTCGACTTGTTTAGCAAGATATTACATTGTTAACAAGGTAGCATTCGACTTGTTCAAGAAGGCATTACTTTTCAACAGTCATTTGACTTGTTCTTTAAGGCGTTTGACTTGATCAACAAGGGATTTGACTTGATCAACAAGGGATTTGAATAGTTCAACAAGTCATTACTTGGTGAAAAACACAATTAACTTGTTCTGCAATGAATTACTTGGTTAACAAGGCATTGTACTTGTTCAACAAGGCATTACATCATTTTTGAGGCATTTGACTTGGTCAACAAGGTATTACATGGTCAACAAGGCATCCGACCTGTTCTAGAAGGCATTAGTTAGTCAACAAGGCATTCGACTTGTTCTTGAAGGATAGACTTGGTCCACAAGGGATTTAATTTATTCTACAAGTCATTACATGGTGAACAAGACATTCAACTTGTTCAGAAATGCATAACTTGGTCATGGTCAACAAGGCATTGAACTTTTTCTGGAAGAAATTAGACTTGGTCAACAAGGGATTTGACGTGTTCAACAAATCAATACATGGTGAACAAGGCATTCAACTCGTTGAGAAATGCATTACTTGGTCAAAAAGGCATTCGACTTGTATAGCAAGATATTGCATTGTTAACAAGGTAGCATTCGACTTGTTCAACAGGGATTACTTCTCAAAAGGCATTTGACTTGTTCTTTAATAAGGCGTTTGACTTGGTCAACAAGGGATTTGACTTGTTCAACAATGGATTCGAATAGTTCAACATGTCATTACTTGGTGAAAAGACAATTAACTTTTCAGCATAACTTGGTCAACAAGGCATTAAACTTTACAACAAGGCATTACATCGTTTTTGAGGCAATAGACTTGGTCAAAAGGCATTAGACTGTTCAACAAGGCATTACATCGTTTTTTAGGCATTTGACTTGGTCAACAAGTTATTACATGGTAAACAAGGCATCCGACTTGTTCAAGAATGCATTAGTTAGTCAAAGGCATTCGGCTTGTTCTTGAAGGCTAGACTTGGTCCACAAGGGATTTAATTTGTTCTACAAGTCATTACATGGTGAACATGACATTCAACTTGTTCAGCAACGCATAACATGGTCAACAAGGCATTCAGCTTTTTCTGGAAGGAATTAGACTTGGTCAACAAGAGATTTCACTTGTTCATCAAATCAATACTTGGTGAACAAGGCATTCAACTCGTTGAGAAACGCATTACTTGGTCAAAAAGGCATTTAACTTGGTCAACAAGTCATTCGCCTTGGTCATCAAGGCATTCGACTTGTTTAGCAAGATATTACATTGTTAACAAGGTAGCATTCGTTTTGTTCAAGAAGGCATTACTTGTCAACAGGCATTTGACTTGTTCTTTAAGGCGTTTGACTTGATCAACAAGGGATTTGACTTGATCAACAAGGATTTACTTGATCAACAAGGGATTTGAATAGTTCAACAAGTCATTACTTGGTGAAAAACACAATTAACTTGTTCTGCAATGAATTACTTGGTTAACAAGGCATTGTACTTGTTCAACAAGGCATTACATCATTTTTGAGGCATTTGACTTGGTCAACAAGGTATTACATGGTCAACAAGGCATCCGACCTGTTCTAGAAGGCATTAGTTAGTCAACAAGGCATTCGACTTGTTCTTGAAGGATAGACTTGGTCCACAAGGGATTTTATTTATTCTACAAGTCATTACATGGTGAACAGACATTCAACTTGTTCAGAAACGCATAACTTGGTCAACAATGCATTGAACTTTTTCTGGAAGAAATTAGACTTGGTCAACAATGGATTTCACGTGTTCAACAAATTAATACTTGGTGAACAAGGCTTTCAACTCGTTGAGAAACGCATTACTTGGTCAAAAAGGCATTCGACTTGTATAGCAAGATATTGCATTGTTAACAAGGTAGCATTCGACTTGTTCAACAAGGCATTACTTCTCAACAGGCATTTGACTTGTTCTTTAAGGCATTTAACTTGGTCAACAAGGGATTTGACTTGTTCAACAACGGATTCGAATAGTTCAAAAAGACAATTAACTTTTTCAGCATAACTTGGTCAACAAGGCATTCAACTTCTACAACAAGGCATTACATCGTTTTTGAGGCAATAGACTTGGTCAACAAGGCATTACATCGTTTTTGAGGCATTTGACTTGGTCAACAAGTTATTACATGGTAAACAAGGCATCCGACTTGTTCAAGAATGCATTAGTTAGTCAAAGGCATTCGGCTTGTTCTTGAAGGCTAGACTTGGTCCACAAGGGATTTAATTTGTTCTACAAGTCATTACATGGTGAACAAGACATTCAACTTGTTCAGCAACGCATAACATGGTCAACAAGGCATTCAGCTTTTTCTGGAAGGAATTAGACTTGGTCAACAAGGGATTCGACTTGTTCAACAAATCAATACTTGGTGAACAAGGCATTCAACTCGTTGAGCAACGCATTACTTGGTCAAAAAGGCATTTAACTTGGTCAACAAGTCATTCGCCTTGGTCATCAAGGCATTCCACTTGTTTAGCAAGATATTACATTGTTAACAAGGTAGCATTCGACTTGTTCAAGAAGGCATTACTTGTCAACAGGCATTTGACACTTGTTCTTTAAGGCGTTTGACTTGATCAACAAGGGATTTGACTTGGTCAACAAGGGATTTGACTTGATCAACATGGGATTTGAATAGTTCAACAAGTCATTACTTGGTGAAAAACACAATTAACTTGTTCTGCAATGAATTACTTGGTTAACAAGGCATTGTACTTGTTCAACAAGGCATTACATCATTTTTGAGGCATTTGACTTGGTCAACAAGGTATTACATGGTCAACAAGGCATCCGACCTGTTCTAGAAGGCATTAGTTAGTCAACAAGGCATTCGACTTGTTCTTGAAGGATAGACTTGGTCCACAAGGGATTTTATTTATTCTACAAGTCATTACATGGTGAACAAGACATTCAACTTGTTCAGAAACGCATAACTTGGTCAACAATGCATTGAACTTTTTCTGGAAGAAATTAGACTTGGTCAACAATGGATTTCACGTGTTCAACAAATTAATACTTGGTGAACAAGGCTTTCAACTCGTTGAGAAACGCATTACTTGGTCAAAAAGGCATTCGACTTGTATAGCAAGATATTGCATTGTTAACAAGGTAGCATTCGACTTGTTCAACAAGGCATTACTTCTCAACAGGCATTTGACTTGTTCTTTAAGGCATTTAACTTGGTCAACAAGGGATTTGACTTGTTCAACAACGGATTCGAATAGTTCAAAAGACAATTAACTTTTTCAGCATAACTTGGTCAACAAGGCATTCAACTTCTCCAACAAGGCATTACATCGTTTTTGAGGCAATAGACTTGGTCAACAAGGCATTCAACTTCTCCAACAAGGCATTACATCGTTTTTGAGGCAATAGACATGGTCAACAAGGCATTACATCGTTTTTGAGGCATTTGACTTGGTCAACAAGTTATTACATGGTAAACAAGGCATCCGACTTGTTCAAGAATGCATTAGTTAGTCAAAGGCATTCGGCTTGTTCTTGAAGGCTAGACTTGGTCCACAAGGGATTTAATTTGTTCTACAAGTCATTACATGGTGAACAAGACATTCAACTTGTTCAGCAACGCATAACATGGTCAACAAGGCATTCAGCTTTTTCTGGAAGGAATTAGACTTGGTCAACAAGGGATTTGACATGTTCAACAAATCAATACTTGGTGAACAAGGCATTCAACTCGTTGAAAAATGCATTACTTGGTCAAAAAGGCATTTAACTTGGTCAACAAGTCATTCGCCTTGGTCATCAAGGCATTCCACTTGTTTAGCAAGATATTACATTGTTAACAAGGTAGCATTCGACTTGTTCAAGAAGGCATTACTTGTCAACAGGCATTTGACTTGTTCTTTAAGGCGTTTGACTTGATCAACAAGGGATTTGAATAGTTCAACAAGTCATTACTTGGTAAAAAACACAATTAACTTGTTCTGCAATGAATTACTTGGTTAACAAGGCATTGTACTTGTTCAACAAGGCATTACATCATTTTTTAGGCATTTGACTTGGTCAATAAGGTATTACATGGTCAACAAGGCATCCGACCTGTTCTAGAAGGCATTAGTTAGTCAACAAGGCATTCGACTTGTTCTTGAAGGATAGACTTGGTCCACAAGGGATTTTATTTATTCTACAAGTCATTACATGGTGAACAAGACATTCAACTTGTTCAGAAACGCATAACTTGGTCAACAATGCATTGAACTTTTTCTCGAAGAAATTAGACTTGGTCAACAAGGGATTTCACGTGTTCAACAAATTAATACTTGGTGAACAAGGCTTTCAACTCGTTGAGAAACGCATTACTTGGTCAAAAAGGCATTCGACTTGTATAGCAAGATATTGCATTGTTAACAAGGTAGCATTCGACTTGTTCAACAAGCATTACTTCTCAACAGGCATTTGACTTGTTCTTTAAGGCATTTAACTTGGTCAACAAGGGATTTGACTTGTTCAACAACGGATTCGAATAGTTCAAAAAGACAATTAACTTTTTCAGCATAACTTGGTCAACAAGGCATTCAACTTCTACAACAAGGCATTACATCGTTTTTGAGGCAATAGACTTGGTCAACAAGGCATTACATCGTTTTTGAGGCATTTGACTTGGTCAACAAGTTATTACATGGTAAACAAGGCATCCGACTTGTTCAAGAATGCATTAGTTAGTCAAAGGCATTCGGCTTGTTCTTGAAGGCTAGACTTGGTCCACAAGGGATTTAATTTGTTCTACAAGTCATTACATGGTGAACAAGACATTCAACTTGTTCAGCAACGCATAACATGGTCAACAAGGCATTCAGCTTTTTCTGGAAGGAATTAGACTTGGTCAACAAGGGATTCGACTTGTTCAACAAATCAATACTTGGTGAACAAGGCATTCAACTCGTTGAGCAACGCATTACTTGGTCAAAAAGGCATTTAACTTGGTCAACAAGTCATTCGCCTTGGTCATCAAGGCATTCCACTTGTTTAGCAAGATATTACATTGTTAACAAGGTAGCATTCGACTTGTTCAAGAAGGCATTACTTGTCAACAGGCATTTGACACTTGTTCTTTAAGGCGTTTGACTTGATCAACAAGGGATTTGACTTGGTAAACAAGGGATTTGACTTGATCAACATGGGATTTGAATAGTTCAACAAGTCATTACTTGGTGAAAAACACAATTAACTTGTTCTGCAATGAATTACTTGGTTAACAAGGCATTGTACTTGTTCAACAAGGCATTACATCATTTTTGAGGCATTTGACTTGGTCAACAAGGTATTACATGGTCAACAAGGCATCCGACCTGTTCTAGAAGGCATTAGTTAGTCAACAAGGCATTCGACTTGTTCTTGAAGGATAGACTTGGTCCACAAGGGATTTTATTTATTCTACAAGTCATTACATGGTGAACAAGACATTCAACTTGTTCAGAAACGCATAACTTGGTCAACAATGCATTGAACTTTTTCTGGAAGAAATTAGACTTGGTCAACAATGGATTTCACGTGTTCAACAAATTAATACTTGGTGAACAAGGCTTTCAACTCGTTGAGAAACGCATTACTTGGTCAAAAAGGCATTCGACTTGTATAGCAAGATATTGCATTGTTAACAAGGTAGCATTCGACTTGTTCAACAAGGCATTACTTCTCAACAGGCATTTGACTTGTTCTTTAAGGCATTTAACTTGGTCAACAAGGGATTTGACTTGTTCAACAACGGATTCGAATAGTTCAAAAAGACAATTAACTTTTTCAGCATAACTTGGTCAACAAGGCATTCAACTTCTCCAACAAGGCATTACATCGTTTTTGAGGCAATAGACTTGGTCAACAAGGCATTCAACTTCTCCAACAAGGCATTACATCGTTTTTGAGGCAATAGACATGGTCAACAAGGCATTACATCGTTTTTGAGGCATTTGACTTGGTCAACAAGTTATTACATGGTAAACAAGGCATCCGACTTGTTCAAGAATGCATTAGTTAGTCAAAGGCATTCGGCTTGTTCTTGAAGGCTAGACTTGGTCCACAAGGGATTTAATTTGTTCTACAAGTCATTACATGGTGAACAAGACATTCAACTTGTTCAGCAACGCATAACATGGTCAACAAGGCATTCAGCTTTTTCTGGAAGGAATTAGACTTGGTCAACAAGGGATTTGACATGTTCAACAAATCAATACTTGGTGAACAAGGCATTCAACTCGTTGAGAAACGCATTACTTGGTCAAAAAGGCATTTAACTTGGTCAACAAGTCATTCGCCTTGGTCATCAAGGCATTCCACTTGTTTAGCAAGATATTACATTGTTAACAAGGTAGCATTCGACTTGTTCAAGAAGGCATTACTTGTCAACAGGCATTTGACTTGTTCTTTAAGGCGTTTGACTTGATCAACAAGGGATTTGACTTGGTCAACAAGGGATTTGACTTGATCAACAAGGGATTTGAATAGTTCAACAAGTCATTACTTGGTGAAAAACACAATTAACTTGTTCTGCAATGAATTACTTGGCTAACAAGGCATTGTACTTGTTCAACAAGGCATTACATCATTTTTGAGGCATTTGACTTGGTCAACAAGGTATTACATGGTCAACAAGGCATCCGACCATGTTCTAGAAGGCAGTAGTTAGTCAACAAGGCATTCGACTTGTTCTTGAAGGCTAGACTTGGTCCACAAGGGATTTAATTTATTCTACAAGTCATTACATGGTGACCAAGACATTCAACTTGTACAGAAATGCATAACTTGGTCAACAAGGCATTGAACTTTTTCTGGAAGAAATTAGACTTGGTCAACAAGGGATTTGACGTGTTCAACAAATCAATACATGGTGAACAAGGCATTCAACTCGTTGAGAAACGCATTACTTGGTCAAAAAGGCATTCGACTTGTATAGCAAGATATTGCATTGTTAACAAGGTAGCATTCGACTTGTTCAACAAGGCATTACTTCTCAACAGGCATTTGACTTGTTCTTTAAGGCATTTGACTTGGTCAACAAGGGATTTGACTTGTTCAACAATGGATTCGAATAGTTCAACATGTCATTACTTGTTGAAAAGACAATTAACTTGTTCAGCATAAGTTGGTCAACAAGGCATTCAACTTCTCCAATAAGGCATTACATCGTTTTTGAGGCAATAGACTTGGTCAACATGGCATTACATCGTTTTTGAGGCATTTGACTTGGTCAACAAGTTATTACATGGTAAACAAGGCATCCGACTTGTTCAAGAATGCATTAGTTAGTCAAAGGCATTCGGCTTGTTCTTGAAGGCTAGACTTGGTCCACAAGGGATTTAATTTGTTCTACAAGTCATTACATGGTGAACAAGACATTCAACTTGTTCAGCAACGCATAACATGGTCAACAAGGCATTCAGCTTTTTCTGGAAGGAATTAGACTTGGTCAACAAGGGATTTGACTTGATCAACAAATCAATACTTGGTGAACAAGGCATTCAACTCGTTGAGAAACACATTACTTGATCAAAAAAGCATTTAACTTGGTCAACAAGTCATTCGCCTTGGTCATCAAGGCATTCGACTTGTTTAGCAAGATATTACATTGTTAACAAGGTAGCATTCGACTTGTTCAAGAAGGCATTACTTGTCAACAGGCATTTGACACTTGTTCTTTAAGGCGTTTGACTTGATCAACAAGGGATTTGACTTGGTCAACAAGGGATTTGACTTGATCAACATGGGATTTGAATAGTTCAACAAGTCATTACTTGGTGAAAAACACAATTAACTTGTTCTGCAATGAATTACTTGGTTAACAAGGCATTGTACTTGTTCAACAAGGCATTACATCATTTTTGAGGCATTTGACTTGGTCAACAAGGTATTACATGGTCAACAAGGCATCCGACCTGTTCTAGAAGGCATTAGTTAGTCAACAAGGCATTCGACTTGTTCTTGAAGGATAGACTTGGTCCACAAGGGATTTTATTTATTCTACAAGTCATTACATGGTGAACAAGACATTCAACTTGTTCAGAAACGCATAACTTGGTCAACAATGCATTGAACTTTTTCTGGAAGAAATTAGACTTGGTCAACAATGGATTTCACGTGTTCAACAAATTAATACTTGGTGAACAAGGCTTTCAACTCGTTGAGAAACGCATTACTTGGTCAAAAAGGCATTCGACTTGTATAGCAAGATATTGCATTGTTAACAAGGTAGCATTCGACTTGTTCAACAAGGCATTACTTCTCAACAGGCATTTGACTTGTTCTTTAAGGCATTTAACTTGGTCAACAAGGGATTTGACTTGTTCAACAACGGATTCGAATAGTTCAAAAAGACAATTAACTTTTTCAGCATAACTTGGTCAACAAGGCATTCAACTTCTCCAACAAGGCATTACATCGTTTTTGAGGCAATAGACATGGTCAACAAGGCATTACATCGTTTTTGAGGCATTTGACTTGGTCAACAAGTTATTACATGGTAAACAAGGCATCCGACTTGTTCAAGAATGCATTAGTTAGTCAAAGGCATTCGGCTTGTTCTTGAAGGCTAGACTTGGTCCACAAGGGATTTAATTTGTTCTACAAGTCATTACATGGTGAACAAGACATTCAACTTGTTCAGCAACGCATAACATGGTCAACAAGGCATTCAGCTTTTTCTGGAAGGAATTAGACTTGGTCAACAAGGGATTTGACATGTTCAACAAATCAATACTTGGTGAACAAGGCATTCAACTCGTTGAGAAACGCATTACTTGGTCAAAAAGGCATTTAACTTGGTCAACAAGTCATTCGCCTTGGTCATCAAGGCATTCCACTTGTTTAGCAAGATATTACATTGTTAACAAGGTAACATTCGACTTGTTCAAGAAGGCATTACTTGTCAACAGGCATTTGACTTGTTCTTTAAGGCGTTTGACTTGATCAACAAGGGATTTGACTTGGTCAACAAGGGATTTGACTTGATCAACAAGGGATTTGAATAGTTCAACAAGTCATTACTTGGTGAAAAACACAATTAACCTTTTCTGCAATGAATTACTTGGCTAAAAAGGCATTGTACTTGTTCAACAAGGCATTACATCATTTTTGAGGCATTTGACTTGGTCAACAAGGTATTACATGGTCAACAAGGCATCCGACCATGTTCTAGAAGGCAGTAGTTAGTCAACAAGGCATTCGACTTGTTCTTGAAGGCTAGACTTGGTCCACAAGGGATTTAATTTATTCTACAAGTCATTACATGGTGACCAAGACATTCAACTTGTACAGAAATGCATAACTTGGTCAACAAGGCATTGAACTTTTTCTGGAAGAAATTAGACTTGGTCAACAAGGGATTTGACGTGTTCAACAAATCAATACATGGTGAACAAGGCATTCAACTCGTTGAGAAACGCATTACTTGGTCAAAAAGGCATTCGACTTGTATAGCAAGATATTGCATTGTTAACAAGGTAGCATTCGACTTGTTCAACAAGGCATTACTTCTCAACAGGCATTTGACTTGTTCTTTAAGGCATTTGACTTGGTCAACAAGGGATTTGACTTGTTCAACAATGGATTCGAATAGTTCAACATGTCATTACTTGTTGAAAAAGACAATTAACTTGTTCAGCATAAGTTGGTCAACAAGGCATTCAACTTCTCCAATAAGGCATTACATCGTTTTTGAGGCAATAGACTTGGTCAACAAGGCATTACATCGTTTTGAGGCATTTGACTTGGTCAACAAGTTATTACATGGTAAACAAGGCATCCGACTTGTTCAAGAATGCATTAGTTAGTCAAAGGCATTCGGCTTGTTCTTGAAGGCTAGACTTGGTCCACAAGGGATTTAATTTGTTCTACAAGTCATTACATGGTGAACAAGACATTCAACTTGTTCAGCAACGCATAACATGGTCAACAAGGCATTCAGCTTTTTCTGGAAGGAATTAGACTTGGTCAACAAGGGATTTGACTTGATCAACAAATCAATACTTGGTGAACAAGGCATTCAACTCGTTGAGAAACACATTACTTGATCAAAAAAGCATTTAACTTGGTCAACAAGTCATTCGCCTTGGTCATCAAGGCATTCGACTTGTTTAGCAAGATATTACATTGTTAACAAGGTAGCATTCGACTTGTTCAAGAAGGCATTACTTGTCAACAGGCATTTGACACTTGTTCTTTAAGGCGTTTGACTTGATCAACAAGGGATTTGACTTGGTCAACAAGGGATTTGACTTGATCAACAAGGGATTTGAATAGTTCAACAAGTCATTACTTGGTGAAAAACACAATTAACTTGTTCTGCAATGAATTACTTGGTTAACAAGGCATTGTA
This sequence comes from Linderniella brevidens, assembly GCA_004919715.1. Classification (NCBI taxonomy): domain Eukaryota; kingdom Viridiplantae; phylum Streptophyta; class Magnoliopsida; order Lamiales; family Linderniaceae; genus Linderniella; species Linderniella brevidens. The sequence goes on from SWDC01000145.1 coordinate 8,305,978, forward strand.
CTTGTTCAACAAGGCATTACATCATTTTTGAGGCATTTGACTTGGTCAACAAGGTATTACATGGTCAACAAGGCATCCGACCTGTTCTAGAAAGCAGTAGTTAGTCAACAAGGCATTCGACTTGTTCTTGAAGGCTAGACTTGGTCCACAAGGGATTTAATTTATTCTACAAGTCATTACATGGTGAACAAGACATTCAACTTGTAAAGAAATGCATAACATGGTCAACAAGGCATTGAACTTTTTCTGGAAGAAATTAGAATTGGTCAACAAGGGATTTGACGTGTTCAACAAATCAATACATGGTGAACAAGGCATTCAACTCGTTGAGAAACGCATTACTTGGTCAAAAAGGCATTCGACTTGTATAGCAAGATATTGCATTGTTAACAAGGTAGCATTCGACTTGTTCAACAAGGCATTACTTCTCAACAGGCATTTGACATGTTCTTTAAGGCATTTGACTTGGTCAACAAGGGATTTGACTTGTTCAACAATGGATTCGAATAGTTCAACATGTCATTACTTGTTGAAAAAGACAATTAACTTGTTCAGCATAACTTGGTCAACAAGGCATTCAACTTCTCCAACAAGGCATTACATCGTTTTTGAGGCAATAGACTTGGTCAACAAGGCATTACATCGTTTTTGAGGCATTTGACTTGGTCAACAAGTTATTACATGGTAAACAAGGCATCCGACTTGTTCAAGAATGCATTAGTTAGTCAAAGGCATTCGGCTTGTTCTTGAAGGCTAGACTTGGTCCACAAGGGATTTAATTTGTTCTACAAGTCATTACATGGTGAACAAGACATTCAACTTGTTCTGCAACGCATAACATGGTCAACAAGGCATTCAGCTTTTTCTGGAAGGAATTAGACTTGGTCAACAAGGGATTTGACTTGATCAACAAATCAATACTTGGTGAACAAGGCATTCAACTCGTTGAGAAACACATTACTTGATCAAAAAGGCATTTAACTTGGTCAACAAGTCATTCGCCTTGGTCATCAAGGCATTCGACTTGTTTAGCAAGATATTACATTGTTAACAAGGTAGCATTCGACTTGTTCAAGAAGGCATTACTTGTCAACAGGCATTTGACACTTGTTCTTTAAGGCGTTTGACTTGATCAACAAGGGATTTGACTTGGTAAACAAGGGATTTGACTTGATCAACAAGGGATTTGAATAGTTCAACAAGTCATTACTTGGTGAAAAACACAATTAACTTGTTCTGCAATGAATTACTTGGTTAACAAGGCATTGTACTTGTTCAACAAGGCCTTACATCATTTTTGAGGCATTGACTTGGTCAACAAGGTATTACATGGTCAACAAGGCATCCGACCTGTTCTAGAAGGCAGTAGTTAGTCAACAAGGCATTCGACTTGTTCTTGAAGGCTAGACTTGGTCCACAAGGGATTTAATTTATTCTACAAGTCATTACATGGTGAACAAGACATTCAACTTGTAAAGAAATGCATAACATGGTCAACAAGGCATTGAACTTTTTCTGGAAGAAATTAGAATTGGTCAACAAGGGATTTGACGTGTTCAACAAATCAATACATGGTGAACAAGGCATTCAACTCGTTGAGAAACGCATTACTTGGTCAAAAAGGCATTCGACTTGTATAGCAAGATATTGCATTGTTAACAAGGTAGCATTCGACTTGTTCAACAAGGCATTACTTCTCAACAGGCATTTGACATGTTCTTTAAGGCATTTGACTTGGTCAACAAGGGATTTGACTTGTTCAACAATGAATTCGAATAGTTCAACATGTCATTACTTGTTGAAAAAGACAATTAACTTGTTCAGCATAACTTGGTCAACAAGGCATTCAACTTCTCCAACAAGGCATTACATCGTTTTTGAGGCAATAGACTTGGTCAACAAGGCATTACATCGTTTTTGAGGCATTTGACTTGGTCAACAAGTTATTACATGGTAAACAAGGCATCCGACTTGTTCAAGAATGCATTAGTTAGTCAAAGGCATTCGGCTTGTTCTTGAAGGCTAGACTTTGTCCACAAGGGATTTAATTTGTTCTACAAGTCATTACATGGTGAACAAGACATTCAACTTGTTCAGCAACGCATAACATGGTCAACAAGGCATTCAGCTTTTTCTGGAAGGAATTAGACTTGGTCAACAAGGGATTTGACATGTTCAACAAATCAATACTTGGTGAACAAGGCATTCAACTCGTTGAAAAATGCATTACTTGGTCAAAAAGGCATTTAACTTGGTCAACAAGTCATTCGCCTTGGTCATCAAGGCATTCCACTTGTTTAGCAAGATATTACATTGTTAACAAGGTAGCATTCGACTTGTTCAAGAAGGCATTACTTGTCAACAGGCATTTGACTTGTTCTTTAAGGCGTTTGACTTGATCAACAAGGGATTTGAATAGTTCAACAAGTCATTACTTGGTAAAAAACACAATTAACTTGTTCTGCAATGAATTACTTGGTTAACAAGGCATTGTACTTGTTCAACAAGGCATTACATCATTTTTTAGGCATTTGACTTGGTCAATAAGGTATTACATGGTCAACAAGGCATCCGACCTGTTCTAGAAGGCATTAGTTAGTCAACAAGGCATTCGACTTGTTCTTGAAGGATAGACTTGGTCAACAAGGTATTACATGGTAAACAAGGCATCCGACTTGTTCAAGAATGCATTAGTTAGTCAAAGGCATTCGGCTTGTTCTTGAAGGCTAGACTTGGTCCACAAGGGATTTAATTTGTTCTACAAGTCATTACATGGTGAACAAGACATTCAACTTGTTCTGCAACGCATAACATGGTCAACAAGGCATTCAGCTTTTTCTGGAAGGAATTAGACTTGGTCAACAAGGGATTTGACTTGATCAACAAATCAATACTTGGTGAACAAGGCATTCAACTCGTTGAGAAACACATTACTTGATCAAAAAGGCATTTAACTTGGTCAACAAGTCATTCGCCTTGGTCATCAAGGCATTCGACTTGTTTAGCAAGATATTACATTGTTAACAAGGTAGCATTCGACTTGTTCAAGAAGGCATTACTTGTCAACAGGCATTTGACACTTGTTCTTTAAGGCGTTTGACTTGATCAACAAGGGATTTGACTTGGTAAACAAGGGATTTGACTTGATCAACAAGGGATTTGAATAGTTCAACAAGTCATTACTTGGTGAAAAACACAATTAACTTGTTCTGCAATGAATTACTTGGTTAACAAGGCATTGTACTTGTTCAACAAGGCATTACATCATTTTTGAGGCATTTGACTTGGTCAACAAGGTATTACATGGTCAACAAGGCATCCGACCTGTTCTAGAAGGCAGTAGTTAGTCAACAAGGCATTCGACTTGTTCTTGAAGGCTAGACTTGGTCCACAAGGGATTTAATTTATTCTACAAGTCATTACATGGTGAACAAGACATTCAACTTGTAAAGAAATGCATAACATGGTCAACAAGGCATTGAACTTTTTCTGGAAGAAATTAGAATTGGTCAACAAGGGATTTGACGTGTTCAACAAATCAATACATGGTGAACAAGGCATTGAACTCGTTGAGAAACGCATTACTTGGTCAAAAAGGCATTCGACTTGTATAGCAAGATATTGCATTGTTAACAAGGTAGCATTCGACTTGTTCAACAAGGCATTACTTCTCAACAGGCATTTGACATGTTCTTTAAGGCATTTGACTTGGTCAACAAGGGATTTGACTTGTTCAACAATGAATTCGAATAGTTCAACATGTCATTACTTGTTGAAAAAGACAATTAACTTGTTCAGCATAACTTGGTCAACAAGGCATTCAACTTCTCCAACAAGGCATTACATCGTTTTTGAGGCAATAGACTTGGTCAACAAGGCATTACATCGTTTTTGAGGCATTTGACTTGGTCAACAAGTTATTACATGGTAAACAAGGCATCCGACTTGTTCAAGAATGCATTAGTTAGTCAAAGGCATTCGGCTTGTTCTTGAAGGCTAGACTTTGTCCACAAGGGATTTAATTTGTTCTACAAGTCATTACATGGTGAACAAGACATTCAACTTGTTCAGCAACGCATAACATGGTCAACAAGGCATTCAGCTTTTTCTGGAAGGAATTAGACTTGGTCAACAAGGGATTTGACTTGATCAACAAATCAATACTTGGTGAACAAGGCATTCAACTCGTTGAGAAACACATTACTTGATCAAAAAGGCATTTAACTTGGTCAACTAGTCATTCGCCTTGGTCATCAAGGCATTCGACTTGTTTAGCAAGATATTACATTGTTAGCAAGGTAGCATTCGACTTGTTCAAGAAGGCATTACTTGTCAACAGGCATTTGACTTGTTCTTTAAGGCGTTTGACTTGATCAACAAGGGATTTGACTTGGTCAACAAGGGATTTGACTTGATCAACAAGGGATTTGAATAGTTCAACAAGTCATTACTTGGTGAAAAACACAATTAACTTGTTCTGCAATGAATTACTTGGTTAACAAGGCATTGTACTTGTTCAACAAGGCATTACATCATTTTCGAGGCATTTGACTTGGTCAACAAGGTATTACATGGTCAACAAGGCATCCGACCTGTTCTAGAAGGCAGTAGTTAGTCAACAAGGCATTCGACTTGTTCTTGAAGGCTAGACTTGGTCCACAAGGGATTTAATTTATTCTACAAGTCATTACATGGTGAACAAGACATTCAACTTGTTCAGAAACGCATAACTTGGTCAACAATGCATTGAACTTTTTCTGGAAGAAATTAGACTTGGTCAACAAGGGATTTCACGTGTTCAACAAATTAATACTTGGTGAACAAGGCTTTCAACTCGTTGAGAAACGCATTACTTGGTCAAAAAGGCATTCGACTTGTATAGCAAGATATTGCATTGTTAACAAGGTAGCATTCGACTTGTTCAACAAGGCATTACTTCTCAACAGGCATTTGATTTGGTCAACAAGGGATTTGACTTGTTCAACAATGGATTCGAATTGTTCAACATGTCATTACTTGTTGAAAAAGACAATTAACTTGTTCAGCATAACTTGGTCAACAAGGCATTCAACTTCTCCAAAAAGGCATTACATCGTTTTTGAGGCAATAGACTTGGTCAACAAGGCATTACATCGTTTTTGAGGCATTTGACTTGGTCAACAAGTTATTACATGGTAAATAAGGCATCCGACTTGTTCAAGAATGCATTAGTTAGTCAAAGGCATTCGGCTTGTTCTTGAAGGCTAGACTTGGTCCACAAGGGATTTAATATGTTCTACAAGTCATTACATGGTGAACAAGACATTCAACTTGTTCTGCAACGCATAACATGGTCAACAAGGCATTCAGCTTTTTCTGGAAGGAATTAGACTTGGTCAACAAGGGATTTGACTTGTTCAACAAATAAATACTTTGTGAACAAGGCATTCAACTCGTTGAGAAACGCATTACTTGGTCAAAAAGGCATTTAATTTGGTCAACAAGTCATTCGCCTTGGTCATCAAGGCATTCGACTTGTTTAGCAAGATATTACATTGTTAACAAGGTAGCATTCGACTTGTTCAAGAAGGCATTACTTGTCAACAGGCATTTGACTTGTTCTTTAAGGCGTTTGACTTGATCAACAAGGGATTTGACTTGGTCAACAAGGGATTTGACTTGATCAACAAGGGATTTGAATAGTTCAACAAGTCATTACTTGGTGAAAAACACAATTAACTTGTTCTGCAATGAATTACTTGGTTAACAAGGCATTGTACTTGTTCAACAAGGCATTACATCATTTTTGAGGCATTTGACATGGTCAACAACGCATCCGACCTGTTCTAGAAGGCATTAGTTAGTCAACAAGGCATTCGACTTGTTCTTGAAGGCTAGACTTGGTCCACAAGGGATTTAATTTATTCTACAAGTCATTACATGGTGAACAAGACATTCACTTTGTTCAGAAATGCATAACTTGGTCTACAAGGCATTGAACTTTTTCTGGAAGAAATTAGACTTGGTCAACAAGGGATTTGACGTGTTCAACAAATCAAATCATGGTGAACAAGGCATTCAACTCGTTGAGAAACGCATTACTTGGTCAAAAAAGCATTCCACTTGAATAGCAAGATATTGCATTGTTAACAAGGTAGCATTCGACTTGTTCAACAAGGCATTACTTCTCAAAAGGCATTTGACTTGTTCTTTAATAAGGCGTTTGACTTGGTCAACAAGGGATTTGACTTGTTCAACAACGGATTCGAATAGTTCAACATGTCATTACTTGGTGAAAAAGACAATTAACTTGTTCAGCATAACTTGGTCAACAAGGCATTCAACTTCTCCAACAAGGCATTACATCGTTTTTGAGGCAATAGACTTGGTCAACAAGGCATTAGACTTGTTCAACAAGGCATTACATCGTTTTTGAGGCATTTGACTTGGTCAACAAGTTATTACATGGTAAACAAGGCATCCGACTTGTTCAAGAATGCATTAGTTAGTCAACAAGGCATTCGGCTTTTTCTTGAACGCTAGACTTGGTCCACAAGGGATTTAATTTGTTCTACAAGTCATTACATGGTGAACAAGACATTCAACTTGTTCAGCAACGCATAACATGGTCAACAAGGCATTCAGCTTTTTCTGGAAGGAATTAGACTTGGTGAACAAGAGATTTGACTTGTTCATCAAATCAATACTTGGTGAACAAGGCATTCAACTCGTTGAGAAACGCATTACTTGGTCAAAAAGGCATTTAACTTGGTCAACAAGTCATTCGCAGGCGGACGTTCAATCAGTCAGTATCTTCCGCGACAGCCTCGAGCTTTTTGCTTCGCTTTCAGGGCTACGGGCAGACTCCAGTAAAAGCGAGATGTTTATCTCGAAACGGGCAGAACGACTGAAGGGTACACTCCAGGCTGTTATGGGCTTCCCTATCGGGTCTCTTCCTGTGCGGTACCTGGGGGTCCCCCTTATCACATCGCGATTGACTATCGATGATTGCGCCCCCTTATTACGTTCTATTGATCGTCGGCTTGGTTCTTGGACCAACCACTCGCTCTCATACGCCGGGAGGGTACAGCTCATTCGATCGGTCCTTATGACTATCCATGTGTATTGGGCGGGAGTCTTCTTACTCCCCAAGGGAATCATCCGCAGTATCGAGAAGCGTCTTCGAGCTTTCTTGTGGAAGGGATCTAGCGCGAAGGTGGCATGGACCGACGTATGCGCACCAAGGGACGAAGGGGGACTTGGACTGAGATCGATTGAGGTGGAGAACAAGGCGCTGATGATGCGTCTTTTTGGAACATTCTCAGGGGAGATGAGTCTTCGATATGGGCCACATGGATACGACGGACGCGGCTGCACACACATCCTTCTGGACCATCAGATCCACGACTAATACCTCATGGAGCTGGAAGAAGCTCCTCAAGCTCAGACCCATCATCCGGCCACTTCTAGGGTTCCGCATTGGGAATGGAGCGAATACACGCCTCTGGACTGACCCATGGTTACTCACGATTCCGCTGGTGGAACGGTACCCGCGTGGTCCATCTGTTATGGGCCTCCCACTTGATTCACGATTGAGCGCGGTGATTGATGAGTCGGGATGGCATTGGCCAGGACAGACAACGGTGGAGTTCATGGATTTTGCTGGTCTCCTACCTCCCATTCAACACGGTGAGATGGACACGATTCGATGGCGGGGACTCCCAATGGCGTCTTCTCTACTCACTCCGCGAGAAATTGCATACGCCAACATTCTCCGCCTGCATTCTGGACCAACCTGTTCAGAGGCCCTATCTCGATACCACGGCATGAAGTCATTCTATGGCTGGCGATTAGGGAACGCCTGGCGACGAGGGACAAGCCATGGGTGGCCGCGGCAGCAGGAAGTTCAGCTTGCCTCTTGTGTGATGATGGCCATGCTATAGAGACAACACGGCATCTTTTCTTTGAGTGTTCATTTTCCAGACATTGCCTACAGTCTTTGCAGGGAAAGTTACGTTTTGGATGACCGTACGGACTGGATCGAAGGGGTTCACTGGGCTGCTCAAAGGTGGCGGGGCAAGCACCTCGCATGGATGGGGCCCCGACATGCGCTTGCATCGCTTGTCTATCACCTGTGGGCCGAGCGCAGCCTACGATGGCGGGAAGGAAGACGAAGACCTCCTACTCATATCGTTGCGGACGTCGAGACTACACTCTGTATACGGCTCTCTACCCTTGGAGGGAAGTATCAGCTACAGTCCTGTGCGCTTCGACGTGTTTGGCGCATTGCGTGGCCGAGCACGTAGTCACTTGCTTACAGTCTGATTGCTTGCTTTTGATGTTTGCTTGCTTGATTGGATTGCTTGCGTTGATTATAGGTAGCATGTTACCGAGTGGTGCAGCTTATTGCTGCTGAACATTGTATCTTTCCACATTTTATTTTAATGACCTTTTCCCTAAAAAAAAAACAAAAAAAAAAACAAGTCATTCGCCTTGGTCATCAAGGCATTCGACTTGTCTAGCAAGATATTACATTGTTAACAAGGTAGCATTCGACTTGTTCAAGAAAACATTACTTGTCAACAGGCATTTGACTTGTTCATTAAGGCGTTTGACTTGATCAACAAGGGATTTGACTTGGTAAACAAGGGATTTGACTTGATCAACAAGGGATTTGAATAGTTCAACAAGTCATTACTTGGTGAAAAACACAATTAACTTGTTCTGCAAGGAATTACTAGGTTAACAAGGCATTGTACTTGTTCAACAAGGCATTACATCATTTTTGAGGCATTTGACTTGGTCAACAAGGTATTACATGGTCAACAAGGCATCCGACCTGTTCTAGAAGGCATTAGTTAGTCAACAAGGCATTCGACTTGTTCTTGAAGGCTAGACTTGGTCCACAAGGGATTTAATTTATTTTACAAGTCATTACATGGTGAACAAGGCATTGAACTTTTTCTGGAAGAAATTAGACTTGGTCAACAAGGGATTTGACGTGTTCAACAAATCAATACATGGTGAACAAGGCATTCAACTCGTTGAGAAACGCATTACTTGGTCAAAAAGGCATTCGACTTGTATAGCAAGATATTGCATTGTTAACAAGGTAGCATTCGACTTGTTCAACAAGGCATTACTTCTCAACAGGCATTTTGACTTGTTCTTTAAGGCATTTGACTTGGTCAACAAGGGATTTGACTTGTTCAACAATGGATTCGAATAGTTCAACATGTCATTACTTGTTGAAAAAGACAATTAACTTGTTCAGCATAAGTTGGTCAACAAGGCATTCAACTTCTCCAACAAGGCATTACATCGTTTTTGAGGCAATAGACTTGGTCAACAAGGCATTACATCGTTTTTGAGGCATTTGACTTGGTCAACAAGTTATTACATGGTAAACAAGGCATCCGACTTGTTCAAGAATGCATTAGTTAGTCAAAGGCATTCGGCTTGTTCTTGAAGGCTAGACTTGGTCCACAAGTGATTTAATTTGTTCTACAAGTCATTACATGTTGAACAAGACATTCAACTTGTTCAGCAACGCATAACATGGTCAACAAGGCATTCAGCTTTTTCTGGAAGGAATTAGACTTGGTCAACAAGGGATTTGACTTGTTCAACAAATCAATACTTGGTGAACAAGGCATTCAACTCGTTGAGAAACGCATTACTTGGTCAAAAAGGCATTTAACTTGGTCAACAAGTCATTCGCCTTGGTCATCAAGGCATTCGACTTGTTTAGCAAGATATTACATTGTTAACAAGGTAGCATTCGACTTGTTCAAGAAGGCATTACTTGTCAACAGGCATTTGACTTGTTCTTTAAGGCGTTTGACTTGATCACAAGGGATTTGACTTGGTCAACAAGGGATTTGACTTGATCAACAAGGGATTTGAATTGTTCAACAAGTCATTACTTGGTGAAAAACACAATTAACTTGTTCTGCAATGAATTACTAGGTTAACAAGGCATTGTACTTGTTCAACAAGGCATTACATCATTTTTGAGGCATTTGACTTGGTCAACAAGGTATTACATGGTCAACAAGGCATCCGACCTGTTCTAGAAGGCATTAGTTAGTCAACAAGGCATTCGACTTGTTCTTGAAGGCTAGACTTGGTCCACAAGGGATTTAATTTATTCTACAAGTCATTACATGGTGAACAAGACATTCAACTTGTTAAGAAATGCATACTTGGTCAACAAGGGATTTGACGTGTTCAACAATGGATTCGAATAGTTCAACATGTCATTACTTGTTGAAAAAGACAATTAACTTGTTCAGCATAACTTGGTCAACAAGGCATTCAACTTCTCCAACAAGGCATTACATCGTTTTTGAGGCAATAGACTTGATCAACAAGGCATTACATCGTTTTTGAGGCATTTGACTTGGTCAACAAGTTATTACATGGTAAACAAGGCATCCGACTTGTTCAAGAATGCATTAGTTAGTCAAAGGCATTCGGCTTGTTCTTGAAGGCTAGACTTGGTCCACAAGTGATTTAATTTGTTCTACAAGTCATTACATGTTGAACAAGACATTCAACTTGTTCAGCAACGCATAACATGGTCAACAAGGCATTCAGCTTTTTCTGGAAGGAATTAGACTTGGTCAACAAGGGATTTGACTTGTTCAACAAATCAATACTTGGTGAACAAGGCATTCAACTCGTTGAGAAACGCATTACTTGGTCAAAAAGGCATTTAACTTGGTCAACAAGTCATTCGCCTTGGTCATCAAGGCATTCGACTTGTTTAGCAAGATATTACATTGTTAACAAGGTAGCATTCGACTTGTTCAAGAAGGCATTACTTGTCAACAGGCATTTGACTTGTTCTTTAAGGCGTTTGACTTGATCAACAAGGGATTTGACTTGGTCAACAAGGGATTTGACTTGATCAACAAGGGATTTGAATTGTTCAACAAGTCATTACTTGGTGAAAAACACAATTAACTTGTTCTGCAATGAATTACTAGGTTAACAAGGCATTGTACTTGTTCAACAAGGCATTACATCATTTTTGAGGCATTTGACTTGGTCAACAAGGTATTACATGGTCAACAAGGCATCCGACCTGTTCTAGAAGGCATTAGTTAGTCAACAAGGCATTCGACTTGTTCTTGAAGGCTAGACTTGGTCCACAAGGGATTTAATTTATTCTACAAGTCATTACATGGTGAACAAGACATTCAACTTGTTAAGAAATGCATAACTTGGTCAACAAGGGATTTGACGTGTTCAACAAATCAATACATGGTGAACAAGGCATTCAACTCGTTGAGAAACGCATTACTTGGTCAAAAAGGCATTCGACTTGTATAGCAAGATATTGCATTGTTAACAAGGTAGCATTCGACTTGTTCAACAAGGGATTACTTCTCAAAAGGAATTTGACTTGTTCTTTAATAAGGCGTTTGACTTGGTCAACAAGGGATTTGACTTGTTCAACAATGGATTCGAATAGTTCAACATGTCATTACTTGGTGAAAAAGACAATTAACTTGTTCAGCATAACTTGGTCAACAAGGCATTCAACTTCTCCAACAAGGCATTACATCGTTTTTGAGGCAATAGACTTGGTCAACAAGGCATTACATCGTTTTTGAGGCATTTGACTTGGTCAACAAGTTATTACATGGTAAACAAGGCATCCGACTTGTTCAAGAATGCATTAGTTAGTCAAAGGCATTCGGCTTGTTCTTGAAGGCTAGACTTGGTCCACAAGTGATTTAATTTGTTCTACAAGTCATTACATGTTGAACAAGACATTCAACTTGTTCAGCAACGCATAACATGGTCAACAAGGCATTCAGCTTTTTCTGGAAGGAATTAGACTTGGTCAACAAGGGATTTGACTTGTTCAACAAATCAATACTTGGTGAACAAGGCATTCAACTCGTTGAGAAACGCATTACTTGGTCAAAAAGGCATTTAACTTGGTCAACAAGTCATTCGCCTTGGTCATCAAGGCATTCGACTTGTTTAGCAAGATATTACATTGTTAACAAGGTAGCATTCGACTTGTTCAAGAAGGCATTACTTGTCAACAGGCATTTGACTTGTTCTTTAAGGCGTTTGACTTGATCAACAAGGGATTTGACTTGGTCAACAAGGGATTTGACTTGATCAACAAGGGATTTGAATTGTTCAACAAGTCATTACTTGGTGAAAAACACAATTAACTTGTTCTGCAATGAATTACTAGGTTAACAAGGCATTGTACTTGTTCAACAAGGCATTACATCATTTTTGAGGCATTTGACTTGGTCAACAAGGTATTACATGGTCAACAAGGCATCCGACCTGTTCTAGAAGGCATTAGTTAGTCAACAAGGCATTCGACTTGTTCTTGAAGGCTAGACTTGGTCCACAAGGGATTTAATTTATTCTACAAGTCATTACATGGTGAACAAGACATTCAACTTGTTAAGAAATGCATAACTTGGTCAACAAGGGATTTGACGTGTTCAACAAATCAATACATGGTGAACAAGGCATTCAACTCGTTGAGAAACGCATTACTTGGTCAAAAAGGCATTCGACTTGTATAGCAAGATATTGCATTGTTAACAAGGTAGCATTCGACTTGTTCAACAAGGCATTACTTCTCAAAAGGAATTTGACTTGTTCTTTAATAAGGCGTTTGACTTGGTCAACAAGGGATTTGACTTGTTCAACAATGGATTCGAATAGTTCAACATGTCATTACTTGGTGAAAAGACATTAACTTGTTCAGCATAACTTGGTCAACAAGGCATTCAACTTCTCCAACAAGGCATTACATCGTTTTTGAGGCAATAGACTTGGTCAACAAGGCATTACATCGTTTTTGAGGCATTTGACTTGGTCAACAAGTTATTACATGGTAAACAAGGCATCCGACTTGTTCAAGAATGCATTAGTTAGTCAAAGGCATTCGGCTTGTTCTTGAAGGCTAGACTTGGTCCACAGTGATTTAATTTGTTCTACAAGTCATTACATGTTGAACAAGACATTCAACTTGTTCAGCAACGCATAACATGGTCAACAAGGCATTCAGCTTTTTCTGGAAGGAATTAGACTTGGTCAACAAGGGATTTGACTTGTTCAACAAATCAATACTGGTGAACAAGGCATTCAACTCGTTGAGAAACGCATTACTTGGTCAAAAAGGCATTTAACTTGGTCAACAAGTCATTCGCCTTGGTCATCAAGGCATTCGACTTGTTTAGCAAGATATTACATTGTTAACAAGGTAGCATTCGACTTGTTCAAGAAGGCATTACTTGTCAACAGGCATTTGACTTGTTCTTTAAGGCGTTTGACTTGATCAACAAGGGATTTGACTTGGTCAACAAGGGATTTGACTTGATCAACAAGGGATTTGAATTGTTCAACAAGTCATTACTTGGTGAAAACACAATTAACTTGTTCTGCATGAATTACTAGGTTAACAAGGCATTGTACTTGTTCAACAAGGCATTACATCATTTTGAGGCATTTGACTTGGTCAACAAGGTATTACATGGTCAACAAGGCATCCGACCTGTTCTAGAAGGCATTAGTTAGTCAACAAGGCATTCGACTTGTTCTTGAAGGCTAGACTTGGTCCACAAGGATTTAATTTATTCTACAAGTCATTACATGGTGAACAAGACATTCAACTTGTTAAGAAATGCATAACTTGGTCAACAAGGGATTTGACGTGTTCAACAATCAATACATGGTGAACAAGGCATTCAACTCGTTGAGAAACGCATTACTTGGTCAAAAAGGCATTCGACTTGTATAGCAAGATATTGCATTGTTAACAAGGTAGCATTCGACTTGTTCAACAAGGCATACTTCTCAAAAGGAATTTGACTTGTTCTTTAATAAGGCGTTTGACTTGGTCAACAAGGGATTTGACTTGTTCAACAATGGATTCGAATAGTTCAACATGTCATTACTTGGTGAAAAAGACAATTAACTTGTTCAGCATAACTTGGTCAACAAGGCATTCAACTTCTCCAACAAGGCATTACATCGTTTTTGAGGCAATAGACTTGGTCAACAAGGCATTACATCGTTTTTGAGGCATTTGACTTGGTCAACAAGTTATTACATGGTAAACAAGGCATCCGACTTGTTCAAGAATGCATTAGTAGTCAAGGCATTCGGCTTGTTCTTGAAGGCTAGACTTGGTCCACAAGTGATTTAATTTGTTCTACAAGTCATTACATGTTGAACAAGACATTCAACTTGTTCAGCAACGCATAACATGGTCAACAAGGCATTCAGCTTTTTCTGGAAGGAATTAGACTTGGTCACAAGGGATTTGACTTGTCAACAAATCAATACTTGGTGAACAAGGCATTCAACTCGTTGAGAAACGCATTACTTGGTCAAAAAGGCATTTAACTTGGTCAACAAGTCATTCGCCTTGGTCATCAAGGCATTCGACTTGTTTAGCAAGATATTACATTGTTAACAAGGTAGCATTCGACTTGTTCAAGAAGGCATTACTTGTCAACAGGCATTTGACTTGTTCTTTAAGGCGTTTGACTGATCAACAAGGGATTTGACTTGGTCAACAAGGGATTTGACTTGATCAACAAGGGATTTGAATTGTTCAACAAGTCATTACTTGGTGAAAACACAATTAACTGTTCTGCAATGAATTACTAGGTTAACAAGGCATTGTACTTGTTCAACAAGGCATTACATCATTTTTGAGGCATTTGACTTGGTCAACAAGGTATTACATGGTCAACAAGGCATCCGACCTGTTCTAGAAGGCATTAGTTAGTCAACAAGGCATTCGACTTGTTCTTGAAGGCTAGACTTGGTCCACAAGGGATTTAATTTATTCTACAAGTCATTACATGGTGAACAAGACATTCAACTTGTTAAGAAATGCATAACTTGGTCAACAAGGGATTTGACGTGTTCAACAATGGATTCGAATAGTTCAACATGTCATTACTTGTTGAAAAAGACAATTAACTTGTTCAGCATAAGTTGGTCAACAAGGCATTCAACTTCTCCAACAAGGCATTACATCGTTTTTGAGGCAATAGACTTGATCAACAAGGCATTACATCGTTTTTGAGGCATTTGACTTGGTCAACAAGTTATTACATGGTAAACAAGGCATCCGACTTGTTCAAGAATGCATTAGTTAGTCAAAGGCATTCGGCTTGTTCTTGAAGGCTAGACTTGGTCCACAAGTGATTTAATTTATTCTACAAGTCATTACATGTTGAACAAGACATTCAACTTGTTCAGCAACACATAACATGGTCAACAAGGCATTCAGCTTTTTCTGGAAGGAATTAAACTTGGTCAACAAGGGATTTGACTTGTTCAACAAATCAATACTTGGTGAACAAGGCATTCAACTCGTTGAGAAACGCATTACTGGTCAAAAAGGCATTTAACTTGGTCAACAAGTCATTCGCCTTGGTCATCAAGGCATTCGACTGTTTAGCAAGATATTACATTGTTAACAAGGTAGCATTCGACTTGTTCAAGAAGGCATTACTTGTCAACAGGCATTTGACTTGTTCTTTAAGGCGTTTGACTTGATCAACAAGGGATTTGACTTGGTCAACAAGGGATTTGACTTGATCAACAAGGGATTTGAATTGTTCAACAGTCATTACTTGGTGAAAAACACAATTAACTTGTTCTGCAATGAATTACTAGGTTAACAAGGCATTGTACTTGTTCAACAAGGCATTACATCATTTTTGAGGCATTTGACTTGGTCAACAAGGTATTACATGGTCAACAAGGCATCCGACCTGTTCTAGAAGGCATTAGTTAGTCAACAAGGCATTCGACTTGTTCTTGAAGGCTAGACTTGGTCCACAAGGGATTTAATTTATTCTACAAGTCATTACATGGTGAACAAGACATTCAATTGTTAAGAAATGCATAACTTGGTCAACAAGGGATTTGACGTGTTCAACAATGGATTCGAATAGTTCAACATGTCATTACTTGTTGAAAAAGACAATTAACTTGTTCAGCATAAGTTGGTCAACAAGGCATTCAACTTCTCCAACAGGCATTACATCGTTTTTGAGGCAATAGACTGATCACAAGGCATTACATCGTTTTTGAGCATTTGACTTGGTCAACAAGTTATTACATGGTAAACAAGGCATCCGACTTGTTCAAGAATGCATTAGTTAGTCAAAGGCATTCGGCTTGTTCTTGAAGGCTAGACTTGGTCCACAAGTGATTTAATTTGTTCTACAAGTCATTACATGTTGAACAAGACATTCAACTTGTTCAGCAACACATAACATGGTCAACAAGGCATTCAGCTTTTTCTGGAAGGAATTAAACTTGGTCAACAAGGGATTTGACTTGTTCAACAAATCAATACTTGGTGAACAAGGCATTCAACTCGTTGAGAAACGCATTACTTGGTCAAAAAGGCATTTAACTTGGTCAACAAGTAATTCGCCTTGGTCATCAAGGCATTCGACTTGTTTAGCAAGATATTACATTGTTAACAAGGTAGCATTCGACTGTTCAAGAAGGCATTACTTGTCAACAGGCATTTGACTTGTTCTTTAAGGCGTTTGACTTGATCACAAGGGATTTGACTTGGTCAACAAGGGATTTGACTTGATCAACAAGGGATTTGAATTGTTCAACAAGTCATTACTTGGTGAAAAACACAATTAACTTGTTCTGCAATGAATTACTAGGTTAACAAGGCATTGTACTTGTCACAAGGCATTACATCATTTTTGAGGCATTTGACTTGGTCAACAAGGTATTACATGGTCAACAAGGCATCCGACCTGTTCTAGAAGGCATTAGTTAGTCAACAAGGCATTCGACTTGTTCTTGAAGGCTAGACTTGGTCACAAGGGATTTAATTTATTCTACAAGTCATTACATGGTGAACAAGACATTCAACTTGTTAAGAAATGCATAACTTGGTCAACAAGGGATTTGACGTGTTCAACAAATCAATACATGGTGAACAAGGCATTCAACTCGTTGAGAAACGCATTACTTGGTCAAAAAGGCATTCGACTTGTATAGCAAGATATTGCATTGTTAACAAGGTAGCATTCGACTTGTTCAACAAGACATTACTTCTCAAAAGGAATTTGACTTGTTCTTTAATAAGGCGTTTGACTTGGTCAACAAGGGATTTGACTTGTTCAACAATGGATTCGAATAGTTCAACATGTCATTACTTGTGTGAAAAAGACAATTAACTTGTTCAGCATAACTTGGTCAACAAGGCATTCAACTTCTCCAACAAGGCATTACATCGTTTTTGAGGCAATAGACTTGGTCAACAAGGCATTACATCGTTTTTGAGGCATTTGACTTGGTCAACAAGTTATTACATGGTAAACAAGGCATCCGACTTGTTCAAGAATGCATTAGTTAGTCAAAGGCATTCGGCTTGTTCTTGAAGGCTAGACTTGGTCCACAAGTGATTTAATTTGTTCTACAAGTCATTACATGTTGAACAAGACATTCAACTTGTTCAGCAACACATAACATGGTCAACAAGGCATTCAGCTTTTTCTGGAAGGAATTAGACTTGGTCAACAAGGGATTTGACTTGTTCAACAAATCAATACTTGGTGAACAAGGCATTCAACTCGTTGAGAAACGCATTACTTGGTCAAAAAGGCATTTAACTTGGTCAACAAGTCATTCGCCTTGGTCATCAAGGCATTCGACTTGTTTAGCAAGATATTACATTGTTAACAAGGTAGCATTCGACTTGTTCAAGAAGGCATTACTTGTCAACAGGCATTTGACTTGTTCTTTAAGGCGTTTGACTTGATCAACAAGGGATTTGAATTGTTCAACAAGTCATTACTTGGTGAAAAACACAATTAACTTGTTCTGCAATGAATTACTAGGTTAACAAGGCATTGTACTTGTTCAACAAGGCATTACATCATTTTTGAGGCATTTGACTTGGTCAACAAGGTATTACATGGTCAACAAGGCATCCGACCTGTTCTAGAAGGCATTAGTTAGTCAACAAGGCATTCGACTTGTTCTTGAAGGCTAGACTTGGTCCACAAGGGATTTAATTTATTCTACAAGTCATTACATGGTGAACAAGACATTCAACTTGTTAAGAAATGCATAACTTGGTCAACAAGGGATTTGACGTGTTCAACAAATCAATACATGGTGAACAAGGCATTCAACTCGTTGAGAAACGCATTACTTGGTCAAAAGGCATTCGACTTGTATAGCAAGATATTGCATTGTTAACAAGGTAGCATTCGACTTGTTCAACAAGGCATTACTTCTCAAAAGGAATTTGACTTGTTCTTTAATAAGGCGTTTGACTTGGTCAACAAGGGATTTGACTTGTTCAACAATGGATTCGAATAGTTCAACATGTCATTACTTGGTGAAAAAGACAATTAAACTTGTTCAGCATAACTTGGTCAACAAGGCATTCAACTTCTCCAACAAGGCATTACATCGTTTTTGAGGCAATAGACTTGATCAACAAGGCATTACATCGTTTTTGAGGCATTTGACTTGGTCAACAAGTTATTACATGGTAAACAAGGCATCCGACTTGTTCAAGAATGCATTAGTTAGTCAAAGGCATTCGGCTGTTCTTGAAGGCTAGACTTGGTCCACAAGTGATTTAATTTGTTCTACAGTCATTACATGTGAACAAGACATTCAACTTGTTCAGCAACACATAACATGGTCAACAAGGCATTCAGCTTTTTATGGAAGGAATTAGACTTGGTCAACAAGGGATTTGACTTGTTCAACAAATCAATACTTGGTGAACAAGGCATTCAACTCGTTGAGAAACGCATTACTTGGTCAAAAAGGCATTTAACTTGGTCAACAAGTCATTCGCCTTGGTCATCAAGGCATTCGACTTGTTTAGCAAGATATTACATTGTTAACAAGGTAGCATTCGACTTGTTCAAGAAGGCATTACTTGTCAACAGGCATTTGATTGTTCTTTAAGGCGTTTGACTTGATCAACAAGGGATTTGACTTGGTCAACAAGGGATTTGACTTGATCAACAAGGGATTTGAATTGTTCAACAAGTCATTACTTGGTGAAAAACACAATTAACTTGTTCTGCAATGAATTACTAGGTTAACAAGGCATTGTACTTGTTCAACAAGGCATTACATCATTTTTGAGGCATTTGACTTGGTCAACAAGGTATTACATGGTCAACAAGGCATCCGACCTGTTCTAGAAGGCATTAGTTAGTCAACAAGGCATTCGACTTGTTCTTGAAGGCTAGACTTGGTCCACAAGGGATTTAATTTATTCTACAAGTCATTACATGGTGAACAAGACATTCAACTTGTTAAGAAATGCATAACTTGGTCAACAAGGGATTTGACGTGTTCAACAATGGATTCGAATAGTTCAACATGTCATTACTTGTTGAAAAAGACAATTAACTTGTTCAGCATAAGTTGGTCAACAAGGCATTCAACTTCTCCAACAAGGCATTACATCGTTTTTGAGGCAATAGACTTGATCAACAAGGCATTACATCGTTTTTGAGGCATTTGACTTGGTCAACAAGTTATTACATGGTAAACAAGGCATCCGACTTGTTCAAGAATGCATTAGTTAGTCAAAGGCATTCGGCTTGTTCTTGAAGGCTAGACTTGGTCCACAAGTGATTTAATTTGTTCTACAAGTCATTACATGTTGAACAAGACATTCAACTTGTTCAGCAACACATAACATGGTCAACAAGGCATTCAGCTTTTTCTGGAAGGAATTAGACTTGGTCAACAAGGGATTTGACTGTTCAACAAATCAATACTTGGTGAACAAGGCATTCAACTCGTTGAGAAACGCATTACTTGGTCAAAAAGGCATTAACTTGGTCAACAAGTCATTCGCCTTGGTCATCAAGGCATTCGACTTGTTAGCAAGATATTACATTGTTAACAAGGTAGCATTCGACTTGTTCAAGAAGGCATTACTTGTCAACAGGCATTTGACTTGTTCTTTAAGGCGTTTGACTTGATCAACAAGGGATTTGACTTGGTCAACAAGGGATTTGACTTGATCAACAAGGGATTTGAATTGTTCAACAAGTCATTACTTGGTGAAAAACACAATTAACTTGTTCTGCAATGAATTACTAGGTTAACAAGGCATTGTACTTGTTCAACAAGGCATTACATCATTTTTGAGGCACTTGACTGGTCAACAAGGTATTACATGGTCAACAAGGCATCCGACCTGTTCTAGAAGGCATTAGTTAGTCAACAAGGCATTCGACTTGTTCTTGAAGGCTAGACTTGGTCCACAAGGGATTTAATTTATTCTACAAGTCATTACATGGTGAACAAGACATTCAACTTGTTAAGAAATGCATAACTTGGTCAACAAGGGATTTGACGTGTTCAACAAATCAATACATGGTGACAAGGCATTCAACTCGTTGAGAAACGCATTACTTGGTCAAAAAGGCATTCGACTTGTATAGCAAGATATTGCATTGTTAACAAGGTAGCATTCGACTTGTTCAACAAGGCATTACTTCTCAAAAGGAATTTGACTTGTTCTTTAATAAGGCGTTTGACTTGGTCAACAAGGGATTTGACTTGTTCAACAATGGATTCGAATAGTTCAACATGTCATTACTTGGTGAAAAAGACAATTAACTTGTTCAGCATAACTTGGTCAACAAGGCATTCAACTTCTCCAACAAGGCATTACATCGTTTTTGAGGCAATAGACTTGGTCAACAAGGCATTACATCGTTTTTGAGGCATTTGACTTGGTCAACAAGTTATTACATGGTAAACAAGGCATCCGACTTGTTCAAGAATGCATTAGTTAGTCAAAGGCATTCGGCTTGTTCTTGAAGGCTAGACTTGGTCCACAAGTGATTTAATTTGTTCTACAAGTCATTACATGTTGAACAAGACATTCAACTTGTTCAGCAACACATAACATGGTCAACAAGGCATTCAGCTTTTTCTGGAAGGAATTAGACTTGGTCAACAAGGGATTTGACTTGTTCAACAAATCAATACTTGGTGAACAAGGCATTCAACTCGTTGAGAAACGCATTACTTGGTCAAAAAGGCATTTAACTTGGTCAACAAGTCATTCGCCTTGGTCATCAAGGCATTCGACTTGTTTAGCAAGATATTACATTGTTAACAAGGTAGCATTCGACTTGTTCAAGAAGGCATTACTTGTCAACAGGCATTTGACTTGTTCTTTAAGGCGTTTGACTTGATCAACAAGGGATTTGACTTGGTCAACAAGGGATTTGACTTGATCAACAAGGGATTTGAATTGTTCAACAAGTCATTACTTGGTGAAAAACACAATTAACTTGTTCTGCAATGAATTACTAGGTTAACAAGGCATTGTACTTGTTCAACAAGGCATTACATCATTTTTGAGGCATTTGACTTGGTCAACAAGGTATTACATGGTCAACAAGGCATCCGACCTGTTCTAGAAGGCATTAGTTAGTCAACAAGGCATTCGACTTGTTCTTGAAGGCTAGACTTGGTCCACAAGGGATTTAATTTATTCTACAAGTCATTACATGGTGAACAAGACATTCAACTTGTTAAGAAATGCATAACTTGGTCAACAAGGGATTTGACGTGTTCAACAATGGATTCGAATAGTTCAACATGTCATTACTTGTTGAAAAAGACAATTAACTTGTTCAGCATAAGTTGGTCAACAAGGCATTCAACTTCTCCAACAAGGCATTAATCGTTTTTGAGGCAATAGACTTGATCAACAAGGCATTACATCGTTTTTGAGGCATTTGACTTGGTCAACAAGTTATTACATGGTAAACAAGGCATCCGACTTGTTCAAGAATGCATTAGTTAGTCAAAGGCATTCGGCTTGTTCTTGAAGGCTAGACTTGGTCCACAAGTGATTTAATTTGTTCTACAAGTCATTACATGTTGAACAAGACATTCAACTTGTTCAGCAACACATAACATGGTCAACAAGGCATTCAGCTTTTTATGGAAGGAATTAGACTTGGTCAACAAGGGATTTGACTTGTTCAACAAATCAATACTTGGTGAACAAGGCATTCAACTCGTTGAGAAACGCATTACTTGGTCAAAAAGGCATTTAACTTGGTCAACAAGTCATTCGCCTTGGTCATCAAGGCATTCGACTTGTTTAGCAAGATATTACATTGTTAACAAGGTAGCATTCGACTTGTTCAAGAAGGCATTACTTGTCAACAGGCATTTGACTTGTTCTTTAAGGCGTTTGACTTGATCAACAAGGGATTTGACTTGGTCAACAAGGGATTTGACTTGATCAACAAGGGATTTGAATTGTTCAACAAGTCATTACTTGGTGAAAAAACACAATTAACTTGTTCTGCAATGAATTACTTGGTTAACAAGGCATTGTACTTGTTCAACAAGGCATTACATCATTTTGAGGCATTTGACTTGGTCAACAAGGTATTACATGGTCAACAAGGCATCCGACCTGTTCTAGAAGGCATTAGTTAGTCAACAAGGCATTCGACTTGTTCTTGAAGGCTAGACTTGGTCCACAAGGGATTTAATTTATTCTACAAGTCATTACATGGTGAACAAGACATTCAACTTGTTAAGAAATGCATAACTTGGTCAACAAGGGATTTGACGTGTTCAACAAATCAATACATGGTGAACAAGGCATTCAACTCGTTGAGAAACGCATTACTTGGTCAAAAAGGCATTCGACTTGTATAGCAAGATATTGCATTGTTAACAAGGTAGCATTCGACTTGTTCAACAAGGCATTACTTCTCAAAAGGAATTTGACTTGTTCTTTAATAAGGCGTTGACTTGGTCAACAAGGGATTTGACTTGTTCAACAATGGATTCGAATAGTTCAACATGTCATTACTTGGTGTGAAAAAGACAATTAACTTGTTCAGCATAACTTGGTCAACAAGGCATTCAACTTCTCCAACAAGGCATTACATCGTTTTTGAGGCAATAGACTTGGTCAACAAGGCATTACATCGTTTTTGAGGCATTTGACTTGGTCAACAAGTTATTACATGGTAAACAAGGCATCCGACTTGTTCAAGAATGCATTAGTTAGTCAAAGGCATTCGGCTTGTTCTTGAAGGCTAGACTTGGTCCACAAGTGATTTAATTTGTTCTACAAGTCATTACATGTTGAACAAGACATTCAACTTGTTCAGCAACACATAACATGGTCAACAAGGCATTCAGCTTTTTCTGGAAGGAATTAAACTTGGTCAACAAGGGATTTGACTTGTTCAACAAATCAATACTTGGTGAACAAGGCATTCAACTCGTTGAGAAACGCATTACTTGGTCAAAAAGGCATTTAACTTGGTCAACAAGTCATTCGCCTTGGTCATCAAGGCATTCGACTTGTTTAGCAAGATATTACATTGTTAACAAGGTAGCATTCGACTTGTTCAAGAAGGCATTACTTGTCAACAGGCATTTGACTTGTTCTTTAAGGCGTTTGACTTGATCAACAAGGGATTTGACTTGGTCAACAAGGGATTTGACTGATCAACAAGGGATTTGAATTGTTCAACAAGTCATTACTTGGTGAAAACACAATTAACTTGTTCTGCAATGAATTACTAGGTTAACAAGGCATTGTACTTGTTCAACAAGGCATTACATCATTTTTGAGGCATTTGACTTGGTCAACAAGGTATTACATGGTCAACAAGGCATCGACCTGTTCTAGAAGGCATTAGTTAGTCAACAAGGCATTCGACTTGTTCTTGAAGGCTAGACTTGGTCCACAAGGGATTTAATTTATTCTACAAGTCATTACATGGTGAACAAGACATTCAACTTGTTAAGAAATGCATAACTTGGTCAACAAGGGATTGACGTGTTCAACAAATCAATACATGGTGAACAAGGCATTCAACTCGTTGAGAAACGCATTACTTGGTCAAAAAGGCATTCGACTTGTATAGCAAGATATTGCATTGTTGAACAAGGTAGCATTCGACTTGTTCAACAAGGCATTACTTCTCAAAAGGAATTTGACTTGTTCTTAATAAGGCGTTTGACTTGGTCAACAAGGGATTTGACTTGTTCAACAATGGATTCGAATAGTTCAACATGTCATTACTTGGTGAAAAAGACAATTAACTTGTTCAGCATAACTTGGTCAACAAGGCATTCAACTTCTCCAACAAGGCATTACATCGTTTTTGAGGCAATAGACTTGGTCAACAAGGCATTACATCGTTTTTGAGGCATTTGACTTGGTCAACAAGTTATTACATGGTAAACAAGGCATCCGACTTGTTCAAGAATGCATTAGTTAGTCAAAGGCATTCGGCTTGTTCTTGAAGGCTAGACTTGGTCCACAAGTGATTTAATTTGTTCTACAAGTCATTACATGTGAACAAGACATTCAACTTGTTCAGCAACACATAACATGGTCAACAAGGCATTCAGCTTTTTCTGGAAGGAATTAGACTTGGTCAACAAGGGATTTGACTTGTTCAACAAATCAATACTTGGTGAACAAGGCATTCAACTCGTTGAGAAACGCATTACTTGGTCAAAAAGGCATTTAACTTGGTCAACAAGTCATTCGCCTTGGTCATCAAGGCATCGACTTGTTAGCAAGATATTACATTGTTAACAAGGTAGCATTCGACTTGTTCAAGAAGGCATTATTGTCAACAGGCATTTGACTTGTTCTTTAAGGGTTTGACTGATCAACAAGGGATTTGACTTGGTCAACAAGGGATTTGACTGATCAACAGGGATTTGAATTGTTCAACAAGTCATTACTTGGTGAAAAACACAATTAACTTGTTCTGCAATGAATTACTAGGTTAACAAGGCATTGTACTTGTTCAACAAGGCATTACATCATTTTTGAGGCATTTGATTGGTCAACAAGGTATTACATGGTCAACAAGGCATCCGACTGTTCTAGAAGGCATTAGTTAGTCAACAAGGCATTCGACTTGTTCTTGAAGGCTAGACTTGGTCCACAAGGGATTTAATTTATTCTACAAGTCATTACATGGTGAAAGACATTCAACTTGTTAAGAAATGCATAACTTGGTCAACAAGGGATTTGACGTGTTCAACAAATCAATACATGGTGAACAAGGCATTCAACTCGTTGAGAAACGCATTACTTGGTCAAAAAGGCATTCGACTTGTATAGCAAGATATTGCATGTTAACAAGGTAGCATTCGACTTGTTCAACAAGGCATTACTTCTCAAAGGAATTTGACTTGTTCTTTAATAAGGCGTTTGACTTGGTCAACAAGGGATTGACTGTTCAACAATGGATTCGAATAGTTCAACATGTCATTACTTGGTGAAAAAGACAATTAACTTGTTCAGCATAACTTGGTCAACAAGGCATTCAACTTCTCCAACAAGGCATTACATCGTTTGAGGCAATAGACTTGGTCAACAAGGCATTACATCGTTTTTGAGGCATTTGACTTGGTAAAAAGTTATTACATGGTAAACAAGGCATCCGACTTGTTCAAGAATGCATTAGTTAGTCAAAGGCATTCGGCTTGTTCTTGAAGGCTAGACTTGGTCCACAAGTGATTTAATTTGTTCTACAAGTCATTACATGTTGAACAAGACATTCAACTTGTTCAGCAACATAACATGGTCAACAAGGCATTCGCTTTTTCTGGAAGGAATTAGACTTGGTCAACAAGGGATTTGACTTGTTCAACAAATCAATACTTGGTGAACAAGGCATTCAACTCGTTGAGAAACGCATTACTTGGTCAAAAAGGCATTTAACTTGGTCAACAAGTCATTCGCCTTGGTCATCAAGGCATTCGACTTGTTTAGCAAGATATTACATTGTTAACAAGGTAGCATTCGACTTGTTCACGAAGGCATTACTTGTCAACAGGCATTTGACTTGTTTAAGGCGTTTGATTGATCAACAAGGGATTTGACTTGGTCAACAAGGGATTTGACTTGATCAACAAGGGATTTGAATTGTTCAACAAGTCATTACTTGGTGAAAAACACAATTAAACTTGTTCTGCAATGAATTACTGGTTAACAAGGCATTGTACTTGTTCAACAAGGCATTACATCATTTTGAGGCATTGACTTGGTCAACAAGGTATTACATGGTCAACAAGGCATCCGACCTGTTCTAGAAGGCATTAGTTAGTCAACAAGGCATTCGACTTGTTCTTGAAGGCTAGACTTGGTCACAAGGGATTTAATTTATTCTACAAGTCATTACATGGTGAACAAGACATTCAACTTGTAAGAAATGCATAACTTGGTCAACAAGGGATTTGACGTGTTCAACAAATCAATACATGGTGAACAAGGCATTCAACTCGTTGAGAAACGCATTACTTGGTCAAAAAGGCATTCGACTTGTATAGCAAGATATTGCATTGTTAACAAGGTAGCATTCGACTTGTTCAACAAGGCATTACTTTCAAAGGAATTGACTTGTTCTTTAATAAGGCGTTGACTTGGTCAACAAGGGATTTGACTTGTTCAACAATGGATTCGAATAGTTCAACATGTCATTACTTGGTGAAAAAGACAATTAACTTGTTCAGCATAACTTGGTCAACAAGGCATTCAACTTCTCCAACAAGGCATTACATCGTTTTGAGGCAATAGACTTGGTCAACAAGGCATTACATGTTTTTGAGGCATTTGACTTGGTCAACAGTTATTACATGGTAAACAAGGCATCCGACTTGTTCAAGAATGCATTAGTTAGTCAAAGGCATCGGCTTGTTCTTGAAGGCTAGACTTGGTCCACAAGTGATTTAATTTGTTCTACAAGTCATTACATGTGAACAAGACATTCAACTTGTTCAGCAACACATAACATGGTCAACAAGGCATCAGCTTTTCTGGAAGGAATTAACTTGGTCAACAAGGGATTTGACTTGTTCAACAAATCAATACTGGTGAACAAGGCATTCAACTTTGAGAAACGCTACTTGGTCAAAAAGGCATTTAACTTGGTCAACAAGTCATTCGCCTTGGTCATCAAGGATTCGACTTGTTTAGCAAGATATTACATGTTAACAAGGTAGCATTCGACTTGTTCAAGAAGGCATTACTTGTCAACAGGCATTTGACTTGTTCTTTAAGGCGTTGACTTGATCAACAGGGATTTGACTTGGTCAACAAGGGATTTGACTTGATCAACAAGGGATTTGAATGTTCAACAAGTCATACTTGGTGAAAAACACAATTAACTTGTTTGCAATGAATTACTAGGTTAACAAGGCATTGTACTTGTTCAACAAGGCATACATCATTTTTGAGGCATTTGACTTGGTCAACAAGGTATTACATGGTCAACAAGGCATCCGACCTGTTCTAGAAGGCATTAGTTAGTCAACAAGGCATTCGACTTGTTCTTGAAGGCTAGACTTGGTCCACAAGGGATTTAATTTATTCTACAAGTCATTACATGGTGAACAAGACATTCAACTTGTTAAGAAATGCATAACTTGGTCAACAAGGGATTTGACGTGTTCAACAAATCAATACATGGTGAACAAGGCATTCAACTCGTTGAGAAACGCATTACTTGGTCAAAAAGGCATTCGACTTGTTAGCAAGATATTGCATTGTTAACAAGTGCATTCGACTTGTTCAACAAGGCATTACTTCTCAAAAGGAATTTGACTTGTTCTTTAATAAGGCGTTTGACTTGGTCAACAAGGGATTTGACTTGTTCAACAATGGATTCGAATAGTTCAACATGTCATTACTTGGTGAAAAAGACAATTAACTTGTTCAGCATAACTTGGTCAACAAGGCATTCAACTTCTCCAACAAGGCATTACATCGTTTTTGAGGCAATAGACTTGGTCAACAAGGCATTAGACTTGCTCAACAAGGCATTACATCGTTTTTGAGGCATTTGACTTGGTCAACAAGTTATTACATGGTAAACAAGGCATCCGCCTGGTTCAAGAATGCATTAGTTAGTCAACAAGGCATTCGGCTTGTTCTTGAAGGCTAGACTTGGTCCACAAGGGATTTAATTTGTTCTCCAAGTCATTACATGGTGAACAAGACATTCAACTTGTTCAGCAACGCATAACATGGTCAACAAGGCATTCAGCTTTTTCTGGAAGGAATTAGACTTGGTCAACAAGAGATTTGACTTGTTCATCAAATCAATACTTGGTGAACAAGGCATTCAACTCGTTGAGAAACGCATTACTTGGTCAAAAAGGCATTTAACTTGGTCAACAAGTCATACGCCTTGGTCATCAAGGCATTCGACTTGTTTAGCAAGATATTACATTGTTAACAAGATAGCATTCGACTTGTTCAAGAAAGGATTACTTGTCAACAGGCATTTGACTTGTTCTTTAAGGCGTTTGACTTGATCAACATGGGATTTGACTTGGTCAAAAAGGGATTTGACTTGATCAACAAGGGATTTGAATAGTTCAACAAGTCATTACTTGGTGAAAAACACAATTAACTTTTTCTGCAATGAATTACTTGGTTAACAAGGCATTGTACTTGTTCAACAAGGCATTGCATCATTTTTGAGGCATTTGACTTGGTCAACAAGGTATTACATGGTCAACAAGGCATCCGACCTGTTCTAGAAGGCATTAGTTAGTCAACAAGGCATTCGACTTGTTCTTGAAGGCTAGACTTGGTCCACAAGGGATTTAATTTATTCTACAAGTCATTACATGGTGAACAAGACATTCAACTTGTTCAGAAATGCATAACTTGGTCAACAAGGCATTGAACTTTTTTTGGAAGAAATTAGACTTGGTCAACAAGGGATTTGACTTGTTCAACAAATCAATACTTGGTGAACAAGCATTCAACTCGTTGAGAAACGCATTACTTGGTCAAAAAGGCATTTAACTTTGTCAACAAGTCATTGGCCTCGGTCATCAATGCATTCCACTTGTTTAGCAAGATATTACATTGTTAAAAAGGTAGCATTCGACTTGTTCAAGAAGCCATTACTTGTTAACAGGCATTTGACTTGTTCTTTAAGGCGTTTGACTTGATCAACAAGGGATTTGACATGGTCAACAAGGGATTTGACTTGATCAACAAGGGATTTGAATAGTTCAACAAGTCATTACTTGGTGAAAAACACAATTAACTTGTTCTGCAATGAATTACTTGGTTAACAAGGCATTGTACTTGTTCAACAAGGCATTACATCATTTTTGAGGCATTTGATTTGGTCAACAAGGTATTACATGGTCAACAAGGCATCCGACTTGTTCTAGAAGGCATTAGTTAGTCAACAAGGCATTCGACTTGTTCTTGAAGGCTAGACTTGGTCCACAAGGGATTTAATTTATTCTACAAGTCATTACATGGTGAACAAGACCCATGTTCCGCTATGGGTGAAATTGCGTAACGTTCCGGGCGAGTTCTGGACACAGGAGGGGTTAGGCATTGTCGCTAGCGTCGTCGGGAAGCCACTCTTCGCAGATTCTATGACGATTTCAGCGGAACGTATTGACTACGCTCGGGTATGCATATCAAAGAATCTCCAGGAGCCTTTTCTTGAAAGCTTCAATATTCGCATTCCACGTGAAGGTGGAGGATCTGACGGCGCGGTTACAGTTCGTGTCGAGTACGAATGGAGGCCGCGGAAGTGCTCCTTATGCGGTGCATGGACCCACGGGGCGGGAACATGTCCCTCTCGTCGAACCCAACAGCCACGATCAAATACGGGACCGAGGCAATCCACGGGGCAGCGCACACGACGTGCCGAAGAAACCCCAGAATGGCCCACACACACGGCGCGAATGGAGAAGAGTTGGTCATCCCGACAAGGGCAAGGAGGTGTGTTGTTCCACCCACCAACATGAGCAAGATCACGAGCCGGCTGCAGGAGTACCCGAAGCCTGTATGGATGTTCAACAAGTTCAGTCAACGCGCAGGGAGCTATTGTACTAGCTAGCATTAACCCATTCGAGGTTCTTGCGGATTGGACGACTTGGACACGGCGAACACACTTAAGGGTCCTGAAGCAGCCCTTATCGACGTGTGCCCATGATCCCAATCGCCGTTTGGAATGTACGTGGTCTAAACAGGTAGACCACAGATGGGCGGTGGGGGATTTATTACTAAGTATAAGCTGTTGATTATCGGGCTGTACGAGACACGGGTTCCGAGCAGAATGCGGCTGCCCTTTCACATTCACCAGGGATTGGAGTTGGTTTGAACGATAATGGGCCGGCTCGTATCTGGGTGGGCTGGGATGCCGCCGCTTAGTTACTGTCACAATTCTTGCGTACACCACTCAGACCATTCACTGTAAGGCGACGATCCTTGCGGAGCGTGAGGATTTCTTCATCACAATGCATACGGTCATAATCAGAGGGGTCCCGACGCACTTGGACGGATCTCATCGAGACCTCACAGCTGCACGCAAACTCACCATGGCTTGTTATGGGGGATTTCAACGCGATCATGGCAAACACGGACGCGCGGGGAGGATCGGCCACGGGGGGCTGTCTGGAGATGATTGCATGCATGACTACATCGGACCTCGCAACCTGCCATGCACAGGGCAAATCTACCACGTGGTATAACCAGCAAGGGGGCACGTCGGGTGTATGGCGACGCCTCGATAGGATGCTTGGCAACCCCTCTTGGTTCGCTAGATTGGGGACCTTACTTATCATTGCGCAACCCCTGCTACATCGGACCACTATCACTCCTCGCGACTACAGCTAGGCTTCTGAGAGGAATAATTCTTTTCGTTTTGATAATTTTTGGCGCAGGATCCTCGTTTCTTCCTATCGTGGTGAAAACTTTGAGTCTGCAAGCAAATGGATACCGATGTATGTAGTCGTCCAGAGACTGAAAGCGATGAAGAGGGAACTACGACAACTACGGCGAGACAAGGGTGATCTCAATCGAACGTGCTCGAGGCGCGCAAATTTCTAGAGATTGCTCAGGAATGGCGGCAAACTATCCATGGAGGATCAATTACTAATCTTGGAGAAGCAATGTCGGCTTGTGTATGCCAAAGCGGTCGAATTGGAGCATTCGGTACTCCTTCAGCGGGCGAAAGTGGCATGGCTCAAGGACGGTGACCAATGCACTTCTTTTTCTTCAAGAAAGTGGCCACACGGCGGGTTGGAATCGTATCTTCCACTTGGAGGATGAGGCGGGAAACACGTTCGAGGGTGGTGCACAAGTGCGGGCTGAATTGGTCCGATATTACTCGGAATTCTCGGGCAATCCATGCGGACAACCCCAATATAGCCGCTGACGTCGCGCCTACTTCGGGGCAGCGCTCAGCACAACCGACGCGCGGAGGCATGGTTCAGCCGGTCACTGATGTGGAAATCAACAACGCATGCATGCAAGGAGATAACAAATCGCCAGGACCAGACGGGTATCCGCGGTTTTCTACAAGCGGGCATGGCACATCATCGGGGAGGATATCTCGTTCGCCATCCGGGATTTCTTCGGACGGGACGCCTCCTAGGGGAGCTGAATTCGACCCTTATCACCCTCATTCCAAAAGGGGATAATCCACGCATGGCGAAGGATTTTCGACCGATTGCCTGCTGCAACGTTCTCTATAAGATCATCTCCAAGATCATTGCTAATCGGCTACGAGACAGCTTGGGGAAACTTGTCCACCCTACACAGACGGCATTCATCCCTGGAAGGCGTATTTCCGACAACATTCTCTTAGCCCAAGAGATTGTCACGGATACAATAGAGCCGGGCTGCCTGAACGGGTGGCTCTTAAGGTCGACCTCGCCAAGGCATATGATAAGATTGAGTGGGATTTTATCTTTGCCACACTTCAGGCACTTCACTTTCACCGACTTCATTGGGTGGGTCCGGTCATGCCTCACGTCGACGCATTTTTCCATCAACATCAACGGTAGGCCGGAGGGTTTCTTCAAAGGACGGCGGGGTCTCAGACAAGGCGACCCCATATCACCTTATCTCTTTGTGTTGGTGATGGAGGCTTTACATGGAATCATAGCGTCCCGCATCAACCTTAGCAGCAGCAGCTTCCGATACCATTGGCGATGCGAGGCCACATCCCTTCATTGACCTTCGCCGATGATCTTCTTCTTTCTCGCAGGCGGACGTTCAATCAGTCGTATCTTCCGCGACAGCTCGAGATTTTTGCTTCGCTTTCAGGGCTACGGGCAAACTCCAGTAAAGCGAGATGTTTATCTCGAAACGGGCAGAACGACTGAAGGGTACACTCCAGGCTGTTATGGGCTTCCCTATAGGGTCTCTTCCTGTGCGGGTACCTGGGGGTCCCCCTTATCACATCGCGATTGACTATCGATGATTGCGCCCCCTTATTACGTTCTATTGATCGTCGGTTGGTTCTTGGACCAACCACTCGCTCTCATACGCCGGGAGGGTACAAGCTCATTCGATCGTCCTTATGACTATCCATGTGTATTGGGCGGGAGTCTTCTTACTCCCCAAGGGAATCATCCGCAGTATCGAGAAGCGTCTTCGAGCTTTCTTGTGGAAGGGATCTAGCGCGAAGGTGGCATGGACCGACGTATGCGCACCAAGGGACGAAGGGGGGGACTTGGACTGAGATCGATTGAGGTGGAGAACAAGGCGCTGATGATGCGTCTTATTGGAACATTCTCAGGGGAGATGAGTCTTCGATATGGGCCACATGGATACGACGGACGCGGCTGCACAACACATCCTTTGGACCATCAGATCCACGGCTAATACCTCATGGAGCTGGAAGAAGCTCCTCAAGCTCAGACCATCATCGGCCACTTCTAGAGTTCCGCATTGGGAATGGAGCGAATACACGCCTCTGGACTGACCATGGCTACTCACGATTCGTGGTGGAACGGTACCGCGTGGTCCATCGTTATGGGCCTCCCACTTGATCACGATTGAGCGCGGTGATTGATGAGTCGGGATGGCATTGGCCAGGACAGACAACGGTGGAGTTCATGGATTTGCTGGTCTCCTACCTCCCATTCAACACGGTGAGAGGGACACGATTCGATGGCGGGGGACTCCCAATGGCGTCTTCTTACTCACTCCGCGAGAAATTGCATACGCCAACATTCTCCGCCTGATTCTGGCCCACCTGTTGGAGGCCCTATCTCGAACCACGGCATGAAGTCATTTATGGCTGGCGATTAGGGAACGCCTGGCGACGAGGGACAAGCCATGGGTGGCCGCGGCAGCAGGAAGTTCAGCTTGCCTCTTGTGTGATGATGGCCATGCTATAGAGACAACACGGCATCTTTTCTTTGAGTGTTCATTTTCCAGACATTGCCTACAGTCTTGCAGGGAAAGTTACGTTTGGATGGCCTTACACGGACTGGATCGAAGGGGTTCATGGGCTGCTCAAAGGTGGCGGGGCAAGCACCTCGCATGGATGGGGCCCCGACATGCGCTTGCATCGCTTGTCTATCACTATGGGCCGAGCGCAACAACGATGGCGGGAGGGAAGGAAGACGAAAGACCTCCTACTCATATCGTTGCGGACGTCGAGACTACACTCTGTATACGGCTCTCTACCCTGGAGGAAGTATCAG